>CM028136.1:0-1200000 GCA_016271365.2 Neoceratodus forsteri
GAATAAGACAGCTCTCAATATAGCAAACAAAACTGCACAGAATATAGCACCCAGTCAGGCAGTGTAAACACTCACAGAAACACAGTGCGGAGGTGAAACAGCCCTGCCCTGGGACACATGCAAGAAACACAGCCCAAAATGTGATTCCAAGAGATGACTTCAGTGCAGAACCAGGATATGACACACACAGCCAGGTGAATGCCAAGCAACAACCATGGACCCATGCATGAGAACCAAAGATCAGTACACTCATGTGAAAACCTAAGCACCCAAAATGACATACAGGGAAACAGGAAATCAGAAAGTGTAATGTATTATATAACAAAGGAATGATAAAGCAACAAGAACAGTATTGGAATGCCAACAGTGGACAACAATCAGAAATGAAATGAATACAATAGCAACAATCAATACCTAAATGTGAACTACTGAATGCTACTACTACTACCACTATAAGGACTACTACTAAAACAAAAAATGCTAACACTACAACCACTACAAATAGAACTGCTAATACTGCTACTACTATGACTACTATAGTACAACACACACTACTACCACTACGACTACAACTATAATTACAAAGACTATCTAAACAGTAAAATGCAAAACATATGTACAACAAAAAAATATGTACAGGATGGCAGCGGAAATGGAGGGAAAGGGATGTGTACACAAACAGTAAAATAGGAACAGAGGCGGATACAAAACAGCAGTCCAGAAAAGGGGTGGGGGCAGAAGATAGCCAACATAAAAGGGACAAGGCCTATGACTGCATGCGTGATGGGTCCGGCAGCCATGCTTCAAGGACTGCAGCCACCGCTATGTCTCTGCAATCAGGACCGCCTGCTGCTCTGTGAGGTCCTCTGCTGGTGGACAAATTAGCATAGCAGGTCGTCTCCCTCTCAGACTCCTCCGCCAGCGGCCCACAGTGAGCAATGGCGTGGACCTACAGAAGGAAGGGGACCAGGTCAGGATGGAACACTGACAAGGTGTTACAATGCACACCCAGTTGGCAACCCAGGTGGACAGCATGTCCCAACAACCATGCCCATGTGTTAATACGACACAACCTGACACGTGCCAGTATGCTGAGGCAAGATGACACAGGCAGCACCCACCAGCCCACTGTGCATGGACAGGTGTGTAAGGCCACTGGCAACACCACAACACAGTGCACACCACACAACCCAGTGGAGCACACTGTGACACAGTGCAGTCAGACAGCCAGTCCCCAGGATTACATGGACAGGGGCCATGGCACAACTAACGATGGGTTGACATGCATTGGGACATGCTGCCCAAAGGAACAGAGCTATGAAACACACAGTAGATCACACCCACCAGTGGAGTGGCCCACAGCCACACCACAGTATGATGGCATGCAGCCCATACTGTAGCTGAGCATGGCATGTGGCTGTGCCAGCACCCACAGCAACAGCACACACAAGGCAGAAATGCATGGCCAATCCCATGTAACAAAGGGACACAGGCCATGGACCACTAGCAACAGCACAGTAGTAGGCTGACACATGCCTGGTACAGTGCTGCAGATGCTTTCATAAAATGACAGGCCCCTCCCAGGAAGGCACCACACCATCCACAAGAGCAGGCCCACTGTACACTATGCCAGTACAATAGCCCAGTACCATCACCACCCTGATATGACAAGTGAACAAACACCAGGCACTGTAGGAGACAGCAACCTGCCAGTAGAGGAACATGGTCCCACCCAGCAGTACAGAACAGGCACACATGATTGACACAGCAACACATGCCTGTACATCACATAGGCCCCATACAGCACACTTCCACAAGACACACTGTACAGACGCTCCCATCCAGACCCATAGTTCACCATGCCAGCCCAGTGGCCAACACAGTAACATGAGTCACAAGACAGTGTACCAGGCACACAGCCATGTGCATGGCAGGAACAACACTGTCAGCCCATGGACAGACCCACCCACCCATTGCACATGATGTGCAGTGTATAAAATATTGTAGTCATGCAATATGCCCTGGTCACCATCACTGCTCTCCTCTGCCCGCTGTGGCATGGCTAGCACCCTCCACCTGTCACATTGGCCCATGGCTCCCTGGGCACCCTCCTGGGCTGTGTTGCCATCCCTGGACCTCTCACTGCACTCTGTAGGGGAATAGGGTACATCACTGTTACTACAATGTGAGCCGCCATGGTATGCCACAGCAATGTCCACGGTACACAGGGTACCCCACACCATAGCCCTCCTGCCACAAGTGGCATGGCACAGTGCAAGCATGTGCCCCCCAGCATGCAGGACACACTGTGTCACCCATGCCATGCACAACCCTGGACAAGGGCAACCACAATATCCTGTTGCATGGTCACTGTGCACACAGGTCACATCGGCTTGCCAATAGTGTCATGGATCAGGCCACATGCAGGCAACTAGTGGCAGGACACACACACAGCAGAGAAATGCAAATGTAAGGGATACATGCACTTGCACAGGCACACCACACAACTCACAGACACAGTGATGGCACACACACACACACACACACACACACACACAGCAATCCTGCATGTCAGTGACTGATACCTACCTGGCACGGGCAATGTCCCATCATGCACCATGCACTTGTAGTGCTCCAGATGGTGTGGCTGGCTCTGCTGCATGTCCATATACCAGTGGCGGCACTTTTCACTGCTCCTGGCAATCCCTGTTCTGTCTGTCAGGTGCCAGGCGATGGATGCCCACACCTTTCTATGGGGCAGGTCCTCTCCCTTACTTCTCCAACCAATCTCCTGTGCCTCTGCTGCATTAGTTCATTCAGGTTTGCAGTCTCCACATCACCCCACCTCCTGTCCCTGTGGACAACAGCCCTCTGTCTTCTACCTGCAGACATGACTGGTAAAGCTCTACTGGGCACCTCCCTAGCACTACAGTGTCACACCCTGCACTTGTCCCTGTACTAGCGCTTGGCTTTCTGTGTTTGCCGCACTACAGTGAGCTGGGACGCGCTATTGCAATAGCACCACAGTATCCAGAAGTGCACAAGCCACGCATGCATGTCCCACAACGACCCCAGTGTCACCATAACATGCGCGTGCAAGCCCACCATGCATGTGCCCTGTAGTGTGGAGCTACCGTGTTAACATCGTGCAAGCGTAGTACACATGCACACAGCACAACAGCAGCATGCATGCTCTATGGCATTTCACAGTGCCCCTTAGCGTGGCTTTAATGCTATAGCACAGTGATATATACCATCCAAATAGCCCAGCGCTACACATTTGCCCAGCGCTAACCATATGCCTATGGCTAAGTTTGAGATATTCAAAGGATGTATGTAAATGAGGCTACTTGTGTATGACAGGCAGACACACTAATTAACATATAATTCAGGCCTATTTGCATGCTCAACAAGCTGGATTGCCTAGCCGCTGCTATTTAAGGGCAAACAGTGCTCCACCTGTGTTGTTGATAGAGACTGCGGTGCTGTGGCTGAAGGTGTATGTGAACACTGTGTGCAGGATGTCCCAGGAGATACAAATGATAATGCAGGTATGTGCAGCACTCAGGACATTCTGCTATTCTGACTGCCAATACATGGGACAGAGTGGTGCGATTCGCATGCAGGGAGATATCCGACCTGCTGCTGTGCTGTCCATGTCAGTATGTGCACACTGCACTGTAGGCTGCCATGAAGCAGGACAGCAGCACAGACAACACTGTAACTGTCTGCACAGGACACAGTGGGACTGCCATGTGGCATGGTGAGGGCTCTTGTGACACCATTCAGTGGGACAAGGCTGCATGCATCCTGGAAACATCACCACTGCAGCAAGGTGTGTGCAGGCTGGGGCAGCGGTGGGCCTAGCAGCTGTTTGGCCTCACAGGTGCTGTCAGACATGCAACAGCACTGCACTGTACAAGGCATTGTACTGTCACCTCCCATGATGGGAGCAATGCAGCTGCTGGTGGGTGGCATGCACAACCACACTGTGGGATGTCAGGGCAATGTGCCTGTCTCAGGTTTATGTCCAACAAGGAGAGCATGGTGTGTTGCACATACACAATATCAGTGCCAGTGAGGGGGTAGCAGGGTATGTGTGTGTGACAGGCCAAGTGTTGTGCCATGGGGACTGGCGCATCAACTGCACCATGCTGCATGTCCCCAACAAGGTGCACCTGACTATCATGACAGACACACGGCCAACATGGGGCAACCGCACTAGTGCACAGACATGGCCACTGTGTGCTGTGCAACACACACACACACAGCGGTATGGATGCATGGTGTCACGTGTGCTCTGCTTCACATGCACATATTGTGTATCAGCATTGCAGTGTGGTGCACAAGGTACACTGTGCATGTCTGTACTATGTATTACACTGTGTGCCCAGACTGGCCAGTGCCTGAGCACACAGAGCCTGTCATTGCATGCCATGTGTGTATCGTGCCATGTTCAACCAGTACAGCAGCGGTCACGCACATTATTCACCACGTGTCTAACTACTACCATTCCATCTGTTCCACACAGGTGATGCTGCTGGGCAGGATCAGCTCCATGCACACAAATTTACAGGAGATGAGCTGAGGCACTGGTACATGCCTTCAAGGAGAGGGAGATGGTGATGAGGCACAACAAGGCCACTGATGCCATCGTCTGCCTTGTAGGGATGAAATAGCGGCAGAGTTTAATGCAGTGGGTGGCCATGGTTGCAGCACAGATGCAGTGCAGAAATGCTGGAATGACCTGTTGTGACAGGCAAAGGAGGAGGAGGAGGCCCAAAGGGTACGTGAATGACTTCAGATAGGTAGAGGGCCACAGACCTTGGAGCAGCGTGACTGGGACCCAATCCTGGCATCGGTTGTCTTGACCCTGAGGCCAGTGGCAGTAGAGGGATCAAAGGTGGTGGCTGTGAGATGCAGCTGACGCCACCCAGGGCAGGTATGTACATGGCATAACAACAACAGTGCCTGAATGACACCTACAGGGGTGTGTGTCACCATTCCACTGTCATGGCCCTGTGGCACATGTCAGACACACACATGGGACAGTTGAGGTGTGTTGGCGGTGTACATGCAGCACAGCAGTTTGCATGTGTTGGAAGTGCACAGCGGTCACCAGTGTACAACTGTATAATTTTGTTGTGACATGGTTGGGGGTTGTGTGCATGGTAGCTGCATTCTCTACACACAGTCTGCACTGGAGGAGCGCATGGCATTCTGCAGGATCATCACTGTTGTGTGTTGCATGTCATGGTGGTGGACTTGGTGTACAGTGTGCTGTACAGTACTCTGACACAGTTCCATTTGACCCACAGTGCAGAGTGGACATCCAGCCATGGGACGAGAGGCATGGGCCAGTGGCTGTGGAGGCCGCCACACAGTGCTGCCATCAACATCGGGCATGGAGACTGGCCGTGGACCTTCTGTGGTGGAGCACCAGTGAGTGGCATGTGGCCGTGGTACACATTAGGCAGTGAGTGCAATAGTGGCCTAAGCTGAAGACGAGGAGGATGATGCCATAGAAACTGCATATGACCTGGAGGATGCACAGTTGGAGGACCTCAGTTGTGGATGTGTGGTCACCTTTACAGTGACCAGTGACCATGGTTGGGGTGACTCAGAGATGGAGGATGACCTGCAGGCAGCCAGCACTGTGGACGGGAGCAGTGGGATGGGACCGCAGAGGCTGCATACATGGGTGCAGTGCAGGGGTAACACAGGCACATGACATCATAGCACAGCAGCAGGATGTTGGGCATTCAGATGACCAGCATGCACCATTGGACATGCGCTGCTGGCCACATGGTGCAGCGCAGGCCCAGCAACAGGCACTGCCCCTGCTAGCCACTGCAGTGGCAGCAGCAACAGCAACAACAGCAGCAACACCAGAAACAACAACCCACTCAGCAGCCCCAGCATACCCAACAGCTGCCACCCCCACCACCCGCAGGCCAGGGCAGGGTATCACCCCTGGCCCAGATGGCCAGAGTGACCGGCCTAGGCCTCAGGCTGCCTGGTGCCCCCATACGCTGCACAGCAGGACCTGCATGACTCCACAGGGAGATGTGGCATGAACTGGCCCAGTTGTGGAGAGACAGTTGGTTGAGCTATGATCCATGTTGAGCAGTGGGCAGAGGAGAGCATTACACCGATCCTAGGCACTGTTGAGCGGGGCTTTGGTGACCTCACTGCTGCTGTGAGGGCACATGCAGAGGTGATGCGTGCTGTGATCATGGCTGGTTGGCAAGACTCAGACATCACACAGTGCAGGTGCACCACAAATGTACCCTGGCATGCGCCCTGTGATGGTGTGTGGGCACTGAGTCCCTCCACCCCACATCCCAGTCCTCTACAGGCAAAACATGGAGTCATGGACACCCCCATGGCTGGGACTGCATCTCACTGTGGTCACAGGTATGCTTCTGGCCGGTCCTCACCGCAGTCAGCACAGAGCACTCCAACCCTGTGTCCCACACACAAGGGGTGTGTGTCATGTGCATGGTGGTAGGCACTGGTGGTAGAGTCGGCTAGCACACAGAGTGCCCATTGGGTCACACATACACACCACATGCATGGTCACTCACCTGCACACAGGCACACAAACCCCACACTACACCTCCTGCCTTCCACCCTCAGCCACATGTCCTGCACACTACACAGCTTTTGCCATCACATATGCATGACATACAATGCACACTGCCCTCTTACACACATCACATGTGCACAGTTACATTGTGTTTGCACCTTGGGTGCACTGTTTTCACTATTCTGTACTCTACATTGTATGCACACATATCAAAGGCACTGGTCATGACTTGTTGTTTGTCTGTGCTGTGTTCACTCACCTTCCCATCCAGGCTAGTGTTTCCATGATGCCTCCAGTGCTCCAGGGACCTGTGTGCCATTCAAAGGTCTCTCCTCTCAAGTTGTTCTGTTATTCCCTGGACCTCTGGCTTTAGGTCACTCTCTGACTCTACCTCAGATTAGGTGCACATATACCACAGTTTAGCACCATGTTGTGTAGCATGCAACACGCTAGGAATATATGGCATACCTTCTGAGGACAATACTGTAGAGCATCGCTGAACAGTCTAGGCAGCAGAATCGCATCTTAGCATGCCAAATACCCTCTCTATGATGTTCCTGGTGGAAGCTTGTGCCTCATTGTACCTCTCCCTGGCTATTGTGGGCTGGCTGGGGCACTGTGTGAGCAGCCAGCATCTCAGTGGCTGACACTGCCCCCATGAACATATGTGTACATGTTAGCTGCACTGTCCTGCTGTCTGGCCATTGCACATGTATGTCACATGTTGTGCTATCCCATTGCCCTGCCCCACCCTCCACCCTGCCTACACTTGCTTGGCACTGTTCCGCTGTGGTGTTTGCATGTGCGTGGCTGCAGATACCTCACTGACAAAGCACCCACTGGGTATTCTGCCCTCCGAAGGCCTGGCACAGCCCTCGATTGGTGCCATATGAAGGCATCATGGGCATTGCCGGGTACTGTGCAAAGACATTGCTGATGTGCCCTGTCACATCACACACCACCTGGCAAATTGATGGAGTGAAACCCTCTTCCTGTTGATATATGTCACTGCCATCACCTGGCAGTGTATGGTGGCAACATGTGTGCAGTCAATAGCATCAAGTACTGCTGGTAGGTGTGCTGCTAGATAGGATTGTTTCATGGTTGCCCTATGCTCAGCTGCCATGCTGGGGAATACTATAAATTCAGCAGCATGTGGCAGGAAGGCATCTAGAACTGGGTCAGAGGCATGAGGGTGGCGGATCGTGATACCCCAATGGTGTCTACCACTGAGGTTTGGAACATCCCAGTGGCTAGAAAGCACATTGCTGCTTCACATTCTCTTCCACTGACATGGCATGGCTACATCTGGTGTTGGGCTGCAGCTGCTCATGCAAGAGTTCGCATATCTGCCTCAAAATATCCCTATTTATCCTGCACCAGCCAGTGATGTACTCATCTGGCAGGGTCTCAAAGAAGACTCGGGCTGGTACAACCTGTGTGCAGCATATCTCCTCCTTGGCCTGTGGTGGGCCGAGGTGGCCTGGTCCCTTTCTTCCTCCTTCACTACTTCCTCCAAGAGGTGCATCATCACAGCATTGCTAAACAACACCATGTTAACTTCCTGCACTGGCCATCCCACTGTGGATTGCCCTGGGATAAGACCTATTTGTTATAGGTGGTAAGTAGCGCTGCACTATGTGTTATGCAAAGTGGCCATGTGCACTGCTATACCTTTGAATATCCCATTGTGCCTTTATGCATGTTCCCACCCTTCACTTTGCACCTTGTATACATTAAGTGTTTGCACCAGCACTAACCTGTTGCATCAGCGCATGTCTTATTTTGAATATTACGGTCCTCGCTAGCTCGGTGCTATCCCAGCACAAACTGTTTTGTGCGGTGCAAACTCTTTGAATATCTGGCCCTAGATGTCTAAGATTCCTATTGAGATGTAGTTTTTGCTTATGCTTGTTGAGATATGTTTTCATTAAACCATTCCCAGACTATACTTACTTGTACTGCTAAATAGTATTTTTGAATGTCCGAGTACTAATCCTCCTTTTTTTTTTTTAGGAAGTATCAGTTTACTATAAGCAATACCGGTGTTAATTTTTCCAAATAAACTGTAAAATAATCTTTTTAATTTGTTAAAGAATTTAGGAAGGACATTAATTGTTATCACGTTGACCCTACCGATTATCGCGAGAGGCAGCATTTTCCATCTATTTAATAAAAGTTGTGTATTATCTAATAAGGGTAAATAATTGATCTGTAACAGTTGGTCTACTGACTGTGTTATGATAACTCCTAAATAGTGGAATGATTTAACTATTTAGCATGGGCAGTTGTCTGGCAGATAAATTTGTATAGATTGGTTAATTTGTTGTATAGATGTTTTATTCCAATTGATTTTGTATTCCAAAATCTTGCTGAACTTGTCTGTTAAAGAAATAAACTCTTTAAGTTAATTATATGCATTTGATAGATATAGCAAGGCATCATCTGTATAGACTAACTTTGTGTTCTTCATCTGCTATCATAATACTTTAATAATTGGATTTCTTCTTATTGCTATAGCTAACAGTTCTATAATTAATACAAAAATTAGTGAGGATAGTGGATAGCCTTGTCTAGTGCCTCAGTGCAATGTTATTTTATCTGATAGATTTGAATTGGTTTTGGTTTGTGTCATTGGGTTGAGTATATTAATTTTATCCAATTGCAAAATTGTTTCCCAAAATTTTTTATAAAGAGTTCGTATTACAAAGTCTCATTCTATATGATCAAATGTTTTTTCAGCATCAATCGTTACCAGTATAGCATCAGGATTTTTGTTGTTTCTATTATATTTATTGTTCTTCTTATGTTTTCCGATATTTTCCTGCTTTTAATAAACCTGTTTTGATCCCTTGCTACAAGTCTTGGAGAATGTGTTCTAACTTGTCAGCCAAAACTTTCACAAAGATCTAATAATCAGAATTTACAATGAGAGTGGACAATAGGCTGAATAGTTAGAGGGTCTTTTCCTTTTTATGGAACAACATAATTATTGCATCCTTAAATGTGTCTGGAATTTTCTGATGTTGAGTGAAATTGTTAAATATTTGGGTTAAGAAAGGTAGCGGGGATCTGTAAACTGTTTATAGAATTCCATGGGTAGCTCATCTGGTCCTGGGGATTTACCACTTAGAAGTACCTGAATAACTAACTCTATCTCTTGTATGGTTATGGGGCATCTAATATATTTCTAGTTTCTGTATACAAGGTTGGAATTGGTAATGTGTCTAAAATTCCTTTATGTATGTTGAATCTTCTTTTAATTGGAATGTATATAGGTTTTATAATAATTTTGAAATACATCATTAATTTCTTTGTGGTGGGTTTAATCACATTATTTTATCTTTAATATTTATTATACTGTTATAGGATTGTTCTTCTTCTTGAACTGCCATGCCAATAGCTTTAGTGGTATAACAGCCATTATGTAGTATCTACATTTTGTACAAAGAATTTGTTGCTCTGCTCTATCTGTAACTAATTTATTATATTTAGTGCATTTCTGAAATATTTTGGTAGAAATATCAGTATAAAATATGGAAGAGTGTATTTGTTCAAGACTTTGGATGTCCTTTCAGCTGTTGTTGGAAATTTTGCCTTTTTTGCCAACCATTATTGTTCAACAATTTCTCATATCCATGTTTTAAGTGCATCCCATACAATTAGTAAAGAGATTTTATCAATTTGATTTATATGTCTATCTTTTGCAATTTGTGCTACTCATTTTATATCTTGTAATAATATTGGCCCATTCTTCAAATTCTATTACAATAATTCTCAAAATACTTTGTTATTTCTGGTATACATAGAGAATGGTCTGAAATAACTATACCTGGATATGTAACTTTTAGATTTATATTTGAAGTAACAGCATTTTGACTTAAAGAAGGAATCTATTCTGTAATAGAGAGGTATTGGGGAAAATATGAGTATATTCTTGTATTATTATTTTTCCATGGATCTGTAATTCTAAGCTCATGTGAAATTGTTTATGTTTTTTTGAGGTTTTATGTGAATTGATTTATCCTGTAGATTGATCAGTGCTATGAAGAGTAATGTTAAAATCCCCTCAATTAGATAAGGTGGCTGATGTAGTGCTAGTTGCAAGAAAAATTCTGTATAAAAATTTGGATTATTGTCATTCGGTCCATATATTAAGGAAAATGTATAGTTATGGTTTTAATATTTGAATCCTTGAATGCTCGAATGCCTTCCTTGTGTGTCAATTGTAATTTTTTAATAATATGATTGTCTAGATGTTTTGAAAAGATTACTACACCTCTTGAATTTGGTTGGTATAAAGAGTACACCCCTGGACCCCATCAACCAGTCAAAATCATATTTTTGAAAATTCGTTTCCTGAAAAAAAAAATACAATCAATGGGCCCTATGCATTCTCACTGATGGCTACACTGCATAAGTGTGGCACATGATCAGCACCAGTGTGCCCCCTCATGGGATGCATGGAATGGGTGTGCAGCTCCCAAACACCTAACCCATGGAATGTGCAGACTACAATGTGTGGGGGGATGGGTAGAGGGCATGGCATCCCACACACCATCCAGTGGTGCGTGTACCCACAGGAGGGCATAGTGGACTGTCAGCTATGACAGGGAGGATCCTACTGTAACTGTAGTATGTGGCAAAGCCTGTGCATCCACAGGGTCCCCACAGCCCCAGCAGCAAGTATGTAGCCCCCAACACACCAATCCCCATCCCATCAGCAAGAGAGCAGCCTCCCCAACACACTGAGCCACCCTGTCCTAGCAGCACAATTGTTGCCCCTCCCAGCAGTGCTCCTGCCCCAGACAACATGGCAGTACCACCCCTCCCACTGGCGAGGCTGCTCCTTCACCTCTGCATGCCCTGATGCCCCCAAACACAGATGTGCCCTGTTCCCCATGGCACAAACAACCCCTTTCCTTAGCCTTGTATGCCAGTGCTGCTTTGGGACAGCCAGCAGCACAGCTCTCCACACCACCACAGCCACTGGCCATCTGACATATGCAGGTGCATGCAGCTGATGCACCCCTGGGTATGTCAGATGGCCAGCAGTCAAGGAGGTGTGTGGAGGCTGTGCCACTGACTGTCCCATGGAGCAGCACTGGCATGCAGGTACGGGGGAAGGTGTGCCAGTGTTTCAGGAGAAGGGCACTGGGCAGCTAGATGGCTGTGGTGACCGTGAGCCATGATGGTCCCAACATGCCTGTACAGTGTGGTTCTTGGGCTGCCGCTGACCAGGGCAGGTGGGGAGGCAGTCATCATGGGATGGGCCCCTGTATCATGGCAGGGAGGCGAAGACAGCAGCAGTGGGGCATGGGCTCGTGGGTCCGGTGCCTACTGTAGGCATTCACACACCTGGACCCATGCCGCAGTGCACATGGGGTCAATTTTGGTCCAGGATGGGCATCCGGTTGGATGCCCACCTGGGACTCAAGACCCACCCGCCACCTGGCAGAGTCCTGTGCACCCGGAGGCTGGGCTGCAGACAGGTGTGCATCTGCGGTGCATACCACCGGTGAGTGCGGATCTAGGCAAGCAGGATATGCTTCTCTTAAGTAATTCCCACCCATTCGTGCATTGGGCCCAGTGTTCTTTCTGTCTACTTAATTAATAACTTTACGACTTAGATCTTGTTCTGAGACCCTTTAAATTCCTGGTTGCCTATTTAAATTAATCCCCATTAAACTGAGAAAGTTTATCCTTCTTTATGTTAATTTTGTCTGCAAATAAGACTCTCCCTGATGCCAGATCTTTGACCTGCGGCCATAGGCATATTTAATAGTATAACTCTTTTCATCAGATTTACACCAGAGAAGCCAGCTCTTTTACTTTTTCTTGACCACCCACACTTAACTAATAGTACTTTACAAGACTTACATAATAGATCTAATTGTCTATCTTCCCACCACCTCCCACGGTTTAGAAGCCTTAGGCTTTCCATCCCACCCCCACCCTCCATAGTAATGGAAATGTCTAAACTAGACATTTCCAATGCCTGGATGCCAGACCGGTGGTATTATTTATTTATTTAGTTTTTGTTGACTGGGTAAGTGCACTAGACAATGTCTTGCCTATTTTCAGGCACAACCTGGGGGAATACAGATGAATGCCAACTGACCTTGAACCAAATTAAGCAATTGGTGGTATTTTAATGAATGGGAGAAATGGCCAGGGCACGGGAAATTTCCTACTCTGCAGTAGGGGCCCTTTGGCCATTTTGGTCAGCTTACCAAGATGGCTGCTGTCCCGGACCCTGGTGGTGGTGATAGTGAAGTGGCTCTTCAACCTCTGACTTCTGTAGCTTTTTCTCAGCCTATTGTTCAGCCTCCTATTCACAGACATAGTTATACTGACTCTGTGTCTGATCTGGCTTCTCAGATTGAGGTGCTTCACTCTCCTGCTGCTTTTATTGCTGAGACTGCTGAAATGCTGAATGTGGATTGTCTAGCGACTACTGTTTCTGAGACCTGCACTGCTTCCTTAACCTCCTGCTTAACCGACAACTATACTGAGGCATTGTTCCCTTTTGAGACAAATGGTCTTAGAAGATGATATCTAGGCGCACTGACTACCATCTATATCTACACAGCCTACTCTACCGCAACTCCGATCACTTCCAGACTCACAAGGACATGTTCGATTTCTACCTGTTTGGCATGCCTACTTCTGGATCCCTTACTCCCACAACTGTTTACAGGGGTACTCCTCTTTCTGATCCAGTTTGATCCCAGCTTCTGCTCTCTGGGCTGAGGTTGGACACAACAACTTCCTGGTGCACCTTGGACTTCTCCTCGAGGTGGTTTGTGATGCAGACATCATCTTGGAGAACTCGGTTCCTGGTTTGCCACCACTACTACTCCTTCACCGATACAGCCTCCTTTGGTGACTTTGCACTGTAATTCTTTACCTCTCTCCCCGGATCCCAAGCGTTGGCCAACCTTCACCTGCTACAGTTATCTTTGTGTCCGTGCAGGATTCCACTATGGTACCGCACCTCCTGTTTCTGTGCACTCCTCCTCAGATGATGATTCCCAGCACCGTACTGATGACCCTGCCTTACCTTCCCTACCTACAGGTGAGACTTTGCCGAACCCTCCATTTTGCCTCAATGACCTTTTCCAAAATTTGGGGACATCTGCTCAGTGTAGGAACGCTGTTCATCTTAAGTTTTTGGTGATCTCTACAGCGCCTGATAGGCAGACTGTATTACATTCTATGTTACATGATTCTTTGGGTATTTCTGCCAGTGAATTGTTTGCATTAATACATGTTAAGAGTCAATTTATGATCTGAGTTTTAAAAATGTTTATACTCTGGAAAGCTTTTGGGCAAAATATGAATTGGCAAAGTCTCAGCCTTTATGGACCCCCTTTATGCTCATTCCTCTTACAAAATCTACGGTGAAAATTATTGCTCTTCTTTTTGTAATGAAGGAGTGAGCATAGCGATGTCCAATATTGGCTTAAGCAGCGCTGTGACATTCTTGAGGCTCCTCCTCATCCTATTTTGGACGAGGACCTGTCTGGACAGGGGCTGGAAAGCTAAGGTACAACTAAAGCAGACAGATGAGGTATTACACATTTGCCTGGTAGTTTTTACATTGGTAGGGACAGGGGTTTGTGTTTTACCCAGTCTGCCCTGCACTTGCCATAAGTGCGGCACTGACCCATCTAAGTCATACCTGCAATGAGCCACTGTGTTCTATTTGCTTGGCCTATGGTCACGTGAGTCTCAGTGTCTCTAACCCACAGAAATGCAATCTTTGTGATGAGACTGGTCATCCTACCACCAGTGCCCGTGGGCTGACTACAATAGGCTGGACCACCCTCCTCAAGACCAGGTGGCACTCTAACTGACTCCCAAACACAGGTGCTTCACCAGCATGATGGGGAACACCAGGACGTGGTGCCCCCCTCCAGTGATGTTTTCCGTCCATTCTCTGAGTGGACAATCACTATACAACAGGATCAATTCCCCGTACAGATCCAACCCGGAGGCAGGTACTCCCTCTGACCCCATGCCTCCCTTCCCTCCTGACTGGAACCCCTTCACAGAAGTTTCTCAGGGCAAGAAGGGTAAGTCTAAGGTAAGTGAAAGGCTTCCAGTTCCTTCCCCAGGCAATTCATATTGACAAGAAATTGTTACCAGGCCTTGACTAAATGGAAGCAGTGGGGTGACATATAATGGATGAGGAAAATTATTCTGAATCTTTCAGACCTCTTCTCTCCATATGGACTACTCTTCTGATTTCCAATTGGACCCTTCCCTTCTAAATCAGACACCAGGCAACAATCGGCGGTTACTTGACACCTCGTTGTTTAGTGTTTCTTGTTATACCTGTAGTTTTCTGTCTTTCTTTTCTCCTTATGCCTGTGGGTTTGAGCCTCCGCTGTTTCACTCTTAATGTGTGAAGCATGAAGTCCCATAGTAAACTTCTTACTACCTTGCAGTATCTCTTGGCTCTCCCACATGATTTTTACTTGATTCAGGATACACATTTGAAAACTCGCTATGAGCTATCCTGGGCTTCTGCCACATGGACCAAGGGCCCTTCATATTGGTCCTCTGGTGAGGATAAATGTGGTGGCCTGGGTATTTTGTTTTCTAATTTTGATTGTGTTGTCACGAGGCTGGTTGATCTTGTCCCTGGTGGTGCTTTGATGCTTGACTGCACTTTTGTCACCTGAAACCTCAGGATTCTGAATGTTTATGCGCCTCAGGTATTGCAGCCCAATCAGACTTGTTTAGGTTGTTGCAGCTTTATTTTCACACCTCAGACATCTCTACCTGGAGGTGATTTCAGTGGGACTTACCTAATGGACAGGGAGGTTCCACCCGGAGCTTTTGGAGACTCTACTGCATTGAGTACTATTCTTCAGACCACTTCTCTTAAGGACAGCTACTGTAAGGTACATCCCATGGGGCCAGAGACTTACTACAGGGCCTTCTGGCCACTCGTATTGATTTTTCTTCCTTTCCCAGAATGTTTCCGTTCAGCAAGCGAAAGTTGTTCCTTGCAAAACCTCTGACCACATGGCCATCTCATTGCTTTGTTATCCTTCTACAGCCTCCCATCCTCTTGTTGTTTCTTCCCATTGGAAATTAGACAGCTCCTTGTTGTCTGATGCTTACATTGTTCAGGATTGCCAAGAAGTTTTGTTGACTCTCATTTCAGTTCTGGATGCTTACACCTCCCCTCACATGGGTGGGAAGATACTAAACTGGACTTCAAGCATTTCTTCCTCAGACATGCTAGGGAAAAATCTGCCTCCTCTATCATCAGTATTTGCTTTTGAGATGGCTTCTTCAGGATACTATCTCTAGGGCCTGTGAGTCTGGCCTGGATTGCTCCCTCTTATTGCCTCTAGAAACCCAGATGGCGGAATTTCAATATAACAGGGCTCGCTCTCTCGTCTTGAAGCATCTTGTGGTACCCGTTCTTCTAAGACCTCTTTTGACATTTATAAGCAATGTTCTGATCGGTGTCGGTCACACATATTGACAGTCTTACTGATCCTGACTCCTCCATGGTTTGAATACTATATCCTCTCTACAGCAAAGGTTTTTCCCATCTTTCCAGCATCTTTGGGACTCCTACAGTGGTTTCACAACCTATTGCTTCCTTTTTAGGTTTTCAGACCCCTTCTCCCTTTGCAGTCTTTGCACCGGTTGACTGCCCGATTTCTTTGTTGGAGGTGCAAGCTGCTATTAAGAAGCAAAGTGGTGTACTTCACCGGGGCAGGATGGCCTCATGGCAGAGCTTTATCATGCATTTTCTTACTTTTAATACTATCATTGTTACTCACTCCGTTCCTCTGCACTTTTCCGATGCCATTGTCTTTCTTTTGTTTAAGAAAGGGAATAGGATGGATATTCAGAATTGGAGGCCTTTGAGTCTTCTGAATATAGACTATAAGATTTTTGCCTCCGTTTTGCTTCATTGACTTCTTCCAGTAGCATCCATGTTATTTCTGAAGTACAGACATGTGCTTTTCCTCATCGATTCTATTGTTTTCAACCTCTCTATTTTAAAGGGATGTTTCAGCCTTTAGCTCTCCTTCTTCACCCACACTTCTCCTTTCTCTGGATCAGGAGAAGGCGTTTGTAGAGTGAATCATGATTACCCCTTTTCATGTCCTTTCTCATTACGGTATTCCACGGCCGTTTTATCAATGGATTAGCTGCTCTATTACTGCTTGGATCCATCCTTATTTGAATGGTGCATTTTGCCCCTTTTGATCACACGGGGTTCGGCAGGCTGTCCTCTCAGTCCTCTTCTCTATGTTTTCCATATTGATCCCTTGCTTCATAAGATTCTATACAACCTCAATTCCTCACCTGTCCTATCCTTCAGGATGCCCTCTTCCCTACAGTATCAGCTTATGTGGATGACCTTTGGTATTCTTCCTCCTCAACTTCAGGAAATGGATTTGCTTCACCTTCTTATGGATTTTGAATCGTGTCTGGTTCTAAGCTGAACTTTGGCAAAAGCTCTGCGTTGTGTCTCGATACTGCCGCCTCCTCATTCCCTCGCTTATATTGCTGGGGTGCCTTTGCAGCTCACCCGATCAAAATTTTGGGATTGTCTTGTGGTGCCCCTGATGATGCTCCTCAAACTGGACAGTTGTTCTAGATAAAGCTTCTCATGTGGTTGCTTCCTGGAAAGGGTGTACTATTGCAAGAGAAAATGGGTTTTGTTGCTGAAAACCTTTGTTCTTACTTTATTTCTTCATTTGGCTTCAGTTTTCCTGTCCCTTCTCCTCAGAAGCCTATTTATATAATGTTTTCTTTCAAGGATTGTGGGGTATTCTTGATCTGGCTAAAGTAATTATACATATCCTGATTATTGCCATGGTGGGGTTCAGATGTTGAATCCCTTGTGTTTTCACTGTTTATTTTCAGATATACTTTTCCTGTCTCTTGCATGTCCCACCAGTATTTTGGTTCTCTCTTCTTCATCATTGTTTTGCTCCCTTGTGCGCTGTTTGGTGTCTTCCCTGATGGAAATTTGTAAGCGTGTGGGTTCAATAACAGACACCAGTCCTTAAATCAAGTGCATAAAAATGCTTGGGTAGCATTTATCATTTTATTTTCAAAAATGATAAAATTAACTGTTCAAAAAATATTTACAGTAAATAAATGGGTGTTTAAACTTTCACACCAAAACAACAACAAATAAAACAAAACAAAATAATCAGGCTAGTCTTTCCTCAGACTCCCTGCTCGTTTCTGTATATTCAGTATTTCTTCCCACTCTGGTGTGTAGGCACTCACACTCTCTCCCTTGCTTGGTCAGAAGAAACTGACCAGCACACCTGCATTAGCCTCCTGGTGGGAGGTTAATATAGCACAAATATCATGACATCATTGACATGTGACTATCAATTATACCAAAACCTTACTCCTCTACTCTGGAATTTAAGATTAGGCTTCAATTTCTCTAAATCTAAAACTTATGGTGTCTTTTTCCAACATAATATTAGCAATACTCTATAGGTACTCATTTTAACTTAGAGGAACCTTAATTGGTGGTGAAAGCATCATCAAGGACCTTTTAGCCCCTCCCTTTTAATGACATCATCACACCACTTCTATATTAGCAGCCATTTTCTAGGCTACCAGCTCTATAGAAGCCATCTTTGCTACCTGCTACCATTTCAGGTAAGTAACCAAGAAAAGCAAACTTGTTTATAGAGGACTGTATTTTAAACACATTTTATGTTTTACATTTCTCCACCCCCATGGCAGCTCTGCCATTTCAGCAATCAGCAAACATTGCACTATTTCACTCCCCATACTGTACTTCACTTCTTGATAGCTTTGAACAACACAATAACAAGTCAAACACCCCGGTATCATGACTTTATACACAGGAACAGTCTGCACTAATGCTGCAGTCCTTATTTTAACTTTTATTTACTCTCTTTGTTTTTTTTGGCAGCAAAGTGAGATCTACAGCAGCAGCTGCAGGAGAGTTTCTTTCTCCTTGCAACAGCCTGCTTGCTCATCTTCCAGCCTTGCAGAGACTTGCTTTAAAATGGGGCTGTCTGGTAATCTGCTCTGGTGTTGGAAACACTCTTGATTCTTGGGGATTCAAAATCTTCCACAGAATCTACATAGCTGGAGGCTTTAAAGGGATCTGCTTTTAACTTCATGTGACAGTTTTGATAGTTAGAATGACAACAGATTAAAAGGTACAGCACAGATAGAACAGAATTGTCAGGTTGGCCACCCTGACAAGAAATTAAGATAGACAGAAAAGTTTAAGAGAATAGGACAGAGTGAAAAGAATAAATGTTTTATTTTTATTTATGTTGACATTCTCATCCTGCCACAAAATTCCTGGAATTTCATAAGTTTAATCTTCTCCATTTTATTATTCCCACTTTTTGAAGATTCGTCAGTGGTCCCTAAACCCTAAGGCTATTCTCTTCCTTGAGGAAGTGTTTATATCAGTCTATTTTGGGACATCCTTTTGGACCTACCTGTGTTACAGGATTCCCTTGGCACTCTGCTGGACTCCTCCAGTGTTTTTCGCCAATTAACTGATCCCCACATCCCTCATAGGGTTTGGAATGTCACTTGGTTATCATGTCATGGCAGGCTGGGTGATCATGATAATCTGACACATAAGGCTCAAGAGGACGGCACCTGTCCCGTGATACATGCCTTTCCATTCCTGAGACCATGACTCATTTTTTTTATTGATTGCTCCTATTCCCATCGTGTGTGGACCTTTCTCCTTCATAAGTGGAAGGAAAAAGCCCTCCGACTCTTACATACAACATTTTGATTTCTGGTCTTTATCCCCTGGTCTGAGTCATTATTATCCCAGTACTTTATGTTTAATTTTTGCATTTTGTCATTTCTATTTATGGCAGGCCAGGTGTGCCTTTACTGCAGCAGACAGTCAGGAGTCCTACTCAGATTGTCTCTCAGATTTTACAGGGTTTGCACACTGTTTATTATTCTGATCAGGCCTCTGTATCACCTGGGGTTTTCGTAGATATTGGGATTTGTGTTCATGGATTTTCTCCTGATTTATGTTATTTTTCTTTCATGACATGTTAATTACCTGGTTTTCTTTTTTTTTATTTTTTTCCCAATTTGTAGTTTTGTTTTCTTTCTTATATGTTGATGTTTATGGTTTTGTAGTTGCTGATTCCTATTTACAGTTTCATTTTCTTTTACATGATATACTACTTCATTTTGTTTTGGATTTTCAACTGCCATGATTTGTACGATTTGATATACTGTTGTACATTTTGCTTTGAAGTTTTGAATCATAAATTCCCCAACTCTTTTAGTAGGGATGGGAAGGGGGTTGTATACTCACATGTATTGTTTTCTGTTTGACATTTACTGTATGCTGTACTATTATTTTTTCTGTTTCTTTTGATTTCATTTCATTATGATTTTGTCTGATGTAAAACTATTTTTATATTTTGTTTTAAGTTTTGAATAAAAATTCTCCTACTCTTTTAGTAGGGATGGGGTTATGCCAATATGAATTATTTATGTTTGAAGTACATACATACTGTAATACTTATTTTGCTTTTGATTTCGTTCATTATGATTTTGTATGAAGTAATACAGTTTTATATATTTTGTTTTAAGTTTTTGAATAAAAATTCCCCTACTCTGCCAGCAGGGGCTTGCTTCCTGTACAGTGGAGGAGCTCAGTTTGGAGCTGGACAGCAGAAGAGGAGGAAGTGCTGTTGTGGCAGTGGTGTGGACCAAAATGGCTGACAATGTGCTTAGAGAGAACGTTTCTGTCTCACAAATTGAGTATTTTGAATCGAGACCTTTTACGATGCAGTGGTAGATGCATCACAATCAGAAATGGAGAAACCCCAATTTCAGCATCAGAAAAGGTTCAGTCTGAGGGTAAGGAAGGAGGGAAAATCACAGGCTATCTGGTGAGATTGCTGTGCAGCAAAGAATGATTCCTGGACACACTGGTGTGTCAACGAACGCTGAGACTAATGTTCAAGATTCAGTGAAGAATGCAAGGTTCCCTGATAGTGGAGCGCAGCAGGCAGGAGTTGCCAGGGAGATATGCTAATAGAAAATACCTAATGGAAGTTCTAAGCTGGTATGTTCTACCAAGAAGCTTGTTTTCAAACAGACTTTGGTAATCAAGACAGAGCAACTGTGTTTTCTTTTACTGCAAAATCAACTGCAGAACATTTTGAAAAAGGCAGCCCCATCTTCTAAATCCTGGGAGATTCTGAATGGATCCAGGAGAACCCTGGTCAGTAGAAAAATTTCTAGCAGCTGCAGGTTAGGTGCAGTCACCCACAACACAGAACTGGACTTCAGGTTTTGCCTATTTCCATACCAGGTGTTAAAATGAGAGAACAATTAGCAAAAGGAAAATCAACTGAGGAGCAAAGTTTAGAGCTTCGAAGAGCTTGAATTAACACAAAGCCTGATTCTTCTTTTGAATGAAGTGCATGCCTCTAAAACTAATGAGGAACCTGTTGAGCCTGAAGAAACAAGTGAAGAGACTCTAGAATGCCAGCTGGAGGAGGAGGAGGAGAACTTGGGGGTAGGTCTGGAAGGAATGAAGGAGAGCAGTCATCCAGGACATATGCCTCATTCTTTCAAAAGAAGGTTTTTCCTGCTAAGCGGCATAACGCTGTAAGACTATTACACAAAGGGGCTTAGAACTATTCCCCAATAGAGTGTATGTAGGTTGGGACCTGCTTAAAAGTACTTTGAATTTCAATGCTGCTGAATTATATGCTGTAATTCATGTACAGGAGAACATTCTTTCGATATTAGTCTTAAAGCACAGAGTGGTTTGGAACAATTGTGGGTGAGATACAACAAGGTAAAGAACACGCCTAATTGGTCCACCTTGAGGCCATCCCCTGACAAAACCTGCCCAAAAACCATAACAGTCTTATTTTGAATGAAGGGGTCAGTGTTACTGACCTGGTATTTTGGCTTAGACAGAGAAGCACAGTTTTAGGACACCCGAGGCAATTTTGACAGCAAAAACATCTGGACAGGGGTTAGAGGGTAAAGATAATCTAGAAAATGCTTAATGGTGAGTTACATCATTTGCCAAACTCCTTTTACCTGGGGATAACAGCTGAGTGCTATTTTATCCAGGGCAACCAAAACCTGCTACAAATGTGGAGCTCCAGGACATATTAGCAGTGCAGGTGACAAAATGAAATGCTCTTTATGTGGGTTAATGGAGCACACTTTTTCACAATGTAGAAATGAAGCCACTTACAATCTATGTGGTGAAAAGGACATTTATATGGATACTGTACATGAGCTGCACACACAAAATCAGGTACTGTGGATAGCAAGGAGCATCGGTTATTAGTTGCTATTGCACAAAGGGAAAAACTAGGAGGTTTCCTGTAAGGGCAGGTGGACAAGTGACACAGGAAAATGAAGAGCTACACCTTCAGTGACGGCCTCTCAGATATAAATTTGGAGGAAAATGTATCAAATGCTCACATTGAAGTTGTAGAGCAGCAGGGTCAGGCTGGTCAAGTGGAGTGTAGCACAGAAGATAAGGAGGTCACAGAGAAAACAGCTATGCCCCCACTCCTATGTCTGAGGTTGAATTAGAAAAAGGGTGACAAGAAGAAGAAGTTGGAGGCAACTGGCATCCAAGGTTCATAAAATCTGGAAACAAAACATCTAACAGATTTCAGCTTTTATTCACAAGTGGGGACCCAGCGGGAATGAGTCTGAACTTTCCTCAGGGACCCTAAGTCATGCAGAGGGGCTATCAGATTTGGATATGAGTAAGGTGGGAAGAGAAAGTGAAGGGGTCACAAGGAGTAGAGAAAAAGCAAAGCTGAGTAAAAGCAAAAAATAAACCTCCCTGAGCACAAATGCTATATGATGCAGCAACAGCTTAGATTCTTAATGATAAATGTGAATAGTACAAAGAATAAAATTAAATAATGGGGCTGTTTTTTCATATTTATTTTCTAACAATGTAGATATAATACTTACTCAGGATGCAAGACATCATACAAAACCATGAAGTGGATAGTGCAAGTAAAGAATGGTACAATGGGGTCTCATATTGATCTCTGGGCCTAGGACCCTGTACTGGGGTAGGAATTTCATTTTGCTTCTATTCAAGTAATAAAAATCATTGACCTAATACCTGGGAGAGTGTTAATTTTAGATTTAAAAATGCAAGATGTATATTTTAGAATCATTAATACATACGCTCCCAATCTAAAGCTGAAAGGGTAGAGGTCTTATCACAAATTCATCCATATTTTTACATCCCAAAATATAATATGGGGGTATTTAATTGTGGTCTCACAAAACAGGATAGAGGGAAGGGGTGGCTACTACCAAAATCTTTAGCGATATGGCATTTTTAATAATTTGATAAAATTAGCTCATTTTGTAGATGCTTTTAACAAAAACTTTAAGAAGGGGTCCAACCTGTCAGAAGGGTAATTTGGCAACAAGGATTGTTTTTATTTTTGGATAAAAATATACCCACAAGCGGCTAAGGTGGAGGGGTTGAATATATAGACCACAAGGAATTATATATTTTAATAGGGCCACACAAGAAAAATCAGGGCCCGGGTTATGGAAGTTTAATACATCCTTATTACAAACTGATCATATTAGGATTCAAATCCTATATTTAATTAAGGAGAAAAGACACTTTGACATTTATGATAATCTTTTACTTTGGTGGAAAAGTCTAAAACAAGAATTGCAAGTATTGCTACAAGGTTAAGTAAGCAAATTAGTTATATGGACAAGATGAAATATCAACAATACAGGAGGCAGCTACCAAATCTCATGAGTCTTGCTCAAATAGTCAAACATAACTTTACAGATCAGATTACTGCAATCCAGCAAAAAATGAGGGGACTTCACAACAAGCAGGCACATTCCTTAGAACTACAGCAGAAATATGGTACTCAAGGGCATCTGAAATCATTTGCCCCTACTTAGTTGTCAGGAGACACAAATTATAGGAATCTTTGATAAAATAACATGGTTCAAACAACACAAAAAATCTTAGACACTGTATCAGAGTACATGACTACACAGTATCAGGCCTACCAGGGATCTATGGAGGAATTTGTCTCATTATTTCAACTACTTAATATTCCAATGTGTCCAGATGAGTATTTAAAAGGCTTAACAAAGAAAATTTCTTCACAAGAAGTTTTAAATGTAATAAAGGAATGCACAAGGAAAGTGCCTGGTAAGATGGGATTCCAGTGGAAATCTACCATTTCACATCCCAGCTATTTCTGTGGAAATGGCAGAGGTTTTAACTATATGCTCAATAGTGAACATCTATCATTGGATATGTCTACCTGTGTAATAATTTTGTTATATAAAAGGGGATAAGAGATGTTTAAATAACTGGGACGATCTGTTTATTAAATGCGAATTTAAAATTTTAATGACAATTTTAAATAACCGATTATTGGAGATCACTTAATATGTTATTTCAGAGGTACAGTTCTGTTCTGTTCCTGGGAAAACAATAATGTGATACTCATTAGGGAGGTAATGGAGGCAGGAACTTATTCTAAGTTAACAGGCTTTATCTTTACATTGGACCAGAAGAAAGCGTCACTCGGTCCAACACACAATTCTATGCATACTTTAAGAAGGTATGGGATGCCAGAGATATTTATTAGATGGTTGAAAATTACTTATAAAACAATGGTAGTTAGACCATTAGTGAGTGGACATTTGGGACCAATGATACCGGTAAGGAGGGGTGAGGCAGGGTTGCCCTTAATCCCTTTACTGTATGTCTTTAGTATAGACCTCTATTATGATTACTTAATGATATAAGATTCTTTATGCCTATTTTGGTGTAGATCAGAGGCTGCCTACTGCATTAGCATATGTGGATGATTTGTGTCTTATTATGAAAGATAGTGCTTCAACAGAAAGGGCTATAGAATTCTATGAAATTTATGACGGCATCAGGGGTAAGGCTTAACACAGCAAAAGCAAGGGCAAGAAGTTAGGAAATGCACCAGTAAATATGGATAGTATAGCAGGAATTACTTTGACTGAGGACCCTATAGAAATACTAGGGATAAAATATGGGGACAGGAGACAGGACTTGACGAATTGGGATGAAAAGATTCAGCAGGGGAAAAGAATTGTAGAACAATGGAATAGAACCACAATGTGCAAACTTAAAAGGGTATATTTGATTAAAACCTATTTACTTCCCATATTTTTATATATATCAACAGTCTTTCCCTGCCAAAAGACACAGAGGCAAGTATTATGACTGTATTCTTTCAAGCTATCTGGAAGCCAGTTGAACCCCATAAAAGGAATATTTATATTTAAAAATAGAAAAGGGGACTGAACATGATTAATTCCTTATTTTTTCATTCAGTTTGTTTATATGAACTTTTGCCCTGAATGTCTTAATACAGTTAAAAATAGAAGGTTTGTTCATGAAAAACAAGAACATGGTATTTAGGCTGGGAAGCAGGGGTACAGAAATGTTTTAAAACTGTTTCACATGCTCTGCAATATTATAGGGGAGACTTTTGTGCATCTGAGTCAAGGTAAAATCGTATAGAGAAAACAGAAAAAAACAAGAAGCAAATGCATTCAAGGGTTATTGAATCTTA
This sequence comes from Neoceratodus forsteri, assembly GCA_016271365.2. Lineage (NCBI taxonomy): Eukaryota > Metazoa > Chordata > Ceratodontiformes > Ceratodontidae > Neoceratodus > Neoceratodus forsteri. Next base: position 25,216 of record CM028136.1, read on the forward strand.
CTTTATGGATCTTGTTACACTTTATAAATGTCCAATACCTTATGTGGCATCTGTATCAAAAGTAAATGCAAATATGAGAATTCCTGGGAAATACAGAGATGTTTGTGGTTATGTTGCCACGAGAAACTAAACGTTAAAGCAAATCAAAACATAAGGCAGTGAGCAGAAAGAATTTGTGCAAGACCTCATTGTATCTCTACAAGAAGAGACAATGCACCACTTATTTTTACTTGTTCATTCATAGAAGGTTTTTGGGAGTTTGTGGCAATAACAATTGGGAATGGAGGTTCTGAAAGGTATCTCATATGAAAATTTAATTTATGTGGTATGTGGTAGAATGGGGAAATGGGAATGTAGTACTCAATGTTATTTTTGCTGTAATTAAGTGGTACATATGGAATGCAAAATGTTTATATACATTACGACAAAAACAGGTCTTCCATATTGAGTTATTAAATAATATTACTAAGAAGATAAATAATACTTATTTTTCAGAAAAAGTTGGCAAAATGAAATATATGTTCAGAGAATGTGGAGGAGCCTTTTGTGGGTAACCAATTCAGATGTCCCAGTTACTTGAAATATTGTATATACAGTATGTACATAAGTGGAATTTATTGTGGAAAAAATAGACTTTGGTGTTTATATGGTATTATGGTTGTAATTTACTTATTCTTTCAATAAAAACAAATCCCCTACTCTCCAGCGTGGGAATCCTTGTACATCTGAGTCAGGATGGCCAATCTGGATGAACACCGGAGAGGATGGACATGGATGATGCAGTGGAGCAGGTCTCCTCCTGTTATCTCTTCATGAGAGGCTGTTGATGCAGTGCTTGCTGCAAGCAATTTTAGTGGAACAAGGAGGTAGTCTTACCTCTGACCGATTCGTTGGAACCTGAGGAGGAGAATCGTTCACAGTTTCTGAGGAAAAAGAAAGGTTTTGCAAGAGAAAGTGAACCTTTGGAACAAGTTAAGGCTCTGGACCTGACATTGGCAGCATTGGTTGAAACGGCACCAGTTGTCAAATCGAGTGAAGCACCTGTCATTTCTATGATGAGTCAGTAGTCTGCTGACATGGACCCTGCTGTGAGGAAACTCCCTGAGGCTATGGTGAGTACTGTGCTTTCTCCTGAAACTGTTTCTCCTGTACCCGGCATAGTTCAGGAGCTGGCTGGCAGCTTAGACAAGGAAATCCTTGAGTGCCCAAAGCCTGCTTCTTTGGCCCATGGTCCTAAACAGAAAATGATTGGGCTCTGGGTGTATTTTCCAACCAAGAAAAGCAGCCGATATTGCTTCATCTGGCCCATACAAAGCTGTTTATACCTTTTCTACACAAATGACTCGAGGATGGAGCAAGACACCTCAGGACACTGTTTTGGAGCAATGACATACAACTAGTGCATGCCCTGTGCCTAGCACTACATCCCTAGAAACTCTGAGATTGGAGCTCAAACTAGTCCCCTGTCCATGCTTTGGAAGACACAGAATGGGAGCAGTGTGGTGTTGGACTCTGGTCTCCAAATGTGCAGTATCCATACTATATTCAAATGCTAGCCAACTCATCTGTTCCTGTGGCCACCACCACTACTACTACTAACAGCTCTATCATACCCAGTGGTAACTGTATCGTTTCCACTGTCTCTAATGATTTGGTTGCTGTTGATTCTCAAGATTTGTCTGCTAATATGCAAGTTAGGGAAAAGGACACTAGGAAGAATGATAATCCTGTTAGATTAGGTCCTTCTTCTGAACTTTTGCAAAATAATGTGATTTGGTGGGGTCCGGGAGCTGGGATGCTGCTTTCAAACTTTCTGATCCTTTTTCAAAATATGGGGAACCTGCACCTCGAATAAATGTTGTTCGCCTTTTGTGTAAAGAGGACTTGCTGAACCCCAGATAGGATTTATATAATAAAACCATGTTAAAAGGTTTATTAAAATATTTTTATCAGATATTTTTGCCCTCATTAGCCTAAGGCATGCAAATGTTGATGTTAGTTTAAGAACGTCTCCAGTTTAGATAGATTCTGGGCTCAGTACACTTCTTTAAAAATATCCAGGTTTGGGACCCCTTTCAAGCTATTCCCTTACTAAGCCAGCAGTTAAAAATATCACTATCATGTTCAAGAATGAAGCTGTCAATATTGAGGATATCCTTGTTTGGCTCTGCCAGCATTGTGAAATTCTGAACAGACCCACCCCTATGCTTGACAGTGAGCAAATTTGGGATGGGGTGGAGGGTAAGAGTAAGATTGTACACCACCAATTCAGGGCCTGCACATGTTCCCCAGTTCCTTTGGAAGCACCAAGGGAGGTCGACAGTGAAAATGCAGACCTCCCACAGCTGACAACACAATACTGATGCAGGTATTGTGCCGCCTGTTCAGAAGTGTTTTCTGTGGAGGCTGTGCTCCCCATCCCCCATGCGAGGGGCTCTGCCCCCATCCCCTGAACTTTAGGATTCCAACCACAGGCTGTAAAGGTCCAGGAGGGGCGGACTGGGAAAGCGAACACAGAAAAAGGACCATTACCACGAATGTCGCCAGAATAGTCTTTTTTGTGTTTCTCCTGGGGTGTAGATCTGAAGGGGTGCACCAGCACCTTTACTTAGGCCAGATAGAGGTTCCATTTTCTATGTAGGCCAACCAAGGTTGTGTTTTAAATGTGGCTCTCAAGCCCATCTCAGTTCTGCATGATCCTCTGTTAAATGTAGTCATTGTTTGAGTTTGGCCACAGTTCTGAAAATGTTGAAATCTTTCAAATGCAATTTATGTGAGCACACAGGCCATGCCTATGGCTGGTGTCCCTGGGCCTCACATAATCATGAAGATTGCCCTTCTCACAAAGGCATCATAAACATGACACAGCAGCAACAGGCCAAGTGGGTTCCTGAACAGAGTTTGAGAGCTGAGCTAGTCTCATTACAAAAGGATCTCCCTACTGAGCCACAGATTTCTGACACCCCACAAGATCCAGTTGATTATCTGGTAGAAATTGATCATAGTCAGTCTCTTCAGGGTCTACCAACCCCCTCCATTTGCCCTCCTATGGAGGAGAGTAGCCAACCTCCATCTGAAATGTACCCCCCCTTAGATCCCCTTTAAAATTGTACCCAAAAGAAAAAAAGAACAGGTTGGGGAAAATTGTTTCCAAAGAAAGTAGGGACTGAATCCTATTCAAGCCCCCTCCTGGTTCACTGAAGTCTAATAGATTTGCTGCCCTTTCTTCTGATAAGGACTCGGATGAAGAAGGGTACCGATGCCTCCTCCATTCTTTATATTACTGACAGAGAGGAGGAGGGCAAGCCTGATTCTATAGCTAAATGTACTAGACAACGTAAGAAAATCTAAGACACCTTAGTTTGTCTTGAGCCTCCTTTTCCTCCTTTTTCTATAGATTACTTAAACCTCACCACCACCATAAATGTAAATAGTATTAAGGGAGCCAGGAAACTGACCTGGACTATGCTCACACTGCAGGAGACTCCTAGTGATATCATATGTTTGCTTGATACCTAGCTCAAATCTACTAATGAACTACAACAGGTTGCTTGAGCATGGCTGCTCGGGCCTTCCTTTTGGTCTGTAGGGTTGGATATCTGTGATGGGGTGGGAATGCTTTGTCTATCCCCTAATTCAGGTCACTAGATTGGTGCCTATCTGCCAGGGAGAGCTCTACTATTAGATATCTCTCTTCTCTCTTAACGTTTTTTTTGCCAGTTATCGCTGAACTCAGCCCTAGTCATGGCCCCCACCACCCCTGCATCCACATAAGCCACTCTCTCCCTTACCCCCAGGGTGGGTTGGTAGCACTTAACAGTGTCACGAATGTTGGTTCTGGTCAGAGGACCCAGCCTGGGAGCCACATTGGAGGTGGCGAGGAGGGCTCATGGAGGTGCTGGCTGAATTTTTCTTTGTTCCCAAAAGGACGTTATTTCCTCAAGGGAGGAACATGCAATGACTTCCTGCGTCCACCCCGCCCCGACGTCCTGGCGCCAGCTGCATAAGGAGCTCCGGCCTCCGCCAGAAGTCTTGTGTGCATCAGATATTAGTCCCTCCCCGACAAGGAGAGCTGTCCTGAGGATGCTCCATCCATCTCCCCGGCTGACCCTCCAGCGACCCAGGTCCATTCCCTAAACCGGTCACGGCATTGCAAGTGGAAATCCACCGCTGCACCAACAGGCTGGCTACCTCTCTTAACGTTTTAGATTAATTGCAATTTATGCCCTCAGACAAAGGCACCAGAGCAGCCCAATTTAGAGATATTCAGCCCTTTTTCATACCTCCAGGTTGGTCTTAAGGTTGGAGATTTCAATTGCTGTTGACATCAGTCACACAGGGTCTGCAAACAATGAAATTGTTCAGTAAAAAGTTGCACTGCAGCAGATTCTTAATACCGCTGACCTCAAAGATGCTTTTTGATGCCTTCACCCTCTGGAAGCTTTACATACTTCTGGGGCACAAGCAAAACAAGAACTGATTTTATTTTTTATCTAATATTCTTTGTGTGTTAGAAATTCATACCCATGCGTGTGCTTTTCTGGACCATGCTGCACTTAGGGCTTAGATTTCCTGGAATGATACCCACGCTGCAGAAAGAATAAATAGAGGCTGAATGAGGCTCTCCTACCAGACCCTAAATTCCAGAAAGTATGGCAGTGGGAGTATTAGGACAGACTAGAGGGGGAGACTGGCTCAGGGGTAATGTGAGGAAATTCTTTTTCACGGAGAGAGTGGTGGACGCATGGAACCGCCTTCCTGGAGAGGTTGTGGGGTCTAAAACAGTGAGGAATTCAAACATGCATTGGACAGACATAAGGCAATTATAGTGGGGGTTGCAGGAAGTAGGCTGTTGGTTAACTAGAATCTGCAGCTTATCCAATAGGTAAGAAATGGGCAGACTGGGTGGGCCAAGTGGTTCCTATCTGCCATCAAAGTCAAAGTCCATGTTGAGTGTTATGAGAACTTAGCAGACTGGTGGGAGGACACAAAATCTTACTGGAAAAGTCTTTTCCAGAGAAAATCTCTTTAATACTAAAAATTTACTTACTGTAGATGATTTATATTTAAGGCAGCAACTGCAGTGTTTAATTTCCTTAGCAGAAACCACTTCTATGGATTATAGTACACAGATCAATGTTATCAAAAGGCAGATGATGGAGCTACAATAAAATAGGACTCGGTCCTTGGGAAAGAAACCCGCTTTGGTACTCAACTTTGAAGATTGCACTAGTCCTATAAGGACTGCAAGAATAGAGCTGATTCTAGAATCATAACTGAGTTGATTTCTCCCTCTGGCCAAACTGCTTCCACACCACAGATTATTTTACAGGTTATGGAATCTCAAGTCCAGAATCTTTTTTGAACCTGACCAGCTTGTCCATCTGCTTCGGATCATTTAAATTCTCTGCACTTACTCCAAGTATCTCAGGAAGATTTTCTAGCCCTCCCAGGCTATTATGGAGGAGGAAGTCCTCCTAGTCAATAGGGCAGTTAAAGGTGATTCTGTCCTGGCTGTGATGGCCTGGACGAGCTATATAAACAGTTTAAAGATGAGCTATCCTGGTACTAGCTGTGCTTTTAATTTCATGTCTTCCAATTCCAAATTTGCCCCTCAATGCAGGAGGCCATATTGGTTTGATTCATAAGACAGGTCCATGCTCTTATATTAATAACTGGAGACCGCTTAGTATGTTAAATACTGATCTTAAATTACTTGCAAACATTTTTTGGCTAGTTTAGTGAAAGTCTTCTCTTACCTAATCAGTCCTACAGAAGCCTGTGCTGTGCCAGGAAGGCAGCAGTATGATAACCTTATCACACTTCAAGAGCTTTTTGTCAAGGGGAGTTGGGTAGTGTTAAAGGATGGGTAGTGGGGGTAGACCAGGAGAAGGCCTTTGATAGGCTATCACATGATTTCTTATTTACAGTTTTAGAGGTGTTTGATATTCCCCAAACACTGTGGCATGGATTGGCTGTTGTACAAACAGGCCTTTTAATCTCAAATGTAAATGGTTGGTATGGGAACTGCATCCTAGTTAATAGAGGCTTATGTCAGGGCTGCCCTCTAAGCCCCATTTTATATGTGTATGGAATCGATATCCTGATTAGATCTATTCTTCAGGCACAGGTGGTTAAAGATATCATGGTCCCTGCGAGGCCCACCCTATAAAAATCTTAGCCTATGCAGATGACCTGGTTCTCACTTTAGGCATGGCCACTGAGGAAGAGGCCTTATTAAATGTTTAGTACCTATTCCCTTTTTCTGGGTCCAGTATCAATCTCAGTAAGAGTTGTGGGATTCCACTGGAGTCCACATCTATTCCTGCCTTGGGGAACACAGGAGGGATTAGTATCTCCCTTGACCCTATTACAATTTTAGGAATTATTTTGGTCCCCTAATGCTCAACTTTTGAATTGGGACAAAGGGCTAACTCGTGCTGACAGATTAATTTCTAGTTGGAAGTATAACAAACTGGGAAACTTAAGAGGGTCAGTCTAATTAAATCCCATCTTCCTCCCCTCAATGCTTCATTACCCATTTATTTAGAAGTTTTTCAATCTTTCTGGGTGTCTTGCTTAAATTCCATTAAAGAGGAATTCACCTGCAGACCCATTAAGGAAGAAGGGTGGGAATGATTAATCCAGTCACTTTGTTTCTAGTATTTTGTTTTTGCTATAACTTTGGTTTAGCCCTTCATCCTGGATTTAAGTTATGGAAACCCTGTTAAAATATGGCTCTGCCGAACCTCCCTTTTGGAACAATGTAAGCCAAGGTATCTAGGGAAGGGCTCTGTTCTCCCTCCTATGGACTGGAATGCTTGAAAGCAGCAGTGCATTGGGGCCTTGGCTCTAATAGATTATTGTCTATGGATAGGAAGGCAGTATATCAGTTCATACTGCTATCTGAAAGCAATCCCAGTTGAATTTCATGTATGCCCCGCAGCACAGCTACAGTCAGTATTACATCAGCTTACAAATATTAGAATTCCACTATTTGTATGAGACTGTCTATGGTTAGATAACTATGGTAAGCTTAGTGTGTGTGAGAATAATAAACATAAACAGCTTTCTGATTGATATTGTCCACGAGAGTCATGTTCTTTGATATTAGAAACTCAGCAATATTTATATACAGACTGCACTTATGTTAAGCAGTATTGGTCCTTTAGCTGTAGATTGGCAGGAGCCTTTGTTCTCCCAACTCTCCTACCCATATGTTCTATGCGGCACTAAATCTAGACTAAATGGGAAATATTCTGATACCATTTATGTTATTCTTGTCATTATTAAGTACTTAATTTGGCAAGCATGGTGTGTTTAGGTGTTGCAGCAAAAGTGGGTTTCTCAGGTTGCATTAGTTTTTAAATGTTAGGAAAGCACTGCAGAACCTAATTAAGTTTGATATGTCTAATTTTCAAAACCAAAGTGTCGTGTTATGGATTCATTGTGCACATTGGTCTTAATTTAAGTTTCTGTTTTATAGTTGTTTTTGTCATTAAAATGTTTTGTGTGTTTCTCCCTGTAATTTATAACTTCTGTATAATGTTTTGCTCTCTAATGTTCATGTCTAAGTTCTTCTTTTTTTTGATGTATGATTGTAATGAAGTCCAGATCTTCTAAAAAATTCCCTACTCTTTTCGAGAAGTACCATGGAATTTTTAAAATCCACCTGACCTACCACCACAACAGGCAGATGGGACCTCGGTTTAATGTCTCATCCAAAGATGGCACCTCAGGAGTACAGCAGACCCCTCATGCTGCACTACAGTGTCCGTATTGGGATATTAACCCAACTGCCTGGTGTGAGGATAGAACCCATAGCCTTCTGATATCCTGGCTCAAGAGGTGAGTGTGCTACCTGCTGGAGCCACTAACACTATTTACACTAATGCTATATACTACACTGACACCGTTTATTCAGGATATAGAAATTTAACATAGCTCACTGAATGCATTGGGGAAAAATCCCTTCTTCTTTTGCTCTTTTTGTAATTTCCATCTTGTGCCTCATATTCCTACCTCTCTTATCTCCAATTTCATTTTAGATCATGATCTAGGTTTTATATTAATCATTATTTTTATATCCCCCACTTCCTTCCCTCGCTACCCCTCCCTTTCTATTCTTTTGTCCATTACTAGTTTTCCAGGTTGCACTCAGATTTATTCTAACTTCACATTATCTTTATCCTCTTTTCCTTTATACCTCTTTTCTTTCAAACTACCCTACTCATTGCCATAACCAGTTCTCTCCCCATTTTCTTTTTTCTACCCTTCCTTTTTCTTCCTTCTTTCCTCTCTCTCTTTTTCCTGCTTTCCTTGCTCTCCCTCCTTCCTCCTCCTCCTCCCTGCAGTCCCCTTTTCTTCCATTTGTTTCTCCTTCCTTTCCCCTTCCCAATTCCTCCCTTTTCTTATGTTTCATCTCCATCTTATTTACTGTGCCTCATTTATTTCTGAGAATTTTCTTGCAAGCTAATTTATCATGTTTGTTTTCCATTGTCCCGATTCCCCTTTTCCCTCACAAAGAGACAGAGACCATTGTTTGATGTTGTGCTCAGACTGGCAATTAATTTATTTATACATCTTAATTCCATGTTCCATTTCATCATCTTTTATTATTATGTCTCTCAGAATTTCATTTATTTCTATCCATATATCAATCTCTGATCATCCCTCTTTCTTCCTCTTTTCTCCTCCAGGTGAAAACCTGGGTGCCTTCTTCTTCTCCTTTTCTGTTAGGTAACAGTGAAAATTGAGATCGCTTTCTCCTTAATCTTCTTCCTCTTTTGGTGTTATTCCTTTTCTTCCCTCCCTCCTTCCTCCCCCCTCCTTTTCCCCTTTTCTCCTGCCATCCACCTTTGGCAGTCCGTAACTATATTATTATCTGCCATCCACCTTTGGCAGTCCAAACTGTCGACCGGACGTGTCTGTCATTCACCTTTGACAGACCCACCATACAGTCCCTTCTTGGTTGTTTTCCCTCTTGCTCTGCCTTGTAGGGTGGGTGGGAGGATCAAAACTCCAGCAAAAGTGGCTGAAAGCCCTCTGTGCTGTTCATTATGTACCTCCACTTGCCCCTCCCTTCACTGTAGCCTGGCCATTGTTCTATTCCTTGTCCCTTCCCCTTCCTCCCCTCCCTTCTGAGCATAACCATCCTGAAGGAAGGGAGGGGTGCACCAGGGACAACCTGGTCTGCCCCTAAAGGCAAACTCAATTGTCCTGGATTCCCCTTTTCCCTCACAAAGAAACAGAGACCATTGTTTGGCAATTAATTTATTTATATATCATAATTCCATGTTCCATTGCATCATCTTTTATTATTATATCTCTCAGAATTTCATTTATTTTCATCCATATATCAATCTCTGGTCATCCCTCTTTCTTCCTCTTTTTCCCCCCAGGTAAAACCTGGGTACCTTCTTCTTCTCCTTTTCTGTTAGGTAACAGTGAAAACCAAGACTGCTTTCTCCTTCATCTTCTTCCTCTTTTGGTGTTATTCCTTTTCTTCCCCCTTTTTCCCCACTAGCCAGTCTCCAGCTTGTGTTGGATGACTGGCTTTCCCCCCTCCAAGGGTATTATTCTCCCTTACTTCAGGGAAGATCCTTCTTAATCCTTCTCTTTCCTTTTTTTTATATTCCGTTCTTTAAGTGTCTCCTCCATGCTTCTATAAAGCCCATTATTTCTGTGTTAAACATGTCTATGGCTAGATCTGACAGGTGCACCCCATCTGGTCTGTAGAAATCTTCTACCCATTCTTCCACACCCCACAGTATTACCTGTCCTCCCATATATTCTTACCAATGTCCCTACCCTTCTGTTCATCTCTCCTGGCACTATCCACAGCTCTATGGCTATGCTTCTGCCTCCAAACCCTCCTTGGTATCATATTCGACCAGGCAAGGCTACCTGAGGCCACCACTGCTGTATTGTTCCTAGGTCCCATTTTATCTGCAAGTATGTGTCTACCCACGGCTTGCCTGCAAGGTCATTGCCCCCAAATGTATAATAATTGTCTGGACCGGGCGCCATTCCTTAAGTTCCTTCAAGGTGGGAAGCAGTTGTGCCCATCTCATCCCCCGGATGCCACGCCAAACCAACCTACACTGTTTCACATCTTGGTACAGCTGCTTCCCCAGACTTTTTCTCTGCTCTCCTTTCTGCCCAATAAATATAGGAGTGGCCGCAGATCCAAACTTCCGTGATCCTCCCTCTTCCTATGGGATTTAAGCAAAAATAATTATCTTATACATGCTCTTAGTTTTCTCACCGTAGTATCCCCTCCCTGTCTCCCCGTCCCCATTTGTCTCCACATCCATAATGAAAACAAAAGCAATACTTTACATTTTTTTCTTTTTTTTCTTTCTTTCTTTACTTCAGTGCTCGTGATGTATCTCTTATAACTGGCAGACCGCCAGTGTCCTTTTCCAAAGTATTATTCACAGTTTGCCTGCCGCTGCCCACTGTGAGGCAGCCCCATTCTGCAAGGAGTGGGATGAATAATTAGTCAAGTCCTCCCCAGGAATTGCATGCCTTTTGAGCAATGCTGTGACTTGATAACCAGTGACCCTTCTCCCAACACCATGAACAAATAATCTCCCTGTCCTGGTCCCATGCTCTGTGGTGAAAAGCCCACAAAGCCTGCACTGGGCATACTGCACCTTCTACCTGTCTCTTTAGTGTCACTATGTAACCCTGTCCCCTTTGATCCATTTTTGACCTCTTAATCTTGATCTGTATCTCTTTCATCCCCCAACTTATATCTTCCCATTCTAATCCCCCTTCCTTGTCTTTTTGCCATGGCCTATTACCCCACTCACTCTCATAGCCCTGCAAACATTTCAACATAAATTGTGTGAAATAACTGGGCCTCGGTCTTTGATCTGCATATTGCCAGGAGCACATCCTTTAGTTTTGCTAGCCACTGCTCCCTATTGGTCTTCTATTGTCTACTGGCCCTTGTTTCAACTCTACCCCATTCCGCATCATTCTTCTAATGAACAATGATTTTGTCGGGTCCTTCCATCCTTTAGACTTCAGATAACACCAATCTCTGCCAAGTAGACCCCCATTCTGGTGTGGGCTGTTCCTTTCTGCCACTGCTCCACGGTGAACTTTCCTAACTGTTCCTCTGTGAGTGGCCCACTTAGCTCCATCTGGTGTGTTGCCCTGAATTTTTGAAACACTTGTCAGACCCCATTGTAGGCCCTCGAGTCCTAGGCCCCATGAGCTGCAAAACAACCATTCTGCTCCTTCTTGCCAATGTCCCAGATGTTCGTTGGTATGGGCGTTTTTGCTTCTCCACTGTTGGTGCCAGCCTCTGAAAACAGTCCAGCTGCAGATGGAAAAGGCTGTCAGCCAGGGTATTGTGCACCCTTCTACAGTGGCGTGAAAAAGTATTTGCCCCTTCCTGATTTTCTCTATTATTGCATATTTGTCACCTGGATGTTTCAGGTCTTTAGAAAATGTAATATTAGATAAAGGGAACCTGAGTGAACAAATAACACTTGTTTTTTTTAATTTCACTTATTTAATGAAAAAGTTAACCAAACCAACTGGCACTGTGTGAAAAAGTAATGGCCCCTTACACTAATAACTGGTTACAGACATTTAGCTGCAATGACTGCAACCAAACACTTCCTATAATTCAATATCAGTCTTTCACATCGCTGTGGAGAATTTTAACCCACTCTTCCTCATAGAACTGCTTTAATTCAGAAACTTTTGGTAGGTTTTCGAGCATGAACTGCTCGTTTCAGGTCCTACCACAGCATCTCTATTGGGTTTAAGTCTGGACTTTGACTAGGCCACTCCAAAACTTTAATTTACTTCTTTTTAGCCATTCTGATGTGGACTTGCTTTGTGCTTTGGATCATTGTCTTGCTGCATGACCCAACTACGCTTCAGCTTCAGCTGCGGAAGGATGACGGACATTCTCCTAAGAATTTTCTGTACAGAGCAGAATTCATGGTTCCTTTAATTATGGCAAGTCATCCAGGTCCTAGGCAGTAAAGCATCCCCACACCATCACACTACCACCACCATGTTTGACTGTTGGTATGGTGTTCTTACTGTGGAATGCTGTGTTTGCTTTATCACAGACATTATGGGGATCCATGTCGCCCAAAAGTTCCACTTGGACTCATCTGTCCATAGAACATTTTCCCAAAAGGCTTGTGGATCATCCAGGTGCTTCTTGGCAAATGAGAAACCAGCGCTTATGTTCTTCTTTGGTTAGCAGTGGTTTCCGCCTTGCTACTCTCACATGAAGCCCATTTTTGCCCAGTCTCTTTCTGATTGTGAAGTCATGAACACTGACCTTAGCTGAGTCAAGAGAAGCCTGCAGTTCTTTGGATGTTGTTTTAGGATCCTTTGAGACTTCCTGGGTGATTTTACACTGCCCTTGGAGTAATTTTGGCAGGGCCGCCCACTCTGGAAGATTCACTACTGTTCCAAGTGTTCCCATTTGGAGATTATGGCTCTCACTGTGGTTCGATGGAGTCCCAGAGCCTTAGAAATAGCTTTGTAACCCTTTCCAGACTGATAGAGGGCAACACATTTTTCTGATCTTTTCAGGAACTTCCTTTGATCATGGCATAATGTGCTTGTTGAATCTTTGTGCTGGCAACGGACTCTGATGGTAAGGGGCAAATAAGTGAGGTTTATATTGAGCAGGGCTAGCTGCAATCAAGCCTGACTGTGTTCAATCAGCTGACTCTAATTATCCCTTTAATTGGGTTGATTTACTAGGGGCAATTACTTTTTCACACAGTGCCAGTTTGTTGGTTAACTTTTTCATTAAATAAATGAAATAAGTAAAAAAAAAAGTGTTATTTGTTCACTCAGGTTCCCTTTATCTAATATTATATTTTGTCTAAAGACCTGAAAACATCCAGTGTGACAAATATGCAATAATAGAGAAAATCAGGAAGGGGCAAATACTTTTTCACGCCACTGTATGTGTTTTGCTCTGAATGACATGTTCAGCTGCAAGGCCCTAATACTAAACATTGCAATACTTGCATGACCATTTCTGACCTGGCTCCTGTTGTTTAGGACCTCCACCACTCCTCTGTTGTCACACCAGAATGTCCCTCTCTGATCCCATAATTCTTCCCCCAAACCAGGGTACATGCCCAGATGGGCATGATCTCTAACAATGTTATATCTCTTGCCTTGCCATCCCTTACCCAGTTAGCAGGCCATGGTTCTGCAAACCACTTGCCCCTCAGGTAGCCCCCATACCTAGCCCCCCAGCAGCTCTGTGTAAAGATCGAGGTCTGTGTTATACAGCCACTCCTCTTGCCAGAAAGAGCAGCCAATATACTCCGAGAATTCCTCCCATACTTTAAAAATCCTCCCTGACACCTTTTGTCAAGTCTACCCAATGGTGTGGTCTGGTGACCCTGGCTGTTGCTCTTGCTAACCTCTTTTTGAATGCCCTCCCTGCTCCAATAGCCCTGCAGACGAAGTTCAGGTGCCCCAGTACTTGCTGCACTTGTTTTAGTTGTACCCTTCTCCTGCTGGTGTGTACTTGACAGTTCTTTCAGTTTTACCACTTTTTGTCCAGCAGCCTGAATATTTCCTTGAGCATCTATCTCAATACCCAGGAATTCAAGCACCCTGCTGGGCCCTTCTGTTTTTCTGGTGCCAGCAGAACCCCTAATTCTCTGCATACTTTTTGATACTTGGCCAACATATGTTGTGTCTCCCTTTCCCCTACCAATGAAAGAAAATCATCCAAATAGTGGATGACTGTTCTATAGCCAGTTTTCTTGAAATATCCACTGCAAACAGATGCTGAATGCTTCAAATGTTGCACATGTTATAGAACATCACATCGGCATGGCTTTGTCAAAATAGTATTGACCCCAAATTTTAAAATCCAATAGGTCCCAGTCTTCTCTCTAACTGGCAGCAGTCTGAACATGGATTCAGTACCCATTTTTGCCATCCATGCATCCTTAGTAGCCCGGATTATCCAGACGGCATCCTCTAGTGTCGCATATGTCACCTTACTATACTCCTCCCGATAAAATCATTCACCTAATCCTTCTGGATAGGATAGGTGGTGAATCACCCTGTACTCCCTTCTTGTTTCTTGGGTACCAAGCCCAATGGTGAAATCTGCATGTTCCGCAATGGAGGGTTATCAAATGAGCCTTCTACTCCCTGCTGCCTTTTCCTTTCTTTCTTCTATATCTTCCGCCTTAACATCTCTTCCTCCTTTGACCAACCCCAGGTTGCCTCTCTCACTTGTCTGGGACCCTCACACTGCAGTGAAAAACCTGTGCAAAACCTTCTATAATCATATCCTCCACTCTTTTGTTTGGGTATCTGTCCAACCAGACAGTCTATGCCTCTAACTTGATGGGGTTCTGTCCACCCCAAACTGCTCTCTGTCTTTCCTTCTGTTTTCCCTCCGGTCCCTCCCTCTTGCTCGGTGCTTGGTTTTCTCAGTCAGTGATTCTTGACCTCCTCTACTGTGTTCCCCACCCCTCCCTCCCTGTTCCATGCCTGCCCTTAAACCCCTGTCCCTCTCGAAAGGCTGTTGACCTGAACTATGATCCCCATGTCCCTGTGCCCCTTGGGCCCATGTCATTCTGCATCTGCTTGCTGGCGTTCTCGCATTTTTAACACACGCCAAAAAACAACATTGAGGCTACGAACAAAAGGCCCTGTTGTAAGCCCAGCAGCACCTCTGGGGCGTAACTCCTTTCCTCCCCACTCCCTTTGGGTGTGGACTGATCCATTACATAATCTGTCCATAAGTCTAGCTGCTTCGTATCACATCTTACATCCCGTATGTTGCCATTCTCTGCCGGAAAAATTTGTCATAGTATAACCACCCGCCCCCCTTTTGCTTTTGCCCACCTTATTATTAGGGACTATGTGATGAGCAGGATGCCCAGCTCTGGCTTCTTCTCCAGGACAATGGCTGAGAAGGTGGCAAAACCTACAAACCACCCATCCCAAGTCTTCCTTTTGTGAACTTGTCCTCCTCCCTCTTCCCTAACAACACTACTGCTGCTGCCATTTCACTCTTACCTATGTTCTCTGCTTCCTTGTATTTTGCCACTTCCCGGCTCACCAGAGTGAATATATCCATAACCCTCCTTTCCATATTTTTTCCTTTGTGGCCAGTGGAACATGCTCACCTACCCTCATCCTGGGTGCACCTATCTCCCTTGTACCTTTTCCTTATTTCTCTGTACCCCTTCATTTCTTTCCAGCACCTCCTTCTCCATCCTAATCTCTGCCAGAGCTGATTCCATTTGCCTTAAACCTCCTGTTCCCAGTGCTGACACAATTTGACCTATATATTCTTTTATACTGTCACCCACTCGCTGGGTGTGTTACCTGTGTCCTGTCTGAGCCTTGCTGCCTGGCATCTTCCTGGTGCCCACTTATGGCACCCTGTGGTTGAGGAGGAGGGTGAACTACTAGGGGTTGTGGAAGAACACTATGTTCTGGGATCTGGTCTGGGTTCCCGGGGATCCCACTTGATGTTGTGGAGGTACTGGTGTTACCGGGTCTATATGCTGCAGAGGTACTGGATCAGCCACCTTGGTGGGTCCCACTGCCAGCAGTTTTACCCTAGTGGGACTGCATGGCCTTTCATCTGATCGTTTCCTCTGCCCCCTTTTCCCAGGCCCGCTTCCTTTTCTCCCCGGTCTCCCTGATTCCTCCCCTTCCACCAGTTCCCACATTCTGTTGGCTTTTTCCACCAACTAGATTATAGCCCTGTAAGCATCTTCCTTTGACAGCCTGCTCTTCTTTGGTGCCATGTCCTTCAATCCTTTTAACTGTGAAGACAACTGATGGGAAGAAAACAAGATTTGGTTATTAATTTATGTTCACACATGCCTTCATGTGGAAGGGACCCCCCAGCCAAGAAATGACAATTCCGTTAAACCACTTAGCCCCATACTACTTCCATGACCTGGCCCCTTGTTCAGAGAAACAGTCAACCAATATCGCCTTGTGTGTTTTTTTTTTTGCTCTCCCAGGCCTCAAAATGCTTCAAACGTTGCCTCCTGTGGCTGTGCAGGCCTAACTCTACTCCCTTGCATGCCTCACCATGTTATCACTGATAAGACTTCTCAGGCCTCTCCATTTCCCTTCCGATGCTCGGTTCCCCCAAACCCTCCTGATGGGTGTTGGTTATCCCAAAATGTTATTCCCCCACCCTAGGCCACGGTCCCCTTCCGTCTGATCTCTTCCTCCCATTATTGAAAAACCTGTTACTGAATAACAACTCCTTTACTTGGGCCTCCTTCTGTTGTTTGGCCCTTCTGGCAGTGCTGTCATGCCCATGGCCAGGGCCCTCAGTAACAGGCCTCTGGCCCGCTACTTCCTGCCTCATGGCACCCAGGTGCCTTCCCCATTTCATCTTCCCTCGAGACACCCTACCCAGTGTTCTGACCAAACAACCCTCATCCCAACCAGAAGACTTCCCGTTTCAAAAATGGCCAAGCTGCTCGCTTTGGCCTATTCCTGGCGTGTGATGTCACGTCACATGGCCTCATCCCCCGCTGGGCCTTGTCGTCAGCCCACCTTGCCATCCTGGTTCCTCGAAACTTCCTGACCCCTCTGCCCTGGTCTGCCATGCTTTCTATTGCCCTTCTTGGCTGCTATGCACAGCAGCATTCGCCTATCCCTATGTGTAGGTGCTTCTTCTGTCCCTGCTCTCACCTTGCCATCCTGATGGGGCAGCGAGATTGCTGCTGGCCCCCAGTCACCTCTTCAATGGGTGAAGCCAGGGATCCCTTAGCGGAAAATGGGGTGTAATCTCCCCGAGAACACAAGGAGGTGGCCGTGAGGTTTTGAGCCGGGAGGTGCGCTTTCAGCCACGTGGTCCTGCTGGCATGCATGAGGTGCCGTGCTCTCCCTTCCACCAAGCAACAAGGATGGACCGGGCTCACCCCAGCCCTTTTCTGGCCACCATTATTCCTTTTTAGACTCCACTCACTTCGTGGCTGTGTGATGTCATGCCACGTGGCTGCCCTTGTCGGGCTCCCTGCCCTCTTGCTTAGGGCCTCCTCTACACCAACTACACTCTTCGAGGTGGTAAAACCCACCCAAAACCCCAGGCTTTTCAGTCCAGCCTGCAATGCTGCAACTTTTGTCCACTACTGCGATTTCTTAATCCATAAACTGTCTCAATGCCCTCTTCTCTTGCTAGGCCCCCACCAGGCAAACGCTGTTGCATTCTGCACAACTTTTAACTGGCCCTGTACAGCAGTGGTTTTCCAACAAAACTGTGCCTATTCGCCTCGTGATTTTAAAACAATTACACATCTCAGTACAGCTGCAAAATTCCTATCACCACTAAAAGCATGTCCTTGAACCAGCAATTCTATAGTTTCCTCAAACCTAAGCCTAATGAACCAGACATTTACAAAACAAAGCATACCACCTCTGTATACCCTAAACCATTAGAAAACACGTTCATCCAGGCCAGCAATGCTAAAGACTTCCTTCAAACAGCAGCTTATTGTAAAGCAGTCACAAACCATATATCTTAAAAGACATTTTTTTTTATATAAAACTTTATTCCTTGGAAGCTATCTTACCTGCTGTACCTGGTGCACAAAACCTCTCAAATTGTTCTGCCAATCTGATGTGCTGCGGTTTCAATTAAATCAAAACTCCAGCAAAAGTGGCTGAAACCCTCTGTGCTGTCCATTATGTACCTCCACTTGCCCCTCCCCTTCCTGTTGCCTGGCCATTGTTCTATCCCCTGTCCCTCCCTTCCCTCCCCCTCCCCTGAGCACAACCGTCCTAATGAAAGGAAGGGGTGCACCAGGACAACCTGGTCTGCCCTTAAAGGCAAACTCCATTGTTACGAGATTATCCTTTGAAGATTTTGATACAAGCATCAGAAATATCTTTATAATATACTTTTACTACTGCCAAAAATACAATTACAAAATGCTGTTATTCCCACCTGGCCTGATGTAGAACAGTGGAGATATTTATTGATTTAGGTTTATCAGTTAGAAAAGTTAACATTCAAACTGCAACATCAGCTTGATTAATAATAGGTGGACAGGATGGATAGTCCACATGATGGCACAACATTCTAACTTTGTTCTTTGAGGATGGTACAAAGCTTAATTTAAACCTGTTTTTATATTTTACTTTTAAATTGTACACTGCAAGTATTACCAACCTCAGTCTGTAGACAGGCCATTTTTCAAAGTTTTCTTTCCCTTTCTTTTTAATATACTGTCTACTAGCATAGAGATACTCCACTGCACTCATTCAAAGTTTTAATTTATTTACTTTGACTATTGTAAGAACATTTGTTATATGCTGGAAACAGACTGTTTTATTGTTGTATTTTATACTAATGTCATAATGATTTGTATGTTTATATTATTTATAAGCTGAAAAATAAAGTTTTAAAAAAGTTACACCTGCCACATATTCCAGACCTTGAAAACACCAAGTGAGCAGATACAGCAGACCCATTGTGCCACAAGCCCCTTCTGCCATGGTGCGCCAGTGCATCCCTTGCAAGGATGGCACAAGTCTGACTGACACAGGTGGTCCCCCATATGCCACAGGCCATGGCTGAAAATGGGTTTGGTACATGGTGTGCTGCAAGGTGCCTCTTGTTCTGTTCCTTGTTGAAACAAACACTGTGCAACATTTCCACACCATTTGAAAATTGGCCTCTTGATGTCTGTTTTCTCTTATATGCGATATTGTGAGGGATATTCTCAGCAAGTGCTGTCACATGACCATATCACTGTATGGTTCTTTCATGGTATAATGAGGTAAAATCTGTTATAGAAGGGCAACATGCTGTGACTAGTGGTCGGGGAAGTGCTTAAAATTCACCAAGCATAGCATTTTGCATAGAATCTGAATTCCATGTGGTATTCAGCATAGCGAAGTGAATAATTTTGCATCTTGGAATAATGCAAAGTTCCCATTATTCTCTATGGACTTTTCATTACTTCACCTTGCTTTTAGCTCTCTAAGTTAAATTTTGCAGTGATTCATGGGATTTAAGGTCACATGGGCTCTATATTGTTTTCACAACCTCAATTCAGTGAGTGTGTGTAGTGGAAAGCTGGAGACAGTTTCTTCTCAGAGCTGTGAGATTCAAACCATCAAAAACCTTTAAATGCATTTTGCCACAAAATGTTGTGTCAAAAGTTAGTACATTGATTGTAGTAAACCCATATGTGTTTATATCATTGAGCATTTATTGATTTTGTGTGAATATTGAATGTTAATTTAGTAAATTCAGTCTCTGTAGTGATAGACACTGTAGAAGTGTGCTGGGGAGTGGCGGATCTGTGGTATAGAAGGGAGATTAGTGAAAAAGCAGTTTTAAAACTTATGTTTGCTAGTTTTGTATACTTTGTGTGTTCGGAGTACACAGTACAGCGACATAATTTTCTATAAGTGTTTTCTGTTTGCTGGTCATTTTTCAGTCATTTTAAAGACTGTCTGTATTAGTTTACTGAACAGTTAAAGTTTCTGTGCCTGACCTTTAATCTGTGTGCATGTTGTACAGTACCATAGGAAGGGTGGGGCGGTGGGCAGCGCCTCCAGGCTAGCCTCCTAGGGGCGAGCTCATTCAGAAACTCACAGTACTATAAGTTCAAAAGTGAGTACTGCCACTTTAAATAAAAAAAAATGTTCATTACTTTAACAGTAATTACTACTTGCTGCCAGTAGTGGGCACATCCGAGGACCAGCAAATTGGGTGGGGGTTCACATGGTGCATGGCAGCCTCAGCAAGAAGAATCGTGTACAGGTTTCAGACAGCCATGTGGTCCGCCAGCGCAAGTACATGAGGTGAGAGCAATGTGCTGCTGCTGCAATCTAGAACTGTTTGAGATGAGAGATAGAGAGAGGTCAGAGTAGAGACAGTGTTGTGCTGCAGGATTTTCAATGAGCATGTCTGTTTAATAAATTATATTAGTGATCTGTGCTGTGGAGTAGGTTGGAAAAAATAGTAAAAACACTACCGATCTGTTTAAGAAGGCAAAGAGATTAGGATAGGAATAGGATTATTTGACTACAATGTGTTTGTTACAATTGTTTGGACCTTGGGCTGCCTGGTGCAGCTGCATTCTCCCCGCACCAGACTCCAGTCCTACTGATTCTTGATCTCGGTCCCCTCTTGCTGACTTCTGAGGTCAGGAGGCCTGCCCCCGCTCGCTGCTTTCATAGTTTCATTCCATCTTTTCTTTGGGTACTGTCTATGCTGGAGGCCAGGACAGGTCTAAAATCCGTTCTCCCGAGTCCCAAGTGAAGTGTGAGTGAATAAATACATCATGCAAATTGTGAAAGGAAACTACTACTGAGACTGAATCAATCTGTGATGACTAGACTTCCTTTCAAGTTTTTCAGCTGTTATCTTGCTGAGCCTGATGAGTAAAATAAAAATTAAAACTTTTATTTCCTTCTGTGTGTGTGCCTCCTGTCGTGCCTGCCGAGTGCCTGGATTTTTGGTGAACTGATCATCACTGCTGCCTTAGTTCGATCTTTTCTGTGGATCTTTGACCAGGCAGGGGGATCCGATTGAAAAATTAAAATAAAATGAATGAATTTCTGGTGTGTACAGTGTTTGAATTGCTGTCTGACTTTACTCTGGGGGAAGGGCAGGCTGCAGGAGAGACAAGAGTAGTAGTCATCATTACAAAAATGCCAACTTCCTGGCTAGAGGCTCTTCTGGTTCATACTCTTTTCTATGTGAGTGTGCTGGTCCAGCACTGAGAAAGATAGAGTATGAACCAAATGTTTCTAGCCAGGAATTCAAATTAATTGCAAACAAGCATATTGTTGCTGTTTGTGTTATTATTTGTAATTTTTTATAGATTTTCTTACTTTGTTGACGTTCTGTATTTGTTTAATGTTTGCCCTATTTAAATTAACTGCTTACTAGTCTGTAGCTACTAGACATCTGCCAGCAATACCAGTGTGTACCCTACCAGGTGTATCAGTCACCAAACTATTCTGTATGGTATATTGACTTACTGTATCTGTTAGCGTAACAGATACAGTAAGTCAGTATACCAGTTACAGCAATGTCTCTGTTATATCAGTCTTTGCTCACATTTATGCCAGTGTGGCAGTGTCCCATTACACATAGAAACATAGACTTTGATGGCAGATAACGACTGCTTGGCCCACCTAGTCTGCCCATTTCCCTAACTACTGGATAAGCTGCAGATCCTAGTTAACCAACAGCCTATTTCTTCCTACCCCGTCCACAAGAATTACCTTCTGTCTGTCCCATGCATTCTTGAATTCCTCACTGGTTTTGATCCCACAACCTTCTCAGGAAGGACATTCCATGCATCCACCACCCTCTCTGTGAAAAAATACTTCCTCACATTACCCTGAGCCATCCCCTCTATCTTCAAATTGTGTCTCCTTGTTCTTACACATCTCTTTTCTGAAGATGCTACCCTCTTGGACTTTGTTGATTCCCTTGAGGTACTTAAAAGTTTCTGTCATGTCCCCCTCTCCTCCTTTCCTCAAGGGTACACAAATTAAGCTCCTTTAGTCTCTCCTTGTATGGCTTCTCTTGCAGACCCTGCACCATTTTAGTTGCCCTCCTCTGGACTGCCTCCATCCTGTCTATGTCCTTGTGGAGATGGGGTCTCCAGAACTGGATGCAGAACTCAGATGGGGTCTCCCCAACTGTTTGTACAGAGGATAACAACTTCCTGTTTTCTACTGGTGATGCCTCTCCCTATACATCCCAGTATCTCCACAGCCCTTCTTACTGCCTTCCTACATTGCTTACCTACCTACGCTGACTGTCATCTGATATGACTACCCCCAGGTCCCTTTCCATTTGTGTTGTGGTTTATACCCCCCATTGTGTACTCTTTCCCTGGGTTTTGTTTCCCAGGTGCATTACTTGCACTTTTTGCACTGAATCTAAGCTGCCATATTTTGACCATTCCTCCAATCTTGCCAAGTCCCTTCTTATCCTTTGCACCCTTTCTTGTGTATCAACCCTATTGCAGATATTTGTGTCATCTGCAAAGAGACATACTTTTCCTTCCAGCCCCTCTGCAATGTCACCTATAAAGACATTAGAAGACTGGTCCCATATTGAACCCTGTGGTACCCCACTAGTAACCTCCCTTTCTTCAGAATGTACTCCATTTGGTTTACTATTACCCTCTGGGACCTGTTGTCCAGCCAGCTTGTCACCCAGGCTACTACCTTGGGGCCCACTCTCAGGCTGGCTAACCTGTTTGTTAATCTTGTGTGGGACTGGGTCAAATGCCTTGCTAAAGTCCAGGTAGGCCATATCCACTGCCCTCCCTAGTCTATTACATTGGTTACCCAGTCAAAGACTGAAGTTCCTCCTAGTTACAGTTAAACAGTGTCTTGTTTACTACAGCAGTTTCTCTCCCACTCCAGTTAGTTATGCCAGTATCAGCTTCCTGTTATATCAGTGTCTCTTCCCAGTTACACCCTCAGTATTTCAGTTACAGCATTATCTCCTTCCTTTTATGCCAGTGTCTCCTCTGAAACATAGAAACTTAGATTTGAGAGCAGATAAGTGACCACTTGGCCCATCCGGGCAGTCTGTCCACCTCTCCTCCTTAGTCTTATTTAAATAATAGAATGTGGCCTTGGTTGTAGCTGCTTCCCAAGAAAACAAACAGTACCTACAGTACTTTTGTGTTTTGTATATAAATAAATAGAATGTGATGGCTTTGCCCACTGTGAGGGCAATTGACCTTACATTGTATTTATATAAAAGTACTGTATGTACTGTTTGTTTTCTTGTGGAAGCAGCTGCAGCCAAGGGAGATCAGTTTAGTTGAAGTTAGATGGCTGTTAGTACTATGTTGGAAGTGGAACTTGACCTGCTGGCAGCCAGGCAGTCAGCCCGCCTGACTTGTCTGTGTTTGCTCTGCTCCCGCTCTCTGACTGTGAGGGGTTGCCTGGACTCAGTTCATTATCTTGCCTGGGTGATCAATGATTTACCTTGTGCACCCAATCCCCTGGGTTGGATGCCAGCAGTAAGTGTGCAAGCGTGATGCACACAAGCATAAAGATTGCAACACTGTTGGTGTTCCCATCCCATATACCCCTTACCCCTACTTGTGCATTGCCCCTGTTGTCTCACATGTGACATGCGGCAGTATTGCACCAGCATTGACAGACTTACACTCCCTGGAAGAGGAGGAGGAGGAGGGTTTCCCATGGACACTCGATCATCCTCCTCCTCCTCCTCCTCCTCCCACAGCAACCCAGGTTAGCTCCCAAACTCAGGTCACCAACATCGCAACAGGTAGCACTACAGTTGTGCCAAGGCCAGCCATAATGTGTGTGTGTGTGTTTTTGTGTCTATAGATCTAGTGATACCTCAGAGAAAACTTTCAAAAACATAACATGACATTTAGATTTTAGACATAATTTCAGTATGTGTATTATGTGTATCTGCAGAAATCTACAAGAACACTAGATCTTTATCCCTTAAAGTGAATTTCCAACTTACCCTATGGCAGCTACCACTGCATGGTGTGGTGACTGCCCTCCAAGGCAGTCATTCTAGCCAGGTTAGAAATACTGTGTGCAGCTCATAATCCAGATATTTTACTCATAAATTAGCTTTAGCACTGACTTCCAATGCATTTTCAGAACCCCATCCCCTGCCCCTCCTCCCCATGTTCAAGCAAGTAGTGATGTGTGGCCAGGAGAGCATGGGGTGCACCCAATTGAAATGAATGGGGCTAGAGTTTTCTTTCATTTTAACATCAAGAATGGCCAGTAACACAATAATGAAAGGAACCGCTGGACTAACATGATCCTTGTTGGTCAGCCACTTGTCCACAACAATGTGGCTGCATACTCTGATGCCAGCCAGCCCGTGTCTCCCACATCTCATATTCCATGGTAGCAAAATATTTCCTGAAATCAGGGTAGGAACATGTAACAAAGTATGTTTTTTCTTCAGAAAAGGCTCAAAACTTACCACAGAGCATGTAAACACCTCAGAGCTTATGGGGCCTTGGCCCCAGACCCAGCTATTTTCTGGGAGGGTGCAACATTGTCTCTTGCCCAGGGCACCAAAATGGCTTCCTATGGCACTGATGTTGTAAGTAAATTGATATGCATTTTATTGCACCACCATAATAGCAGTACTCTTAATCTCTTAGCCCATCTGTGGTACTTTTTCCTGCTTCTATATAGCTACTGCTGTAAATCCCCCACACACACACACACACAAAATAAGGTATTCTTGTTCCACTTTTGGATTCCGAAGACTGGTTAGTGGTTAAGGTCTTGTTGTGACTGTGCAGCTACATCTCTTTAGTGCTCAATTTACATTTGAAAAGTCACTGGTGTTGTTTTTGACTTCCATCCACCAAAATCTGAATAAATATAACGTATGGTAATTGTCTGTGTTCAAGTCTGTTGAAATTGTTTTCACTGTACCACTATTGTGTGTTTCCTCATAGTACTGTGAATACTGTCTCTCACTGCATATTATAGCATTTAACTGAAAGAAAAGACATAATAAAGAACGTACCTATTGCAGTATTTTTGGCATTCTACTGTCTTGTGAATTGTCTTGAGTTTGTTAGCAACCCACAAAATTAGAAAAATCACTTTTTGCAATAACAGCGTTTCTTTTCTTATTGACTCTGTATAATTTAAAACAATGCCCACAAAGACATGGTCATGCCTCCAGACCAGGGAGAAGACATAAATACATTACTTTTGGAAGATATACAGAACATGATAGTTAAAGGAGGTTCTGATAGTGGGAGACTTCAACATGCCAGATACAGATTGGTCAATATAAGGAGGAACATCTGCCAGAACTAGACACATAGTGGATTCCCTGCTGGGGAGGGCCTCAAACAACTGGTACAACAACCCACAAGAGATGGGGCTATCCTAGCTTTAGTAATGACTAATGGGGTAAGGATCACAGAACTTCAGGTAGAAGGTCACCTGGGGGCAAGTGACCATCACATGGTATGGTTCAATGAGGCCACTAGAACTAAATCATCCCACTCCAAGGCAACAATATGGGACTTCAGAGGAGTAGACATTGATAAGATGGCCAACAGAGTTAAGCTAGCCCTGACAAGAAGAAATACAGGTGAGGAGGTACAGGAAAAGTGGGCAAGCATTAAGGATGCAATACTTGAAGCAATATCCCATTGTGTTAGAGAGAAAAGCAAGAGCAAAAGAAGGAGGAAACCACTTTGGTTCTCAAAAACAGTAGAAGAAAAGATCAGAGTCAAAAGACTGGCATTCAGGAAATATAAGGGAACACAGCGGGATGAAGATTGGGAGGCATACCAAACTCTCTAAGGGAAGCAGGAAGGCAGGAAGGCAGGCAAAGGCCCACAACGAGGAAACACTAGCATGAACAGTAAAATAAGGGGACAAGACTTTCTATAGATACATTAGTGAAAGGAGAAAGTCCAGGAGGGTATTGCTAAGATAAAAGGGGATAAGGGTGAGTGTGTGGAGGAGGACCAAGGAAAAGTATCTATCCTAAATAGATACTTCTGCTCAGTATTTACTGAGAAGAAGGTAGGGCAGGGCCGACAGCTCAGCACCATGGACACAGTGGGGAGGGAGGTGTCCACAAGTCCTTCGAAAAAAAAGGGTCCTTCAAGGGCTCACTGAGCTCATGGTGGGCAAGGCAATGGTACCAGATGGCATACATCAGGGTACTAAAGGAGCTAAGGTGGAACTAGCAGAGCCATTATCAGAACTGTTTGGTGAGTCTCTGAGCACAGGAGAGGTCTCAGAAGACTAGAGAAGGGTTTATGTGATCCTGCTCCACAAGAGTGGTAGCAGGAGGAGACAGAGAACTACAGACCAGTCAGTCTTACCACAACTAAGGTAAGACCAGTCAGTCTTACCTCAGTAGTGTGCACGATTATGGAGGCACTCCTTAAGGAAAGGATACTGAAACACCTGGAATCCATAGGAGCACAGGATCCAAGACAGCATGGGTTTACAACAGGAAGGTCCTGTCAAACTAATCTCATAGATTTCTTTGACTGGGTAACCAGAATGGTGGACCAAGGGGTGCAGTTGATGTCGCCTACATTGACTTTTAGCAAAGCTTTTGATACTGTTCCACACAGAAGATTGATTAATAAGATGGGTAGGCTTGGGGTGGGTCAGAAGTTGGTCAACTGGGTGGCAAACTGGTTGGCGGGTGAAAACAGAGACTGGTGGTAAATGGTATACAGTCAGAAGAGATGCAAGTCACAAGTGGGTACCTCAGGGAATCAATCCTGGGTCCAGTCCTATTCAATATCTTCATCAGTGACATTGCACATGT
Organism: Neoceratodus forsteri; assembly: GCA_016271365.2. Classification (NCBI taxonomy): domain Eukaryota; kingdom Metazoa; phylum Chordata; order Ceratodontiformes; family Ceratodontidae; genus Neoceratodus; species Neoceratodus forsteri. The sequence continues at coordinate 51,524 of CM028136.1, forward strand.
ACTGGAGGTAAGGTTTGTCTGTTTGCAGATGACACCTAGATCTGCAACAGAATAGATGATCCAGATGGGTGGGCAGAATGAGAAGATATCTGGATAAACTGGCAAAATGGTCAGAAGGGTGGCAACTGGGTTTTAACACAAAGAAGTGCAAGTTTATGCACATAGGTAAGAGAAACCCTGAAGCCACTTATAGGTTGGGAAGGGAGTTGCTGACAATCACAAGGGAAGAAATATACTTGGGCATCATCATCACAGATGACCTGAAATCATTCAAGCAGACCACTAAAGCAGTGGGTAAGGCTAGGGGATGTTGGGGTGTATTAGTAGGGGTATCCAAGTTGTAAGAGGGAGGTAATAATCCCTCTTTACAAGACACTGGTTAAGCTCATCTGGAGTACTGCATGCAGTACTGGAGCAGACCTTCAGAAGGATATTAACAAAATGGAGGCAGTCCAGAGAAGGGCAATCAAAATGGTGCAGGGCCTGCATCAGAAAACATATGAGCACAGATTAACGGAGTGCAATATGTATACCCTAGAGCAAAGGAGGGGAGAGGTGATATGATCAAAACATTCAAACACCTTAAGGGCATTAACAAGGTAAAGAGGATAACATGTTTCAATATAAGAAAACTAACATGACTAGAGGACACAGCATGAGATTAGAGGAGGCCAATTAAGGGGTAATGTGAGGAAGTTCTTTTCACAGAAAGGGTGGTGGATGCATGGAACAGCCTACCTCAGGAAGTGGTGGCTATGAATACAGTGCACAGCTTCAAACAGGAATGGGATAGGCATAAAGGAGCAATACAGATGAGTATGAATAGATAGGCCATTTACAGAGTAAATGACTATGGTACATTCATAAGGTAGAAAAGAAATAGGCAAACTGGATGGGCCTTGCTGTCCTTATCTGCCATCAACTTCTATGTTTCTATGTTTATGCCTGTGGCACATAAGCCACATAAGTTAGTGGAGTATAAGCTTTGGCTCTGTGTGCAGGGCATTCCATCACATCACAAGGAGTAAATAAAAAGAAAAAATCCTTGAAGGAGAAAAGCACTGTGTCAGAGAGAGTTAGGCCAGGCAAGGTCCCTGAATCTGTGTGGGTAACAGCATTGCCTGCAGCATCACCTTTAGCATAAGTGGTGTATGAAATAAATTCTGTGTGTGTGTTCTGAAATAAAATCTGCCAGCCAGTCATCAAGTAACAGCAAGTAGCCATGTAACATAGAAACATAGAATTTGATGGCAGATAAAGACCGCTTGGCCCACCTAGTCTTCCCAGTTCCCTACCTAACGGATAAGCTGCAGATGCAGATCCTAGTTAACCAACAGCCTACTTCCTCCTACCCCCACTAGAATTGCCTTATGTATGTCCCATGTACTCTTGAATTCTCCCACTGTTTTTGACTCTATGACCTCTTCAGGAAGGCAGTTTCATCATCTACAACCTCTCTGTGAAGAAATGCTTCCTCACATTGCCTCTGAGCCACCCCATCTATGTAAGCAATAATACCTGACAGGGTAGGCATTATTGGAAATACCGGACCACCCAGGGCGTGGAGTGAGGCCCAACGCCACAGGTGGAGGCCTTATAGCCCTGGAAGGTCCGCTATTTCTTAACAATGCCCACCCTGGAGGGTATTATTGTGCTTCAAAATGGTTTTCTTATTGCTTTAATGAAGAGAGGAAATTATTATAAAAAAATTAATAGTATTAGCAGAAACAAAAGTATTATAAAAATAGTCCATGTTTCTTTAAGGCTGTTCCAGGTTGTGTTGCTCCTCCCTACAGCTATCAACCCCCCCCACCCGCTTCTCGACAGAGACACATCCACCTGAAGAATTGGTAAATATGCAGAAGCAGTCTGTGGGCATCGTTGTGTCATGTTTGTTTAACATTTTTTTCTTTTAATTGGGCTGCAGTTGTACATTGAGTCTGTTAGCCTGGGACCTGTGTGAATGGATTGTTTCACTTCCGGTTGGCGCAGTGCTGTGATAGTCGCGGTCGGAGAGTGCAGCTGTGAGAAAAAAGATTTGGGCACTCTTCGACTGCAGAATATGCAGTGTCTTTTTTCTTTTTTTGAACAGGAGCAACGTTATAGCGAAGGGCGACTGTGCGTGTGTGTGGGGTTCCGTTTGGTCTCACTAATGAAGAGAAAAACATGGCGGGGATTTTAAATGTTAGCTGGTGGTTTCAGCCAATGAGTAAGCAGGGTGAGCACCCCTGCACAAGGGTATGTGGTAAGGTGGCACTCAGGCTGGTATAATTTCTTGCTGGGCATTTATTGAAAAATAAATGCCCAGCTTGGAGGTGGTATTAGCCAATCAGCAGTGAGAATCCATTCTTGCCATTTTATAACTTCAAATTGTGCCCCTTGTTCTTGCACATCTTTTTCAGAAATATGCTACCCTCTTGGACTTTGTAGTTAAAAGTTGTGAATTAACACCGGAGGTTTACTACGGGCATGAGGAGGATGACTTTGAATGTTCCAGTAGTGGTCAGATTACCAGTGGTGGTGCTCTGAGAAGTGTTGCCAGTGCCAAATTCATGACTCACATCATACTCATGTCATGGCAAATCACATTCTTCATGGTCATCTTCACGATCATGAATCACACCACTTCAACTTTTTGGTCCAACCCTGTTTTTGTTTTTAAATCTTCATTTTCTTTATGAATCAGGAGGAGACCCATTTATCATGTTATGTCACTCAAGATCCTTGGTCCAGTATGATGCTTCTGTTAGTGTTCACATTCTGTAGGATGCCCTACTAGCAGATGGACTAGAATCTTTGTCCTCACAACAAGCTATATCTATTTAATCTAATAGATATTATCTCAGTTTGAACTTTGTACAGTTCAGGAAGTACAACCATATATATTTCAAATTTTCAATGGCAACTGTTTGTGGAAGCTCAATTCCATCCAGTTTCTGGTGCTCTGAGAAGCACTGTCAGTGCCAAGTTCATGACTCACATCACACTCACGTCATGGCGAATCACGTTCTTCATGGTCATCTTCAACATGGGATGGGAGAAAAGGCTGTCAAGGGGTGCCGACAAAGGAGGGACTCTTCTCCACCCTGGGGACCAGGAGGATTGCAGGAAAAGGCCAACTGGCAAAGTGCAGACCAGGGAAAACAGGAATCCCCATGGGAACACGAGCAGGGAAATGGAACTATAGGGAAAGGGTGGAAGGTAGTCCTGCTAAATGCCAGGAGCTTGGGCAATAAAATGCCTGAGCTCCAGGTGATGCTAACTGAGGGAGCAGTGGATGTGGTAGCGGTCACTGAGACTTGGGCCACTGCAAGACATGACTGGGACCTGAACCTGGAGGGATACACTATGTTCAGGAAGGATGGGGGAGGGAAGGGAGGAGGGTAGCAATGATAGTCAAAAACTGCATTGGCATAGGGAGTAGAGGAGGCGGAGGGAACCGTGGAGGCAATTTGGGTCACCTTGATAACAAGGGGGCAAGGGGTAAAAATAAGAGTGGTGTATAGACCCCTGCCCTGGCGGAGGAGCTGGAGGACAGTCTGGTGGCAGATGTTAGGAGACACTGCAGACTGGGCAGAGGAACGGTGGTGGTGTTGGGGACTTAAACATGCCAGGAACAGACTGGGAGATATGACATCCTCTGTGACCAGGAACAGAGGTTGTTGGATGTCTTTCAAGACGCGTTCTAACTCAGCAGGTGAGGAACCGACCAGGGAGCACCGGGTACTGGATGTGGTCCTGGCAGACAGTGACCAGATTGGGGGCCTGAGGTGAGGGACCCATTGGCGGGGAGTGACCATGCCACGGTCTGGTTCTGCCTGGACCTAGGAGGATAGAAGGCTGCACAGACGGAAGTAACTGACTTCAGGGGCGATTTTAAGGAAATGGGAAGGATCCCAAGGAGCATTTGGATGGGATTGGGTCAGACATGGACGCTGATAGTAGGTGGGAAATCATCAGGAGAGGGGTGCAGGATGCTACCAGCACCTGTGCAAGAGTAAGACGAAAATGTGGTAGGGCCCAAAACCCTGTTGGTGGACCAGGAGGTCCAGGAGGTGGTGCGGGAAAGAAAGCAGCCTATAAGCAATTCAAGTGCTCAAGGAGTGAAAGGGATCGAGGGAGTCGAGCTGATGGCTAGAAGGGCCACTAGAGTGGTGAGGGTGGCTAAGGCAAGGAAGGAGCAGAACCTGGCCAGGGAAATTAGGAGAGGAACAAGGGTTATTTAGATACATTGGGGAAAAACGAAGGGTGAAGGGGCAGATTAGCAGGATTAAATCAGGGAGAGATGGGCACAAGACCGGGGAGCAGGCTGAGGTACTAAATGAGTACTTCACCTCAGTTTTCACCAGGGAAAATGGGAGTGCTGCATCATACATGGGAGGAGACAGAGATACTGAGGAGGGGGACCCTCACCAATCGGCAGGTCTGGGGAGAGGAGGCATCACTGGCAGGTGGGGGAGGGCTAAGCAGGGAAGAAGTGCGGAAGTGAAATCACAGCAGAGAGTGAGGAAGCCCTCAGCCCCTTAAGATGGAGAAAGCACCGGGCCGGATAAATTACATCCCAGAGTGCTGAAGGAACTTGCAGATGTCCTGGCAAAACCCTGGCAGAGCTTTTCACCATCTCTCTGAGGACAGGGTGGGTGCCCCAAGACTGGAAGGTGGCGCTTATAGTGCCTATCCACAAAGGGGGATCAAGGGAGGTGGCAGGGAACTACAGGCCTGTCAGCCTGACCTCGGTGGTGGGCAAGGTGATGGAGGGCATTGTCAAGGAGAGGCTAGGGGACCTGGATAAGTCAGGGTGCCTGGACGATAGACAGCATGGATTCATCCGGGAAATCGTGTCAGACAAACCTGGTGGAGTTCTATGACTGGGTGACAAGTGCCTTGGACCTGGGTAGACCAGTGGATGTCCTCTTTCTACACTTCAGCAAGGCATTTGACTCTGTTCCTCATGTAGGCCTGTTGGATAAGCTGGGAGAAATGGGGGTGGGAACCAGACGATCAGATGGATAGGCAATTGGCTCCAGGACCGGACCCAGAGGGTCGAGTTGGGGATAGTCTCATCCCCAAGGAGGGTCATTAGGTGGGGTCCCACAGGGATCAGTCCTTGGGCCCTTCTGTTCAATGCCTACGTGACGGACATAAGGACAGGAATCAGGAGTGAGATGAGTCTCTTTGCAGATGACTCGAAACTGGGGCGGTGGTGGATGGGGAGGAGGGAGGGTGGCCTACAGGGGGACCTGGAGGCTCTGGAAAGATGGTCTAGAAAGTGGAAGCTGAGGTTCAATGCAGAGAAATGCAAGGTACTCCACCTGGGGCCAGAAACCCAGGTCAAGTGTACACCCTGGAGAATGCTACAAGTCTCGATGGCTGAGAGGGACCTGGGATAGTGGTGGATGTCAAGATGAACAACTCTGAGACTTGTAGGAGGGCAGCAGCCAAGGCCAACAGGATGCTGGGATGCATCACTAGTGGGATCACCTCCAGAAGGAGGAAGTGATACTCCTCTGTATAACTGCTTGGTGAGGCCGCACCTTGAGTACTGCGTGCAGTTTGGAGGCCACACTTAAAGCAGGACATTAACCTCCTGGAGAGGGTCCAGAGGAGGGCAACCAAAATGATTTGGGGCTTGGGGACAGGACCTATGAGGAGAGGCTCGAAGAGCTAAATATGTACACATTGGAAGAGAGAAGGACCGGGGACATGATAGAGGTCTTTAGGTACATGAAGAGAGTAAATAGGGGAGGAACAGTCGGGTGCTTGAAGGAAGGAGGAAGGGGCCACTAGAGGGCATGGCTGGAAGCTGGAGGGGAAGATTCAGGGAGAAAGGAGGTGCTACTTCACTGAGAGGGTGGTGGAGCCATGGAATGCACTGCCTAGGGGGCTGGTGGAGGCAGAGACAGTGGAGGGGTTCAAGAGGGTGGGACAGGTACAGGGAAGAGTTCTGGAAGAAAATCCAATGCAGCAAGAATATCCAGAACTGGGAAGGAGAAGCCAGAGAAGGCGAGGGGGGACAGCAAGGTCAGCACCCAGGTTGGGGACTGACCAAACGAGCAGACACGAAAGACCGTTAGGCCTATTCTGCTGGCATTTTAGTATGTTAGTATGTTAGTATGAAGCACACCACTTCAGCTATTTTTGGTGCAACATACCAACTAGGACAATCACATCTATGTTTGTACACAGTCATGATGATGGTGGTGCAGATGCTGAATAATGCAGGTGAAGCAGACCATCCTGGTGATGGCATCAGATGGTGTACCATTGAGGTTGTTGATGCAGTCATGGAAAAGAATTTCCAAGTGGGCACAACTCGGCATTGAAGATTGCGAGGACTGCTTTCCTTTTTTGTTTACCTTGTTTTCCACAGGAGTAAAGTATTTGACAGCAGTGACATATAGGCCAGATGATGGATATAATAAAAGACAGGAACAGCTCAACTGAGTACTGATACTAAGTGGGTACAGGAAGCCCTCAGAATAATGTTTTCTTTATCCGTTTGCAGGTAGCATCGAGGTACTGTGGACAGGTGGTATGTTCCAAACTAAAGACAGACAACAGCTTTGATACACTGAAGACCTGGAAAGAATACAAAAATATTAGTGAAAATTGTTTTCCAATGATGCATGCAACCCCCTGCAAAAAAAAAAAAAAAATACGTAACTTTCATGGCTTGACATTATTCCTACAGCAGAAGTCAACAATCAGACATGTGGAACACATGTGCAATGGCAACATGGTTTCATCACTAAAGTTATGAATCTGTGTGCTATGACCTGAGAATGTAAAAGAAAAGAACAGTAATGAGGAATGCTTATAATTTACTCACTCACAGCAGTTTTTCACAATACCACATTAGATGGCGACACATATGTATGTCATGTGAATGTGACCATAGCCAACACACCAGTGAAGGAAACATTCAATATGTATGATGATGATTCCTGCAATGGAACAACAAGACAGACTGTTTATAACAAAAACAAGATTCAATACAAATTAAATGGCAGTGTATCTGAAAAAACATGACAGTGACACGTACAATAACTTGCCATTGTTGATATGAATACACACACACATAGGGCAACATGTTTCAGTCCAACAGTTGGAGAATTTTCCAGAACATCAAATTATAGTTCAACCTATGGTCATCTCTGCTATCATCATTTAACTACACAATGCACATCAGCAGCAGCAGAATACATCAAGACAGCAGCAGCATCAGGTGCCAGCAAGCCATTTTCTCACTTGGGACACTTATGCAGATTTCTGGCTGCAGGTGCATGCTTTAAGCAGTGCATCAAGAAATACTGTGACTTTTCTGAACAGTTTCTCATTTGATTATTCTTCATTGGGACTTTTCATGACATTTAAACAGCAGCATCAGGGCTAGTAAGCCATTTTGATGTTGGCTTGCCACGCTTGCACAAGCCATCATCTTGCAGTAGTGCGATTTGGGGGCGCAGCCACTGTTTGAAGAATGCAGGCAATGCATCAGTAGGTGCGTCCCTCATTCCCCAATCAGCCTGCATGATGCGTCACACCATGCATACATAATGGGGCAAGCACATCTAAGCAAAGGTCGCTGCAATCGAGCAAAGCTTATCATACGCAGTGGTCCTTTGCTTGCCGTGCTTTCGCCACCATAGTGAGCATGGTCGGTGACGGTGGCCGCCTCACATCTACCGACATCGAGTGCCCAGTCCCCTATTGGTAACCCCACTGTCTTTGTGTGCTGATGGGGAGCCACTCCCCGTCAGCATCCCCCAATTGTTGAATGCTAAGGGGTTGCCCAACCCTCTCAGCTCGCGCCTCCCGCTTTCTTTGTTTGTCGACGGGGTGCCCAATCCCGTTGGCATTACTTTCTCCACCCTCATGTTGTGTGCTGACGGGTGCCTAATCCCCATCGGCTACTGACACCCCCAAAATAGTTAGGTGGCACGCTGGGAGCCCACCCAGCATGCCAAATGCCCTGGAAAACAGAAACTGTCCCTGATGGTTTTCCCTGTTTTTGTTTTAGCCTGTAAACGAAAACCATCACTCGTAGTCTCGATGCTCCCCTCCCACCCGCACCCACCCACCCCTGCCTCCCTCACCCCCTCACCTCATACTACCTCCGGAGTTCTGGCGACGATCTTCAGTGGACCGGCACATCTGCACTCTTCAAAGCTGACCGCGAACTGAGGAAATGCTGGTATGCTGTATAATGGAATGAATAGGGTTTTTCAACTTTGCTGCATATCTTGGGCATTTCTTGAATTTTGGCACCAAATTTTCAACATGGGGTTTTGGGCCTCCTCATGAATTCTGTCACTGCCATGGCATTAATTGGCCTCGAAGGTGATTTCGCGAGTCACTGCGTGAAATCACCTTTTGGGACCATTAATGAAATGACAGTGCCAGTGTTCATGGGGTGGCCTCTCAAAAAGCCTATGTTCCAAATTTGGTGGAAAAATCAACAAATGCATGTTTATGAGACTGCATTGCGCAGTTGCTACGCAGGCTTGTAACTTCATGCATTCACAAAATTTTAACGCTGGATTTTCAGCATTGTCATTCTTGTACACCTCCTTGTGAACAGTACAGCTGTCATTTTCCACATCCTGCCCGAATGTGTTTCTGCCGTCCGGCACACAATAGCGCGAGTCGCTGTGGGAAATCAGTGTTTGGGCCAGATTATAAAATGACAAGTGACACAGTTCATGAGCAGAGGTCCTAAAATGCCTATGTTGAAAATTTGGTGATGATACTCCATAAATGGCTGTGTTACAAGCGTATGTTGGCAGATTGCCCGCATGCTCGCATTACTGTCATGCATTTGTGATATTTTCACTCTGGATTTTCACCATTGCCATTTTTCCACACTCTTGATGAACAATACACCCGTCATTTCACATATCGTGCCCAAAATGTGTTTTTGCACTTCGGCGCAGAATAGCGTGGTCCCTATGCAAAATCACTTCTTGGGACACTTTGAGGAAATAACAGTGACACTGTACACGAGCAGAGGTGCTAAAATGCCTATGTTGAAAATTTGGTGCTGAAGGCCCATAAATGAGCAGTGTTGTGCGTGCATTGCATATTTTCCACGCACCTTGTAACTTCGCAAATTTGGTATATTTACATGCCACATTTTCAACACTGGCATTTTTTACACCTCCTTATGAACTGTGCAGCTGTCATTTTCACATCCTGCCCAACGGTTTTCCTGCACTGCACTACCAAACACCCAAAGGGACACCCTAATGCCTGTCACTGTCTGCAGGGTGGGGGTGAGTTGGCATCAGTTCAATACTTCACTGCCATTCCTATGATGCATCTCTCAACTCCTGCACTGCCAATGCCAGCAAGCCAACATTCGGCATTGACAAATGCTCGTCTCACTTGGGACACTTATGCAGAGTTCTGGCTGTAGTGCATGCTTTTAGCAGTGCATCAGGAAATACTTTTGACTTTCCTGAACAGTTTCTCATGTGATTATTCTTCATCGGGACTTTTCATGACATTTAAACAGCAGCAGCAGCAGCAGGTGCCAGCAAGCCATTTTCTCACTTGGGACATTTATGCAGAGTTCTGACTGTAGGTGCATGCTTTTATCAGTGCGTCAAAAATACTTGTTACTTTTCTGAACAGTTTCTCATGTGATTTTTCTTCATCGGGACTTTTCATGGCACTTAAACAGCAACAGGCAGCAGCAGGCACCAGCAAGCCATTTTCTCACTCGGGACACTGATGCAGAGTTCTGGCTGCAGGTGCATGTTTTAGCAGTCGCTCAAGAAATACTTGTGACTTTTCTGAACAGTTTCTCATGTGATTATTGTTCATCGGGACTTCTCATGATTTAAATTTTTTTAGGGGATAGTAATTGTATGTGGTGGTGGTGGTGTGTTGTGATCGTGAGTTGTGGATGTGCTACGAAACTTAACACAGTCAACAGTAACAAAAAAATAACATAGCATGACAAGTGATAGCAGCAGTGCAATAATCAGGTGTCAATTGTTACTTATACTTTTCTATGCCATTTTCGATTTGTTCTTATCTGCTGACTTGTCTATTTGATACCCTCCTTTCCACAATTTAAGGCTGCTGTACTCCTTTTTTCACATCTAAAATAATAAACAGAGCAATACATTTAATGTGGCTTGCAGCCGGTTTTCATCAGTATTGACACCAGTGTTTGTACATGAATTATTTAAAATAATTTCTGCCTTGTATAAAATTAACTAGCATGCAATCCAGCAGGACACATTCACCACCATGAGTGACCACCATGACCTTATGGAGCAGTAGGTGTTCAAAACAGCTGGGTATACTGATGAAAACCAGATCTGAACAATAGTAAAAGGATCACTACTTTTATTATTTCATATCTAATAATAGGGATTAGTATGCTATAACCCACCACAGACAATCGGTGTAATCAGGGCATTAATGCACACCCTGGGTGCATTGTGAGGCATGAGGATTGCCCAAGTGACTTAAAGCAGCTGGGAAGGAAGTGCATTAATGCCATGATATACCCATGGGCTGGGAGGGTTATCACACTTATAAAATTGGCTTCCTAACTGTAAAAAGCAAAAATAAAAAGCTTTTACAATCAGCATTCCAACTGTTGGTGTACGGGACATTAATGAATGGTCAGGTGACACTTTTGCCCAATGGCAAGTTGTCACATTTGATTAATGACCGTTTTATAATGTGGAAGAAATGGTATCATACAAGTCAGTAGATAAGGGGCAATTGAAAATTGAATAAAATAGTATAGGTCAAATTGTGACCATATTATTGCACTGCTGCTTTAACACAATACAACAGGAAGAAAACATTACTGTGAAAAAAAATTATATTTTTTCTATATATAAAGAGATTATTAAGTAGGAAAAGAAGGAAAGTGCAGGACAGGATTTTTAATGTTTTTCCTTTTATAATTTTCTTGGGTGTGTTTTTAATATTTTTGGGGAGAAGGTTAGGAAAAATAGATAGAACACACAATACAAGTTAGAAAACAAAAGACTACTGGTCCTAGTTCTGACTAATCAGCAGTTGGAACATAGCCATTATTTGCAGCCAATGACCCTCCATTCAGTCCAACTGCTGCTGCATTGTGTCGACCATGTTACCGAGGTGGTCAACCTCACTCCACAGTAGGCCAAGATCTGCCAGTGTTGAAATTTTGGCTGGGTTGCACTCATGTGCAAGTGTGGAATCCACCACTTGTTCACTTTCCTTCTGCTGCGCTTCTCATGCCATGCAGGCTGAGGCTGTGCTGACACCTCTTGCACTGCAGGAGCATTTCCTGCTATTTCAGCCACTTTAGCCTCCCACTCTGCATGATGGTGAACGGTCAGGTGAGTTCTCCGCCACCTGTTCCCAGATGTGTCCCTTCCAACCATGCCACACCAGCATGCCACAGATATTACATTTAACCACACTAGGGTCAGTGTGGTGAAAATTTGCCACACTGCCAAGCTGCATGGAAGATCAGGCACAAACAGTGGGGGGCCCAGATGTTGTAGACTGCTGTACAGTTGGGGGAACAACCTGCTGTTTCTGTTGTTGTTGTTCCTGCAGCTGCTGTTCCTGATGCTGCTGTTCTTGAGCCTTGGCCAGCAGTGGGGCGCAGTGCTAGGTTCCACCAGTGCTGCTTGGCTGGCACCACTAACTCCACTGCCAGTGGACACAACATTTACTGGGAGGGAGCACTGAATGGGAACAAGTTTACATGGTTATCACGAACACCACCACCACATATCCTTGGGCCAAGATGACCACCTCGAGTCCCTGCAGGAAAACTACCTCTCCATTTGGAAAAAAAAATACGAGTATTCAAAAGTAAACAAAAAAAAAAACAGTAAAATCAGGACTCAGGAATGTGATAAAAAAGGGCAAAACTGAAAAGCAGAAATATGGCAGTACACAGAAACTCTGAGTAAATATCTAACTAACACTGTGCAGACACTCTCAAGCAGCTCCTTCTCTAGCACTGGGCAAGGGAAAGTGAAACTAGTTCACTGTCTTGCCTAATTAACTTCCTGCTTGCATCATGTGACCTGCAGACTGTCAGACATGTGATCTGTGGGTTGTTTCTTGCCAGCATCGCCTTCTCAAACTGTAACACAAAGTGAACGTGAAGTGCACAATGAAAAGTCCATTAAGGGTGAATTTTTACTTTTAATGGAAATTTCATGTAGTGTTATGCAAATTTGAAGCTGCCCACTTCAGGTTAACTTTGCAGGTGAATTTAAACTTCATTGCATCTCTAGCTGCGATGTGGTACTGTTGTGAGTACTTCAGGTTGAGCATATGTTTTTAATCTGTTTTAACCTTTGGTTATGCAACTACAAATCTCCATGTACTGTATATATAAAATTATATGTAACCATAGACAAGACTATGCCCCCACCAACACCTGACTATCAGCAGTGCACTTGGATTCATTTAGTTATGGAATCTTGAATTTTGTAATTGTGGTGTTGCTGGTCCATGCTTACAGAAGGAAATTATGGAGTTTTGAGGTACTTACATCAGTACTACAGTGCTACAACCTTTTGAAAATATGCATATACATACACAATTAAATATCAACGATATATTATGCCATAGTACACCATCTTGCCTTGATTGTTGGCTGACATTCTGTCATCCCAACCATAAGAAAAAGAAAGAAAACAACAACCCCACCAAAAGAAATGATGGGAAAAAAGATTTACATCAAGTTATGCAACAATTATTGTGAACTTATGTTTCTGTACACTACACAATCTTCCTATAGCAGAGCTGGACTTGCCAGACAGACCAGGCTGGGGATCATCTTCTTGTTTAAGCTCAGATCAGTCACCAGCACCCAGTGTTTCACTGCCCTGACCACTGGATAGAGCAGTGTCTGGTTTGGGACCTCCCAGTGGTCTGCTGTGTGACTCCATTGGTGCCTTCACCATCTGCATCATCATCTGTAATACAAAACACATAACACCAGATTTTAGTAACATGAGTACACATTGTTATATTATTGACAATCATGTAACACTTCTATTATATGCCATAGCTGACCATACTTTTCCCTGACAAATGCAACAGTCTATTACCTATATAATTCCTTTTATATATTGCTGTAGATTTAGAAAAAGTTAGTAAACAGGTTCTATAGTATGGCACATCCTTACATCATTATTAACATTGCAGGTACTGTTATGATCTTAACAAAGTGTGTCTGAAACATTGTTGTGCAAATCATAAGGTGTACATTCACTTATCATACAGCATATCACACTTAGAGGGTGTTAATTACTTTCACAAAAGTAAAACACGTGACTTACAATTTAGCAGCCATTTTCCTAAAACAACAATCATCAATCTTATTTATTGCTGTATAATGATGTATACTTATTACATTTGGTATAGTTATAAAACAGTTATAGTTATAAAATTTCCTAGTGAAGTCCTACTGCTTTCCTAAAAGTTACTGCTCTATTACATTCAGGGCTGGGGGATAAGATGGCCAGATGAGGGTAAACTGGCTGAGGACAGAACCAGAGGATGCTTGTGGGGGAAGTTATTTGGCACAAGAGAGGTCACCACTGGGGTCCTACAGGGCTCAGAATGTCTTCATCAATGACATCGGGGATTGTATTAAGGGCAGAATGTGACTATTCATGGACAACATCAAGTTCTATGGGACAGTGGATACAGTTGAAGGGATACAGGACTTTCAGAATTATCTGGAAAAGCTGGAGATGGTCTGGGATCTGGCAACTTGACTTCAATGCAAAGAAATGCAAATTATGCATACAGGAGTCAAGAATCCCAGGATGGAGTACTACCTGGGTGGAGTCCAGGTATAAGCATCAGAGGAGGAGAAGGACCTGGGAGTGATGATCACTAATGACCTGAAGCATTCCACACAGAGCAAGAAAGCATCAGCAAGGGCAAACAAGATGCTGGGATGCATGGCTAGGGGATCAGTAGTAGGAGAGAGGAGGTTGTACTACACTTGTACAGGTCACTGGTGAGGCCACATCTAGAGTATGGAGTTCAGTACAGGTGCCCACACCTTAAAAAGTACATTAATCTGCTGGAGAAGGTTCAGAGGATGGCTGCAAAGATGATAGCTGGGAAGCAGGGTAAGGCATACAAGGAGAGGTTGAGGGCACTGAACATGTACCCCCTGGATGAAAGGAAAGGGAGAAAGGGGACATGATTGGGACTTTCAAGTACTTGAAAGATATAAATAAGGTTGATAAGGAGGGTCTCTTTAAGCTGAGTGGCAACCATAACATGAGGGCACATTCTTAAGCTGGATGGGGAGGTTTTGGTGGGAGGTCAGAAGCACTTTTTCACAGAAAGGGTGGTGGACACTTGGAATGCAGTGCAAGAAAAGGTGGTCTCATTGAAGATGGAGGGCAGCTTCAAGACAGTCTGTGATAGGCATAGGGGAAGGAAAGGATCATGGGTAGGAAGGGTTGGAGGAGTGGGGAGGGAGGCAGGAACAATAGCTCAAGCTGTGGCTGACAATATAGCCTAGAGGTTGGGGGAAGGAAATTGTTTAACCAGGAAAGGCACACTAAGCCAAAGCTTGTTTCCAGGTGTGACCTGGGAGCACAAAAGTTAAGTGACTTGCTCAGGGTCACACAGTATGTGAGTGGGGGCTGTGGGATTTAAACCCCGGTCTGGTCTTCTGGATGTCACCAGATTTGCTGCTCAGAGCCTTAAACCACTGCGCTATACTGTCTCCTTGTTAGAGGAACAAGATGTAAACAAGCTTGATACATACAGCAGACCAGACCTGAGTTTGATCTCACAACCTCCACTTGCATACCGTGTGACTCTGAGCAAGTCACTTAACCACCCAGTGCTCCAGGTCACCCCTTAAAACAGGCACTTGTACCTAGTGGGCCTTTCCTGGTTACCAAAGACTAAAATTTTAAAAATTAAAAATATGAGCAGGCTAGATAGACCAAACGGCCCTTTTCTGCTGGCTTCTTGTATGTTCTTATGTATGTTGATATTCAAGAACTCTACAATGCAGTCTCATAAGCATAACAGACACTAGTCATGTATCCAATAAAGATATCACAATTGCCTGTAATGGTATGAGGTGCGATTGTATAATTGCAACACACCATCTTCCTTTATGATTATGACATCATCCTCCAGAACACCTTGATCCTCTTCAATCAATTCTCCCAGGACTGGCTCAGCCATGCTCTGCCCTTGGGAGTGAAAGGAAGCTAGGATGAACTGCAGTGAGAAAGGAAACATAAACAGAAAGATAGAAATTACAAGGCAAGTGATATGCGATGCTACATATTCATGTTTCTTGCATTGACAACAAGCACCATGATATTAACAAGTCATTATTGCACTGAAAGCAAAACTATTGGATAGAAATGATGATGGATGAATCCTCAAAAGCAACATTAATGATGCAGATCAATACAGACAGAACTGTGACTTCATGGTTTCTGTTAACAGATGAAATTTAACACTTGTACTTCATAGAAATGTGTTTATCTTGCACCGTAACAAGATATAGTACCAGTGTGTGACTTATGTCACATAGCTGCTCCTTTACAATGCTGTCAAAATGGAAGATGTTTCAATGTAAACTACTACGTACGAGAAGTTAAAAATTCATTTTGTGAGTTGACACACCAGCAACTCTCATTCATATGAGATACCTTGCCCTGCAGTCACTCTCATGTGATGTCTTATTGCACTTCCCCACTTGAAAACTGTGCTTCTCTGCAAGGAAACAAACTGTCTGCTAATCACATTTTTATAAATTCAGACTGTATTTTGTAATGGTACTTGCCACAAAGCCACTCCTGGGGATCAGGCCCACTGAGCAAACAGTGCCCACCCTTCAGTGCAATCCGTGATGGGGGGTCAACAGGGTTACACTTCTCATCCTTTTAGAATGCTCGCTGAGGTTACAACTGCACCTCAGCCGTGAGGACCAGGGCATCCCTGTAGCATCCCTCTAGCTCTGGTTAAGGGCACAATACCAGTCTCGAGTCTTGTGGCCAAACAGGAAACTTTCATGGCTATTACACAAAGGAGGAAGACACTGGCATCACACTCTCTTCAGGGTAGCAGGGTAAGCCTGATTTAACCTTCTTCCTACAGGACATGCAACAGCCTGGTTCAAAATCCCTGCAGACTTGTCCCTGAGACTTTGGTATTCTTCCTATCCTGCCAGATCCCTTGCAGACCCTTTTCTCAGTCTGGTTGGTATTGATGACCCTCTAAGCAGTTAACAGTTGTCACAGATTATTAATACTGTTTCCCAATTCACACACAAAGATATATAAATCTCATGCGGGCAGAATTTCTTTAGAACAACAAATGTTTTTACTAAAATACTTAAATAAATACAGTTACAACTAAAAAGAGAACACTCAAATTTGGGTTACAGTATACAGGAAAAAATGGAAAATATATACATGTAAACACACTAAAACTGTTAGGTAAAAGTCTAAACTGAAGTCCAGAATAAGTAGATGAAGGTTTTCAGTTCCTTTAGTCCTTAGCACCACACTGGGTCTCAGCAGTTTTGTTCCCTGTATGTAAGGTGAAGTCCAGATGAAAATTGTGTCCAAATGCTCTGAGCTGGGGCTATTTATATACCTGTCTGTAGAAAGAGGCTGGCCCTTCCATTTTATGCAACTGGTGTCACTCTTGCGCTTCCCCAGCACAATGTTCTGCCACCTGGTTATGTTACCCAGCCTACATTTATGACACCTGATGTTATAATCTCACACAGGTCTGTTAGAAGGAAGTTTCTGTTTTTTCCTTTCATCTCATCAAAGGCAATATCTTGGAACACAGCATCTTGCTTTTAGAAGTTAAAATGGCTATCTCCTGAAAACTTTATTCACCTCTGTTTCCCTTTGGTCAGTTAACTGTTGGAAATACCCTTTGATCAGTTATCCTCAAAGACTTTGACAATAACTTGACAGATTCCTAGCAAGCCACTGGCATGCAAGTAAAAGGAAGTTCAAAACTTTTTTTTTTAAATCCAGTCTTTTCTCTATGTGCCTTTGTATTAACACTGGCATTTAGTGGCATGTAAATATATACAGAATTACATAAAAAACATATACAACAGAATTATATCCACCAATAAGGACTAACAGTGGGGTAGCTCACCACAGTACTTACTTCCATGTCTGTCTCAAGCTCTGGCTTTCCTGCTTTAATCTAAATAATTTCAGCATGCTGGAACCAGTCCTTGTCCTTAGTCCAGACATTTCCAGCTTTCTTAAGGTGGTAGAATTTCTGTTGCAGCAGTTTCCATTTATAATGGCTGGAGTCTAGGGCGGGATATTCAGACAGCCTCAGGCAGGGCGCAAGCCTGGGCGCAACACAACTGGGATGCACCAGGGCATGGCCGGGTGATATTCAATGGTGCTGCACTATGGCTCAGCACCATTGAATATGGCAGGGTTGCCCACACCGCGCATGGTGCAGTGGCACTGCACCAGCACAAGTGGCAAGTGAGGAGCAGGGTGATGCACCAGCGCAAGTGCGGGTGCACCAGGTGCAGCAACCACAATATTCAGTGCTGGGCATGCAAATGAGACCATTACGCATGGAAGGTGCAAATGGGGCCATTTGCATGTCATTATTTCATTGCATGCAGGTATGCTGATCTCCAGTGACTTATGCCTAGCACTTGCCAGGCTGCAGCTGTCGGGGACCAACGCCCCTGCCCCTTGCAGCAACACCAATGCCCAATCATGGGCATAACATAAAAATCCCTGGTGGTCAGTGGACCTGCTCCCCTGCCCAATCATGGGCAAATGAAGAAATTAATCTCCTGTTAGTCCAGTAGATGCAGTCCCCAGCCTGATCATGGGCTTCAGTTGTAAAGTAATGCCCAGGTGGGCCAGCGGTACCCCTCCCCACCAGTACACTCAGACCCACCACCCGCTCCCTCCTGGTCAGCGGTGGGCAGCAGCTCTCCACATGCAAGCCACCTGTCACCAGCCAACTGACAGCGTACAGTACAGCTGCCCCATTGGTCCACTGCATGAGCCAATGGGTGTGTAGACCGTACTGTACTCAGTCCCAAAATGTGAATGAACCATTCACATTTCGGGACTGTGTAGTACAGTATGGTCTGCATGCCCATTGGCCCACGCAGTGGACCAATGGCGCTCATAGCTATACTGCTGCGTTGCCAGTTGGCGGTGGCTGGGCTTGTGGGCGAGGGGCTGCCACTCGCCACTGACTGGGGGGAGGTATGGTCTTGAGGCGAAGGTGGGGAGGGTACTGCTGGCCACCTGCCATTTCTTTACAACTGAAGCCCATGATCAGGTTGGGGATTGGGTCCACTGACCACCACGGAGATTAATTTCTTCATTTGCCTGCGATCAGGCTGGGGATCAGGTCCACTGGACCACCAGAAGATTAATTTCATTTGCCTGTGATCGGGCTGGGGATCAGGTCCACTGGACCAGCAGGGTATTTGCATACATTTTATGCCCACAATCAGGCATGGAGGGCACAGCACCCGGCCTGTGTCTCAGGAGGTCGGGTGGCCACCCTCAGCAGGCAGCTGCCATGTTGCACCTTGCAATAAGGCAGTTCACCTGTGGGTGGCCAGGACTTGCTCCTGGTTTCACCAGGCACAACCTTGCACCCCCTGAGTGGGCGCAAGGTGGGTATGTGCCAGCATATGTGCCGCACATCCTGGGCTGAATATCGGGATGTGCGCATATGCATGGGCACATCCCCACTTGCACTGCATACATTACTGGTGCACCCGGCACATCGACGTGCGAGTAAACATACCCCTTAAATATCACTACTGGGTCATCAGTGGGTTGCACATGGCACAACACTGTTGTGCCATGTGCAACCCTTTGAATATCCCACCCTAGGTGTTTTCGTGCCCTTCCCTTCAGGTAGCCAGTCACCTTATCTCACTTTTTTTTCAGTTTGAGCTCAGTACCCTTCATTACCATTGCTGGTTTGCCATGCTTTTTCAGCCCTTTAATTATGGTGAGCACCTGCTGATCAGACCACATCTTTGGCATTTTCTGTGAATAAAAATAGTAAATGTAAGCAGGAGGTAAAATACACATATAGATCTATGACCCGTGTGGATGTTGCATTACTAAATGAATATGCTTCTGAAATGGCATGAAATTGTGTAGAAATATCACTGTGTACATAAGTCATTTTGCTGTGTACTAAATCTCCATAAAGGCAAACAAATGTAACAACTGAGATGTTATGTGTAAAAATGATCGGTACTTACTGTAATGTTATAACACTAATGACCATAAACAAGGGGTGCCCATAATAGAACTGATATGCACTTTCTAGAGGTATTAGTACACTACAGGTTTCATGTATACCTGTACTGCAGTTCTGCATTGTGCATAGAAATGGCGCCTTGTCATCCATGTCATGTGGTAATACCCACTTTGTTAATAATATGGTATGAGGTTAATTGATGTGTGTGTCATGCATTTGGCATTTATCTAATTTTGACCATGTGGGCATGATGTGGCTTTGAGATGCATCATTGTGGGGGTGGTGTAAGGGTACTGCTCATGTGTACCTATTAGTTGTGACCACACATCACAACACACTTTGTTGGAGATCTCCAAGGAGAATAACGATTCCAATGTCTGAGAAATGCACACCATATTTTAGTAAATGTAAAACATTATAATCTTTAGTATGAGGGTGAGTAATGATGTGCCAACCCAGATCACTCAAATAGCTTAATGTTCACCTTTCAGTGAGATCTTTCAATTTCAGGAGCGTATTGCTGGCCTTTCCAGATCATTCATTCAGTAATTTCTGAATACAAAATCTTACAGTTAGGTCACATTGCATGTAGCTCAGCCAAATCAGATTTAGCTGATTCTATTAAGTGTATACCAATTTTGTAGCCCAAATCATTACCTGCAACATGGATAAGAAATGACTGGCTCAAGGTGAATGGACAAAAGTCTAAGTATGATTGGCATGAATTTCTCCCATCTCATGCCCCTTACCAAACCAATGAACATCACAGTTTTCCAGTTGCAAATCATTCCCAAAATTACTTCTGCTAGCAAACTGTATACTCCTTCATGCACGTGAACTGCCCACAATTCAAACTGTTGTAGTGAAGCTGTCTGCCATGCTGAATCTCTTGAAAAACACTGTAAATAACAGCAATCCTAAATTTGTGTATCTTTCACAGCAGGCTCTGCCAACTGATATGAGCTTACAAGTTTTACTCTGAGGCTTTTGTATTCTCTTCATTTGTTGATAATTTCTACATTTACCTTTAGTTGGATGTGATTGATTAAATGGCAGAAAACAGAGGGCAGGATTCACAAAGCAGATGCACTTGGCGCAAATGAGATGCACCAGTACAAATGAGATCGCCATCCCCAAACAGTGGTATTCATAGAAGGATGCACCACAAGATGCACTTTGCACATCCCCACTGTTAATACCACTGAAGCGCCATGGTGCAACCGGAGATGCCACAGCACAACCAAGATGCACAGAAGCACCCTGGACCACACAACACTAAATAATGAGCAAGTCAGCAAGGGACACAGGAGCAACAGGGAGACTGCAATGGCACAAAGGATGCAGGTGAACAGACTGGCAGGGACTGGTTAGAGGATGAAAGGGCTGGAGAGTTGCCAAAGCAGAAAAGATGCAAAGACAGAGCACACATGATGACACCTAGAAGCACCAGACACACACTCAACACAGGGGACCAGCAGGCACAGACACCATGCACAGGGGTGACTGGTAAGGTGGGAGTACAGCAGCAGATATGCACCTGTCAGCATGGGAGAGGGTGCTACGCATGTCCCAGTGCACAGGGACACAGCAAGGTGGACATGGGAGCTGTAACACAGGTGCACACATGGGAACAGGCACAATGGCATGCAGGCCAAAGGCCATGTCCTGCATAGGTGGAACATGCCCACAGGCATTGTGGACCACAAGAAGAGCAACATAACAACAGAGGACCAATACAACAAAACCAACCAGCATGTGCCACACACTGAATAGGGGTAATGTGCAAGTTAGCACAGTGGAAGGCCACCCAACAGGCCATATGCAACAAGGAGGCACACACTGTAGTGCATGAAAGATGGCTAGGGTACATGGATGCACAGTGCCACAGGTGCACAAACGCAAATGGAAAGATAGGTGCTGTGGAAACTAACAAGCACAACAGAGCACCAGCACAAGATACAATGAATGACCACAGACACTGTCATCAATATAAAAATATTTACTCAAACAAGAATATTAAAACAAGAAACTATTTACAAAGGTACAAAGAACTATAAGAACAGAGATAGGGTAGTATTGGAATCAACACAGTAGCAGGAAACACAGCACACAGTAAGGGATGGTACAGTAGAGGGGAACAGGGGAAGACAACTGGAAACCAGGATGGGCATGGAGGGTGGGGTCAAGCAACAAAGGGCTATATACAACTGGCCCAGTGGCCTAATGTCCCTGATGGGCCATAGCACGGCATCCACTCCTCCTGCCCCTGGTTTACAGCACTCTCACAAGCTGAGTTATTGCTTGCAGGAGCTGCCCCTGCCTTCAGTACAGTGGCACCATTGTCCTCCAGAGTGCTCTCCTCAGCTGGATCTCTGCCAGCTGACCAAAAACTCCTCTTCACCTCCTCCCTGGCACACCAGGCTGGGCTCTCTGTAGACCTACAGTGGGGACACAGACAACAGGGGTTAAGTGCCATGGTCAACACCTTCCCCTGCTAGCCACATGAGTGTACTGGAGGCAGCCCACATGGCAATGGCTGACAGCCTGCCATGCACACCTCACACCAGCAAAAGGCTGTGACCATGCAACGGTACTAAGACAACACATGGCCCACATGTGCATGCAGAGTGATGCACAGAGGGCACACAGCCATGTTCCACAGCATGTGCAGATGCCAGCAGGCTGCACAACCATGCAGGCCCTGTCCGAAGCACCAATTGAGCACCACAGTGTGCTCATGGTCCTCAGCAGATGCGCGCATGGTTGATGGACACAAGGAGCCATGTGCACTGTGGCACTAGCAGACATAACCATGGTGACACCCCATATGTGTGCACAACATGAGCACACAGACTCAGCACCCTGGGAGGGCAATGGCCTGCAGGGGACACTGACCCCACCCTCTGATAGACACACAGAGGATGCAAAAGCATAACACTAACCTGCACCTGCATAACTGGATCCCTGGCCTCCTCCAGTTGCCCTAGTGAGCCTGGCCTCCACTGCCACCAAAGCCCTCCAAATGTCTGCTGGCCCTGTGAGGGAAACACAAACACAAAGCAACACCACTGGTGCCAGCATGCAGTGATGGACACACACCCTCAGTGACCCAATGTAACTGCACCCTGGGCAGCATGTAGTAACACGCACTACTCCAGCCCATGCCCATCATGGTAGTGTATGGATGGATGTGTGCTGTGCCACCGTCAATATCACAATGTGTTTGTCATTTTACCAATGCACCCCTGTCATGCAGCATGCCATGAGTGGAGAAAGCAAACTTTTATTGTACTGAGTTTGAATCCTCTTTACCTGTGCCCCTAAGTTATGGAAAATCTTAAAGGACCTGCAGGGCCACAACTCGACCAGTCCAACCCTCCAAAATCCTTATTGGCAGCTTTGCATCACTGACAAAAATATATACTTGACCTCTTCAACAACCATTTTGCCATGGCAGGCTAGGCATTTGACACCTCACCAGCCAACAACCTCAGGGTGTAGCTGGGAAACCTGAACCCAGATGGTCTTAACTCAGATCCACTCACCCAAGTCAGTGTGTTTCTTTCAACCCTGTCTCTGTGAGACAGGTTGAGGACCTCCTACTGCACCAGAAAAAGCACAGGTGCTGACCTCATCGAACCTTACTTCCTCAAACTTGGATATCATGCCCAGTCCCTCCAATTACTCTTCTTTTAGTTTGTCCTTAAACCAGGGTATCCTCCCCCATATATGGAAGACTTCCCATGTCATTCTGCTTTTAAATCTGGAGACTTCAGTGATTTAAATAATTATCACCCAATATCCCTGCTTCCTACTTTATCTAAGCTGCTTGAAAAGCTGGTTAACACCCAGCTTAGGCAGTTTTAGAAGGAGCTGACCAACTAAAACCAGCCTAGTCTGGCTTTTGTCCCTGACATAGCACCTTCTTTGCACTTGCTAAGGTCATGAACGATTGACAGAAAGCCCTGGATAATAAGAATTATGTACGTGCACTGTTTCTTGACCTTAGCAAAGCTCTTCCATACAGTGGACCACAGTCTGCTGTTGGTCACATTAAAAACATTGGGGTAGGCAGCTTGGCCCTAAATTGGTTTACATAATTACCTTACTGACCACTTCCAGTAGGTCAAGGTGGGCAGTGACCTTTCTCCAATGAAAACACTCACAAGGAGTGCCCGAGTTCTATTCTTGGACCGCATTTGTTTGTCATTTATATTAATAGTCTAAGTACCCTAAGGACTCCAGTCAGCTAACATACATTTATTCACTGATGACACAGTGCTGTACATAGCCAGCCCTACTCCATGCTCACATGCAATGACCTTCAAACTGAATTCAGTCACCTTCAGAAAAACTCTTGCATTTAAAGCTTCTTTTAATGCTAAGAAAATGAAAGCTATGCTTCATTCCCCATCAGTTAATGCCACTAAAACCCTTGATCCCTGGAATGGTTCCCAAGTAGTCACACTGCTAGGTGAACCCTTGGATTTTGTGCAAGCTTGGCAGAAAACACCAGGAGAAAGGACTGCTGTGTGACTGAACTTCTGCTGGACTAAAGTAGAAGAACTTTGTATTTGGACCTTTAATTTAGGTAAGAAAACTAACATACAAAACAAAAAACAAAAAAGTGTGTGTTTGGGTTAACCGAACTGAATGGGTAACTGAAAAGTCATCTAGGTGTAAATCTCAGGTGACTGAAAGGACTTAACTGCTGTGAGGTTTAAATTACTTGTAGAAAGATCTGGTAAGTAGGGGAGTGGCTTAGCTAGAAGGAAGCTACATTTAAAGACTGCCTTAGAAAGATTCTGCTAATAGCTTGGCAGAAAACACCAGGAGAAAGGACTGCTGTGTGACTGAACTTTCTGCTGGGACTAAAGTAGAAGAACTTTTGTATTTGGACCTTTAATTTAGGGTAAAAACTAACATACAAAAACAAAAAAAAAAAAAAGTGTGTGTTTGGGTTAACTGAACTGAATGGGTAACTGAAAAGTCATCTAGGTGTAAATCTCAGGTGACTGAAAGGACTTAACTGCTGTGAGGTTTAAATTATTTGTAGAAAGATCTGGTAAGTAGGGGGAGTAGCTTAGCTAGAAGGAAGCTACATTTAAAGACTGCCTTAGAAAGATTCTGCTAATAGCGTGGCAGAAGACACCAGGAGAAAGGACTGCTGTGTGACTGAACTTCTCTACTGGGACTATATTGCCCTCCTTCCTCCCTCTACCCCCCACCCAAAGCTAGTTCTATTTTATAGGCACAGGATTTGACTGGCAACAGGAACTTCCTGTTTAGGGGCAGGAAGTGAGTGATCACAGAACCACCAAGGATCCACCATCCTAGAAGGGCAAGAGTAGCTCTCCGGCCCCTCTAGCTGCTGGAGGTCTGCCTCTGAACAAGTAAGTGGTCTACTGAGAAATATAGGATATTCTTGTCTCAGAACAGGACAATCAGGAGCTTAAAGGAACACAGGCAGAAAGTAAGGAGAGAGAGAAAAAGAGGAAAGAGTAAGGATTGCAAACAGTTAAGGGGCCAGAAATAAGACATGATTGAGTGGTGCAGTGCAGTGGCTGTGGGCAGCAGTCTTCCGGGAGATGTTCGGAGGATGCGGTGTTGTCCCATCTGCAGGCACCTCTCTGGGCTGAGGAGGAGGTTGCTCATCTCCAGGCTGAGTTGGCCAGGATTTGTGGGACCTCCTCTTCCATCCAGGGACCACCAGTGCCACTGCCGTTGCCTCAAAGGTTGCCAAGAAAGAGGCGGTTGGACCACAGTGGGCTCAGGGAGGGTGAGGGTGGAACAGAGGCACATCCCTCCAGTTGTACCTTCCACAATTCCTATGCCATTCTGGCAAAGTGTGGTTCTTCTATGGAGGCACCTACAGTGGAGACCAAGGAGGATGCTGGGAACCTCCACAAAGGAGACCCACGGAGGGTGGCAGGGGACCCTGCAGGGAAGGAAACAACTCCTGGTGGGGACTCCATTGTTAGGAAGGTAGAACTGGGCAAGGAAGGAGAGAGGGAGGTAGCCTGCCTGGCGCCATGGCTTGAGGGACAGGGAGCGAATCCTCAGGATTGCCGGAGCAGCTGCACAGGGAGGGAGCTGGATGTCATTGTCCACCTAGGGACAAATGACCTGGCTAAAAAGGGATTAGAGAAGTGCAGGAAGAGTTTGTGGAATTGGGGAGGGGCTTAGTCAAGTAGCACACATGGTAACCTTCGGAGGTGCTACCCATCTATGGCATAGGAGAGGCTAGGGTGTTCCGTACCATGGGATTCAATCAGTGGTTGAAAAACTGGTGTGGAGCTCAGGGATTTGGCTTCATTGGGGATGGGGGTCCACCTGGAGTGATGCAAGCCTATACTGGCATGATGGGCTGCATCTGTCCAGGAGGGAACCAGGATCCTAGGTGATAGGTTTAAATGCTTCATTGGCAAGCTTTTAAACTAGCCAAGGGGAGGCACTGGAAAGGAGCAGGAAAATCCTTGCCCCCAAACAATCATGGTAGTAAGTGGCAAACACCAACATGGAGGTGTCGATAGGGAGAAGGGCAGTGGTAAATGGAGAAAGTGACAAAGGCAAGAAGGACAGGGATGGGGCAAAGGGGTAAGGCCATCAGGAAATGGAGGGTAATGAGTACCAATGCTCAGTAGTCTGGGCAACAAGCTCCTTAAGCTGGTTGCCTTAATGGAAGAGGGATGCCTGGATATCGTAGCAGTCACAGAAACATGGTACACAGAGAACCATGACTGGGATGTTAACATACCAGGGTACATAACCTACAGGAGAGACAGGCAGGGGAGAAGAGGGAGGAGTAGCTCTCTATGTAAAGGAAGGATAAAAGCAACTGAACAAAAGAGTAAACAGGGAGGAGAGGAGGCACTGTGGGTCACCTTGGAGACTGGAAAGGGCACCACAATCCGCACAGGGTTGTGCAGACCCCCATGTCAGGGAAGGAATGGACAAGGATATGATGGAAGGCATTCTTAGAATGGCAGAGAAAGGAGATACTGTTGATGGGAGACCTGAATATGCCAGATGTTAACTGGAGCACATTTGCTGCAGCACACATCCAAGAGCAGGGCCATTCTTGACGCCCTACAGGTGGCAGGCATTAGACAGCTAGTTTCGGAACCCACTCATGAGGGAGCAATCTTAGACCTCGTGACTCTCAAACGGGGGCAGTGAGAGGATCTCAGATCTAGAAGTGGGTTGCCATCTGGGGACAAGTGACCATCAAACAGTGTGGTTCACGTTAAACTCAGCTACAGAGTCAAGCCATACAAAAGTGAGGTACTGGACTTTGAGGAGGCTGACTTTGGCAAGATGGGAGAGTGCCTCAGAAAAGCACTAGCAAACAGGCTAGAAGGAGGTGTGGAGCAACAATGGGGAATTATCAAAACTGCCATCACAGAGGCAACAAGCCTTTGTGTGAAGCAAATAAACAAATCAAATGAAAGAAAAAGCCACTATGGTTCTCAAGAGAGGTGGCTGTGAAAGTCAGGAAGAAAAAGATAGCATTCCAGAAGTATAAGGAAACACAGAAGGAGCAGGACAGAGAGCTGTACTAGTTAAGGCAGAAAGAAGCAGGGAGGAAGTCAGATTAGCAAAGGCCCAAACTGAGGAAAAGATAGCCAACTCAGTTAAGAAGGGGATAAAACCTTTTATAGGTACATCAGTGAGCTTAGAAAGACAAAGGAGGGATAGTGAGGCTAAATAGAATGAACGGTGGGTGGGCAGAGGGGACAGTGAAAAGCAGGAATACTGAACGAATATTTCTGCTCAGTATTCACAAAAGAGGAGGGGAAGTGCCTAATCCAATTAACAGAAGCACTCTTGATAGGGGTCGATCCCAGTCCTTTCACAGAAGAAAGGGTTCTGCAAGAACTCCTAAAACTGAAGGTGGACAAAGCAATGGGTCCTGATGGAATTCACCCAGAATTCTAAAAAAATTAAGGAAGGAACTAGTGAAACCACTGGCTACTCTTTTTAATAAATCATGGGAGGATGGTGTGGTACCGAGGACTGGAAGAAGGCGGATGTGATTCCCTTCACAAAAGTGGGACCAAGACAGAGGCAGGAAACTACAGACCTGTCAGTCTGACCTCTGTGGTAGGGAAAGTGATGGAGTCACTTCTGAAGGAAAGAATAGTTGAGTACCTAGAGGTCAGTGGAGCACAGGATCCAAGGCAGCATGGGTTCACAGTGGGAAGGTCATGTCAGACGAATCTAATAGATTTCTTTGACTGGGTGACCAAAGTAGTAGACCAGGGAGGGGCTGTGGACATGGCCTACCTAGACTTTAGCAAGGCATTTGACACAGTCCCACACAAAGATTATTAGTCAAATTAACCAGCCTGGGAGTGGGTCCCAGGGTGGTAGCCTGGAAAACATTGGCTAGACAACAGGACACAGAAGGTAATTGTAAATGGAGTCCACTCTGAAGAAAGGGTGGTTACTAGTGGGCACCGCAGGGTTCAGATTGGGTCCAGTCCTTTTAATGTCTTCATCAGTGACATTGCAGAGGGACTGGAAGGAAAGTATGCCTTTTGCAGATGACACAAAGATCTGCAACAGGGTTGATACACAAGGAGGTGTGGAAAGGATGAAAAGGGACTTGGCAAGGTTGGAGGAATGGTCAGACGTATGGCAGCTAGGATTCAATGCAAAAAGTGCAAAATAATGCACCTGGGAAACAAGAACCCAGGGAAGAATACACAATGGGTGGGGAGGTAGTAACAACAACAAAACAGGAAAGGGACCTGGGGGTAATCATATCAGATGACCTTAAGGTTAGCAAGCAATGTGAGAAGGCAGTAGGGAGGCCGGGATATACTGGGATGTATAGGAGAGGCATCAGCAGCAGAAAACAGGAAGTTGTTATCCCTCTGTACAGACAGTTGGTGAGACCCCATCTGGAATACTGTGTCCAGTTCTGGAGACCCCATCTCCGCAAGGACATAGACAGGATAGAGGCAGTCCAGAAGAGGGCAACTAAAATGGTGCAGGGTCTGCAAGAGAAGCCATATGAGGAGAGACTAAAGGAGCTTAATATGTATACCCTTGAGGAAAGAAGGGAGAGGGGGACATGATAGAAACTTTCAAGTACCTCAGGGGAATCAACAAAGTCCAAGAGGGTAGCATCTTTCAGAAAAAGAGACTTGCAAGAACAAGGGGACACAATTTAAAGATAGAAGGAGGCGGTTCAGGGCAATGTGAGGAAGTATTATTTCACAGAGAGGGTAATGGATGTATGGAACTACCTTCCTGAGGAAGTTGTGGGGTCTAAAACTGTGGAGAATTCAAGAATGCATGGGACAGACATAAGGCAATTCTTGTTGGGGGCAGGAAGATATAGGCTGTTGGTTAACTAGGATCTGCGGCCTATCCTGTAGGTAGGAAATGGGCAGACTAGATGGGCCTAGCGGTCCTTATCTGCGTCAAAAGTCTATGTTTCTATGTTATGTTTCTATGTAAGCATTTAAGTACCTGGGAGTTTGGATAGATTGTGATTGTCATACAATATCCACATAGAAGAACTTTCTAAAAAATTAAAACAGAGGTGTGAGATTCTCTTCAGGATTAGGCATTTTTATCTCAAGAGGGGAAAACTCTTGTACAAACCACCTTCATGCCCCTCCTGGACATACCTGGGTATGGCACTGCACCCTGCATGCCTGATCATGAAGGCTCTGGAGTCTCTCTGGTACTGGTGCTGCAGGCCACCATAGTGGTGCCTGCACTGCTCCCCCATGTGCTCCACTCCTGTTCTGTGCACACAGCACTCTGCCACCCTCACCCACACTGCTGAGAGTGGCTCAGTGAGGTCCTGGGACCCAAAGAGCTGCCCTCCAGTGGCATGACAAGTGCCATCAGGTTGACTAGCTCCACCTCTCCTAGTTTTTATTTATTTTATTTTATTTATGACTTTGGTAACTGGGTAGGTGCATTGATCCCTGGGACTATTTTCAGGCAGGACCGGGCCACATACTGTGTCACATAGTGTATCTAAACAGTAGGCATTGAGCAGGATAGCAGTGTTACATGTAAACAATAAAAGGTTACAATACTACACTTGAATTTACAAATGGCTAGCATAAAATCACAAATTTAGAAATGATACAATAAGTCACAAATTATACAAGGATTAGAAAATTTGTAGACCTACTAGAGTCTAAAACAGTACTAGGGAGAATAGAAAATAGTCAAATATTCATCAGATCACTAGGAAAATCAAAGTTCACCAGTGGGTAGCAGGTGGCAGGAGGAGGGGAGAAAGAGGAAAGGGGATTAGCAAGGAGAAATAAAGAACTACCATGGCTCATGGCTTATGTCTCTGGGCCCAGCTGTCTGTGCACATATCATTATCTGACTCAGCTATTCTGGAGCAGGTGTGGACAGTACAGTTTGCTGGTATGCAATGGCCTATTCGCGGCACATGTACAAAAGGCCATCATTCACCAGACTGTGCATCACAGTGTTGCAGTGTAACAATGCCAATTGCTGTCCATTGCACATCACTGTGCATGTGCAGTGTGCACAGTATGGGTGGGAGACCACAGTCAGGGGACACAACCAGGTCTCGTATGAGTGTTTGCATGGATCTGCCATATTGTGAATGGCATACAATGCCACCCACAGTGCACTGGGACTGCACATACTGCCAGTGGTGCACTGTGCACTGCAGGTGTACATTGATGCAAAGTCACACGGATGCACCATACCCACCCACAATGAGTCATGCAGCACAGATCCAATAGTGTATGTGGCTGGGATGCATTGCTGTCATCGATCATGCTAACAGAACCACCAGACAGCATGCACTATGCATGGCATGTCACTGACTGCATCATGCATGTGCAGAGATGCATTGTGTGACTTGTGATGCATTCAGGAATGCCCCCAATTCATGCATGCATGAGTGGAATGTGCCATAGGGGATGCGCCCAAAGCACCAGTTGTGCATTGCTGATTGAGATGAGCTGGGGTAATTATGCAATTCATAGACAATGCCCCAAAATCAGCTCATTGCCAAATTTAGGGCATCTCACCTGCTTTGCAGACTGACTCTTAAATAAGAGGAGCATTGCTATTCTGCTTTGTATTTTTGTTCAAACCATGGAGGCATGAAAGCTCATTGAAAGGTGAATCTGACACACATGAGGAGCAATTCAATTTGAGTTATTAGACCTTCAAAACTGCATATTCTGTTGTGTACTTTAAAAGATTGTAATTGGAGAACAAATAGCTAGAAAAAGCTAGAGAACCCCAGGAAGAAGACACTCCTGTGAACTCTCAGGAGAACTATGATCCAGAGAGTGAAGCTACACTGGGATCACCTCTTCTTGTGAATGATCCTACTGTACTGTCAGAGGTTGAAACAGTCATGGGACAGGCATGACACTCTGTTGACATCTTTGTCATGGAAGAGCAGTTAAATCAGCAACAGCAAGTTGGGTATACTGCTGTGACATACGATATTGAGTATGGTATTCTGCATCGTAACAAAGAATGCTGTTGTGACAGGCACACTACATGTATATTTGCCAGTGGTTCATTTAGGAAAAGCCAAAGTTTCCTTATTGAAGTAATTAGTGCAAACATAAGAGAACATATTGGAGTAACAATGTCTATCATTGTCACAGCTCCAACTGGACTTGCAGTATATAACATAGGTGGAGTGACTGTACACCGTGTTATTATGCTGCCTGTTGCTCATGGCAAAACTGGTGAGTACCACATGTTGTCTTTTGAAATTGCAAGTGAGCTACACAGTATGTTTGACAAAATAAGTTTGTGATTGTTAATGAGGTCAGTATTGTCTTCAATGTTGTGCTTGCCTTCATTCACCTACGTCCTGCAAGAAATTGTTGGTACAGATGACGAAGCTGCCTTTGGAGGCAACACCATTGTTGTTTTGTTGACCTACTTCAACTGGCATCCGTGAATGGGAAGCCTATCTTTTCAAGTCTTACAATTGAAGAAGCTAGAAAAACTATTTGGGTGCATTGGTGGAATAAACCTGTCAGAGGTATTCACCTATGCTGAACTGTTTCAAAATATGTGGCAAAGTGCTTATGGACAATACAAGGCTCTACTTGATGAATCTCAAATTGTAAACTTGTCACCTTTCAATATTTGTCTAATGAATACAAGTGTGATAGGCAAAGCTAAAACTTCCATGACGGAAGTATGTGATTTGTTTTCAAAACTATACTGTGATGGAACACAGATTATGTGTTTGATGCTGAGGCTTAAACAATGTGAACTACTCAATCAGATTATTCTGGAAGACAGCAACAACTGACTTGATGCAATAGATGGTGTTTGTCTAATCCCAAAATGATCTGGAAGATGATTGATCATCCGAAAGAGCTGATTGTAGGCATGTCAAGAACAATTTGTCTAGAGGCAGCTCTGACAGTCTACAAAATGTACACATTATGTTACACCATAATCTTGATGTGGAATGGGGACTGGTCAGTGGTGCAATGCAGAACATAGTTGACTTTCAGTACAATGTTGGTGGAAAAATCTAGCAATCTTGATTACCACAAAGTATAGAGAGATGCTTGGTAAAATTCCAGCTTGTGAAAGACATTTACATTACACAAAACAGTTTTTTATATAGAAACATTTTATCAATAAACCAGCCATCTTACATCATATTACAACATCAAAAGACCATCATGAATACAAACAAAAAGAAGAAAAAGAACAACAGACCCACACAATAGTCATAACACTAAATCATATAATTTACCTACATCATAAATTGAATGTTAGGGACATCCACCTTTCCCCAAATGAAAAGCACCAGAATGGACAAACTGCCCTTCAGGATGTGACTGAACCACACTCTACTAGATCCACAAGAACTCTCTTCATATAGGCCACCCACTTATCCCACCCTTATGATAACACCCCAGGGTATTCTTCCTCTAATACATTACTCTATAACAGGAGGCCACCTTGATAAAGTCTGCTTCCACCTAGACATAGATGGGACCTCTACTGACCTCCAGTGCATTAACAATAGTCTCTTGGCTTTCAATGAAGCTGCAAAAGAAACCCTTGTGGACTCTCATTGATTGATCTAAAATAGAAGGGTCATTCAAAATCCAAAAAGAGGAGATTTAGAGATAGGTAACTGTACAGTGTGCTACAGGCAGAGAATTATATCATCCCACCAACCCATTACTAGGAGCAATCCCAGAGGATATGAAATACTGTCCCAGGAACTTGAAGGCAACACCAACATACATCTGAGCTCAGAACCCATAGCTACACCAAATGGACCGGAGTACGATTCTACCTTCTGAGCACCATTTTCTGCATCATTTGGAGCTTTGGATATGGAGAAGCTCTATGTGCCTCTGTCCAACAGCGTTGCACATCTCAAAGTCCAGAACAATACCCTGATCCCCATTCCACTTATGCCTATGAGGGTCCCAGTCTGGTAGAAATCTCTTTTGCAGCTCTTTATACAGCAGACTAAGATGTTGTAAAAACCTTGTGACTGGAAACTGTATTAAACAAGATTCTTTAAAGAATTTTGAAAATAATACATGCCACAAGTGAC
Organism: Neoceratodus forsteri; assembly: GCA_016271365.2. Taxonomy (NCBI): domain Eukaryota; kingdom Metazoa; phylum Chordata; order Ceratodontiformes; family Ceratodontidae; genus Neoceratodus; species Neoceratodus forsteri. The sequence goes on from CM028136.1 coordinate 84,360, forward strand.
GATATCTCCATAAGTGAGTTGAAAGAATGAAAACGTAGCTTGTAGGTTGGCAAATGCCAGTTTTGAGTATCAAGTACATCACCAGTAACTTGGATGCCCTGAGAGTCCCACAGATTCAAAAATCATCTGGCCTCCAACTGTGAGAGGAGGATTGTTCCATAAAGGTTCAAACCAGCCTAAGTAAGAGGAGTTCCATACCAAGATGTTACAATACCTGCCCCACGCCCAGGTGAAAACAACATCAGGAAAGTAACCAACTGAGCAGAAAGTCAAGGACCTGTCAAAAAAAAATCATAGAAACATAGACTTTGACGGCAGATAAGAACCACTTGGCCCACCCAGTCTGCCCATTTCCCTACTTATTGGTTAAGCTGCAGATTCCAGTTAACCAACAGCCTACTTCCTGCAACCCCACTATAATTGCCTTATGTCTGTCCCATGCATGTTTGAATTCCCCTACTGTTTTAGACCCCACAACCTCTCCAGGAAGGCGGTTCCATGCGTCCATCACTCTCCCCATGAAAAAGAATTTCCTCACATTACCCTGAGCGTTGCCCCTCTAACTTTAAATTGTGCCCTTGTTCTTACACATCTCTTTTTCTGAAAGATGCTACCCTCCTGGACTTTGTTGATTCCGTTGAGGTACTTAAAAGTTTCTATCATGTCCCCCATGTCCCCCTTTCATCAAGGGTATACAAATTAAGCTCTCTCAGTCTCTCTTCATATGGTTTCTGATGTAGACCCTGCACCATTTTAGTTGTCCTCCTCTGGACTGCTTCCATCCTGTCTATGTCCTTGCGTAGATGAGGTCTCCAAAACTGCACGCAGTACTCCAGATGGGGTCTTACCAACTGTCTGTACAGAGGGATAACCACTTCCCTTTTTCTACTTGTGATGCCCCTCTCTGCATCCCAGTATCCCCCTGGCTCTCCTTACTGACTTCTCACATTGCTTACCCACCTTTAGGTCATCTGTTATGACTGCACCCAGATACCTTTCAATTATTATTGTTGTTAGTACCTCCCTGCTATTGTGTACTCTTCTGGATTTTTATTTCCCAGGTGCATTACTTTGCACTTCTTTGCATTGAATCTAAGTTGCAATATGTCTGACCATTCCTCCAACCTTGCCAAGTCCTTCTCATCCTTTCTACCCTCCTTGTGTATCAACTCTGTTACAGATCTTTGTGTCATCTGCAAAGATGCATACCTTCCTTCCAGACCCTCTGCAATGTCACCTATAAAGACGTTAAAGAGGACTGGACCCAGTACTGAGCCCTGATGTACTCCACTAGTAACCCCTATCTTCAGAATGTGTTCCATTCACTATTACCTTCTGTGTCCTGTTGTGCAGCCAGTTTGCTACACAGTCTGCCACCCTGGGACCCACTTCCAGGCTGGATAACTTGATTATTAATCTTTTGTGTGGACTGTGTCAAATGCCTTGCTAAAGTCTAGGTAGGCCATATCCATAGCCCCTCCCTGGTCTATTACTTTGGTCACCCAGTCAAAGAAATCGATTAGATTCATCTAACATGACCTTCCTGTTGTGAATCCATGCTGCTTTGGGTTCTGTGCCCTGCTGGCCTCTAGGTACTTAACAATTCTTTCTTTTAGAAGTGAGTCCATCATTTTCCCACCACTGAGGTCAAACTAACAGGTCTGTAGTTTCCTGCTTCTGCCTTGCTCCCACTTTTGTGAAGGGAATCACATCTGCCCTCCTCCAGTCCTCAGGTACCACCCCATCTTCCCATGATTTGTTAAAAAGTGTGGTTAGTGGTGTCACTAGGTCCTCCTCAGCTCTTTTAGGATTCTAGGGTGCATCCCATCAGGCCCCATTGCTTTGTCTACCTTGAGTTTTAGGAGTTCTTTCAGGACTCTTTCTGCTGTAAATGGACTGGTGTCAACCCCACTACCCAGATTTCTTCTACTGTTTGGTTTAGGTAACTTCTCCTCTTCTTCTTCTTGTGAATACTGAGAAAAGTATTCATTCACTATATCTGCCTTTCACTGTCTCCTCTGCCCACCTCCTCCTTTATTAATCTTCACTATCCTCCCTTAACCTTTCTATGCTCCCTAATGCACCTATAAAGGTTTCATCCCCTTCTTGACTGAGTTGGTTATGTTTTCCTCAGTTTGGGCCTTTGCTTTTCTGACTGCCTTCCCACTTCTTTCTGCTTTAATTGATACAGTTCCTTGTCATGCTCCTTCTGTGACTCCTTATACTTTTTGAATGTAGCCTTTTTCTCCTTAACCTTCCTGACACCTCTTTTGAGAACCATAGTGGTTTTTATTCCGCTTTGTTTTCTTTATTTGTTTCACACAAAGGCTTGTTGCCTCCATGATGGTAGTTTTGATTTTTTCCATTGTTCTTCCACCCTCCTTTCTGGCCATTTGCTAATGCATTCCTCAGGTATTCACCCATTATGCCAAAGTCAGCCCTTCTAAAGTCCAGTATCCTTTTCTTTGTATGGCTTGTCTCCATGGTTGTGTTTATTGAAGCACACTGTGCAGTGGTCGCTTGTTCCCAGATGTCTACTGACTTCTAAATTTGTGATCTCTCTCCATTTGAGAGTACCAGGTCTAATATTGCTCCCTCCTGAGTGGGTTCCACCACTAGTTGTCTAAGGCATGCCCCCTGTAGGGCATCGAGAATGACCCTGCTCTTGGATGTGGCTGTAGTCCATGTCATCCAGTTAACATCTGGCATATTCAGGTCCCCATCAATAGTATCTCCCTTTTTCAGCCATTTTGAGAATGCCTCTATCATTTTCTTGTCCATTTCCTCCCTTGAGATGGGGGTCTGTTACAACCCTGTGCGGATTGTGATGCCATTCTCTGTCTCCAAGGTGACCCAGAGTGCCTTTGTCCTCCGCCTTTACTTTTTAGTTCTGTAGCTTTGATCCCTTCCCTTATGTAAAGAGCTACTCCACCTTCTCCTTTACCCTCCCTGTCTCTTCTGTAGATTGTGTACCTTGGTATGTTGACATCCCAGTCATGGTTCTCTGTGTACCATGTTTCTGTGACTGCCACAATATCCATATGTTCCTCTTCCATCAGGGCTACTAGCTCTGGAAGCTTGTTTCCCAGACTACAGGCATTGGTACTAATTTCCTCCATTTAATGTTGGCTTTATCCTTTTACCCCATCCCTGCTGTTATTGCCCTTGTCTATTTTTTCATTTACCCCTGTCCTGCCTCTGTCAAGCTCTGTACCTCAGTGTTTACCCTACTACTTGCCATGTTTTGTGGGGGAGGCTTTAACTTTCCTGTTTCCTATCAGCACCTCCCCTTGGCTAGTTTAAAAGCTTGTCAAGGAAGCCTTTAAACCTGTCACCTAGGAGCATGGTTCCTTCCTGGAGAGATGCAGACCATCATGCCAGTATAGACCTTCATTCTCCAGGTGGACCCCCAGTCCACAATGAAGCCAAAGCCCTGTGCTCTGCACCAGTTTTGCAACCATTCATTAAACTGCATGGTGTGCAGTACCTAGCCTCACCCTGCCATAGACTGGCAGCACCTCTGAGAAGGTTACCATGCTTGCTACCTGTCTGGGCCCCTTCCAACTCCACAAATTCATCCTGCGCTGCACTGATCTCATGCCTAGCTAGGTCACTTGTCCCGAGGTGGACAATGATATCTAATTCTCTCCTGTGATGCTTCTTCTGCAATCCTGAGGATTTGCTTCCTGTCCCTCAAGCATGGCACCAAGCAGGCACCTTACTCCCTCTCCTCTCCCTTCCCCAGGTCTCACCCTAACAATTGAGTCCCCTATCAGAAGCTGTTTCTTTCCCTGTGGTGTCCCTTGCCACTCTTTCTGGGTCTCTTGTGGATGCCCCAGCATTCTTCTTGGTCTCCACTGAGGGTGTCATCATAGAGGAACCTTGATTTGCCAGACTGATATATGATTTGTGTAGAGGTACAACTCAGGGGTTAGCCTCTGTTCCACTACCTCACCCTCCCAGAACCTACTGTGGTCCATCTGCTCTCACACATGGCAACCTCTGAGGCAGTGGTTGTGGAACTGGTGCTCTTGGGTGGGAGGCCTCCTTAGTCCTTGCCAGTTCAGCCTGGAGGTGGGCAACCTCCTCCTCAGAGCTGAAGTTGCTTGCAAAAGGGCAGCAACACAGGTTCCAGAATGTCTCCCAGAAAATTGCTGCCCCACAGCCAGTGCATTGCACCACTCCCACATGTCCCTCTTCCTTATAATATACGATGAGTAATATATAATTTTTTTGGTGTGTACTTACCCTTTATGCACTGTGCTGGGTAATTAAGAATATGACAGTTCTGCCCCAAGACCTGTTGAGGAAGTGATGTCAGAACCTTGGCTATAAAGGAAATGCCACTCCTGGGTGGGTGGGTGAAGAAAAGGTGGGTGGGTAGTCCACAGCCACTGGTGACTGTTAGAAACAATCAAATACACCACTGCTCCACCACCCTGGTGAGTACTTCCCTTTATAGTAAGTCAACCAACACCACAATTTACTAAAACCACTCTACTGAGTCCAGGATTAAAACAAACTCACTGCTCAGCCAGCAGGACACTTCTAAAAATTGTTGCACAAATATCCTTCCAAATCCTAGGTGTCTAGCACAGGAATCAAGCAACTTCAGTTGTATTTCACCCCTCTGGTTATAAAATTACTACACTTTAATGGAATCCTGCAATTCTCTTCTTAATGCCAATAAGAAAAAATGAAACTTTCTGTAGAAAGCGTAGCTTACCTTCCTAAGAAGTCCCCAACAATATTATGTTTTACCAGGTTCTCAGTTCCTCAAATGCATTCTAGTTTGTTCTCTGCAGTATAGCAAGTTTCTCAGCTTCCACCAGAAGCAGGCAAGTCTTTTCTGACTGGCTTCTCAGAGATTTATCCCCACTAATGCCTGTTCAATATCCACCCACATTGTGGGTCCTGAGAGGTGGTAGACACCCTATACAGTGCTTGTTTAACCCTAAGCACAGATGATACACCCACAACTAAGGCATATTCCACCCCCCAGAAATTCCCGGAGCATGCAAAGTCTTCCTACTAAACCTAGGGAATTGTCCCCCAAAATAAAATCAGATAGCATTTTGTTTAATTTGGTGCAAATCCCTTGTGAAGTGTAAACGGCAGATTACTAAGCTTATAGAAAATCCTGGGAAAATGCCATCATCTTAATCATGGCAATTTTACCGGGGAGACAGACCCATTTGCTTCCACCTGCAAAGTCTAGCTGCAACTCTTCCAACACAGTAGACAAACTTCTTGAACTCGTACTATGGAGGTTGCCAGAGATAAGCATGCCCAGGTATTTCACTCCCTCTGGGGACCAATGCATTGTATGAAGCCCTATAGAGGCTCAGGCAGTATCTGCCCCAAATAGGGGAAGGATCTCCATTTTGACCAGAATTTTCCCCAAAGAAGCCTATAATCTCCCATGCCCAGAAGTGACATCTCTCCCTAAGTCAGCATCAAGAGCAAATCATCAGCAGAGAGTAATGTAGAATACCTTGTTTGGCTCATGGGATCCTAGAATGTTTGGATGCTGACTGATGGCCAAGTTCAAAGATTCAACAGCTAGAAAAATAACAGGGGCTCAGGGGCAACCCTGCCTAGTGCCCCAATACAAAGAAAAATAATCTGACAAAACCCCATTGACCAGCACTAATGTCCTAGGAGAGGAGTATAGTCAGCTGACCCAGTGTTGAAATTTGGGACCAAAACCTAACTTACCAACAGTATACAGGAGGTATTCCCACTCTATAGAATCAAATGCTTTCTCTGCATCCAATCCTATTAGAGCTGCAGAGTCTGGCTCTGAACTTCTACCTGAATAAGGGTGATGATAGCTCGAGGTTAACACTTCCTGCCTAACCTGTAGAAAGTCCTACTGCGACTTGCTAATCATAATAATAAACCGCATAGCCAAAATGTTTGCAAAAATTTTGTAACCCACATTAAGCAAAGAGATCAGGTGATAGTTACCACAAAAGTGGATCTTTCCCAGGCTTAGGCAGGACAGTGATAGTGGCTTCCCTCATAGTGTCAGGTAGGTTACAGAACTCATGATAGAAGTCAACACTTCTACCAGACAACCCATTAAGAGGGGTTCAAAACTTGATAAAACTCAGTGCTGAGCCCATCAGGCCAGGTGCTTTACCAGAAGACATAGCTTCAATGCCATGTTGTACTTCTAGCAGGGCAATATCCACATCCAAGGAAGCTATAGCCTCAGAGATCAAAATGGCAGTGTGAAATGAGAGAAAAGTTCTCAAACTGATCTACGGTAGGGGTCACCAAGGATGACTATAGCTTTGCATAATACCCCAGGAACTCCTCACCAGTCTGTCATGCATTTGAAATGAGATCTCTCCTTCCCTGTACATACGGGACATAAGCCTCCATAGTCTTTTTCTTACTGATAAGCTAAACGCTACACACTTTGTCTCCTGATTCCCAATATGTTTGATGCATAAAAAACAAAGCACAAGTTGTCTTTGGTGATAGATAGTGTTCAGCTGCTCTTTACTGGTCATAATGTTTGAAATTACCATCTCCTTATTTAGCGTGGAGGCATAAAGTTCTTCTTCCAAAGATCTAATCCTTGCCATGAGAGTATCTATTTCCTGATGCTTCTCCTTATTGACATGAGAGGCATAAGAAATAATCCAACCCTGAATTAATGATTTAAATGCATCTCATAAGGTAAATGCGGAAATTTCTGGGGAAGGATTAGATGAAAATAAAATTAAATTTCAAATGTCAACCAGGGTTTAAAATCCTCCATAACAAGCAAAGTGGAATTGAACCACCAATGTGGGGGTTCTCTGTCACCTGTCGAGGGCACCAGACTAATCCAACCAGAGTATGGTCAAATAAAAGAACAGGTTCATGCCACACCTCCAGTAAGTCAGATGCCATGGAGGCACTACATTAAATGTAATTCAGTCTACTATATGAATGAAATCTAGGAGACCTAAAAGTGAAATCTTAGGTGCCAGGGTAAAGATTCCTCCATCACCAATTAAGTAAAAATCTGTAATGATTGCTCCAGCACTGTCTTGGCTTGGTGATGGGAAGGGACACCTTTCAGGAGGGTCCCTATCCATGGCCAGGTCTTGAACTGAATTAAAATCACCACCCAAAAATAAAAGCATGGGAAGAGTGTACCATCTGGAAATAGATTGTGTTAGTGAGGAAAACCTCAGAAGAGTCACTGTTGGGTATATACATTAACCAACAGAAGAGATACTAAGTCCACTTTTTCCAGTACCATAACCCACCACCTGTCTTTATCCTCCACCCATTGCTCTACCACCAGTGGGCATCCTCGCCTAATCAAAATTGACACTTTTTGACCTATAGAAACTCAATACGCCCTACTAGTACAATCCCATAATAAACACCCCTTATCTTTCTGTAGTAGGGTTTCTGAAGATGTATAATATCACAATTACAAGACTTCAAAAGGAAAATATATTTTCTGTTTCATGGGGATTTTCAGACCTTGAACATTCCAAGACATTGATGTAATGTATGCCATAAAACATTCTCCAACAGACATTCAGCAATATGACAAACAAAGAAAACAAAGACCACAAACAGTCCATTTCTCTGAAACATAGAAAGGTGGATGTCCCTAGAAACAGCAGCAAAGTCAACAGCCCCATCCCCCAAATAAAACCCCATAACACCACATATATCAGAAGTACCAAGACACATTCCAACAACCTGGGCCCCATAAGATCCAGATAACCCCGCCCTATGACAGAAATCCCTTCCAATAAGATAACAATCTACTAATGATCATCTTATTTAGAAAACCCCAACATCCCCTCCCTGACAGGCATAAAGAGTAGGTACAGGGAAACCAGTGGATCATCCCACCAATGCCCACCCACCTCAGCTAGTGTGGAGGAAGCAGTATGATCATTACATCTGCCCTTCTAATTAAGCCTATTCCATTCTGCCACCATGCTAGAAATGAGAACTATTAATCAGCAACTACTCCCCTACCATCAAGAGAGTAAGGAGGACCCCTGAAGAGAACCCAAAACTGCATAAACAATAGTGCAGTACTGTACAGTAGGATCCACTTCTCAAAGAACAAAGAGCATTCCCCCAAATAGGAGCCTGAAATATGTAGGAATGTCCCAAAGCTTGAAAAAAGTCCACTGCAACTAATAACATGGGTCTAATATATTGTAAATCCCAGACAGCAAACAGTAGGCACAGCAGAGTGTCCATGAAATTAAACAGTTTACCAACAGCAAAAGTAGATCCACTGTATCAGATCAGAGCTCTGCAGAATCCTCAGGCAATAGTCTAAAACAGGAGAACAAGTCTAAGAATGGGCGGTTATGCACAACTCCCTCAGAAAGCCACCTTGGGCAGCAATGTCTGTCATACTCCAGGTAGCTGCAATAGCAGTCGGCTCGCTGACTATGAAAGCTCAATCCATCGCATCTTATTTTGATTCAAAGCATCTAGAGCATGTGAAGTAACTTGTTTCAAACATCACAGTGCCACAGGATCCACCTCTGTTTTAACCTGTGATGCAGCAATCAGGTCCTCCTCTCCATATTCAGCCCAATACATGTCTAGCCTATCTGATGAGGGATCCTGATCAGAGGAGGGGTTCTGGAGCCTGGGAGACAGTCTCGGGTGCTTGTGGTCCATGGTAGGGATCACTTCACTGTCACCACTGGGAGCCCAATCCAACTAGAGATGAAATACTGACATCAGAGGTACTCAGCTTTTCCAAGACACATCCTTCCTCGGCTCCCTTTGTCTCTTCGGCACAGACCACCAGATCCCCACTCACAAGCTTTAATACCAGGCTCTGAAAACAATTTAGGTGCAGAGAGCAGGCTCATCTCTGGTTTTGACCTCTGGTTTGGTGCAGGCTGACTCAACTGGTGAACCACCATATTCTCGTTCGAAAAGAAGCAGACTTATTCAAAGAAGGATTGGGGACCTTAGTTAAAGAACAGATAAAGTTCTGAGCAGCTTGTGGCATGTTAAATTGATGCTACCTCTCATCCCACCACACTTTAAGCACAACAGGGTAGTGTAGATTCAAAGTAATTCTCCTACCCAACAGCTCTTTCTTTACAGTGAAGAAAGCCTTCCTCTCATCTGCCACAAGTTTTGAGAAATATTAAAATTTAAAAATTGAGTGGCCATTCCACTTCAAGGGTTGCCTCTGCCTGGCCAGCAGTAGGATATGTTCTGTTACCAAAAATTACAGGAAAAAGACCAGGACTGGGCAGGAATGGGAGTCCCTAGCTGGATGAGGGCCCAAGGAGCTGTGTACCTACTCAATCTCAAGTGGAACGTCCAAGGCATAATTAAGAAGTTGGGGAAAAAGGCCTGGAGAAACTGATGGATGTTCTCCCTCAGTCCCCTCCAGCAGTCCTATAATCTGAAGGTTGTTTCAACAGTCTTTATTCTAGAGGTCATCGACTTTTAAAGTAAGCTGGAAGACCTGTTCTTCTAGGGCTAGAAGTTTATCATTTTGTCAGGCCAAAGTGGAGTCTACCAGCATTACAAAACGCTCTGTTCTGGCAATTCGATGTTCGGCTTCCTGCATACGCTCTTCTAATTTTGAGATGAAGGATTTAATTACTGGGTTGTCCTGGACAAGCATGTGTAACATTGCCCGAATATCTGAGATGTCCTCTATTGACTGTGACCTCTGTAGGCTCCATAATGAAAAACTCCACCACCGCCAAACCAGATGACAGACAGCATCTGATAACAGAGAAAAATAGCAGAGATCCACAAACCGAGGACTCCAAACAGAAACTCTGGGACCCCTAAAGTTATTAATATGTGCAGCAGACCAAAAGGGTGGTGGTAAACAGCAATCTCAGAAATATTGCAGGTGGGCAATGGTGTTCACCTCAGGCTGCCATCTTGCAGTCCTCCACACCACGAAACAGTTGTCATTGTGTGTTGTGTATGCAGTGTCAATTGACAATGTGCAAGGTCTGAGTTTAGATGCTGTGTTGATTGACATAGGCATTGGTATACCAATAATAGTATGAGCTATGTTGCTTGGTCATGAGTCAGAACACTGTCAGGATTGCACATTACAAATGCTGCACATAATACAATTTGTGTTAAAAAGGGCATCATAGAGTACAATCACTTGCATACTCTGTATCTACCAACCTGTCTTTGAGTCCACTGACAAGGACATGGTGATGCACAATGTGTCTTTTGGAAATATCACAAAAATTGAAGAGGAAAAAGGCAACTGTACATGGGTCTTCCACTTTAAGAGTTGATAACAGATCAACTGGCCCTGATCATATGAGATCATCTCCAGCAAAGAAATCACTTGGTTTACCTGCAGTGGTGGCATTTGACAGCAGTACTGGAGTTAATTCCCTATGACAATTCTGTGATGCAGGTGTTCCTGCATATGCCAGAGTTTGTTGCCAAATAATAACTTCGGAACTGACTGCTTTGTCAGAGTCACTAAAGCAAATTGTAATTGTAAGTAAACTGTAAAGCAATACTTTGCAGTCACTGACACCATTACTTTGAGCTGTGGCAGTTTATGAGCAGCACAGTACATTTGTTTACAATGTTCAGCAAGATATAACAGAGTTCATGATGGGGATCATCAACATATTAGAGGATGAAGACATTCCAGTAAGGCAGTACTTATAGCGAAATATGTGTGCAGATATGTTTGCCTGTCCTGTGGAAATGCTGACAGAGAAGTGACTTATAACATGCTGTGAATTTCTTTATATGTCCAACATGAATCATCTATCAAATTCAGACAGTTGTTTATCAATGCCAAATTTGTTGGGAGTGCCAATGGTGTGTCAGGAACAGTACCTGATCACTGAGAGCGAGCCATTCTGCAAACTACCTCATGCCTACACGACAATGATTTGACTCAGGAGTCGAAGTGGTGACACCACTAACTTAATCAAAAGCAGAGTCAAGTTTGGACATACTGTATGCATTTTGACACTCACAGCAATTTTCCACCATGGAGCTTCTGTGCATTCTGGTCATTATATAACTTGGCTTAGATACAGTGGCAGCTGGATAGAGTAATGATGATGATATATGTACTTTTAAGAAGAAACTGCCAAAGAACCTGAAGGATGCATATATGATTGTCATACAGAATAAGCAGTCTGTGGCAGTTGAAGAAGAATAGTTACCAATACTATGCCTTTCAGTTAATAGTGTACAAACAGGCACACAACTGCACATACATCAATGACATTGTTTCTGTTTCCATTTTATCAGTCACTGACTCACAAAGTATTGTGTCTGTGAAATTTTGATTCTACATGTAATGGCTGGATATGTGTAATGATGATACTGGTCTAGTTGCAGTTCAAGTGGGCTCGTAAAGGGTGCCAGCCTGTCTGCATAATCAGTAATTATGTACAGAAGAAAGGAAAGGGTAGTGTGATATGAGAATTTAATGCATTATTGAGGTGTGAGATGCTACATAAACCATGAGAGTGAAGCTTGAGGGGTTTATAAAGCATCCCACACTGATGGTGTTCATTAAATTCTCGTATGCACACTATCATATCCTTTATTTTTAAAATAACTGGGGAGCAACTTTTTCCAACTTGGTATCTGTGTCAATTTGTCACACACACACACACACACACACACATACACAGGCACGCACATGCATGCACACACACACACACACACACACTGTGTGTCTCTTTCACTCACCCAGCCTTTTCTGAGCATTTTGTTCTTTCTTTTTGACTTATGGATTGCGATCGTTAATATCAGCCATTGCACCATATCTTCAGCAGAAGGTATGGCCCAAAGCAGAAAAAGTTGGTCAACCAGATACTTGTATTTTTAAGGTAAAAGCAGGATCATCCAGATGGAGATTTAAAAGATAATCATAAAAATTAGAAGGAAAGAGGGACGAGCCCGGCAGACAGTTTTGTGGTGGCTCTTTGTAACCGAGAGATGGAACTGCCATGTTTGTGGAACTGTTCTGCCTGTCCACATACAGAACATGAGTCAATGAGGGAGTGCTTGGATTTGAAAGGCAGAGTATGTGGGTGACGAATAACCCACTGGTTATTATGGTGAATAACAACTCACTTATTGCAAAGAAAAATTGCCCTAGTTATTACAATGTATTGGCACATATAGCTGTTTGCACCCTCAAAATACAGACAACACGTGATACGATCCATACATCACCTCATCATGTAGAACAGCACAACACGTGACATTGTTTAAACTGTACACACATGCATGGCTTGCCATTTGCTATCAAAGTACAACTCAATGTAAATATATGATTAATGCTGAAAACCTGCTGATGTCTAAATATGTTGATTACTATATGTTAGAGTACATAGGCTGAAATGTAATGCAGTTTCTGTAGCTGGGCATGACTGCATGTAGTTCTTGATTCATGTGCACACTGCTATATATTGAAGCAACAAAAGGTGACAGTAGTTTAATACTGTATATTTAAATGAAATTCATTTGTTAAAGATGTTACAGGTTTAAAAGAAATATCTTATAAAGAAAAACTGATTAACATTTACATGCTTTACCTATTGTGTTGGCTCTGCACTGTTCCTACTGTTTCACAGGATTACCTTTATTAAGGGTCAAGTAAGACATTTTCCAAGTACACCTTTCTAAATGCTTGTACATAGTTATGTATTTCTTATTACATATATAGTAAGCAGTCATCTATGTGTTTTACATGTGTTGGATGACTTAGAGTTCACATTGAAATGATTGTTTCATATCATTTTTTAGTACTTAGTTGTTCACTCTCTCCAGAAATACAGCAACAAGTTGGTACTAATTCAATTAACATTTTCTCTAACAAAGTTTTGAAACCGTCTCTACTTTGTTGTGTCTATTTATTTATAAATTGTCAGAATATGTTTATTACTTGTGTTGTAAACAATAAAGGAACATGATGGGTGATCAGTGGTATTCAGTATATAAACATCATGGCTACAGAGGTGCAGGCTCCTATGCCGAGAAGACAATAGTCTTTATCATATAGTACCTGGCCCATGTGGATAACTCTGCAGCTTTCATTTCCTGGCTTGGATGGTGTCACATAACAGCACCAACCCAAACCCTCACCCCAACTAACTGGGTCACCCCAAACTGAGCTCACTGGCACAGAATTAAAAACAGAGTCGGCAAAATGCCGGAAGGCAAAATGCACCTCTCAAAACCAGTTAAAGTAAAAGCAGAGTAAAGTAAAAGACCTCACACACTGGCCACCTATAGAATAACAATGTCGATTTACTATTACCACACCACACCAGCATGGATCACCACTCCAGTGAAATACATTACTCCATGAATGAACACAGAACAATGTAGATTTAGTATTACCACACCACACCACACCTCCATGAATCACCACCTTCCCTAATGTGACTATGACACCAGATGGTTAAGGCACCCCCTCAATATGTGCTTTCACACAAGCACTGTTATGCATGCCTTGCTCCCCAGTTATACAGTATTTCGAGCTTTTGACTATATGCTTTGACCATGCTTCTTTGGTCTGTGCAAACTCAATGAGATACCCCTGCTGGAGTCATGACTGACACTACACATAAAGTTTCTTAATAATTACATTTTTGATGTTGAAGTTTGACCTCAGATTTTTATGACAGTCATTTTATGACTCTCCTTATAAACCTGGCATATGGAATTTATAGTTTATTGTCTGAAAAGTCATTTTGCACCAGAAGTATGGAAACATGTCTCATTCAGGATTTAAAAATGACATGTCAAGTTTATGAGGTGGTGTGTAAAATGTTCTTGTGAAATATCTGTAGTCAAAATACTGAAAATTAGTTAGTTATGAGTCAACATTGAAATATTGCAGTGTTCACTCATAACCTGGGCATTTTATTATATTTGTACACCATGGCCCAGATATTCAAAAGGGTTGCTGTTGCGCCCATGCACAACTGACTGATGTGCCCCAGTGCGATATTCAAATGGGAAAGTGCACGGCACAAACCCAATGTGCCGGAGTGCATCAGTAATGTATGCAGGCGCAGGTAGGTGGGGCATGCCCATGCATACCCCTGCACAGCCCAATATTCAGCCCAGGATGTGCAGAGCCATGCATGCGCAACCCTACCTGTGCCAGCACAAAGTTGATCCAAAAAGGAAATTGATGGCCACCCACAGGTGAGCTGCCACATTGCAGGGTGCAACACGGCAGCTGCCATCTGTGGGTGGCCACTGAGCTCCAGCTGCACCTGAAGTGCCCCTCTGCCCAATTGCAGGCATCTGTAAAAAGAAATAAGAAATCTGTCCAATATTCCTGGTGGTCCGTGGATCGCTGTCTGCCCGATCACGGCATTTGTAAAAAAGATGAAACTGTCCAATATAACTGGTGGTCCAGTGGACTGCTGTCTGCCCGATCGTGGGCATTTGTAAAAAAAGATGACACTGTCCAATATCCCTGGTGGTCCAGTGGACCACTGTCTGCCCGATCGTGGGCATTTGTAATAAAAATAATGATTATGTGCAATATCCCTGGGGTTCTAGCGGTACCCTCCCCACCTGCCCACTGAACCCCACCACCCGCTCCCCGGGTCAGCCCACGGGTGGCAGCACCTCCCACCTGCCTGCCACCCCACCGCCCGCCGACTGACACCATCGGTAGCTGTATGCCCATTGGTCCTCAGTGTGAGCCAATGGGCGCAACCCATACCGCATTACCATTCCAGATATGCGAATGATCGGGCAGACAGCGGTCCACTGGACCACCAGGGACATTGGATGTAATTCTTCTATGTTATTACAAATGCCCGCAATCAGGCAGTCAGCGGTCCACTGGACCACCAAGGATGTTGATAATTCTTATTTATGTACTTAGCTTGTGATTGGGCGGCAGGTCCACTGGACCACCAGGATTATAGGGATGTTATATATTTACTTATCCCACAATCGAGTGGATCACATTGCTGGCTGCAGGGGTGTCGTCCCGACAGCTGCTGCCTGGCAGGCGCCAGGCACAAGTCATCAGGGATAGGTGCACCTGCATGTAAATGAGGCGTAATAGACATGCAAATGGCCCCATGTGCGCCTTGCATACATTATGGCCCCATTTGCATGTAAAGTTTTGAATATCACGGTTGCTGTGCATACGCAATGGAACTTGTGCTAGCACAGCCCCATGCTCCACTCTGGCCACTTGCACTTGGGCAGTGCCACTGCACCATGCACACTGCGGGTGGCCAGGGTGTGATATTCAATGATGCTATCACCCAGTCCACACCCCTCGCAGCCAAGTTGCACTGTGCCCAAGCTTGGCGCCACAGCCTGGTGCAGTTTGAATATCTGGGCCCATATTTTAGCATAGCCTTCTGACCTCACCTATGAACCTGGTAGGTGAAAGTTTTAAATCCCTGAAGAAAATTATTATGCGCACAGGTGCAAAACACATTTTGGCTAAGATTTGGAAAATGACAGCTGTCATGTTCTTGAGGTGGTGTGAAAAATGGCTATGTTGAAAATTTGGGGTCAAAATATTAAACATTATAGAATGGCAAAACATTTATGGAGCTCTGATTTGTCAGACTACCCTAGAGACAATGGTATTATCTGACAGTACCATCACTGTATCTGGGGCAGACAGGGAGATGATCATACGATACTAAATGAAATCCTCCTCCTCCCTGCTCAATCCACCCCAAAGCTGACGCCACCCAATTAGGTCAACATGGGCTCACATTCCCCTGACAACCACAAGTCTTATAATTTTATTTAAAAAGTGGAAGAACAAACCTGATGCAATTCTGAAATTGAAAGTAAGCCAGATCAGAGCACGTTTGTTTTTCCATTTCTCTGCAAATGGAAAATCAAAGCTGCTCTGCCCTCACTCACTTCCCATTTCATCTCATCTTCTACATGACCCGCAGCTCCACAGTAACTGCAGTGCAGCATTTCACAGCCCCACTGAAAAGCTGCAGGAAATTTCTTCTTTCTTACTTTTTCACATATCAAGCATAGTTTTAAGTCTGTACGGCTGCACAAGACATGAGCAGTAAATGTGAAGGAGTGGTATTTCACAAGCTGACCATGTGTTGTCTATGTCACGATTGCTCACTACCACAGCAACCAAGCTGAAAACCATAAACCTGAGCACAGTAATGTAACTAAAGAGAAACACTGTGGGGTATTTGAAACACTCACTTGACAGACTGAAAAAGAGAGGCAAATGGCAACAGATGAATGGGGGTCTCACAGAAACACAAAACTAGACAGACCTAAAACAAGATACAGGGAAGCATGTAGCAGTAACTCCACCTGCTGGAGAAAAGAGAAAGTATGGACTAATTGTTTAACATGTATACCTGCCTTAAGTTAAAAAAATGTATTTTAAACAAATATTTCCAATTGTTTCTTTCTTTTCAACAAAGAATCCATTATATAATAGCAGTAAGGCACCCAGGGTGTGTGTGTGTGTGTGTGTATGTTATTGTGTAACAGTATCACTTTCAGGTGTTGGAACGCACTCTGTCTGTGGCCTTGTGCTTCAACCACCAGAGGTGTACGTTATTACATGATAGTACACACCCTGTCATGTCTTACTGCTTAATTGCCAAAGATATGGGGAGCATAGAGAAATTTCAATGTACTTATCATAACTTTGTCATTTTACATACTGTATTTTGACTACAAATTTTCAACATGGCCTTCTTATGACCCCACCTCATGAACAAGGGTTGTGACAATTTTCAAATCCTGTATGAAAGGTGATTTCGAAAGTGACCCTGAAATTGCTTTTGGGCCAGATTTGTATCATTCCACCACAATTGGTCATAAGTTGGGGTCCCAAAAAGTCTAGTTGAAAATCTGGTGTCAAATATGTAAAATGGCAAAGGTATGAATCAAAGTTTAAAGCCCTTTGAAATATGTTAAACCGCACTTACATGATTTTCTAATATTGCAGTTGTTGGTTCCAGCAGCAAGATTTGTGTTTGACTGGAGATGGATCTATGCCACAAGACATGTGCAGGTGAGTGAGTGTTAGCGTAGTGTGGGGCATGTTGTGTGATGGTTGTTGAGTTGGAAGTTGGATTGGGTTGTGGTGTGTCGGGTGTCAGATCAGTGAGAGGCCACGTTATTTATTACAGGGTAAAACAAAACATTGAGGGATAGTTTTCTTTATTTCATAGTTTAGTCAGACACTGGGAATTGGGTAGCCTCGGCAGGTTTCTGTTCAGCATGACCAGGGGTGAGCACCCCAGTGCCACCATGTACATACTGGGAATGGGGGAGTGTGACCTGGAGAGGAAAGGGATCAAGAGAAGTGATGCCAGGATGAGCACCCCAGTCTGCTTATATTACATACAGTATACTATAGTATATAACCATATTGTATGCTGAACTTCCAGCTCAAAAGTCGGAGGACTCTCATAACCAGAAGAAAAAAAGATGGAAAGCACACTGGCTGGTGCATCAACTTTATTAGTGTGTCATGTATAAAATTGAAAACAGCAAGCTTCACAATGACATGATATTGTAATCAAAATATTTAGTATTGTCCATATTCTTAAATTCTGTTTGCAGAAGCCATGATGTAAGGCATCAGAACTTTGATCCTGAATCTGTGATGATCCCAAGGAAAAAATATGACACTGCATAAGCAAAACCAAACATTTTGAAATTAGTATTGTCAATTTTGATCACTAGTAAACATTTGATTTCATTTGAGACTAAGAATTATCAATTAGTGCAGTCTGACTGAAATATTTTTGGTCTTTGAACACATCAATCGGCATTCTGAATATGTAAACACATCACAGCATGGCTGCAGAGACCTGCCGACTTCGATTCTGAGACAAAATGTCAGACGATTCACTTGATTTGTTTTTCTTCTTTCATGACACCATCTGTAGTTGAGCAGCATTCATGGAAAGAAAAATAAGAGGAAAAGCAGATACTAGAGCTGAGTCAAAAGATCTACTACAAAATCCTGAAATATATAATCTCGACATCAACCAGCCCAACCCTGACACCTGACATCCTGATGCTGCACTTACCCGACAGTGTCACATCCCGATGACAGAAAGCCAGGCACTGGACTTGTACTGGGGTTCTGATCTGGTGGGGAGCTAAGCCTCCCAAACCCCACTTCATGAGGGCTTCACCCCAGCACTCCTAAGAAATTATAACCAACTCCAAGTCCTGGCAAACTCCACTGCCAGGCTTACAATCATTGGGATGTGACACTGTTGGGTAAGTGCAGTGTCAGGATGTCAGGCTTGGGCTGGTGGGTGATGGGATTTTGTATTTTGGGATTTTGTAGTGACACCAGTCAAAGATCTTATTAGAGAGAGTATGCCATGATGCACTGAACAACAGTTTAATTCTCTTTTGAGATAGCATTGTGGCATTTTTTTGCATTCTCATTTAGTGTTCAATAACAGATTCTGACTACTTTTTTAAATACAGCTAATGGCTGGACTTTACTGTGATGGGATATGAAGCCTGCTGTTTTAATTTTATACCTGATCCATTGTTTATAATAGAGGTTAGGCACTTGCCAGTCATTTTCTATCTTTTTTAATCATGAGTACTCTGACTTTCATGGTGGAAGTTCAGCGTGTATTTTCAGCAGCACCTTTCTCCCATGGTGCAAGATTCCTTTGCTCTTTTCTTTTATGTTGGCTTGCCGCACTTGTGCCGGCAGTCAACATATTGGGAGACTGAAGCTTTTGGGAGCGCTGCTGCTGTTGGGCAAATGCAGGGCACGCATCAGTAGGTGCGCCCTCATTCCCCAATAAGCCAGCATGCTAGTACCGACACTCAACATTATGTAAAGTGGATACTACTAAACAGAGTGCCGCTGCAATCAGAGACAAGCTCGCCATGCAGCCGCCACTTTGTTTAGACATTATGTCCACTTTACTACGTGCTGTCCTCTACTAATGGGTGCCACGCTGGGAGCCCAGCCCAGCATGGCAACTGATGCCATGGCCGTGTGGGTGCCCAATCCCTGTTGGCTCCACTCTCCTCCCCCAGTACAGGGTGCCACGCTGGGAGCCCACCCCAACATGGCAACTGATGCCATCGCTGATAGGGTGCCCAACTCCCCATCAGCTCCACACCCCAGCCATTCTTCTGCCATGCTGGGAGCCCACCCCAGCATGGCAAATGTCCCAGGTCATCTTTTTTTTTAAACCTGCTAATTAAAAAGCGGTCCTCACGGCGCTTCTCCTGCTCTCCCACAACCCGCACCACCCACTGGCACTCCTGCTCTCCCACCCTCCCACCCCATACTTACCTCCAGAGTTCAGCGCGATGATCTTTGGTGGATCGAACACGCCTGCACTCTTCAAAGCCGAATCGCAACTGAGGAAATGCCGTAAGCTGTATAATGGGCTAGATAGGGTTTTCAACTTTGTTGCATATCTCAGGCATTTTTTTATTTTTACAAATTTTCAACATGGGGTTTTGGGCCCCTCCTCAGAATTCTATCACTGTCACGGTGTTTATCGGCCTCAAAAGGTGATTTCTCAGTCACTGCGTGAAATCACCTTCGGGCCCATTAACAAAATGACAGTGGTGGTGTTCATGAGGTGCCCTCCAAAAGCCTAAGTTCCAAATTTGTAGAAAAATCCAACAAATGCCTGTTTTATGAGTGTGCGCTAGCAGTTGCTATGCAGCTCGTGAATCGCATATCTGCCAATATTTTACCGCCAGATTTTCAGCACTGTCATTTTGTACACCTCCTTGTGAACAGTACAGCTGTCATTTTCCACATCCTGCCAGAAATGTGTTTCCGCACTTCTGGCGCAATTGAAGTGCAGTCGCTGTGGGAAATCAGTGTTTGGGCCAGATTATGAAAATGACAGCAACACAGTTCATGAGCAGAGGACCTAAAATGCCTATGTTGAAAATTTGGTGATGATAATCCATAAAATAACTGTGTTACGAGCATGCATTGGCAGATTGCACGCATGCTCGCACTGTCGCGGCATTTGTGATATTTTCAGTCTGGATTTTCACCATTGCCATTTTTCCACACCTCTTGATGAACAGTACACCGTCATTTGACATATCGTGCCCAAAATGTGTTTTCGCACTTCCGGCGCAGAACAGCGTGGTCGCTGTGCGAAATCACTTTGGGACACTTTGAGGAAATAACAGTGACACTGTACATGAGCAGAGTGCTAAAATGCCTATGTTGAAAATTTGTGCCGAACGCCCATAAAATGGCAGTTGCAAGCGTGCATTGCATATTTCCACACACCCAAGTAGCTTCAGAATTTGCTATATTTACATGCCACATTTTCAACACTGGCATTTTTACACCTCCTTATGAACTGTGCAGCTGTCATTTCTCACATCCTGCCTGACATGTTTTCCTGCACTGCACTACCAAACACCCAAAGGGACACCCTAATGCTTGTCACTCTCTGCAGGGTGGGGTGGGTTGGCATCAGTTCAATACTTCATTGCCATTCCTATGATGCATCTGTCTAACTCCTGCACTACCAATGCCAATGCCAGCAAGCCAACATTCGCATTGACAAATGCTTGTTTAATAATAATATATATTAACATTGGGAAGGTGCTGGACAACATGGAGGGGTGGGAGAGGAAAGAAGTGGTACCAGGGTGGGCACCCATATCCATTTAAGAAAAATGTTAGATAGGTAGAAAGATAGACAGACAGACAAACATACAGACAGATAGGTAAACAGACAGAGAGACAAAGATAGAGAGAAAGACAAAGACAGACAAAGAGAATAAGGACAGCCAGCTCAATGCTTGAACTGAAGCTGGTAGCACAACTCCAGCTGTGGTTTCAGAATTCTGGAAAGTCCCATTGTTCTCATACAAAGAATGTGGGTGAAGGCTCCTCTCGCTAAGCTGGAAACTCTGTATTTTGGAATGCACAGAAAAGGTATTCCTGGCCATTTTAGAAAGAAAAAAAAACAGCAGAATCCAGATAAACAAATCCTGTTTGGCTAGGTTCAGGTGTTTTTTCAATACATCAATTTTATGTATTTTCAATACTTGTGAGTTAAAGAAATGGCTGCCTTTACAGTCAGTATTTTATCCACGTGACAGAAAATCATGAAAATAAGCACTTATGAAAGGCTATTTTGTTACCATTCATATTTCTTGGTTATCAAAAAATCCTTATAACTTTGGAACTGTGTAATATTTTTCACAAATCTTTAAAGGAGCCCAAAACACAAGCAGGGAAATGGAACTATAGGGAAAGGGTGGAAGGTAGTCCTGCTAAATGCCAGGATCTTGGGCAATAAAATGCCTGAGCTCCAGGCGATGTTAACTGAGGGAGCAGTGGATGTGGCAGTGGTCACTGAGACTTGGGCCACTGCAAGACATGACTGGGACCTGAACCTGGAGGTTACACTATGTTCAGGAAGGACGGTGGGGGAAGGGGAGGAGGGTAGCTATGATAGTCAAAACTGCATTGGCATAGGGGAGTAGAGGAGGTGGAGGGAACCGTGGAGGCGTTGGGTCACCTTGATAACAAGGGGGCAAGAGTAAAAATAGGAGTGGTGTAGACCCCCTGCCCTGGCGGAGGAGCTGGAGGACAGTCTGGTGGCAGATGTTAGGAGACACTGCAGACTGGGCAGAGGAAAGGTGGTGGTGTTAGGAGACTTAAACATGCCAGGAACAGACTGGGAGACTATGACATCCTCTGTGACCAGGGAACAGAGGTTGTTGGATGTCTTTCAAGATGCGTTCCTAACTCAGCAGGTGAGGAACCGACCAGGGAGGCACGGGTACTGGATGTGGTCCTGGCAGACAGTGACCAGATTGGGGCCTGGAGGTAAGGACCCATTGGCGGGAGTGACCATGCCACGGTCTGGTTCTGCCTGGAACTAGGAGGGTAGAAGGCTGCACAAAGACGGAAGTAACCGACTTCAGGGGCGGATTTAAGGAAATGGGAAGGATCCCAGGAGCATTTGGATGGGATTGGGTCAGACATGGACGCTGATAGTAGGTGGGAAATCATCAGGAGAGGGTGCAGGATGCTACCAGCACCTGTGCAAGAGTAAGACGAAATGCGGTAGGGCCCAAAACCCTGTTGGTGGACCAGGGAGGTCCAGGAGGTGGTGCGGGAAAGAAAGCAGCCTATAAGAAATTCAAGTGCTCAAGGAGTGAAAGGGATCGAGGGAGTACGAGCTGATGGCTAGAAGGGCCACTAGAGTGGTGAGGGCAGCTAAGGCAAGGAAGGAGCAGAACCTGGCCAGGGAAATTAGGAGAGGGAAAAGGGTTCTTTAGATACATTGGGGAAAGACGAAGGTGAAGGGGCAGATTAGCAGGATTAAATCAGGGAGAGATGGGCACAAGACCCAGGGAGCAGGCTGAGGTACTAAATGAGTACTTCACCTCAGTTTTCACCAGGAAAATGGGGGATGCTGCATCATACATGGAGGAGACAGAGATAATGAGGAGGGGGACCCTTACCGATCGGCAGGTCTGGGGAGAGGGGGGCATCACTGGCAGGTGGGGAGGCTAAGCAGGAGAAGAGGTACCAGAAGTGGAAATCACAGCAGAGAGAGTGAGGAAGCCCTCAGCTCCTTTAAGACGGAGAAAGCACCGGGCCGGATAAATTACATCCTAGAGTGCTGAAGGAACTTGCAGATGTCCTGGCAAACCCCTGGCAGAGCTTTTCACCATCCTCTGAGGACAGGGTGGGTGCCCCAAGACTGGAAGGTGGCGATGTAGTGCCTATCCACAAGGGGGGATCAAGGAGCTGGTAGGGAACTACAGGCCTGTCAGCCTGACAACGGTGGTGGGCAAGGTGATGGAGGGCATTGTCAAGGAGAGGCTAGGGGGACCTGGATAAGTCAGGGTGCCTGGACAATAGACAGCATGGATTCATCCTGGGAAATCGTGTCAGACAAACCTGGTGGAGTTCTATGACTGGGTGACAAGTGCCTTGGACCTGGGTAGACCAGTGGATGTCCTCTTTCTAGACTTCAACAAGGCATTTGACTCTGTTCCTCACGTGGGCCTGTTGGATAAGCTAGGAGAAATGGGTGGGAAACCAGATGATCAGATGGATAGGCAATTGGCTCCAGGACCGGACCCAGAGGGTCGTGAGTTGGTGGATAGCCTCATCCCCAGGGGAGGTCATTAGTGGGGTCCCACAGGATCAGTCCTGGGCCCCTCTGTTCAACACCCACGTATCTGACATAAGGACAGGAATCAGAGTGAGATGAGTCTCTTTGCAGATGACTCGAAACTGGGGGCGGTGGTGGATGGGAGGAGGGGAGGGTGGCCCTGCAGGGGACCTGGAGGCTCTGGAAGATGGTCTAGAAAGTGGAAGCTGAGGGTTCAATGCAGGAAATGCAAGGTACTCCACCTGGGGCCAGAAACCCAGGCCAAGTGTACACCCTGGGGGAATACTACAAGTCTCAATGGCTGAGAGGGACCTGGGGGTGGGGTGGATGTCAAGATGAACAACTCTGAGACTTGTAGGAGGCAGCAGCCAAGGCCAACAGGATGCTGGGATGCATCACTAGGGGATCACCTCCAGAAGGAGGAAGTGATACTCCCTCTGTATAACTGCTTGGTGAGGCCGCACCTGGAGTACTGCGTGCAGTTTGGAGGCCACACTTAAAGAGGACATTAACCTCCTGGAGAGGGTCCAGAGGAGGGCAACCAAAATGATTTGGGGCTTGAGGGACAGGACCTATGAGGAGAGGCTCAAGAGCTAAATATGTACTCACTGGCAGAGAGAAGGGACCGGGGGACATAATAGGGGTCTTCAGGTACATGAAGAGGGTAAATAGGGGAGGAACAGTCAGGGTGCTTCAAAGGAAGGAGGAAGGGGCCACTGAGGGCATGGGTGGAAGCTGGAGGGGAAGATTCAGGGGAGAAAGGAGGAGGTGCTACTTCACTGAGAGGGTGGTGGAGCCATGGAATGCACTACCTAGGGGCTGGTGGAGGCAGAGACAGTGGAGGGGTTCAAGAGGGGTGGGACAGGTACAGGGGAAGGTTCAGGAAGCAAAATCAATGCAGCAAGAATATCCGGAACTGGGAAGGGAGAAGCCAGAGAGGCGAGGGGACAGCAAGGTCAGCACCCAGGGTGGGGCTGACCAAACGAGCAGACATGAAAGACCGTTAGGCCTATTCTGCTGGCATTTTAGAATGTTAGTATGTAAAATATTCATGAAAAAATTCCACACTGTCTAGTCTGTAGATGAGAGCAAAAATCACGCAATGTCAAGTTGAGGGAACCAAATGTATTTTTCTGTATTTGGTGCTCTGTATCTCAAAACTAAACAAGATGTCATCATGAAACTTTTCATCTCTTGGGACTGTGACAGCCTGATGGATCTATGACCGGTCATCGACAAAAAGTTTGTCAAACGGTCCATAAGCAAAACTCATGTCAACCGCATTTGCAGTTGGCAGAACGTTTCTGACTTGGATGCATTTTTCTTTGGGAGGCCTTCACCCCATGAACTCCCACCCAAGGGGCTATGCCTGCCACACACTCCTACTTTTAGAATCAACTCTGAGTTGGAACTGATTAGGAGGTGCAAATCCCCGAATACAGTGCCTGGGTCCAGAACCTTCCATACAGTGACTTGGTGCTGTAGTCACTGTAATGATAGTCACTGTAAAAGTTTCACTGTCGGAGGTGTATACCAGCCTGACCATCCATGCCAAATTATGTGCTATTTCATCAAACATTGCCAAAGTTATTAAGGTGCAGAAATTGGGTTTAACATTAAACAGCCTACCACACCCTACAATACACACATTTATGTATAAAGAAGGAATATGCAGGGGGAGCTGTGTGTATACAAGTGCTGGTTGACCTCTGGTAACCTCATAACCGGCATAAAACTACAAGTGAGTTGCCCGAGCTCCAACAGCATGAGAATGGATAAATCAGATATCACAAGCTTCCCTTTATATTTCATATATGCAATAGGTAGGAGCTTGTGTGATTAGTTATTTTGTCTGTAATGTGTGCTTATTTGGCAAAATGTAGCTTAGTTTGTGGACTTATTTTGTGAATCAAAGTAATGGCACTATTGTCTCCTCTAGGTTGCTAGTGGCATCGCTATGGATACTGCAAGGGATGTCACATCAAGGTGCTGACATCCCTGCTGATTGGTGGAGCTACCTATATTTCTGAGAAAGACTAAGAAAACAGCATTGGTTGTTAATGAGGAAAAGAAAATGGATGAGTCTGCTTAGACAAATGGACAAGATCACACAGTGCCCTGCTAAATGTGGGCTGATTTCTTTTAACTTGCAAAATCCATTTAGTATTAGTAGTGCTGCAATGTTGTTTTGGCAGTGGTGAATAGGAGACTGAGTGCAAGCTGGTGGCTCAGGATGCAAGATAAAAACATTATTTATTTTTCTTTTTGGACTCAGTGCTGCTACAGTGAGGATCACAGCTGCTACTGTGAGGATCACTATTTTGGAGTTTGTCAGGGCCAGGGAGATGCTACAAGCTAACAGGAGGCAAACAAGAAATGGTCAGAGAAAATACAGCGGCAAAAAGGGTACTAATGCAGCAGAAAAAGTGAAAGGCTGCTTCCACCCCGCCTCATGAACCCTGTAGGTGAAGGTTTTTCAAATCTCTGCCAAAAATCTGATTCCACGCCACCAAAACATAATTCCATGCCACTGGTGCAAAACACATTTTGGTCAGGATTTTGAAAAAGATAGCTGTCACCTTCATGGCATGGTGTGAAAAATAGCTTTGTTGACAATTTGGGGTCAAAATATTGAAAATTACCAACGGTATGAGTAAGTGCAGAAAAATTTCACATGCACACATAACTTTGTCATTTTTATATTTTGATCCAAAATGTTCAACATAGGCTTCTTATGATCCCACCTCATGAACAAGAGCAGTGAAAATTTTCCAATCCCACCTGAAAGGTGATTTTGCAATGCTAGTGAAAATCACCTTTGGCCTCATTGCATAATTCCACCACCATTGGTCATAAGGCAGATTCCCAAAAAGGCCATGTTGAAAATCTGGGCCCAAAATATGCAAAATGACAAAGTTATGCAACAAGTTCAAACTGTATTGAAATACATTGAACTGCCCTTACTCTACCTTAGTTTCTTATATTGTGGTTGGAGGTTCCAGCAGCAAGACATGTCTCTATCATAGAGTGGATCTTTGCCATGGGGCACATTCACTTGAGTAAGGGTGTATCGGGGTGTGGGAGTGTTGGGTGCTGAGTGAGAAGAGGATCAGATCCATGAGGAACACTTTAAAAAAAATTGTGGGACAGTTTTTTTATTTCTGCTGACATTGGGATAGTACAGGGATGGTGATGGAGGGTGGTGGGTGCCTCTAGACACCAGGGAATGAATATTACATAACATAGAAGGTGATCGGAGGACAGGAGTTGCCACTTAACACCAGGAAGGAGTACTGCATAATGTGGATGGTGATCGGAGGATAGGGGATGCCACTAGGCACCTGAGAAACTATATTACATTATGGGGACAGCAAACAGAGGGTGGGGAGGGTCCCACTAGACACCTGGGAAACAGTTCTAGACTGCAGGGATGGTGATAAGATGATGAGGGTGCCATTAGACACAAGGGAAAGATTGTTAAATAATAGGGATGATGATTGGAGGGCAGGGGTGCAACTGGACACCAGGGAAGCATTATTACATACAGTATATAAGGGATGAAACACGTGTGTGTCTCCTGTTCTTAGCCTTGCTGATTACACTGAGAGGCCTTCTGGCACCATGCTATCCTGCTTAAAATAGAGCCAGTCCAAATATTCTCATGGGGATTTGCATATGTTTCACATGATGCTTTGCATTATTGGGGTATATGATTGTTTATTTCAGTACTTGAAAACCATTTGAGCTCAGAGCTCTTTACATAGGTTAACATCAGGACATTTCAGTACAAAAGATAGGTGAAATTATACAAAGGATTGCAGAAATACAAAGGTAAACAAACAGGATTATATATCAAACACACTACTGGTCACAGGAAAACAGACAATTTACACTGCACAATGGTGAAGTCAGTCAGTTGTCAGCAAACAAGAGGTTGTTTGGAGCTTTGCTAAGTGCTAAAGAAAAAGGAAAAAGGGGGTGAAGTGGAGGAGACCAATTGCAATGTGCAAACGAAGAGTGTAATATCAGTATAGCAGTAGGGATTGGAGGGAGGTGACTAGATTGAGGCAGAGGAGAGGGTGGTAGGTGTGTGAAGGAACAGGAGGGCCTACTCAGGGAAAGAGGAAAGGGTTGAGGGGCAGGGATGGAAGTAGTGATGGGGGTGGAAAGGTGGTACTATCAATGGCAGGCAATTGAGTGTTGTGTATCATAAGGAGCTTCAAGTTCATTTTGAAAGTACCAGTGTGGGCGGGTGTGAAATGTTCTCCTGGGTGTAGTTCATTATCAGTGTATGATCTTGGAACCACATCTCTGCACTGGTGAAGTCGCTCTGTACTTGTTGTCTAAGGGCGCTGGGGTCTGAGCCATTTGAGAAGACAACTGCATCATCTGCATAAAGGAGGATGTGCCTTGACTGGCTTGGGGAGGCAATTCAAGAATAAGCTGAATAGGAGGGACCCAGTATTGACCTTTTGGATTGCCTGAGCAGACAGGTTTGATGTCTGAGAGGACAGTACCTATCCTGACTTGCTAGGAGCGGCAGTGCAGGTAACTGCAGAACCATGCAACCGCTCGTGGCAAGTGTGTAGCAGTGAGTTGGTCAACTA
This sequence comes from Neoceratodus forsteri, assembly GCA_016271365.2. Classification (NCBI taxonomy): domain Eukaryota; kingdom Metazoa; phylum Chordata; order Ceratodontiformes; family Ceratodontidae; genus Neoceratodus; species Neoceratodus forsteri. The sequence continues at coordinate 112,084 of CM028136.1, forward strand.
GGAGGGCATGATTGACAGTATCAAGGCCTTGTTAGATTGATATAGATTGCCCCAGCAAGCTGTCCAAGATTGAGAGATTTATGAATGAAGCTCATGAATTCCAGAAGGGCTGTAGTGGTGCTGTGCCCTGCCCTAAAGCCATGCTGCTCAGGCATAGAAGCTTATGCTTGTCTCAGGTATTTGACACGTTGGTCAGCGATGATTCATTCCAGGGCCTCAAGAGTTGTGGAAGTGTAGAGATGGGTCTATAGTTCTCGGGCATGGCCCGATCCCTGCTCTTGTACACAGGGTAACATTTTGATGGAATACTGTAAACCAAAGTGACAGGTTGAGGATATGGGTAAGGGAAAACAGGATTTCTTGCAGAAAGAGTGAGATTAGTTTCAGATCAAGGTTATCTCTACTGTATCTCCTCCAACCAAGCACCTTATGCGTATTTCCTGGCTTCTCTGGCAGTAATAGTCTTGAAGTGAAAAGGGGATGCACTGGGTTTGTGAAGGAGCAGAAGGGTTGGTGAGGAGAAGAAGTTGGTAGGGAGGACATTATGTAGGTTGGTGAAAGCAAGGTTGAAGGTTCTGGCTATAGATTTAGGATCAAGGATGGGGGATCTATCAATGCTGAGCATGGTGGGGCCATTTTGGGATCACATCGGGTAACCTCTTTTGGGTTTGCCCAGAATTTACAACCATTATTCCAGTTCTTGGCTAGAGCCTCCTTGTAGTATATGTTTTTGGCTATTCGGATGGTCCTGGTACAGTTATTCCTGGCCCGTTTGTAATTCAGGATGTCGGACTGCTTTCCTGTGACCCTGGCTACATGCCAGAAATGGTCTCTATTTTTCACAAGTTCAAGGGTGTATGGGCTCATCCAGTGGTTGAAATGGCCTTTGATTTTATGCTTTTGAAGGGTGCTTGAGTGTCACAGATCATATTGAATAGGAGGATGAAATGGTCAAGCGTGCTATCAGTGTCAGAAGCCCCAAACACTGCTGACCAGTCAGCATTGAGGAGATCGGCTTTAAAGCAGCCCATGTGACCAGGCTTGAGGACCCTGTTGGTGACTGTTCTTGGAGGGGTTTGGTGAAATTATTAGTCCAACTGAACATGACAAGGGAGTTGTCACTGATGTCATCCATGAGGACAGAGGCATTTGAAATATGTTCAGGTCAGTTTGTGAGTACCCAGTCGAGCAGAGAACTAGTGCCTGTTCTGTAACTGATCCTAGTGGGGACTTCAATGAGCTGTGTAAAGTGGACAGCCTGAATTGCATCTTTGAAGTGGTTAGTTTCAGGAGCAAGCCAATTAATATTGAAATCATCAAGAGTATAACCTCGGAGCTTAGGGTCAGGCTTCCAAGGCAGTCTATGACAGCTTGGAGACCTTGGGCCCAGTTCTTTGGTGGGATGTAGACTGATAACAGTATAATTGTTTTTTATGGGCCCCAAGAAGGACCTTAATGGCAAGGGCCTGGGAGAATGGCCCTAGGCTGGGCAAATTTTGACCATACCCCTGTAAGCTATCCTTAAGGCAGAGTGCACAGCCACCACCTCTTTTAGATACTGATGTTGCCTAAAAATTGTGTAACCTGGTAGAATGATGGCACCATTGGGGATCCTGGGAGAGAGCCATGTCTCAACATCTGACAGCACATCAGGTTTATGGAGGCTACCCAGGCTTGTAGATTGTCAAACTTTGCTGCCAGGCTGCGGATGTTTAGGGATGCAAAGGTTAAATTGCCTGGTTTCTGGGCAATCGCACCTTGATTTTGAATGGGGCACAGATTGTGGTGGATGTTGCCTGAGCGGAAGTAGCAACAGGAGGGCTTGTCTAACCAAGTAATTTTTAAAGTATTTTGTGTTAGCATTGTGCTGCCTTCTTGAATTTATTCTGATGGTGTGCTTGTCAGAGAGCAAGGACAATCTGAGCAGGAATGTGGGAGAAGGAAGCTATGGCTGGGTGTGCTGAGTTCTGGACCAGGCATGCCAGGCTGTGTTGTCAACCTTGCAAGTGACAGATAGGTCGAGTCAAGCACCAACATTATGGTGCAGTAAGTATTGCCATAGGTATGCTCAGTGATAAGGTGGTTTAGGGTCATTGTGTGGCTGCCCTGAGAGCATACAGAGAGTGGTCAGAAGAATATAAAAAGGCAGTAATCTGGTTACCAAGTCATGATTGGTAGGAGGAAGTCTAAGATTAATACTACTCTAGAAAATGCAAGGACTAAAGGGCTGATAAAGATAAGGCAGCAGCAATGTTTGTTAAATTTGAGCATGAGAGAGGATCACTCCTTTAAGAAGTTGCAGGAAAGGAGAACCCCTTTAAGAATTTGCTGTAATTGTCTAGTATGAGGCCTCAGGAGGTAGGGATCACTGGAGAAGTGTATTTAATGAAAAGGGGGGTGGTAGGTGGTGAAAAAATGAATAAAATGTCCAGAGAGTAGTACAGCAAGGCAGTGGCTGAGCTGTGATTTGAAAAGGTGCCTTGGGTGCTTGCTTTCTCAATGGGGATCTGCAGCATCTAATCGGGAAGCAGCCACAGTCCCAGGAGCCAGCCAATTATGTAGATTGAAGCCTGGCAGCTCTGACCTAGGAGCTGACCAATCGTACCTGCTTTCCTTGTTCAGGGATGGTGGGCTGGATGCAGAGGTCTGGCCATTGGTGGCAATGAGTGCCAAGCCACCTGGCCAAAGTGACGAGCCTGATTTGGGCTGGCCTGAATTGGCTGGCTCCTGGGGACTGTGGCTGCTTCCCGATTATCTGGAGTCACTATGCAGTTCTGGAGACCCAATCTCCGCGAAAGACATAGACAGGATGGAAGCTGTCCAGAGGAGGGCATTCAAATGGTGCAGGGTCTGCACCAGAAGACATATGAAGTGAGACTTAAGGAGCTTAATATGTATAGCCTCGAGGAAAGGAGGAGAGGGGACATGATAGAAACTTTCAAGTACCTCAAGGGAATCAACAAAGTCCAAGAGGTAGCATCTTTTAAAAAAGAGGTGTGCAAGAACAAGGGGCAAAATTTGAAGATAGAAGGGGGCTGCTCAGAGGTAATTTAAGGAAGTATTTTTTCACAGAGAGGGTTGTGGATGCATGGAACAGCCTTCCAGAGGAGGTTGTGGAGTCAAAAACAGTGGTGGAATTCAAGCATGCATGGGACAGTCATAAGGCAATTCTAGGGGTGGGGTAGGAAGAAGTAGGCTGCTGGTTAACTAGGATCTGCAGCTTATCCATCAGGTAGGAATGGGCAGACTGGGTGGACCAAGCGGTCCTATTCGTCTCAAATTCTATGTTTCTATGTTTCTATGATTTGGGCTTGTGGCTATAAAACAGCAGAAAAAAAGCAGTCTGTTAGTTAAAAAAACAAAGACAAAGCTCAAGTAAATTGGTGGCAGACCCTGGACAATTTAGTGCTCAGGGCAGAAGTAGGTGCAACGGTGGGAGAGAAAGGGTTCCAGCAGACAGGTCTGGTCAAATGTGCCAGGTGGGAATTTAGCAAAACAAAGGGCTGGTTCAGGAGGTTGATGGGGGCGGGGGCCCTTGAATGTGACCAAGGAGAGCTGGAAGGAGGTGTGTGGTGGTGAGAACTCAGGGTAGTCTGGAATGGCTAGAGATCACAAAAATGCCAGGCAATATTTACAGAATATGCTGGTTCAGGGGGTGTCAGGAGAGGGAATCAGGGTCCAGCAGGTGGCAGAGAAACAGTGTGGGAAGTAGCAAAAGAAATGCTAAATGGAAAAGCAAGGAAAGAGGGGAACAAAGAAAGCAGTCCAAGGAGAAATGAAAGCAACCATAAAGGAAAGAGTGTTTCAGAAAAACAGCATGAAGTAGGCAGTTGTTCAAACTATCCCACAATATTGGGCAATTAGTTCAGCAATAAAATTTGGTAGTTGAAGCAGTAAGCTATATAGAAGTCAGAGTCAATTAAAGTTCCCTATAACTCTACTATTCTATGAGTCAATTTTTACATATACAATTCAGTAGTTTAAAGGTAAAATGTTTAAGCAGTAAAATATTCAGCAGTACAAGCCATAAGCTACAATAGCATATAGAAGTCAGACCTAGCTAGTATAGCTGGTTAAACAGCAGAAAATTCCAAGAAGAAAACAAATAATTTCCACAGTAGCAGTAAATTCAGCAAGAAACTGTTTCCTTTAAAACTTGGCTATATGACCAATATCTTCGGGATAACCCATGCCTCAGGGCATTTGCTCTGGGGTTCTTTTGTAGTTCTTTTCCTTCTCTATTTTGGGGTCCCCATGGCCCAAACAAATAGCATACCCCTTAAAGGGTGGCTGGTTCCCTCTCCTGGGCTAAGACACAGATATGGCACTGATGAGTCCAAATTAGAACGAAGCACGGTATGTTTCTGTTGTTCTTAGGCTTTGCTGATTGCACTGTGAGGCCTTCTGACACCATGCACTTTTGCTTAAAGTAGAGCCAGCTCAAATTTCTCTTACGGGATTTTATGTGATATGTCTCATGATGCTTTGCATTATTGGGGTATATGCAGCAGTTCCTTCTCTCTCTCTCTCTGTCTATATGTATATATATATATATATATAGAGAGAGAGAGAGAGAGAGAAGAAGATTCTATGACAAAAACTGCATTAATGCATCATTTAGGTTAAAACTGAGGTCAGGAAATGAAAAATCTTGGGATTTCCCCTCCCCTCGTGGACCATAATCATCCCAAGATTGACAGATGATGGGGTGTGTCATTGGGATTGTGAGGCCTAAATATTGCCCCATTCCTTGTGTAGTCATATTGAGAAGCAACAGTGAACAAGAATGGGCAACATTTAGGCCTCACAACTCCAATAACACACCCTCACATCTGTCAATCTTGGGATGATTATGGTCCATTAGAGGGGGAAGGGCAACCCTAAAGAGTTTTCATTTCTAGCTTTTTGTGTTTTAACCCCAAATGATGCATTATCATAGTTTTTTGCATAGAATTCTTAGTTTTCTATATTATTTGTCAAAAAGTAAGAACTTGGAGTTGGTGGGCAAGGCCTTCGGGCCCTGTTCTCCACCAACTTGTAAACATGTCTGTACTATCAAGACCCTCCAAATTTCAATGTAATGACCAAACCATGTCCAAGACAGAACATGTTGTGTTTGAGATTTTCATTTATCGAGTTGAAGAATTCTGCACCTGTTGACATTTTACAGATACAACGACTGAAGGGTACATCCATGACACTCAGGCTAGGTACCTATCAATTTCAAAGGCACACCACGAAACATAAATTGCATCACGCAATATCTCCGACAAAAATATTTTCTCCGACATGTAAACATCGTATTCATATGTACAGGACATGCCGTCAACACCCTCCAAATTTCAAGTAAAAGACCAAACCATTTTTGAGATATCCACCTTGTTTTATCTTGTTTACTTATTTGTTGTTGAAAATCTTATGCATTACTCTGTACTTAAAACAAAGAAAACAGAGCGCATGGTGGAGTCATGTGGTAGTGAATAACATATGAAACAGCTTTAAACTTAAACTGTATACATTACATTCAGATTTATTAAATCTGGTTTAATATGTATTTACGCTAATCCTCTCATCAATTTTATGTTGTACTATCATTGCTGGAGGAATCCTGTTCCTGTCCTACTGACTGTTTTTGCCCCAGAAATGCTTTTACACTACAGGAACACTAATAAGTGGTCACATTTTTTTTAGGGGGTTACCAGTGTATTCTAAGGTTGCTGTACAGAATGCTTTAAAGGGAATCCTGGTTGGGTAGAATACAACATGAATGCTGCATCAGGGTTTGGAGAAGGTGGTCAGCTGCCAGCTATTTTCAATCAAATAAGGGCACAGAAGGAGTAATGGATGTCTGACAGAGTGGGTATCCCTATCTACCTACTGGTGCAATACAATGGAAGTCTGTCTGCTTGTAATCAAGAATCTGCAATAAAATTCACAATAACCTGTCATCTATTGTGCTTGATGGAACCTAACTAGACAGCAGCTTCTATTATCTATATGGCAATACAATCAGGCTTTAAGCAGCAGCAGACTTTAAAACAAATAGTGATGTGATCAAAACCTGATCTGGCATCCCTTTCAGGCTGGAACAACTGTGCAGGGCAGCAACACTGAAAAACAGCTTAATACTTTTGGTGGAGAGGTGTGAATTTCTGATGCTGATCTGCATGCTATGCCAAAATATCACTGTACCCTGTATTATGATGTCAGATACCTTGTTTTTTTTTCATTGATGGGTGGTTTCCATTCTGAAACTGCTGGCACTGCCATTTTTCCCATGTTATCCTTTGTTTTGCTTTGTTATTTTCCTGCAGTACTTGACACCAGTGGTTACTTAAAAACAGACAGGTCAGAAGGGCATCTATGCTGTCGTGGAAATTGGGGTCGCTGCATCCGCAATTTCAAATCCTCTCTCACTTTAAGTCTATCTCCTTCTTTACCACATGGTCATGTCACCCCTAATTGAAACTACATGCTATGTATATTATTATATTTAACTAAGATTTCATCTACATTGAAGGAAATCTAAGGAAAAGATTCTACTAGCACTTAATTCTTTTCATTTTTTTTTATTTTAATGGTTGCTCCATGGGAGATGGTGGGGGGGCAGCCAAGCAGCATGGAAATCAATTGCAGAGCAGATCAGTAGCTATTATATTCTCACTGTGTGTAGATCAGAGGCTGATGTTACTCAGGTACACTGACATTAAGAAAACCAGGGTTTCTCTCTTCACCCATTGTGGGCCTTTTTATTTTTCACTTTGGAGGATATTGAGATTCCAATAGGTTAATCATTCCACTGCCGTCCATTTATTGTATTATCTGTTTTTTCTGATCTCTGTCACAGTCACAAAGCATTGACCAATATAACATAAAGCAATTTTCATTCTGCCCATCCACAGCCTGTCAAAGATCCCCCAGAGAAAAGTGTAAACAATTGTAAATGATAACTTAAATAACGTTTATTACCACTGCTAAAAGGGTGCTTTGCAAGAAGCTTCTCTGTGTTCGAACTACCATGACCAGGAGTTTCCTGTGTTTGAAGCTCTTCATGAGATGTGTGCTGTGATTTGAATATCCTTCATTCATTGATCAAGCAGCCATATGGTCTTTATCCATTTAAAAGTGATTCTGTCTTACAGTACATGTGTTCCGATTACAGGTTCCTAATGCTAAATATGCTTAATTTGATGTTTTAGGTCACAATTTCCTTACTTTGAAATTGGCTCAGCATGTTTGTCAATATTGCAGCTGTCAGATGTAAAATGAACAAGTGTTTGGCAAAAGCATGTGAGGTGCTGACAGTCAGCGAAACTGACATTCAGCAGACAACCTGTTTGTTGCAAGACCATCACTTGCAGATCTGTCTGTCTCTGTTGACATCACAGTGACCCCAAGCACCATTGCTTATGAAAGTGACTTGAATATTTTAAGGCTGTACATCAACACCCCACCAACAACAAAAAGCCAGTCACTTGTTGCACAAATACACTACGGGATGACTGGGTTGCTGTCACAATTGTTTCAGTATGACCATAAGGTGGCAGAACTAAAATCAGAACTAACCTTTCTGAGTCTGACTGAGAGGTAACAGACCAGACATCAATGGTTCAACTCCCATACTAACATTCAAATGTATGCATAAAAAGACACAAATATGAATAAAATATACCCTGTTTCAGAGAAAATGTTTATTTCAATATTCCATACATAGAACAGCACAATAAAATTAGAAACACTGATTCCTGTACCCTTTAAAGATTGTGAAAATTGGCATGTCTATTCCATTATAAAATCTGGCCATCTTGTCCCTTCCTCGCGATCAAAGATGGCAATCAAAGAATCTCACGATCAAAGAATTTGCAGGATCGTGATCAAAGAATTGCAGGCTCACAATCAAAAATAAAAATGGTGAAACTCGAGTTTTGTCAGGATTACATGAAACCACCACCATGCCTCAATAGAACGATGCCCCTGAGCAAAACCCATCCTCATTTGTGTTCCTAGGCCACCCTGAGCTGAGAAAATTTATTTTACCGACGCGTTGCAAGATCGCAATCAAAGAATATTACGATCAAAGAATTTGCAGGCTTACGATCAAAGATCATTAGCAAGTCATGATCAAAGAATTTAAAACCTTATAACTATATTTTGATCATTTTAAACTAAACCAAAGGCATGTCTTGATAGAATAGGCCCCTAGATAAAACCCATCCACGTTTTACTTCAGGAGTGACCGCTGAGCTGAGATATTGATTTTTACAATCGAAATGCAAAAACAAGATGGCGAACCTCACTCAAAGAATTCTTGGGGACAAAGATTCTTGAAGTGCGAGGCTGCAAATTTTTGATCACCAAGCAGGATGAGATGGTCTAAATCCCATTCTTTGTTTGCAAAACAACCATATAAATTTTTCCTTTGACTTATAATGGAAGCTTAAAGTGGCATAACTTTTAAATGCCTTAATAGTTTTCATCAAATGAAAGCGGCATGCTTAGGCAGAGTAAGCCATCTCAAGCGAGAGACTTACATCAATGGCCGTCGCAGGCCATGGACAATCTCTCAAAATTGCCTCCAAAACTAGATAATTTGCATTTTCAGCATTTTCGTGCACAAAGACTGTAAATTCATGAAAACAAAATTTGGCAAATCAAGAAATCTACCATGCCCCACCATGCATCTAATTTTGGGTAACCGCTGAATGGTTCAAAGATGTGACAGACTTTGACTTTAACATAGATGTGTTCATAATCCTTAATATAGTGGTGCAACAGCACTACTATAATATATATACATTATAGTGGTGGTCGCACACCTATATTTAGGGTTGAGATGTCACTTCTATGTTAAAGTCAAAATTTTGTGCGTTAATAATTACCATTCAACAGATTTGCTTTGAAATTTGGCATGCCAGTGGGGCATGGTAGATCTCTGATCTGCCAAATTTCATTTTGGTCGGACTTACGGTCTTTGTGCACGAAAATACTGAAAAATGCAAAATTATCCAGTTTTGAAGGCAGTTTTGGGGATATTTTCTATGGCACTGTATGGCCATTGTGTGGCATGCCACTCTGCAACATGGCTTGTTTGAAAGAGTTTCAGTTGCCAAGCACGCCATTTTTGTTTGGTAAAATATTAAGGCACCTAAAAGTTATAGCACTTTAAGTTCCCATTATAAGTCAATGGAAAATTTATATGGTTATTTTGGTAACAAAGAATATGGTTTTTGTTATCTGGTCCTCCTCACGATCAAAGAATTTTCAGGCTCACAATCAAAGATTCTTTGGTGCTGAGGGAAGGACTAGATGGCAGATTTGAGGACCAGATAGCCCAATTATAATAACTTTTAAAATTAAATATCTCAGAAACGGTTTGGTCTTTTAACTTGAAATTTGGAGGGCATTGAGGGATGTCCTTTAGATGTGAATATTGGTGCTTAGGTGTCAGAAAACACATGCATTGTGGAGATATGGCATGGCACAATTTACATTTTGCAGACAGCATTTTACATTGTGGTAGTGGCTTGAAATTTATAGGGTAGCTAGCCTTACTGCCATGGATGTACTTTTCAGTCATTAGGTGTGTAAATGTACACAGGTGCAGAATTCTGCCACTCTGACCAATAAAAATCTCAAACTTTAAAATGTTATATCTCGACATGGTTTGTTTTTTAAATTGAAATCTGCAGGGTGTTGGGATGTCCTGTACATGTGAATTATGGTATTTAGGTGTTGGTAAATTAGGTTGCTGCAGAGATATTGTATGACACACTTTACATTATGCGTATTGCATTTTGCATTGTGGTAGGCAATTTAATGTTAAACCTCACATTTTGCACATTAATAACTTTTCAACCATTCAACGGATTTGCACAAAATTTGGAATGCATAGTCTGGTATGGTAGATATCTTTGATTTATTAAATTTGTTTCAGTCGGACATACAGTTTTTGAGCAGCAAAGTGCCAAGAAATGCACTTTTCACCACTTTTGCACATTTTCTGTCAGTGGCTCTGCACGAACACTGTGTGAACTATTGGTCCAAAACTTGGGACATAGACAGAGTTTTGGCCAAGGCACATGACACTTTTTGTTTAGTGAAAAATATTAATCTGTTCAAATGTTATTACAATTTGAAATTCACATTATATCCTATTGGAAATGTATAAATATTTTGAATGTTAATGAGAAAGACCATATCTCAATAACAGTTTGGTCTTTACTTGAAATTTGCAGGACATTGAGGGATGTCATAGAGATGTGAACTATGTTGTTTAGGTGTTGGGGAAATAATTTATTGCAGAGATATTCAATGATGTAATTGACATTTTTACCCTTAGGATTACACTGCAGTCTGTGTCATGACTTTCGGTGCCTTTATCTCAGAAACAAAGCGAGATACAGACTTTTCTCACAGGTGGCTTAGATCACCTTAAAGTGATCTGGCCACTAGAAAAGATTTGACAATGTAGAATAAGTCTGCAGTGGAATTTTGTTTGTACCTTGCATGGTTCACGAGTTATTATGAAAGTACTGTCACGAGGGTTGAAAGAGTGCCTGTCCAGTGCTTTTAGTGCCCATAGTCTGGAAACGATGTGAGATATGGGTATGGTCAGTGACTGTGGCATGATCTGCTCGCTATCACAGTTACAATGACACTTGAATTATTTTTGTAGCTGTTATGATTCCAAAGATATGCGTAAATTACTGTTACAAGGGTTTGATGCCCTATACTGCTTCTGCATGGCTCTGTCGCTTTGCATAAGTGGAGAGCGGCCCAGATGCATATTGTTATGGAAATATTGAAACTTGATGGGAGCTGGGCTCCACACTCCCACCAACACGTGTTTTTACTACTTATATTACATTTTTCAAAAGTAAGGAAATTCTATGCAAAAACTGTGTTAATGCTTCATTTAGGGTTAAAGCAAAAAGTCAGGAAATGAGACATTAGAGTTGAACCCTCTACCCTCACACACACACCCAATCAATCCTCCACAGTCTGACAGATGCCTTGGTGTGTCATTGGGGTTGTGAGGCCTAAATCTCCCCTGTTGTCCTTTTCTGTAGCATGTCCACATGCTCAGACATGGTATATATTATAGGGGCATGGTCACACCCATATGTTTATGATTATGAAGCTCTTTATGTTAAACTCAAAAGTTTGCTCATTAATAACTTTGGACCCTTTCAGTAGATTTGCATGACATTTGGTATGCTTGGTGGGGGTAAAGATCTCTTGATTTGCCAAATTTCATTTCAGTTGGACTTCACAGTTTTTGCACACCAAAATGCTGAAATGCACTTTTCGCCATTTATGTGGGCAGCTATTTTGATATTGTCCATGGCGCTGAGCAGACGTCGTAGGTGGTGTGCTGCTCTGCTACTTTGCTCAGCTGAAAGAGCTTGGGTCAAGGAACATGCCACTTTTCATTTGGTGAAAAATATTAATCCATTCAAAAGTTATTAAAGTTTTAATTTCCCATTGTAAGTCAAGGGAAATTCATATGGTTATTTTATGAAAGAAGAGTGGGTTTGGCCATCTAGTCCCACCTCACGATAAAGAATTTGCAGGCTCATTATCAAAGAATCTTAGATCATGAGGAATTCTTTGATCATGACAGCCAGCATCTTGTTTTAATTTGCGGTCGGTAAAATTCAAATATCTCTGCCCAGGGGGACTTCTCTGAGGTGAAACTATGGTGGGTTTTGCTCAGAGGTCTTGCCTCTCATCGAACCATGCCTGTGGTTTCTTTCAAAATGGTAAAAACAGAGTTTTCAATTTTTTATTCTTTGATCGTGGCTCATTAATGATTTTTAATCACGAGCCTGCAAATTCTTTGATCGCGAGATTCTTTGACCGCAATCTTTGATGCGAGGGTGTGACTAGATGGCCACTTGAAAAATCAATTTTCTCAGGTCAGGGTTGACTTATTAAGCATAATGAGGGTGGGTTTTACTGGGGGCTTCGTTCTATCGAGGCATAGCTGTGGTTTCATGCATTTCTGCCTAAGAATTGACTTTTAACATTTTTATTGTTTGATCATGGCCCGCAAATTCTTTGATCGCAAGCCTGCAAATTCTTTGATCTCGAGATTCTTTGACTGCAATCTTTGATCATGAGGGCGCGACTAGTTGGCCACATGAACATTTTATTTTCTCACCACAGGGTCACCTCTAAAGGCAAACGAGATTGGGATCTGCTCAGGGCCTTTGTTCTGTTGAGCCATGGCTTTGGTTTCATGTATTTTTCTAAAGATTGTTTTAACATTTTTATCTTTTGATCGTGAGCCTGCAAATTCTTTGATTGCAAGCCTGAAAATTCTTTGATTGTAAGATTCTTTGATGGTGATCTTTGATCATGAGGGAGGGACTAGATGGCCAGATTGGGAGGAACCAGATAGCACAATTTTAACAATTATTCAAATTAAATATCTTGGAAACGGTTTGATGTTTTAACTTGAAATTTGGAGGGTGTTGACGGCATGTCCTGTAGATGTGAATTATAGCACTTAGGTATCAGACAATACATGTTTTGCAGAAATATTGTGTGGGGCAGTTTACATTTTGTGGATAGCATTTTCCATGGTGGTAGTGGCTTTAAATTACTAGGGTAGTAGCCTTACCACCATAGATGTACTTTTCAGTCGTTAAGATGTGTAAAATGTAAATAGGTGTAGAATTCTGCTAGTGTGATGAATGAAAACCTGAAACTTTCACATTTTATATCTTGAAACAGTTTGGTCTTTTACATTGAAACTTGGAGGGTATTGAGGGGATGTGCTGTCCACGTGAATTACAGTGTTTAGGTGTTGGAAAATTCATTTGCTGTACCCATATTGTGTGACTAATTTTATGTTTTGTATATGGCATTTTGCATTGTGGTACTGGCTTCACATTTATAGGGTGTATAGCTTACTGCCATGGAGGTACTTTTTAGTGGTTAGGTGTCTGACATGCAAACAGGTGTTGATTTATGCCACTCTGATGACTGACACTTTGCTTTCTTTCAAGGTGGTGGGCCCCACACTCCCAACCATATGCACTGCCAGCAATACATATGATATTCAGTACTTGAACTCTTATCTTAGGCAGGAATTTGCAAGTTGGTGGAGTACAGGGCCCAAAAGTCTGCACTCCACTAACTTGTGCAACTTTCTACTTTTTATTCTTTTGCAAAAAGTAAGGAAATTCTATGCAAAAATTTCATTAATGCATCATTTAGGTTAAAACATAAAAAGTCAGGAATGAGACCTTTGGGGTTGCTCCATCCTCGTGGACCTGGCCCATCATCCCATGATTGATAGCTGACGGGTGTGTCATTGGTTGTGAGGCCTAAATGTCACCCCATTCTTCTTTACTGTGGCTTGTGAATATGATTACAGATGGAATGGATGACATTTAGGTCCTCACAACCCCATCTTGGTATGATGGGCGGTCCACGAGGGGGATGGGGCAACCCTAAAGGTCTCATTTCCTGACTTCTTATGTTTTAACCCTAAATGATGCATTAATAAAGTTTTTTGCATTGAATATATCTATATATATATATATGTATGGAATATGCAATGAAGAAGTGTATTAAATGATTTATCTGCAGAAGAGTAGTTTGACTCGGTAACCTCACGAGTGGTGTAGGCCACGAGTGAGGTGTCCGAGGTCAAACTGCTCGAGTGCAGATAAATAATTTATTACACATGTTTTCTATTGCATATTTCATTTATGCAATTCTTTATTTTTGCTTTTGTGGGAATTGTTAGTCAAAAAGTGAATAAAATTAAATTTTATGCCATTTTTGCTGATTATGGAAACTCCAAAAGTAATCTAGAAATGAAACACCTCTCATTTTGTAGCTATTGTTATGCTGAACAACTTTTGTGCTCAAAGTACCATACTATCATTTTTGTTTTTAAGTTATTTGCATTTGTTTGATGAAAAGTGCACAAAACTGGAATTTTCTGCTGTTTTCACTAATTCTGAAAAACTAAAAAGTATCTATAAATGAAACACCTCTCATTTTGTAGATATTTCTGTGTTGAATAAACTTTGTGCTCACAGTACCATGCTATCATTTTCATTTTAAAGTTATTTACATGTGTTTGCAGATAAAATGGAAAAAATATAGAATTTCTGCTGCATTTTTGCTAATTATCAAAAATCTAAAAGGTATTAATAAATAAAACACCACACATTTTGTAGATTTTTCCTGCGTGAACAACTTTTGTGTTCACAGTTCCATGCTATAATTTTTCATTTTAAAGTTATTCGCATTTGAATTTGGTTAATTGTGCTACTGAGGCCAAACATTCTAAATGACATAAGCACTGTCTAGATAAATGGCTGATGACATAAGCACTGTGTGGATAAACGGTTGATGACATAAGCACTGTATACATAAATGAAATTTATGTACACAGTTACTCAGATAAACGGATTCATCACACTCTGGTTATATCCATCCCTATTGCATATATATACATATATATATATATATATATACTGTATATATATATATATATATATATATATATATATATGTATATATATATACTGCATGAGTGAACAGTGACCTCAGGATACCTCAAGAGAGGCGGAGAGTAGCAGAGCCACAGTGATGTTTCCTGAGGTCACTGTTCACGAGTGTAGATATTTTCCATATCACACTCCTGCCCATCATGTGTACAATTTATACAATAAAGCCTCTATATTTATTGCACATTACTTGGTAATGTGGGCCTGCAGTGCTTTTTTTTGGAGTGATTTTCCTCCTGATACATTAGTCTGTGTTACAGTGCAGAGTTGTTTTTTTCTGAGTCACTGTTGTGGTTTTCTATTGGTGAATTTTATGAATGGTTGACTTTGCATACTGTGATTGGATGTTTCTGCGGTGTCTTTGTTTTTATTAGTCGTTTGATTGTTCTGGTTGTGTTGCATTGGTTGGTGCTCTGGAGTGGGCGGATTTTGGCAGCCGATTCTGAGGATTTGCGCTAAAGAAGATTTATTCCATCTTTGTTCATGTTTGGATGAACTTTTTGAAGTGTACTGTATTCATCTGTTAGGTATGTATTAATTAATATGGTGTTGTGGGTTGTTATTTGACATGTCTTACATTACCAGAGCTGTGTTTTACTTTTGCTTTTGATATTTAGTTTTACTTTGTGGTGAACGCCAGACTTGAGTTATCCGGTGCATAAATTTAACTTATGTTTGTCCTGCTATATGATTTTAATGTAGTTACTTGTCTTTTAATTGCTTTTCTGTGGATCTCTGTGTTCCATTTCAACCACACTGTATGTAGTGTCAGAATGGAGCTCAACTACTTTCAGGGTTGCTCAGTACCGCTGCCTTCGCCAGGTGATTTTTCTTATGTATGGTAATGGTCTCAAAAGAAATCCAGTCAGGCAGGTAATTTCAGTGATAGTAGTGCTATGTAAACACTGTGATAATATCACCTGATGATGCAGGCACTGTATGTATAATGTCAGATATTGTCACAGTGCCTAGGTCAGCAGGATTTATTTAACTGGGGTGACAATAAATGTTTTTATCAGAGGAGATATCAGTTCACCCCTATTGTGTGTGTATATATATATATTAGCAAGGAAGTGTGGTCTAGTGGTTAGAGCACTGGCTTGGAAACTGGAAGATTGCAGGTTTGAACCCCATTAGAACCACAATACTCATTGTAGGATCTTGGGAAGTAACTTAACCTCTCAGTACTCCAGTCTGCTCTGCTGTGGAAAAGGGTACAATCAGGGCCCCCAGAAAATGTAATGCTGAATCTCAGCTGTACCATACTGGGTAAATAAATTTGAAAAATAGCATATGCTTGAACTTTATAACAATCCAAGCATTCACCAAACCACAAAGTTTACAGTATTTCTGCTTTTGATTATTTAGGGAAGGGCTGTCCAATCCTGGGAATTCAGGAGGGAATGTTTGGAATGGAAAATGTTGCTACTGAGACTGATCATGGGTGCTGCCAACAACTGCCATGCAGGTAACATGGTCTTGGGATTGTCTTCAGCTCTCATTCTTTTCAGTGGCTTGTCAGACGTCAGAATGCTATATGATTAATGTACTATGTCACCAGAGAAGAGTGGGCTGAGCAATGTCACCCTCAGCACCCCCATTGGAAAACAGTAGTACAAGTCAGGCCTGGTGAAGTCTCAGAGAGACCACTGTCACACCTCTCTGAGATGGGGCTGTCGGCATGTAGCAGACAAGATGGATGGTGTGTAAGACAGGTGCTACCAGGGTGAAAAGAAAACTAATGAATTATGAATAAATAAAACATACGGCTAGCAGTGTGTCTTAATGATAGTGAACCAAAAGCAATCTAAAGTCAGTCTCTCTCTCTTTTCCTCTCTTTCTCTCTCTCTGCTCTCTCTCTCTCCCTCTAACCCAGGATAGAAGATTCTAATCAGAGTGGGCACAACTATAAGAAGTCATGCACCACAAGCTAAATATTTTACATGTTTTGGTATATTCAGGCTATATGACCACACTAACAATAAAACAAACTGCATTTGATGGAAATAATGGGGTCCAGTCACTACAAAATTGGTATAGCTATGAACCCCATCCTTGTGCAGAAGTTTAATATTCTTTTCTTATTCCACTCGACTGGAGCAATATCCCATTAAAAAAATGACTTCACGTAATGCCACTCAATGTACATGCCAGCATGCTTTTCTTGTTAATTTCAAACCTAGCTGCCGGCCTCTGAGCATTTGTCAATTTTATTAGAAGTTTTCAAATTGATTAGCACTGAGCCAGTGCTAGGTTACAAATTAACAAACAAAGCAGTATTTTTAGAGCCCTGGAGTGTACTCTGCTGTATAAATATGTTTGGTCATGGAGCTTTCTAAAAAGAAGATGTTTATCCCTTGCAAATTTTCTAAAATGTGCTGACTTTATAGTACATTACATGCCTATGCACTGCATCTTCACTGATGTGGAAGTGTAGCTCAGTGGTTGGAGCACAGAGCCATGAATCTGTAGGCAAGGTTTGACTCCCGTCGCTACCGCCACCAGCTCACTGTTTGACCTTGAACAAATACCCTTCCCTGTTCCCTCTTTGCACTTCAGCTACTTTCTCTCACTCTCTGTGCTGCACTTCTCTAAGTGTCCTGTAAGTATCCTTAATCCTGTTCAGCCTCCCTGGGCTCTGGCTCCCTAAATAGCTGACGTACATGCTTGTGACCTGCAAAGTCCTACAGATACAATGTGCATATCAGAAGATCTGCCTTGAATTTCAAGTTTGTGTTTCATATTGAAGCTGAGGTTTACATTCTGTCATTCTTCCATCCTTATGGCATTTGTTAAATTGAGGAGGTGTTTCTAGTGGTCAGTACCACTATAGAACTCCATGATGTACAGTGGTTTATTTCTCTGTTAAGAACTTAATTGCTTCCAGAGTGAATCTATGTTCTACTATAGTTGTGGTAGAAAAGGACTTAAACTACAGTGTGAAATGAATGGTCAAAATCCTCAAGTCTGATTGGCTGAAACCACTTTCAGCCAAGATGATATTTCTGCAATTGTTTAACCAGGAGAGACACACTAAGCTGAAAGCTTGTTTACAGTTGTGACCTGGGGAGCACAGGGAAGTTAAGTGACTTGCTCAGGGTCACACAGTATGCAAGTGGGGGCTATGGGATTCAAACCCAGGTCTCCAGATTTGCAACTTGAGCCTTAAATGACTGGCGCTTATACTGCCTCCCTTTATCTGCTATCTCACTCCATAATCCAGGTCTGAAAGAAGGTCATGCCGTAAGTCAAACAAATCAAAATGGATGCATTTCATAATCACAGTAATACCCTCCAGCATGTGAGATATCATAGAATATCATCCCTTCTCAGGTGGTTGATGTCACTTAGCACGGCCTCATGTCTCATTACACACTGAGGCAGGATTATAGCCAATGATATCATAAACCTTGCTGTGTCTTATTGCTTAATCTGAAACACCCATTCAGTGAATTAAAAGGCCAGTAAGATGGAATAGTGACACAGTGATCCAGTATATGAACAACAGCTTCTACAGGAAACATAAGCATTCTGGTAATTCAGAATCATGCCCTTGCTTTAACTTTTGTTAAATGTGGTTGAAACTCAGTTTATCATGCTATCTTATCTTTGGAACCAATTCTTCCCACCAGGGTAGGGAGGTGGGACAGAGTATGAAATACTCAAGAAGCCACAATCATTTGTATTGCATTTATCTTTACCAGCAAGGGACAGTTTCAATAATTTCCACATAGATATGTCGGCCCTCAACTTATCCAGTAAGGGCTGGATGTAGGTTAGCTGCAGCTATCTTTGTGAGATTCTGAGTCATGTGGTATTTAATGTATTTTGGGGCATGCTATTCCAAAGTATGATATCATAGAGATAGTATGGTAGTTTAATGAGAGTATTTCAGTTTTAGACAGATATATTCTGAGCCCTGAGATGGATGCAACTCCTGGAAGGTACTCAATAATTTGGGGGTTGTTTTAGTAACATCCTCACAGAGAACAAGGCAGCCATCTGTGTATAGTTTAACTCTAAGCCCGGTAGTCCCTATTGTGATGCTCTGGTGTAAGGGTGTTGTTGTATTGCCACCACCAAGGGTTTCAATGCTAAAACAAAGAGTACTAGAGATAGCGGAATACCTTGATGGGTTCTTCTAAATAGGGGAATGGAGTTGAGAGGGTGTCGCTTATTAGAACACGAGCTAGAGAGTATGAATACATTGTCCAGATGCAATTTATAAGGGTGGGTCTGAAGTTAAATGAATTCAAGACATCTATAAGGTGGTCCCATTTGACCAAATCAAAAGCTTTTTCAAGTCAACGCAATTGCCGCCACTGGGAATTTGAATCTCCAGCTGCCTGGATCAGGGAATTAATGCCCTAAGATGGCCCACACTCACCCTACCTTGACAAAGCCCACCTGTGAGGGGTGGACAATATCAGGAAGGACATGTTCTAAGCATGATGCCAGCACTTTTGCTTTAATCTTTGTGTCTACATTAATTAATGATATGGGGTGATAGCTTGCTGGTTGGGAGAGGTCCTTTCCTTCTTTGGGAGGACCTTAATGACTGCCTTTAAGCATAGATGGGAAGGAGGTGTTTTGGTGTGACTCATTCAGCGGGCTCAATAGTGGGCAGGTCACTTCCTCACTTACCACTTGGGAAAGATCAATAGGTATGTCATCACTGTCAGAGGGTTTATGGGGAGTCATTCCTTTAATTGCTTGAGTTATTTATATTTCAGTGATGGGAGCTTCCAAGGTCTGTGTCTGTGATTGGGATACTTGGGGTAGAGTTATGTTGGCCATGAAACTTTTGAAGGTGGTGGTATCAAGTTTAGTTTGGGAACTATATAGGGACTGGTAAAACTGTTTCATTATTGTGTTTATGGCCCATGGGGAGGTTTGCACTAGGTTGTCCTTATGTTTTATATGTGGAATAGACCTTTCCACCCTCTGCTTATGAAGTCTATACGACAGCAACTTCCCCTTCTCTTCCTGTGCCCAGTATTTATGTTTTGTTCTTGTAATTTGAGTTCAGCCATCCTCATTGCTAGGAGTTTATTTGAATTCGTATACCTTCTAGCTGTCTTCTAAAATTATTGTTTTCTAGTAACTGGGGGCATGATTTGTAAAGATCCTCTTTAGATTTTAGTAATCGGATTCTAGTTTTTATACTCCTTATCCCACATGCACCTTCTATGGGAAGCAAAGCGTATGATTTTCCCTCTCAGTGTAGCTTTGTATGCTTCCATATCATGGGGGCAGAATAGAGGGTTGTCCAGAAAATAAAGTTCTGTTTCCTTTAAAGACACACTTTGAAATCGTTGTCTTGCAAAGTAAAGGATCCAGCCTCCAAGCACGTGAGTTACTGGGGTGGTACGGAATATTTTAGCAGAGTTACTGAGGCATGATCTGAAATGTTGAAGGGTGGATGGTGATATTTTATGTTGCTGCCATGAGGTTTGGTGAGGTTAACCAGAAATCAAGTCTACTCACCATATGGTGTTGATCTGAGAAGTAAGTATAGTCTCTGACAGAGGGGTTCAACAACTGCCACGGTCGGAGAGTTGGTGCAGGGACATTAGATCCTTCAGTGTATGGAGGGCCTTTGCATGAGGTTCCAGCCTGCTATTCAAGCAGTCCAGACAGTAGTCCAGGGTTAGATTAAAATCTCCCCAGTAATTACTTCAGGATTATCATAAGCCAGATCCAAAATGGTGTGTGATATTTTTCACAGGGACAGGGGTGTCCTGATTCGAAGATATATGTTCCCACATCCAAAAGTGGGCCCATGGGGTTGCAAATTTAGCAATGATCCAGCTGCCCTCTGAGTCACTTATTTGGACTATTGGGGTCCATTTTAGCTTTTTATGCATAAGTATGGATACACCCCTCTTAGCTGTTCCTAGAGTACTATGTGCTTTCCATCCCACCCACTCCTTCTTAACATGAATGCCTCCATATGTCCTAATTTTGTTTCTTGGAGTAAGGCTACCTTAGTTTTCAGTTTCTAAAGCCTGGCTAGCACCTTCTTCCTTTTATGGGAGAGTTGAGTCCCCTCACATTTCATGAGGTAAATGCTATGTGGTTATCCATACCTGAGTCATATATAAATACTGGCTTTCAGCCACTGATGTATGCCCATTGCTAAGCGGGTCATGCTGAGGCTGTCTGTGAGTGTTCCACCTGTTTTTCCCAGAAGGGGTGAGCTGACTAACTACAAATATTACCACTTTTGCACCTTCACCTTGTAACCTAGGAGGGCTTCATAAATGGGCCCTTGTGTACCAGCTTGCGAACTCCTTTAATACCAGCTTAGCATAACATTATTTGTCCCCTGTAGGCAACACTTCTTCCTACTGAAGCTTGTTCTCAGGACCACCAATAGTGCAGTTTTCTTTATAATAGCAACCAATCAAAAACAAATATATATGCACTTTAGTTTTGTATCAAATACTTTGTAAGAGGAGGGTTGTAGGTCCTCTTGATGAGCCTTCAAAGCTGCACTCTACCTAACAAACTTTCTATAACTGTGGTCACCCTGTAGTTGGATGTGAGAAACTCTGAGTTTCCTACCAATGAACTAGGTGTGCTGTCCTGGGGAGAGAAATAGTTGTGATACAGTTGGTACAGTTTTCTATCACTGGCTGTATTCTCAAGGGAGGTATTTCTATGGGGTTATTACTTTCCTTTGTCTAATGACAAGAGGAGTATTATACTGAGGGATCAATCTTTAGTTTTATCATTCATAAGCTGTGGCCAAATCTCCTGCAGGGCTCCTTTGTCCTGCTTATCTTGGTAGTGCCTAATTACCTTCCTATGCCTTGCTGCTATCTGATTGTAAAATAGATGCGTTATTATAGCTATGTCCACCAACACTTGGGATTGCATGTGGTTTTATCCACCTTTTGCCTCTTCAGCACAGACTTCTGCTTTGTAGTTTGTGTTTTGACACTGACTCCAAACCATGAATGTCCTTGGGCCTTCAAGCACGATCAATTGGCCTGGGCGCCTGACTGTCAGGTATCTTTCCTTCACCAACAGCCTGACTGAGGACAGAAATGGGGGGAGGATGCCCTCATTTTGACAGCTGAATATGGGCTCCTCATGCTAATACTCCTCTACTCCTTATTTGGCTGCTTGTCCTGAGGGGATCCTGGGACTGCATGATTGTTCCTACCGTACAACCGCTTGACCCTTTAAAACATAAGGGCCATTTTTTCACATATACAGTCATGCAGCTCGAATCCCTGCCAGATGTTCCTTAATCCCTGCCTTATTTTACCCTTTGGCTAGCTTCTAAATATACCCATTCTTTAGTTTGGGGACAGAGCCAGGAGGGCAGAGATCACACTCCCCATCTACAGCCTTCCTGATGCAGAAGCTGTGCCACAGAAGGATGTGATGCATATGTGGGCACACCTGTAGGTAACATCTTTACATTTCCTACAGTCCTCCTTTGTAAATTATGTATAAGAGTAAGAAATTTAAACTTTAAACATCCTAACATTTTTAACCCAGTTCCCAGCTTTTTCTGTCACTAAACCTAAGGTATGAGGAGGGAAAGCCCCTCTGCTGATTCCCTGCATGAGGCCATTTTAAACCTAACTAACCACGCTTACCTGCAGATTATCCATCTCTGCTAGCCAGGATGAGAATTTTGCAAATAAAGTCCAGAGCTTGCACTTTGAATTATGTCACATTATGTGTTCTGGTTGTGGGTTGCTCTTATTTGGTCTGCTGTTTCAGTAGCATCCTGGCCCTTGGCTGACTCGGCTAGACAGTCTGTCCACTCAGCACATAATGGAGACCAGTGTGGCATAATGTCCAGGAGCAATTTCAGGTCACCACTCAGGATCTGGTCATCCACTTATAGGGGGACTTGTGGTGGTTGCAGGTCTCTCACTGGTAAATACCTATTTGATGTTTTGACTGGGGTGTGGTATGTGGATCCGCTGCCTGCCTCCGACTCGACATTAACCTCTGCCTGCTTCAGGATCTATTTCTTCTTGAAGGGAGTGCTTTGAATGCTGAGGTGTGCTTCTGCTTTTTTTTTGTTGCCTGCCCCTAGTAATTTGTTGCCAGTTCTTTTGGGACAGTGGGTGTCCTCAGACTGCTCCTTATCCACTTTATATGTTTCCATCAGGGTAGCTTGGAGAGATCCATTGCCATGTGTTCCTGACCATGTGGATTGGACAGTGTCCTCTCAGACCCCGGTTTTCATGTCCCACTGTGAACAGGTACCTTTCTCATCTTTCAGGGCCTGGAAAGTTTTGTAAGTCCCATTAACTAAGATGCGGAACATTGCTGGATACCTTAGCAAGGTGGGAATTTTCATCTGGTAGAACCTTGGCATATCCCAGCAAATACTTTTCTCCTGCATGACAAATCTAGCAAGCAATCTTGAAAGATTTGTACCAGGTAGCTATCCAGTACAGTGGTTCCTTTCCTTGCCATCCTGAGAATCCATTCCTTCACTGGGTAGCGTAAGATCTTGATAGAATTGTATGTGGTTTTTCCCTGGTATTGGCTTGCAGGGCAAGGGAGTGATGGGCATGCTCATTGTCTGGTGGAGAGCAATCTTGCACCTTGGGGATGTCTGGGAGTGCTGCCTGCAGGAAGACCATCATGTTCTCGCCCTCTGCACCTCCGTATGCCCACAATCCCTAAGATTATTCTGGTGGGCTCTATTTTCAAGGTCGCCCACCTTCTCCATCAGGAATTGGAACTGCCCTCATGGGCTTGCAGAATCACTTGGTGCTGGTCTGTCATTGCCTTTTGGAGGTGTATCTCCTGTTCTGTACTAGAAACTCTGGATGCCAGGGCTGCTACTTCTTCATTAGTTTTCAGGTCATATGTTTAAGTTCATCCGTGTGTTGGAGGATCCTGGAAAGCATGGTAGCAATGTAAGCAATTTCCATAGATGCTGTGGGCACCAGGGTACCAATTTTAGGTCGGGCTGTGCTTGTAAGGCTAGAACACTTTGCTTGACTGGCAGAATTGAGGTTCCGCTTGGTGGCCATTCTGAGTGCCTTCGTGGTGTGGGTGAAAACTTTTGTTTGCCATGGTCCATTGTCCATCTGTTCAAAAGTGGTATCAATCAACAGCTCATTCTTTCAGCTTGATAGATCTTTACTTAATGATGAAATTTCAGTGATGTATAATCAGATGGATGACAAATCTCCTCACCAATATAGACCCTCTAATCTAAGCTGTCATCCTGTTTGATGCTAGCTCTGCCCCCCAAGTCTTTTTATTCCATGGTACACAGGAGGGCCATGCCTACATTATGACACAACTGGGTCTTCACAAGGCCAATCTGCTGCACTGGCTCTGTATGAGTGGAAATCCTCTATCTACAGTAGGAACAGTATCTCTTGGGACTAGGGTGTGTCCGGGCAGCTCTGTATCTCACAACAGTGTTGTGTTGATCATGGCACAGTGTGTCAGGTGCCCACATGGGTACAAAACTGTTGCACCAGCATTTTACCATGCCTGCTGCATACAGCACTTCATGATTGTGCCATCTGTATACAGCTGTGTTGTTTGTACTTGTGTGTGCACCTGGGCCTGCAACTGCTGCTGACTAGGGTGGGTCATGGATGTTGGTTGTCCTGAACACCTGTGTTGGATTATGTGCTAGATAACTGGTCTACTGGGTGCTGTGTGTGGGTTGCAACTCCTTGCCACTTGAGCCATTACACTGCCTATCATGCTCTGACTTGCACAGCAGTTGCATATGTTGTGTTCAACATCTGGCCTGACTGCCAGTATCATATGTCACTTGCACAGCTTGGTCATGTTCCACTGTATCACAGCACACTCATTGTTTGTGCAGTCCTACTATTCAGGTCCACACTGCTATCTCTGGTATGCCACACACATTCCATTGCAGCTGTTTGACTCGCCCACCTATGTGTAGCATTGTGGCCCATGTGTCTGCTGGTTGTACTTCTGTTATGCTTGTTTTGCCATTCTTTGTCCCTCATCCTGTGTGCACAGCAGGCTGACTTCAGTGTATTCTTTGCATTGGTGACCAGAGGGATGCAGGAGCCCTCAGGGGTTGGAGGGATGCAGCCCTGACTGAGAGCTGTGATGACCTCCTATGAAGACAGCTCTACCTTCTGTGACTGCTACTAGGGCAGATGGGGCACTGCACCTGTGTGGTTGCTGACTGCACCCGTGCCATTCAAGGACTGCTAACAACACTAATGTGGGAACTGCATCAGCAGCCACCACTACCAGCAGCCCCTTGATGGGGCACTGGACTTTTTCATTTAGCTGCCAACAGCAGGATTGCCTTTGTGTTTTTGCTGTGTCATGGGAGGGTGCCCTTGTTTATGTTTTGATTGTCAATGGGTGGTTGCCATTAGTATTTTGTTCCCCACCTTTTCTCCTGATGGACAATTGTTTTAGTATTTTGCCCCCCGCTTCCTCCTACTTGTTCCAACTGAGGATAGAGGTTTCAGAGGCAAAGGACTGTGTCATCAGCATACAAATGTATATCAGCTGGGACACAGGCTGTGGGGAGGTCATGCAGAGAAACAGATAGGAGGACAGGGACTGGAACTGAGACATGAGGTACTACAGAGTTTATAGGGAGAGGAGTTACCATGGATTACCTGACCTGGACAGACTGGCTACAACCAAAGGTGTAAGACAGAATCAGTCCACTGCTGATGCTGAGGCCCAGCACACCACAATTTGTCAAGGAGGAGAGTATGGGCAACAGAATCAAACACCATAGCCAGGTCAGTAAAGATGGTGGCCAGTACATGGCCCTTATCCATACCCTTCAGAATGAAGTCAGTGACACACAGGAGAGAGGATGGTAGAGGTCTTCTGAAAGCCACACTGGAAGGAAGAGTGGAAGAAGGAGGAATTAAAGAAAATTGAGAGCTAAGAAAACCTGCTTTTCCTGGAGTAATGCCTATGAAGGAGGAAAGAAACAGAGTAATAGTTACAAGGGGTACAGGTGCCCACCCTTGTTGAAAAAATGAGGAAATTAACTATTGCCTGTTTCCGGCAAGCAGGTACAGAGCAGTGCTGAAAGGGGAGTTTTAGCAGCACAGAAAGAAGTGCAGCAATGACAGAAGTAGAGAGGTTTAGAATACAGCCCATCAGGACTGGAGGCTTTGGAAGGATTAAGAGCTAAAAAGAGCAGACAAGACATTAGAAGCCAAGAGTGGAGAGAAAATAAACAAAGATGGGGCAAGTCAGGAAGTACCAGTAGATAAGGAAGTAGTACATATTATAGTAGTACATGTAGTACATATGTGGAATGAAAAGCAAAGAAATGGTTTCAAGCAGGAGTTAGAGTTGCACAAGAAAATCCAGTTCCACCTTGCATTTTCTTTTTTATTTATACTTTATCGCCCTTCGCAGAGCCGATGGTGGTTCCGCCCTCCCTCAGAGGGATCTATTCTCCAACCTCAACGAGTGGCCTTCATGGACCACATCAGCTCCCATCCTTTCTGCTTTTCTCCCAAGCACCTGAACCATGCAGTGAGTGAGACAACTGCCCCTGCCTCTGCAGAAGCAGCTATATGTTCTGGACTGGTGTCATCCCCTTCTAGGTGATGCACCTGTGCTGACACCCAGCCACCGCTGGGTATCAGTCTACAGCATACCATGATATCTCCTCCTGAGGAAGGAAAGCTATCCATGGACATGCAATCCTTCCTCCCTGTTAACCCTTGAGTGACCCGAGTTCATTTCCGAACCCGGTCACCAGCGGGCACAAGGTGTGGCATCCAGTGCCTCCCCAACCTCAGTGCCACTGGTCCAGCTAGCCACCTTGCATTTTCCAGCCTTGTGACTTGTCAAAAACTTCAAAGAGAAAGGGAGGAACAAGGTGCAGAGTGGTGGAATTAGAGGAGATTCAATATTCTGAATCTGAGATAGATGTAGGAAGTTCACGCCTGCAAAAGCCCGCTTAGACAGCTTAAACTGATACTAATATGTTTAAATGGTTTGCATAAATCAGCTTGACACCTAGAAAAGGAGGACAAATCCATACATAAAAGAAATAGAATAAACTAGTGTATATGAGCCATGACTTGTTTATTTATGTCGTAAGGACCAGCATGTTTTACTTTCAGTGTTCAAACTATAATCCACAGGTAAGGAAGTAACTCAGCTCCTTATCTAAACTGATCAATGAGCATAGGAACATGTTCGAACACTTTGTTTTCACTTGCTGTCTACATTGGTATGATAATACAGTATTATGTGATTTGCAAGCCCTGCACCTTGGCTATGCAAATAATATAGGTTGTTCAATATATCTGCCGTCCTGCAAAATAAAGTACTAAAGTAGTAAACAACAGCACTTATGTTGTTGCAGTAGCAGTAGTTTTAGCAATTATTTGTTAAGCACCTTATCCTTGATGCTCAGAGTGCTCACAATAATAAATATAAACAAGGAAACAAACATAAGTTAAAAAATACAAACAATCAGAACATTAATATCATAATAATAATAATAAATAACAGAAACATACAGAGTTGTTTCAGAGCAGCTATAAAAATAAAGGCTACTATCCAATTACAAAGCCTCCTGGAATAGTAGGGTCTTCAGTCCTCTTTTAAAGGCCAAGTCAGTAGAAATGAACCACACACTAACTCAGAGATGCTGCTAGAAATGTAAGGTTTACTGAACCGCATAGAATATGGCAATAAATGCAGTACAGCCAGATTAGATCAATGCCCTAAGAGCCCAGGAAACACCCCTAGCACTTTGCTCATAAGAGCTTCCTCAGGGCTCCCATCACTTAATGGCTGCCGACCTGACACACCCACAGACCCCAACACCATACCAATATGTCTGCTTGGCAAATTGTATGAAAACATAAAAGAGATAAGCTTCGCCTGTTCATGGTCTTTCTTAGTCATCACTGCATTGTTAGGGCCGGATGGGAAGTTTCACACTTCCCATGCCACTAATTACAGAGGAAGGTATTTGTGCATGGTTCCCAACTTCCTTATGGGGCAGGTTGCCAAACAGTACATTTTAGGGTTACATTATTTTTTAGTTTGCATTTTTGTAACCTGGCAATCCTGCAAGACTCTGCCTCCATGATGATCCAAGAGCCTTCTCACAAATAAAACAGTGCTGGCATCAGTGGTAGCACTTGGTCTGAGCTCTGTAATACTACAGCTGCTGATGCAGCTGGCACTGCTCCCGCATCATGCTTCCTCCCGTGCCAAGTACTTAGTACTTGCTTATAACAAAGAGGGCATAAATCCCAGCTTCAGGTCAAACAGTAAACTGTAAAGAGGATGTCAGTTCACTCAAAGGGTGTTCCATCTTTGGAACAATTTACTGAGGCAGTAGTTACTAGTGAAAATCTAAATATCTTTAAATACAGGATGGACCATTGTTTTAAAAGAGGGAGGACTTGGTGGGCTATATAATTGAGAAACCACCAAACAATCTAGATGGGCATCTAACTCCTTACTATCTGTATTGCTATGTTCCTATATTCCTATGTTCCTATGTAATAACTGGCACTGGGAGAGGTGTAGTACCAGTAGTGTCAGTAGCATTGACAGCTGACTTATTAAAATGTTAAGTGCTATTGAATTCTGCCACTAATGTTAGCCTCACATGTTCTGGGAAAATTATTAGATTATAACAGAGGGTGGAGGGATTGCATGAATGCAAATTAAAACCACTTAAAAAAGTGCTTTCATGGTGATTTAATAGTTGGCCAACGAGTCCCAAGTAGTGGACAGTTTTCATAGGACTTAATCTATTTGAATTCAAAGCTTTACTTTCCAGTGGTATCAGCCTCTTACTTTGAATTTATCACAGTGTAGCTAATATTTTATCCTCCCTTTCCCTACACATTACCAAGTTGGTCAGGTTTAGCCCAATACTGGAGGGAGGGAGGGAAGAGGGAGATGAGGGAGGGCGATTTGAGCCAACAGTGGTGAAGAGAGGGTCAGAAGAAGGAAGCAGAGACAAAGGGCCCAGGCCAGGAAGAATGATTGCCAGGAAACCAGGTCAGGAGACAAAAGACAAATGGAAGCAGGAGGTAGGGACTTGTGAGGGGAGGAGAAGAAGTGACAAAAGTCATGGAGTGGAAAGGAGAGAACAGGTTTATGAAGAGAGAGGGAGGCATTTGTGAAGGGTCTTCAGAAAATAGTTTTGCACTGCTAGAGAGGAAGAAGGAGGAGGAGATTATGCAATTGGAAGAGTAATTGATAAATGCCTAGACCAAACCGGTGCAAGGGGAAGTTCTGCTGGGAGAATTGCAACAGGGGCAAATGGGGAAATAATGTGCGAAGGAAGAAGAGGAGCTGAAAATGAGAGATGCAGATGAATGGAAGCAAGCAGGGAGTAAAGAGGTAGAATCTTAGTGCTGGAGGACTAAATACTAAGAGGAATCAGATGGGGTAGCAAGGGAAGAGGCATAGTTGCATTTGGGTGGAGGCCATGCCAGAATGACAGCAGAAAAGGTGGGACAATCTGTTCTGAAATATGCTAGAAGGGTAGGGACAAGCCTCATTTAATTATACATCTTGGGACAAATGACCTGGCTGACTTGACAGTAGATAAAGTCCAGAGGAGGTTTGTGGAACTAGGACAATTATGTGAGGAACAGGAAGATCAGTAATTTTTTCAGAGATACTTCCAATGCCCAAGGCAAGCACAACAAGAATGCTGAGAATAGAGGAATTTAATGGATGGCTAAGAACCTGGTGTTATGCTAAAGGGTATGGGTTGTTGGAGGGTGGGGTGGGAGGGACCTGGGAGGACAGTAGTCTCTATGCAAGGACAGACTACACTTGAGTGAGGAGGGAAAGAAATTGTTGAAACAGAGGTTAGAGTAATACATAGAGGAAGTTGGAAATTTAAACTAGGAGTCGGGGGGCAAGTGAGCAAGAGATATACAGAGACCACAGAACCATATGAGCTTATCCCCATAACAGTTACAAAGGACAAATGGCAAGTACTATTGGTGATGCTAGGAAAGGAGGGCAAGATGGGAAGGGTGAGAAAGGGTGGAAGGTGGTTACCCTTAATGCTAGGAGCCTTGGGAGGAAAACTGCAGAGTTACAGGTGCTCATGGCAGAGGGAGAGGGCATTGCAACCATCACAGAAACATGGGCCATCCAATACAATGATTGGGACCTGTCTGTACTAGGGTACAGGTTATTTCATAGGGACAGGGGTGATTGGGAAAGGGGGGAATGGCACTATATGTGAAGGAAGGACTGAAGTGTGTAGGGAGGGGTAGTATGGAGTCACTTTGATGCAAATTCAGGATTCCAAGAATAGGATTGTCAGAATGGGAGTGGTGTACAGGGCCACTTCAGACAGAAGAGTTAGACAGGGAACTAGCGAGACAGATCAGAAGGACCTGTGAGAAGGGTAGTGTGCTGATTGTGGGGGACTTCAACATGCCAGGAGTGGACTGGAGTACCCCAACAACCAGGAACAAAGGAGCAGGTACTGCTGGATGCCTTCCAGACAGCTTCCTGCTGCAAATGGTCAGTGAACCAACCACATTAGGGAATACCCTTGACCTTGTGCTGGTGGAGTTCTACGACACGTAATCTAGGGCAACTGGACAGGGGCCATGCAGTGGACGTCCTGTATCTGTACTTTAGTAAGGCATTCAACCTCGGTGTCACATGGAAGGCTGGAAGTAAGTAAGAAGGCACCGGGCAGGTGCAAAGCTAGTGAGATGGGTAGGAACTGGCTTCAGGAAGGCAACAGAGAGTGGTGGTGGTGGGGA
Organism: Neoceratodus forsteri; assembly: GCA_016271365.2. Taxonomy (NCBI): domain Eukaryota; kingdom Metazoa; phylum Chordata; order Ceratodontiformes; family Ceratodontidae; genus Neoceratodus; species Neoceratodus forsteri. The sequence goes on from CM028136.1 coordinate 142,352, forward strand.
GTGCTCACACCCAAGGGTAGTGATGAATGGTGTTCCACGCTTGGTGTTGGGACCAGTGTTGTTTGGGATATTCATTGCAGACATATCATTGGACATCAAGAGCAAGATCAGTATGTTTGCTCATGATACCAAGGTAGGAGCAGTGGTGGATGACCTAGGGGATGGCAGGGTTGCAGGATGATCTGGCAATGCTTGAAACCTGGTTAGACACCTGGCAACTGGGGTTTAATGCCAAAAGTGCAAAGTGCTGCATTTTGGGATGAAGAACCAAGGAGGAGTTACCATATGGAAGGAGTGCAGCTAGCCCAGACAGAGGAGGAGGAGGAGAAGGATCTGGGGGTGCTTATTACAGGGTCAATGAACAACTTGGCACAATGAAGGAAGGCAGCTGCAAAGGACAACAAAATGCTGGGTTGCATTGCAAGGGGTATATCCTCGAGGAGGGAGGAGATGATTCTGCCACAGTATAGGTCATTGGTTAGACCGCACTGGAGTACTGTGGCAGTACTGGCATCCGTATCTGAAGAGAGACATTGGTTACTGGAGGGTGCAGTGCAGGGTGACAAAGATGATCAAGGGCTGGGGACTTATCATACCAGAGGAGGCTGAGGGAATTGAACATGCACTCGCTGGAGGAGAGAGAGAGGAGGGACGGGCGACATGATTGAAACCTTTAAGTACATGAAAGGAATAAACAAGATGGGTACAGAGGGGCTGTTCAAAGTAAGCAAGGGAGGGAAACCAGGGCCGATATGAGGCTGGAGGGAAGAAGCTTCAGGAGGGAGATGAGGAGACACTTTTTACAGAGAGGGTAGTAGCTGAGTGTAATGCATTACTTGCAGAAGTGGTATCCAGTAGAACAGTGAACTGCTTCAAAAGGGATGGGACAGGACAGGGGAGGTTAATATATGAAGGGTGGAAGGATGGGGCAGCTGCAGAATAAGGGGTGCTAGCTGCACATTCGAGGAGACTTGATAGACCTCTAGGCCTTTATCTGCTGGCAAATTTCATATGTTCATAGGATTTGGGGACTTCATCCATCTTCCAGGGACCACTGAGTCCATACCCACTGCCTCAATGGTTGTCTGGGTGGAGGAGTGGCTGGACCACGGTGGGCCTCAGGAAAGGTTAGGTGGTGGGCACAGGCACATCCCTCCTACTGTTAAACTCCACAATGCCTGTGCTGCACTGGCAGGGTGGAACTGTCCTAAGGAGGCACCGCAGTGGAGACCAAGGAGGATGTGTGTGCCTCCATGATGGAGTCCCCAGGGAGAGAGGCAGAGGACCTCAGTGGAGGAGGAAGCAACTCCTGGTTGGGATTCTATTGTTAGGGGTGTATACTTGGGGCAAATGGAATGAGAAAGAGAGGAGGTTAAGTGCCTACCCGTGCCATGGCTCAGAGATAGAAAGTGCATCCAGAGGATCGCTGGGGCAGCAGGATGGAGGGAGAGATTGACATCATTGTTCACCTGGGGACAAATGATCTGGCTGGTGATGAGGTTAGGGTAGTGGAAGAGGACTTCAGGGAGCTGGGGAGGGTCATAGACAAGTGGCATGCACTGTAACCTTTTCAGAGGTGCTACGAGTCAATGACATGGGTGAAGGCAGGGCACCCGCACCACAAGATTTAATGCATAGTTGAAGGACTGGTGCAGAGCAGAGGCTTCAGCATCATTGGGGACTGGGGTCTCACCTGGTGGTATACTGGTCTATACAAGTGGGATGGACTGTATCTATCCAGGAGGAACCAAATTCCTCAGTGAGAGGTTTAAGTGCTTCATTGGCAAGCATTTAAACTCAGCCAAGGGGAGGCAATAGTGGGCATGAAAGCTAATTGCCTCCTACAGGATAAAACAGTCAGTAGGATGGACCCTAGGTTGGGAAATTTACACAAAACCTAAAACCAAGATAGATAGAATGGCAGAGATAAGGAAGAATGGGAGTAAAACAGGAGAGAAGTGAGGGAAGACATGGGGATAGGAGGAGCTACTAGAAGGGAGGTTGCAAAACTTGGAAGGCCATGTGCTGAATGCCCACAGCCTGGGAAATAAAATATCAGACCTAGTAACCTTGATGGCAGAGGCAGACTGAGACATTGTCACTGTTACCGAGACATGGTACATGGGGAACCATGAATGGGACATAGACATACCAGGTTACATTCTATTTAGAAAAGACAAGGTGGGAAAAGGGTGGAGGAGTGGCTATCTACATCAGGGAGGGAATTAAAGCAACTGAAGTTCAGGGAATGCAGGAGAGAGCAGAAGCACTGTGAGTCACCCTTGTGGACAGGAAATGGCACTGCCATTGGCACAGGCATGATCTACAGACCTCCAGCATGAGGGGAGATGGATGGGCACAGTCATAGTGGAAGCCATCCACAGAATGACAGCCAGTGGTGAAGTACTGCTGGTGGAGACTTCAATTTGTCTGATGTGGATTGAACACCTCAGGCTGCAGCCACAGCCAGGAACAAAGGCAACCTGGATGCCCTGCAGGTGGAGTGCCTCAAGCAGCTCAGTGGTGGTACCCACCAGAGAGGACCAATATTGGATCTGGTGCTCACCAATGGGGACAGAGTAACTGAAGTAATGGTGGGTAGCCACCTGGGGTCTAGTGATCATCGTATGGTGAGGTTCAATGTGAGAACAGTGGAGGAGTCAAACCACAAAAGCAAGGGTTCTGGATTTCAGACTGGTTGACTTTGCAAAAATGGAGAGTGTCTCAAGGAAGCCATAGCAGGGTAGAAGAAGGATAGATGTAGTTGAAACAATGGGCTAACCTTAAGGAGTCATAGTAGAGACAACAAGCCTTTTATGTTAGGCAAGAAAGCAACCATAAGAAAGAAAAAAACACTATGGTTCTCAATGGACATGGCCGGGAAGTTAAGAGAGAAAAGCTAACTTTCAGGAAGTACAAGGAAACATGGTGGCAGTGGGGGGAGACATGGAACTGTATCTAGAAAAGCAGAAGGAGAAGGGAAAGCAGTCAGGAGGCGCAAAGGCGCAAACTGAGGAAAAAATTGCCCAGGCAATTAAAAAGGAGACAAGATCTTTTCAGGTACATTAGTGATAGAAAGAAACCAGGGTGGGATTGTGAGGTTAAAAGAAGGAGTGTAAAAGTGGAGGAGGATCTAGAAAAGCAACAATGCTGAACAAATATTTTGTTCAGTATTCACAGAAGTAGGGAAAGAGAAGGACCACTACTGGAGGATAGGAACACCAGTGGGAGAGAGGTGGACATCAGCCCAATTATGGAGAAAATAGTCCTAAAGGAACTAAAGAATCTGAAAGAGGACAGTGTTATGGGGCCAGATGGGATACATCCTAGAATATTAAAAGAATTTAGAGAGGTGCTGGCAGCACCACTAACAGCCCTATTCAACAAATCGACAGAGACAGGATTGGTTCCAGGGGACTGGTGGAGGGCCACTGCAGTTCCTCTCCACTAAAGAGTGGGAACAGGAGGAGGCTGGCAACTACAGGCCAGTCATTCTGACCTCAGTGGTGGGGAAATTAATGGGTCACTGCCGAGGAAAGGATTGTGATATTTCTCAAATCCAGCAGAGCACAGGATCCAAGGCAACATGGATTCACAGTGGAAGGTCCTGTCAAACAAATCTGATAGATTTCTTTGACTGGGTGACCAGGGAGGTAGATAGAGGAGGGCAGTGGATGTGGCCTACTTAGATTTCAGCAAGGCTTTAAACACCGCCCACACAGAAGGTTGATAAATAAGTTGGGCAGCCTGGGTGTGGGCCGAAGGTGGTAAAGTGGATCAGAAACTAGTTGAGTGACGGACACAGAGGGTGGTCACAAATAGCTTTCAATTTGAGAAGAGGGGATGACCAGTGGGTGCCACAGGGGTCAGTGCTGAAACCAGTTCTCTTTAATTCCTTCATAAGTGACATTGCAGAGGGGCTGAAGGGAAAGGTATGCCTCTTTGCAGATCACACTAGGATCTGCAACAGGGTTCGACACTAGTGGGGATGAGAAAGGACCTAAACATGCTTGGGAGTGGTCGAGACTGTAGCAGCTAAGATTCAATGCAAAAAAAAAGTGCAACATCATGCACTTGGGGTGCAGAAATCCAAGGGAGGAGTATAAGATGGAGGGAAGGTACTGAAGGCCAACAGTCAAGAAAGGGACCTGAGGGTAATCATATCTGATGACCTAAAGGTTACCAAACAATGTTAGAAGGCTGTGGGGAGAACCAATGGGATGCTAAGTGCATAGGGATATGTATCACCTGCAGACTAAAAGGAGATGATTATGCCACTGTAAAGATTTTGTGAGACCTCATCTGGAGTACTGTGTCCAGTTCTGGAGGCCTCATCTCTGGAAGGACATAGACAAATTAAAGGCAGTCGGAGGAGGGCAAAGGGTTTTCAGAAGAAGCCAGAAGGAAGAAACATATTCATTTCAGTGCTTTACAATAACTGGTAATTGCTATTTTGTTATTAAACTTGATTGTGGGCTTTAGTGACACTGTAATTTTTTGCTGTCTTTACTTAGAATTGTTTCTGGCCTGTTGAAAATTTAAAATGTAGTGGTGGTGTATTTCTTTGCTGTCTTTAATTGCTGCAAATTTAGTCTTGGCTTGTCTGACTTGCCCTGTAGTCTGGGTGAGGGTGCTAATTGTTCTGGCCTCTGACCTCAGCTCATGTGATAACTGGAGGTGGGGCTTAGTCAGAGTTGAGGTAGCAAGTGATTTTTGTTTTCTCAGAAGAAGCCAGAAGGGGAAGAAACATATTCATGTCAGTGCTTTACAGTAACTGGTCATTGCTATTTTTGTTATTAAACTTGGATTGTTGGCTTTAGTGACACTTAATTTTTTGCTGTCTTTACTTAGAATTGTTTTGGGCTGTTGAAATGTAAAACGTGGTGGTGTATTTCTTTGCTGTCTTTAATTGCTACAAATTGCCCTGTTAAATCTGATTGACAGGAGCTAAACACAGGGATAGTAGGGGTGTGGAGTAGGAGGGACATAAGGGGAAGCCCACCCTCAGCACGACAAGTGTTTTGACTCATTTATTTATTCATTTATTTATTTTATTTTATTTCAAATAAAAGTATCTGAGGATCAGTGGCAGGATTTTAGGACAGTAAATTAATAAAAGGGAACTGAAGAGTTTCAGTAACAGACAAGTAGTGGAATAGCAGTGTAATTGCAGTATAATGTGGGAGTGGTGCAATGCAGTAGCTGTGGGGCAGCCATATTCAGGCAGACCTTCTGGACACTGAGATGCTGCCTATTTGCATGCATCTTTCTGGACTGTGGGATGAGGTAGCCAGACTCAGAGTGGAAGTAAACTGGGTCAGGAGTACCATAACCCTATCCAGAGACCACCAGTCCAATGCCACTGCCTCAAAGGATGCCGAAGCGAGGAGCTCTTGGATGACAGTGGGCTCAGGGTGGGTTAAGATGGTCAGACAGAGGCACATCCCAGATCCTATTCCACTCAAGAACTCATATGCCACACTGGCAAATGGGAGCAACCAAATAGAGGTGCCCAGAGATGTGGAAGGAAAGGATGTGGAGGTTAGCCAAGGAGGTAACTCAGGGGAGAGCAGTGAACCCCAGAGGAGGAGAAGGAAGTGAATCCTGGTGGGGACTCCATCATAAGAGGATCCAGCTAGGAACACAGGAGGGGAGGACAGGGAGGTGAGATGCCTCACCAGGTGCCACGGCATGGAGGGATGGAAGGAAGATCCTGGGGATCGCTGGGAAGGCAAGACAGGAGGGTGAACTGGATGTCATTATCCACCTAGGTACTAATGAGCTGGCAAATGGGAAGCCAAAGGAAGTTCAGGAGAGGTTAGGAAATTGGGGAGGGGTCTCAAGCAAGTAGCTAGTTCTGTCACCTTCTCAGAAGTACTACCTGAGAGAGGTATGGGAGAGCAGGGTGCATGCACCAGGAACTTTAACTCATGGTTGAAGAACTGGTGCTGTGAGGAAGGGTTTGGATTCATTGGTGACTGGGGACCCACCTGGAAGGATGGAGGTTTGTTCAAGCCTGATGGCCTGCATCCATCCTGGAGGGGAATCCAAGCACTCAATGATAAATGTAAATGCCATATCCACAAGCATTAAACTAGCCAAGGGGTTGGCAGGCCAGCAAGGAGGTACTTACTTGTTCACCCTACAGCTAGCAGGAACCAGTGAACTGAAGGAGGGTATCTCAACAAAAAACAGTGTGCAAAAGATGGAGATTAGCACCCAAGAGGTGGATAGGCAGAAAATGGGCAAAAATCAGCAGAAGGGCAGACAGCAAGGAGAACCTGGGATAAGGGACAACCAGAGAAGGGGCTGGGAGAACACCTAAACAGTCTAGGGAGGTCAAATCATGGAAAGCCAAGTGTGCCAATGCCAGGAGCCTTAGCAACAAGATGGAAGATCTGGAGGCTGTCATGGTGCAGTCAGACCTGGACATTGTGGCCATCACAGAAACCTGGTATAATGATAACCATGACTGGGAGATGGCCATTCCGCTCACAACATATTTAGAAGAGACTGGGCAGGTAGGAAGGAGGAGGAGTGGCACTGTATGTGAAAAATGACACAAGGGCCACAGAGATCCAGGAGGAGCAAAATGGGGAGAGCTACTGTGGGTTAAGCTGGAAAGGAAAATGGGCCAGCCATCTGCACAGGTGTGGTCTACAGACTACCAGCCCAGAATGAAGAAACAGATAGGGAGTTGATGCTAGCCATCCAAAGGATGGCAGACAAGGGTGAGTAGTAGTGGTTGGAGACTTCAATATTCCAGACGTGGACTGGAGCATCCCAGCAGCAGCATCAACTAGGAGCAGATTTATCCTGACTCCTTCAGGGTGCCTTCCTCAAGCAACTGGTCATGGAACCAACTTGGCAGAAGGCAATACTGGACCTTGTGCTCACAAACAGGGACAGTGTGATGGGGGTAACAGTGGGGAGCACCTGAGGAACAGTGACCACCAGTCATTGTGGTTTGAAATCACAGAAGAAGCAGAACCAAACCACACAAAGACACGATCCTGGATTTTAGGGGCAGACTTTGGGAAAATGGGGACATACTTGAAAGAGACATTAAGGGAATGGGGCAGGAATCAGGGGTTGAGGAACAGTGGACAGTATTTAAAACAGGGATTACAAGAGCAACAGAATTATGCATTAAGTAGGTTAGCAAGAGGAAAAGGAATTTTCCTCTTGCTAAGGCCATTATTGTTTTCCAAAAGAGGTAGCAAAGAAAGTGAAAGCCAAAAGATTGCATTCAGGCAATACAAAAGACACAGGCAGAAGGGATAGGGAGAAGTACCAGTAGAAGCAAAGGAGGCAGGGAGATTGGTAAGGAAGCCAAAGCTCAGACAGAAGAGCACATTGCAAAATCAGTGGGTAGAGGGACAAAACCTTTTACAGGTACATAAGTGAAAAAAGAAAGGCAAAGGAGGGATAGTGAGACTGAAAGGGAGGATGGGGACCAGGAGGATGACAACAGTAAAGCTGACAAACTGAACAAGTATATCTGCTCAGTCTTTACTGAGGAAGAGGAGGGTAATGGGTCTGAAGGAAGTACAAGGGTGAGAATGGTGCAGAAATGGACACAAGTCCCTTTACACGAGAAAGGGTCCTGAAGGAACTGGAAGTAATAAGAGTTGATAAAGCAATGGGGCCAGATGGAATGCACCCAGGATCCTTAAAGAACTCAGAGAGGTGGTGGCTGAACCTCTGGCTATCCTGTTTAGCTGATCACTGGAAACAGGGAGATACCCAAAGACTGGAGGACAGCAGATGCAGTCCCCTTATACAAAAAGTGGGAACAAAGAGGAAGGGAACTACAGACCAGTCAGCCTCACCTGGTAGTGGGGAAGATCATGGAAGCACTACTGAAGGAGAGATTGGTGGAACATCTGGTTGTCAATGGACTGCAGGATCCAAGGCAGCATGGTTTCACCAGGGGAGGTCATGTCAGACCAACCTAGTTGAATTTTGACTGGATGACTAGAGAGGTGGATCAGGGAGGGCAGTGGACATGGCCTATCTGGATTTCAGCAAGGCCTTTGACACTGTGCCACATAGAAGACTATTACACAAACTAGGGAATATGAGTGTGGGCAGGACAGTCAGTGTGGTGGGTAGGTAACTGGCTAGGGCGCAGGACACAGAGGGTGGTGGTAATGGCTGTCACTCCCAGAGGGAAGTGTGACCAGTGGGTACTACAGGGATCAGTGCTGGGACCAGTCCTATTTAACATCTTCATCAGTGACTTGCACAGGACCTAGAAGGCAGAATTTCACTGTCTGCTGATGACACAAAGCTCTGTAACACAGTAGACACACCAGAGGTGTAGACATAATGAGAAGGACCTGCAGAAACTTGAAGAATGGTCAGGGGTTTGGCAGTTGAAATTCAATGCAAAGAAGTGCAAGATAATGCATATGGGGCACAAAAATCCTGGCACAATATATCATTTGGGGGTGAGGATATAGCATGCACCAAGCAGGAAAGAGATCTTGGTGTGATCATCTCTGATGACCTCAAGGTAGGAAACAGTGTGACAAGGCAGCAGGTAAAGCAAATAGGATGCTGGGATGCATAGGCAGGGACATCACCAGCAGGAAAGGAAGGTCATGATTCCACATGCAAGACACTAGTGAGGCTCCACCTGGAGTACAGTGTACAGTTCTGGAGACCTTACCTACGTAAGGACATAGACAGGGTACAGAAGGTTCAGAGGAGGGCAACAAAGATGGTACATGCATTGCATCACAAGTCCTATGAGGACAGGTTGAAAGAATTGAATATGTACTCCCTGCAGGAGAGAAGGAGAGAGGGACATGATAGAGACATAAATGTATCTTACAGGAGGAACAGAGTGCAAGAATATACTATTTTTAAGCGAAAAAGATGTTCCAGGACTAGAGAGCATGGGATGAAGTTGAGGATGACAATTCAGAGGAAATGTGAGTAAAAATTCTTCACAGAACGGGTGGTGGACAAGTGGAACATTCTGCCTGAGGAAGTGGTGGGGGCTGAAACAATCACAGGATTTAAGAATGCATAGGATAGACATGAAGGAATTCTGGAGGTCAGGTAAGGGCAACAGAGTTCTAGGAAAACATAAACTGAAGTTACGAACTCAAATGGGCAGGCTAGGTGGGCCATAGGCTCTTATCTGCCGACACTGTCTATGTATATGTATCTATGTAACAATAATGATGTAAGGACTGCACCAAAAGTCAAATAAGGAAAGACTAGAGGACCTCAATATGTATTCCTGGAGGAGAAGAGGGAGGGGTGTGATAGAGGCATTCAAGTACAACAGGGGTATAAACAAGGTACAGGAGGTTAGCATCTTTCAGAAAAGAAGGTGTACTAGAACAAGGGGCATAATATGAGGCTGGGGGTAGGCTCAGGGGTAATGTGAGGAAGCACTTTTCACAGAAAGAGTAGTGGATGCTTGGAACAGCCTCCTGAGGATGTGGTAGGGACAAAAACAGTAGGGGAGTTCAAAATTCATAGGATAATCATAAGAGTACTCTAGCAATAGGGAAGAGAGGGTAAGCCGCAGATCAACTAGGGTCTGCAAGCAATGCATTAGGTAGGAAAAAGGCAGACTAGGTGGGCCACACGGTCCTTATCTGCTATCATCTTCTGTGTATCTGTGTATATCTGTGCATTACTTGACCTATGGATCAACAGAGGTTTTAGTCTCCAGTGCTATCAGTCAATTATGTTTCATCACTAGGATTCGATAAACTTGCAGATGTCTACATCACATGTTTTGCTAAATATGTAACAAAACTCTGCATTGTTCAGATACTTTTCATAAGTTGCTGACTCATAGGATTTTGTGGACAAGTGGGATTTATTTTCCACAAGATGTGGAGTCAGTATTTTTTGTAAGTCTACAACTTGTGGGAACAAATTCTGCAAGCCAACAACTTGCAGAAAACTGGTGACAAATGTTCCAAAACAAAGAAACTGAGCTTGATGGCAGATAAGGACTGCGTGACCCATCCAGTCTGCACATTTCTCCTTACCTATACTATTACCACAGACCATGCCCGATCTACAGCTCTTTCTCCCTCCTTCTTTCCACTGTCATTTCCTTGTACTTATCCCATGCATCCTTGAACCGCACCACTGTTTTCTGCTTTTCAGAAATGCGGAAAACTGAGTTCAACAAATATTCACCTGCAGAATATTTAATTTTGCTCACTCCAATTCATCACCCAAGTTAACTCCACCAGTGAGGAAAAGTCTCACTGCCCCCATACTTGATCTTTCAATGAACTGATGACTTTGGTTGCCGTTGCCATTCTCTCCATTTGCATTTTACTTTGCACAGTAGTAAATTTATGACATTATAGGAAGAGAACTGCATCTACTCACGTTGTTCTTGATTAGAGGGTAAACAGAGGACCTTCACAGTAGTTTGTATATCTGATCACCATAGATGGCAGTGCACTGCTCCTGCCTTATGGGATAAATAAGGTTTAGGGGTCTGGTTGGGTAACTCCTGTGAGAACTGATTTTCCAGTGCTGTTGAGTTAAAGTTCAGGGGCCCAATTTTCAGGGCCTGACAAGGTTCAGGTACTAACTCCTGGTGTGAGAAAAATCCCTGCCCTCAAACATGCTGTTTTCAAATTTTATGTGCATGGCAGCATTTCCTATTTTTTTTGCAACTGTAGAAAAAAATGTCATGCCTGGTAATTGCAGGAATAGCATTTTTCTGCAGTTGCACAAAATATGCCATAAATTGTGAAAAACGTTGCAAGAATACAACCTTTCTGAGAACTGAACACGTGGAAAAATTGCAGCTGTGCAAGGAAACCTCTCTTGTGTAACTTGTTTCCCATATACACAGTTTTTCCTATTTTGAAAATCTGGCCACAGATGTACTGTAAATTGTGTGTTTCCTTCATCCATGAAAAAATTACATGGGATGGGTTATGAGCTTAGCACAACTTCATGGAAACAGCACCCACCTACTGTTGTCCCCACTAACCCACCCCAACCAACACCCACACAGTGCAGTTACATTTTACCACAAAATAAAAATGTTAGCAATCTACTAATAATATACTTATGACACAAGGACTGAAAATAAATAACATGGGGTTTATTAGGGAATCAGGGTCATGTTTCTGGGATAGAAAAGATTTTGGTCTTAATTCGACTCTTTGGCTGGTTCTCCTAGCTGTGCTTCAACCAGCCACACTCTTGGGCAGATTGGCCCATCTCTCTCTCTCTCTCTCTCCCTCTCTGTCTCTGTCTGTGTGGTTTCTATAGTCCTTTACAGGCCATCTTAGATTTCCTCTGCTGGTTGCTCTCTCTGGCTCCGTTGTAGCTCAGCTTGAATCTCTCCATTGGTCTCTCCTCCCTTATGGTATCTTGAGGATCTCAGGCCTCTGCTGGTCACCATGCTGCAGTGATCAGCATGGTGGCTTTAGCCTTGCTAGTTCCATTTCTGCTCTGACCCTGAGGTCTGTCTTTAAAAATTTTATAGCTGCATGCTAAGGCTCAGCTATAGGGTGGCATACCCTTACAATCTGATGCCTTTCACTTCAGACTTCAGTGTCTCTCCTCTCTATCTCACATGTAGTAGTGTTGTTCTAGTGCAAAGATCTGCAACGTGAGGCTCGGAGTCGCATGCTCTTGCCTGTGTTCATGCAACTCTGCAAATCCTTAATTGTCAAAAGTCCAATTTTATGCTTTTCAGTATCTCTGCTACTTTGCTCCACAATAACATATTTTGGAATTGTCTGTGGAGGTCACGCATCAAATACGCAATCACATACACACTGATATCCTTGATAGAAACATAGAAATGTGTCGGCAGAAAAGGACCGCCAGGCCCACCCAGTCTGCCTAACAAGCTGCTGGGACTTTGCAATTTCCTACCATCTCCCCAGATCCAAAAGACCCTTGTGTCTCTCCCAGGCTCCTTGAAAACCCCCACAGTCCCTGCTCCCACCACCTCCTCTAGGAGTTTGTTTCAGTTATCCACCACCTCTCCATGAAGTAGAATTTTCTGGATGCTGGGACAATATGAGGAGTTAAGCATAATTACTTATGAGAGGCTATCAGCACTGCAGTGTCCACCATTATTATAGGCCAGTATCGATACTACCATTTGCGTTACTGACATCAGCCAGTGGGATGTGAGGTAGAAAACTTTCAAAGGTTCATGGCAGGGCTGCTTGATGACATTATTATTAGTGTTACTGCTTACCAGGTTCTGAACAAGGTTGGTGCAAAGTCAGAGTGCTACACATCAAGTGCAAACCCAGTGACAATCAGCTCTGGATGCCTCACAACTGCACAAATGCTCTCTTGTAACCAAAAGGAAGGATCATGTTGGCAAAGATTTGCAGTTCAGGAAATGATGCCAGATGTTGCAGGGCTTGCAGTACTTGACACTGAATGCAGAGGCAGCAGACATGCCATGTTTTTACGTATAGCAGGCTGGGCCTGGTAGATGTCCATGCCCAGCCACCCTTGCCTGACTAAGACATCAGTGCCCCAAGTGGGAGGGACAGATGGACTCCTATCCTCAGACACACAGGATGGTCCAGCCAGTTATTTTGCCATCCTTCTCCATCTCTTAACAGGTGCTGAGCACTTTATGTACTTTATTGTGATAGTCTCACATCAGTTGGGATCTAGGTGGGTGAGAGTACAACCACAGTTACATCAGGATGCTATGTGGCATTCAGATCATTAGAATGGCAGTTGTTCCTCAGGAAGGATAGAAGGCTGTGGGGATGGAAGGAGGACTGAGTCAAGGCATGCGAGGTCATACAACTGCAAGAAATATTAAAGGGACATTGTCAACCTTTTTGTATTGTATTATTTTAGGTAAAAATCCACATTTTATTATTATTACTTCTTTAAAATTCATTTATGTTGTTGGTTGTTTTATCTACCTCATTGCTTGTTAGAAATGAAATGCATGATAATATACAGCTATGCCTAGCTCTGCCTTGCTTCAAATCATTGAACTACTCTCAGTACACATTTCCGGAACATAAGACACACCATCAAGTAGTGCAACCCTCATGATACAACAATCTCCTCTACTCCCACTGCATAATGAGTGGCTGGCTTGTGTTGAGGTGTTTCGAGCCAGGAAAGATGCAGTGTGATGTGGTCAAGAAATGTAAACAAACATGTTTGGTGTGGTAACACCAGTATGATGGCAGTTAGTTTTTCACTTTTAAAAGAAAAGGAAATTAATTAAACTACCAGCTGCATAAACAGTCTGTATATAATGTGAACAATCATAAAATGTGCATTTTAAACTAGGGACACTTTGAGGCTTAAGAAAGTTGACAATGTTCCTTTAAGTGTACTAAACAGAGTTTGCCAATGTTAAGGTGGCACTGATGCTGTGAATCAGCCATACATTTTATGATAAACTGGCACCCAACAAAGAAAACAATCATAGATGAGAACATAACAGACTGGAGTGTTTTTGGTTTCATCAGTAGGTGGATGAATGTTTCAAAGTGATTTACAGTGAAAGTTTCCAAGAAATACTACTAATTCCAGGGCAAGTCCCAACCAAACATTCTATATGGATATCATAGAAGGCATACTTAGGATGACAGAGAAAGGGAGATACTGTTGATGGGGGACCTTAACATGCCAGATATTAACTGGAGCACCTTTGGCAGCCACATCCAAAAGCAGGGCCATTTTTGATGCTCTTCAGGTGGCATGCCTCAAACAGCTCGTTTTGGAACCCACTCATGAGGGGCAATCTTAGACCTCATACTCTCAAATGGGGACAGTGAGAGGATCTCAGATCTAGAAGTGGGTAGCCATTTGGGAACAAGTGACCACCAAACAGTGCGGTTCACAATAAACTCTGCTACAGAGTCAAGCCATACAAAAGTGAGGGTTCTGGACTTCAGGAGGGCTGACTTTGGCAAGATGGGAGAGTGCCTTAGAAAGCACTAGCAAACAGGCTAGAAGGAAGGGTGGAGCAACAATGGGCAAATATCAAAATGCACATCACAGAGGCAACAAGCCTTTGTGTGAAGCAAATAAACAAACCAAATGAAAGAAAAGCCACTATGGTTCTCAAAAGAGGTGGCGGTGAAGGTTAGGGATAAAAAGATAGCATTTGGGAAGTATAAGGAAACACAGAAGGAGCAGGACAGAGAACTGTACCAGTTAAGGCAGAAGGAAGCAGGAGGGTAGTCAGAATAGCAAATGCACAAACTGAGGAAAGATAGCTAACTCGATTAAGAAGGGATAAAACCTTTATAGGTATATCAGGGAGCGTAGAAAGACAACAGGAGGATAGTGAGGCTGAATAGAATGGATGGTGGGTAGGCAGAGAGTGACAGTGATAAAGCAGGATACTGAATGAATACTTCTGTTCAGTATTCACAAAAGAGGAAGTGTGGGTGGTGCCTAGTCCAATAACATAAGCACTCTGGAGAGGGGTTGATCCCAGTCCTTTCACAGAAGAAAGGGTTCTGAAAGAAGTCCTAAACTGAAGGTGGACAAAAGAAGGGCCAGATGGAATTCACCCAGAATTCTAAAAGAATTAAGCAGAGAACTAGTGACACCACTGACTATGCTTTTTAACAAATCATGGGAGGATGGTGTGGTACCTGAGGACTGGAAGAAGGCAGATGTGATTCCCCTTCACAAAAGTGGGGCCACGACGAGGCAGAAAACTAGAGACCTGTCAGTTTGACCTCTGTGGTAGGGAAAGTGATGGAATCACTTCTGAAGGAAAGAATTGTTAAGTACCTAGCGGCCAGTGAGGCACAGGACCCAAAGCATGGGTTCACAGTGGGAAGGTCATGTCAGATGAATCTAATTGATTTCTTTGACTGGGTGACCAAAGTAGTAGACCAGGAGGGCTTGGACATGGTCTACATAGACTTAGCAAGGCATTTACAGCTGTCCCACAAAAGATTAGTAGTCAAACCAACTGAGCCTGGGAGTGGGTCCAAGGTGGTAGCCTGGGTAAAACATTGGCTGAACAACAGGACACAGAAAGTAATTGTAAATGGAGTCCAATCTGAAGAAAGAGGGTTAATAGTGGGTACCGTGAGGGTTCAGTACTGGGTCCACTCTTTTAATGTCTTTATAAGTGACATTGCAGAGGACTGAAGGAAAAGTATGCCTCTTTGCAGATGACACAAAGATCTGCAACAGGGTTGATACACAAGGAAGCGGTAAAGGATGAGAAGGGACTTGGCATGGTTGGAGGAATGGTCAGAAGTATGGCAGCTTGGATTCAATGTAAAGAAGTGCACCTGGGAAACAAAACCCAGGGAAGATTACACAATGGGGGAGGTAGTAACAACAAAATGGAAAGAGACCTAGGGTAATCATATCAGATGACCTTAAGGTTGGCAAGCAATGCAAGAAGGCGGTAGGGAGGGATGGGGATACTGGGATGTATAGGAGAGGTATCACCAGCATAAAACAGGAAGTTGTTATCCCCTGTACAGACAGTTGGTGAGACCCCATCTGGAGTACTCGTCCATTTCTGGAGACCCCATCTCCACAAGGACATAGACATGATGGAGGCAGTTCAGAGGAGGGCAACTAAAATGGTGCAGGGTCTGCAAGAAAAACCATATGAGGAGAGACTAAGGAGCTTAATATGTATACCCTTGAGGAAAGGAGGAGGAGACATGATAGAAACGTTTAAGTACCTCAGTGGAATCCACGAAGTCCAAGAGGGTAGCATTTGTCAGAAAAGGAGATGCAAGAACAAGGGGACACAATTTGAAGATAGAGGGGGACGGCTCAGGGGCAATGTGAGGAAGTATTTTTTCACAGAAAGGGTGGTGGATGCATGGAATAGCCTTCCTGAGGAGGTTGTGGGGTCTAAAACTGTGGTAGAATTCTAAGAATGCATGGGACAGACATAAGGCAATTTTTGTGGGGGTAGGAAGAAATAGGCTGTTGGTTAAATAGGATCTGCAGCTTATCCTCTAGGTAGGGAAATGGGTAGACTAGGTGGGCCAAGCAGTCCTTATCTGCCGCCAAAGTCTATGTTCCTATATATATGCCAATGATTTGGTTGGTAGAGGTGGCGAGGCTCATCCCTACCTATGCTGAGCACAGGAAGGTTGCACCAGAGAACAGAGGCCAGTAGAGCAGGACTCTTTCAGTGGCTCCAAGAGATTTACCTGAAGCATGTATTAGGAATTCATTTTGAGTTACTAACCATTTGCTTTTTCAGCTACAAAATCATGGCTAAAACTCATTTGATTCTCTTAGGGAGGACTGGAGAGGAGTTATCCAATGTGGCTTCTTTGTGCAGTGTTCCAACTGATTAATATATGCTTTATTCAAATAGCATTGTGGGATAAATTTAAGCTAAATTATGCCTACAAAAGACCTCGGCTATGCATATGCTCATATGGCTCTCTGGTGATCAGACTGGTCATGCCAGGAGGACATGTGGCTCCCAATCCTGAAAAGGTTGCAGACCCTGTTCTAGTGTGAGTTGTTCAAGCTCAGAAGATAGGATGTAAATTGTGTGGTACCTCCATCTAGGAAAAGTTAAGTAGACTAGGTTATAAGCTAGTGCTTCCCTTGGGAAACAGAACTAATCCACTGTTGTCCCCACTGGCATTACCTACCCAGCTCTCACAAAGTGCAGTAAAAGTGTACCTCAAAATATTTATTTATTTAGTTAGTTTTTGGTTATCAAGTAAGTGCACCTGACAAAGATTTTCCTTTTCTAGACATGACTCATGTAGGTTACAGTCATATAATTATTGTAATACAGTGACATAACAACCAATTGTACAAGACAGTAAAGTAGGCACACATTAACAGCATGATATAAGGAGAATACAAATTTACCCCAAAATACAAGATATGCAATACAGCATGGGAATAACCATAATACATTCTTGGGACAGTTTAAATACAAGGTCAAGTAGAGACTGAGGCACTATGCACATTGATGAAGGCAACCCTGGCTATTAGCATGAAGGGAGCAGTATAGCACAGTGGTTTAAGGCTCTGAGCTACAAATCTAGAGATCTGGGTTTGAATCCACAGCCCCCACTTGCATGCTGTGTGACCCTGAGCAAGTCACTTAATCCCTGTGTTCCCAGGTTGCTCCTGTAAACACAAGTTTATCTTAGTGTGTCTCACTCATGCAAAACAAAAAGGGTGAAAAACCACAAAAACATTAAGTGTAGGTGCCTATAGCAGGCAGTACAGAAACTCTGAGCAATATGACAGTTGCATACCACGAGGAGGGAGGTCCATAGCCAACGGGTGAGATTCAAGAAAGCAGAGTTCCCAACAGTGGTTTTCATTTTCAGAGCAAAGAGGAGAGCCACATCAGAATACCTTAAGGAATATACACACTGATTCAATAAGAGGAGGGAGAGGCAAGGGTCCAGGAAACCTGATTGTGGATGACATTATATACAGTGTCACCCAGAGTAAGATCTGGAAGAGATGGAGTGGCAGGTGGGGAGGCTAGTTGAGCCTATAATAGAGGGTGCAGTCTGTGGCTAGGACAGAACAATATGTTGACAGTCACATCTCATTTTCTTTATATGGACATTGCAGTAGACAAGTACAACAATATCCTATGCATAAGTGTGGGGAGAACATATAGGATAGTGGATGGGCTACAATGCATAACCAATGTGTTGTGCCACAGAGGGGTTCTGATTTCCTGGACCTCGAGAGCAAAGCTCTCTATAGTGTATGGGCATCCATGCCTATTTCGGACATTGCACTTTGTTTCAGTGAACTGGTGGTTGGGGGACTTGAGGTTTGGTGGTAGGCTCACATTACTGATACAGTGTGCTGCAGGTGTTTCAGTAAGTTTAAGTTTAAAAACAACTTCCAACGTAATTGGATGGGAAATCAAATATGTGGCAGCATTCCAAGTTGTTTTGCTGTAGCAGTGACATCACTACTGCAGCAGAACATAACAATGTCACTACTGCTGCAGAACAAGCATATTCCAGACATGGAATTCCATGCATAACAGCATTCCACTATACACTTTAGAAGATAATGTATGATCTACAATCAATAACTAGCAGATGTATGCATCAAGAGGTTGCTGTGGCGACAGCTGAATCTCGAGGAGCAAAGCTCGAGGAGGTTTCTTCACCATGGCAACCTTGAGATGCCTACATGCTTGTTATTAATTGTAGACCATATATTGTCTTTATAATGTATGGTCTACTATTCCATATAAAAAATATGTTTTACTGCTTACTTTTGTATTTTGTCAGAGAGAGCTGCTCGATCTTCCGGACCGTGGCCACTTCCTGATCATGGGCGGCAGTGTGATGCACATGCGCAAAGGTGTTAGATTGTTGTTATGCTGCAGTAGCTACATAGCTAGACCAGCATAACAGCTATGATGACGTAGCTACTACAGCATAACAACACTATTCTATGGATGGATTTCCATTCCTAATAGCATTCCACCATGCACTATAATACCACAAGCTATGGCTAGATGAGCATTAGGAGTGAGATTATGATTGATTTTATACGATTATCCAAATCTAGCATTAACTGATTTGGTATATGCTTGCTATGTTTTGAGTAGAAGTCAAGGATGGTCCATGTTATGCCAAGGTAACTGAGTGAAGCTATCGTGGCAAGATAATTTCGTACCATAGGAGATCTGAAAGGAGGATGGACAACTTCTTCATTTGAATGTATACCAAAGAGCACAATTGAGTTTTGAGATGTTCAGAAGTAATTTGCTTGGTACCAGCTAATTCTGAACCACTTGGAGATTTGAGGTGAGATGACTTTGATAGTATTAATGTTATTAGAACTTACAGTAGAAAGAGCACTAGATCATCCACATAGAAAACTGGTGAACTATGGGTCGACAGTGGTGGCTATCATTTATATGTGTAACAAGAAGAGGATAGAGCCAAGAACTGACCTTTGAAGAACTCCAACAGAGGTTACCATAGAATCAGACAATGAGGACCCAAATTTTACTCTCTGATGCCTGTTACTCAAACAGTTATTTAACCAGGGGATGTTAGTCTGAGAGACACTGTCTTGCAGAGCTTAGTACAGAGCAGGTGGTGATTTATGAGATCAATGGATTTGAGAGATAAATGAACACAGCACCAGTAAAGTCACCCCAATCCAAAGCAGTGGTAATATTATTAATAAAGGTAAACAGGGCAGTGGAGGTGCTACAGCCACACTAAAAGACATACTTGTAGGAGATAGGAGATTATATTGTTTGAGGTAACCTGTTAGTTGAATAGAGACCAGTTTCTCAAGCACCTTATTAGGCACAGGAGGTGACCTGTTAGTTAACACCAGTTTCTCAAGCACCTTATTAAGAATAGGTAATATTGCAATAGGCCTATAGTTGTCTATGATCATAGGGTCACCTTTCTTAAACACTGGAATAATATGGGACAATTTCCAAGTGTCCTGAACAATCCTTGGCATCAAAAACAGGTTAAGGATTCGGATGACTGTTGGAGCTATTTCTTTAGCAACTAAGCAGAGAAGTTTGGGCTCAACCCCATCAGAGCCTGCTGATATGGATTCAGGGATCTGTTTAAGTAGCTTGTACACATCTGACACCTTAGTTACTTTGAGGTAGAAGGAGGGTGGAAAGGTAAGATTCTGGGAGGGTTACTTTCTCCAGCTGTTGTGTCTGAGATGTAGAGGAGGGGGTGGAGAAGGCTCTTGTATAAGAGGACAAATCACCACAATAAAGGTTGACAGCATTAGCAATGGTGGTAGTGTTATTACAGTTGATCCTATTTTTGACCATGTGAGCAGTAGTAGATTTGCTGTTGTAACCAAGGGATTGCTTAATACAGTTTTAGACCTGAAGTGGGATTCCAGCTGAGAAGTAAAAGAGATTCTTGTAAAAAGCACTTAAATATTAACACTTTACTAATAATGAGGCCTATTATCTACAAAGCCCCCACTGCAGATGTGTGGCATGTAAGTGATGTGCTAAATAGTATACAACAGTATACCATGCACGCTATGCCAACAGCATTCATAAACATGAGTGCACCCTACGCAGGGAGGGTGACATCTAGCTTCATACCACAGAAAAATGGTGTGTGTGCCTGGGGCCATGGCGGTGTGTGCATGGTACTGTCGCACATTCACAGTCTGCACCATGTCACCCAGGCACGTGGACCAGGACTCACAGCAATACACAGGGTGGAGGGCAGCTGGAAATGCCAGGTGAGCAACATAGGTACACAAGGTGAACTAGGGAATGCCCAGCATGCACAGCCCCATGAGCACAGAACCAGGCAGATGCCACTGTGAGGACACCCCACAGCACACAGAATGGGTGATACCACCACAGGCTGTCTAATGGGAGACATGACTACCATTGGTACTGGGAATGTGCAGGACATCGGGCTCAGCACTATTAGTTGATATCTTGGAGGTGGAAGACTAGGTTTTCTGGCCAAGGCACCTAGCTTCACCTGGGCTCTTTTCTTCTAGGTTGCTTGAAAGGACACATCAAATAATCTTACCAGAACAATGAAAAGGATTAAGGCTTCTTTTGGCTAGGCAGATTTACTGTGTGTTATTTTATTTTGTACTCACAGGGATTGTTACTGTTTGTTGCTACCATTTTATTGCATTATTTTTCTCAATTTCAAATTGTTGTTGCTGGGTATACCTTCTGCTGCATTATTACAGGGTGTGCCTACAGGTGTGTAACCTTCTGATTCAAATTGTCTTTTGCAAGGTATATCTTCTGTTACTATTTTATTTTTCTCTGTAGCAAAGTGTTTCTTACAGGGTATGTCTTGAAATTATTACAGGTGGTGCTTACATTTTTGTGACTTTTATCATTAGGCTAAGCAAAATTACTCTTTGCCTCTATTTTATTTTATTTGTTTTTGCTGAAAGTTTGTTTTGTTTGTCTCAGAGGTGTTGCAGTCTCCTTCCCACATTGAAGGAGCTAACTGCTTCCTCCCACAGCTCTTCCAGGGTATTAGTGTTTATGGGGATGGAGCTGACAAACTGTCACAACTTCCAACAGAGGGAAGGGTTAAAAGGTCAGGTTAGTTGATATCTTGAGGTGGAAGACTAGGTTTGCTGATCAAGACACCTAACTTCACCTAAGCTCTTTTCTTCTAGGTTGTTTGATAGGACACCGCAAATAACCTTACCAGAGCAAAGAAAAGGATTAAGGCTTCTTTGGCTAGGCAGATTTACTGTGTGTTATTTTTATTTTCTACTCACAGGGGTTGTTACTGTTTGTTGCTAACATTTTATTGCATTATTTTTCTGATTCAGATTGTTGTTGCTGGTATACCTTCTGCTGCATTATTACAGGGTGTGCCTACAGGTGTTTGCTTACAGATTACTGCTGTAATCTTCTGATTCAAATTGTCTTTGCAAGGTATATCTTCTGTTGCTGCTTTATTTTCCTCTGTAGCAAAGTGTTTTTACAGGTATATCTTCTGTGAAATTATTACAGGTGGTGCTTTACAGGTTGTATAGTTTTATCTATCATTAGGATAAGCTTTCAGGGCTACTGCATTTGTTGCTGGCTAATTGTTTCTGCCCTTACCTCTTGTTTCTTTCATCCATGGTTCTTCTTTTTCGGCAGGGGAAGGCCCAGTCACCCACCCCCATCCCCAACCACCCCACACTACACTTCTTTTATAGGGTAGCACAGTCATGACATTTCCTGTAGCAAAGCAGGAAGGGGCAGATCAGAGGGGTATGTACACAGTGACCTCATTTACAGAGGCACTAGTAATTTAACTTGTTATAACAAGTTATACAAAACAAACAAACAAAACACAAAATCAAACTGTTGCTTTCATTTTCTTCCTTCTAATTACTCTGAGAAGGTTATAAACCCAGTAACTTATCTGTAATGGATATCATTAACTGCAAGTACTGTGGAAAACTTTTCAGAAGGGCAGTTTTGCAGAATTTAGGGCACTGTCCTACATGCTGGGCCATTGGAGATCTAAGGATCAGCTCCTGGCAGCATGGGCAAAGATTGTGCACCCAAATTGCATATTCAAGAGGAAATATAAGAATGCTAGCCATTTTCCCAACATCCAACAGAAGCAGCTCAACTGCAGAGGATAGTTGGTCTGGAAGGGTGGCGGGAGGTTAGAGGGAAACTGGTGCCCCATCACTCGGTACTCTCCAACATATCAATATCACCTCCACAAACCACATAAAGTTACAAACTGGTATCTGCCTCTATCTCTGAAATCAAACAAAGGGGCAGAGGACACTGCAGAGCAGCACACTGCAGCACAGGAGCTAGCACAACAAAATTGACTCAAAACAGGAACCAAAGCAAAAAGGAAATCCAACAAAATTCTGATCATAGGAGACTCCACTCATCTCGGGAGTTGATACATATCTCCTACTAGGGGTAATGGTCAGATGTCTCCCAGGTACATCAGTGTGGAGAGACACTGACTGCATTATAAAATTGTTCGAAAGCAGGAGAAAACATTGATGTCCTGGTACACATAGGGACTAACAATCTCACCAGCCGGTCAGTTGTGAGACCAAGGAACACCTGATCAGATTGGGTGACAAACTATCATTCATTTCATCCAGCATCTCCTTCTCTGAGATCCTACCAGCCTGGGGAGGAAGATGGATGGAAGGTCAGAGAAGGGGAGATAGGGAGCTAAACATGTGGCTCAAGGGCTGGTGCCAGGAAAAAGGACACAAATTTGTAAGGAACTGACAACAGTTTTGGGAGCAAAAGTTCTTTAAATTTGATGGACTGCATCTGACTAAGGAGGGAGTCAGTGCATCGAGCAGAAGTTTGACGTCTTTGCAGAATATTTAAACTAGCAAATGGGAGAGGGTGCAGCCCCATACATCGAATGGGAAGAACACCTCCCTCAGCTAGTGATCAGACAGGAGTTCAACATGTTTATAGTTCATTTGCATCACCAGGTAAGGAAAAGGTCCGTCTCCCATATGATGCACAGGAAATGCCAGATCTCACCCAATAACTAACACACCAAAATCTGGCCAATGGAAAATCATGTACACAAATGCTTGCAGTCTGGAAACAAGATCCCAGACCTGCAGACAATAATGACAGAGGCTAAAGTGGACATAGAAGCCATTAGCGAGACATGGTTTATCAGTAACCACACTTGGGAGACTTCAGTAGCTGGCTATGTACTGTTCAGAAGAGACTGAGGTTCAAAAAGGGGGTGGATTGGCCTTTATGTGAATGAAAATATCAAAGCTACAGAAATTCAAGAATACACATAAGAAGCCAGAAGAACTGTGGGTCACCCTGAAACAGAAAATGGGACAGCCATACGAACTGGGTTGTGACAGGCCTCCAGACCAGGGAGGACATAGACACATTACTGTTAGAAGATATACAAAACGTGACAGCTAAAGGGGTTGTTCTGATAATGGGAGACTTCAACATGCCAGATACAGACTGGAAAATACCAGGGAACATCTGCCAGAACTAGACACATGGTGGATTCCCTACAGGAGGAGGACTCAAACAACTGGTACAATAAGCCACAAGAGACAGGGCTATTCTAGATCTAGTACTGACTAACAGGGAAAGGATCACAGATCTCCAGGTGAGAGGTCACCTGGTGGCCAGTGACTATCACAGGTATGATTCAGTTTGGCCACTAGAAACAAATACCCCATTCCAAGGCAGAAATGAGGGACTTCAGAGGAGCTGACTTTGATAAAATATCAAACAGAGTTAAGCTAGCCCTGGCAAAAAGAAATACAGGTAAGGGGTACAGGCAAAGTGAGCAAGCATTAAAGATGCAATACTTGAAGCAACATCCCATTGAGTTGAGAGAAAATGAAGCACAAAAGAAGAAGGAAACTACTTTGGTTGTCAAAAACAGCATCAGAAAAGGTCAGAGCCAAAAGGCTGGCCTTCAGGAAATATAAGGGAATGCAGTAGGATGAAGATAGGGAGGCATACTAAACTTTCCTAAGGGAAGCAGGGAAGGCAGTAAGGCAGGCAAAGGCCCAAACCAGGGAAACCCTAGCACAACAGTAAAAGAAAGTGGCAAGACTTTCTATAGATACATTAGTGAAAGGAGAAATTCCAGAGGGGCATTGTAAAGATCAAAGGATAAGGGACATGGAGGAGCCAGACTATGTAAAAGCATCTATCCCAAATAGATGCTTCTTGCTCAGTATTTACTGAAGAGAATAGGGAAGGGCCCATAGTTTAGCACTATGGACCCAGGGGGAGGGAGGTATGCACTAGTCCCTTCACAAAAAGAAAGGGTCCTACAAGAGCTCAATAATCTAAGGGTGGACAAGGCAATGGGACCTAATGACATACATCCCAGGGTCCTAAAGGAGCTAAGGGTGGAACTAGCAGAGCCATTATTAGAACTGTTTAATGGGTCTCTGAGCACAGGAGAGGTCCCAGAAGACTGGAGAAGGGCTCATGTGTTCCCGCCCACAAGAGTGGTGGCAGGGAACTACAGACCAGTCAGTCTTACCTCAGTAGTGGGTAAGATAATGGAGGCACTCCATAAGGAAAGGATAATGCAACACCTGGAATCCATAGCAGCACAGGATCCAAGACAGCATGGCTTTACAAAGGAAGGTCCTGTCAAACTAATCTCATAGATTTCTTTTGACTGAGTAACCAGAGTGGTGGACCAGGGGAGCAGTTGAAGTTGCCTACCTTGACCTCAGCAAAGCTTTTGATACTGTTCCACACAGAAGATTGATTAATAAGCTGGGTAGGCTTGGGGTGGGTCAGAAGTTGATCAACTGGGTGGCAAACTGGTTGATGGGCAGAAAACAGAGTGGTGGTAAACGGTATACAGTCAGAAGAGATGCAAGTCACAAGTGGGTACCCTCAGGTATCAGTCCTGGGGCCAGTCCTCTTCAGTATCTTCATCAGTGACTTTGCAGATGGACTGGAGGGTAAGGTTTGTCTGTTTGCAAATGACATCAAGATCTGCAACAGAGTAGATTATCCAGATGGGGAGGGCAGAATGAGAAGACATCTGGCTAAACTAGCAAAATGGTTGGAAGAGTGGCAACTGGAGTTTAGCAAAGAAGTGCAAGATCATGCACATAAGGAAGAGAAACCAGTAGCCACCTATAGGCTGGGAGTGGAGTTGCTGGCAGTCACAGGGAGAAAGAGACTTACGTTTTCATCACTGATGACCTGAAGTCATCCATGCAGACTACTAAAGGTAGGTAAGCAAGGCTAGAAGAATGTTGAGGTGTATTAGCAGGGTATCACAAGTCACAAGAGGGAGGTAATAATCCTCTTTACAAGTCACTGGTTAGGTCCCATCTGGATTACTGTGTGCAGTACTGGAGGCCACACCTTCACAAGTACATTAACCAAATTGAGGCAGTCCAGAGAAGGGCAACCAAAATGGTGCAGGGACTGCATCAGAAAACATATGAGGACAGATTAACAGAGCTCAATATGTATACCTCTAGAGCAAGGGAGGAGAGAGGTGATATGACTGAAACATTTAAACACCTTAAGGTCATTAACAAGGTGAAAGAGTCTAACATGTTTAAATATAAGAAAATAGCAGGACAAGAGGACACAGCATGAGATTAGAGGAAGGCTGATTAGGGATAATGTGAAGAAGTTCTTTTTCACAGAAAGGGTGGTGGATGCATGGAATGGCCTACCTCAGGAAGTAGGTGGATATGAATACAGTGCAGGGCTTCAAACAGGCATGGGATAGGCATGAGGGGCAACAGAGATAAAGTAAGAATAGATAGGTCATCGACAGAGCAAAGGCCAGATGGCACATTCATAAGTCAGAAAGAAATGGGCAGACTAGATGGGCCTTGTGGTCCTTATCTGCTCTCAGCTTCTATGTTTCTATATAGTGGAAGGGACAGACATAGAAGATGACACCCATGGTATGGCACACCATCCAACAGAAAGCATTGATGAATGCAAAGATGGTGCTGTGGTACTGTGAGATAGACACACAGAGGTACCAGCACTTATGGCTGTGGGTGGCCATCTCCGCTTTACCCATGTGCCTGGATAGTGCCCTGGAGTGCAGGGTAGGGCTGCGAATGGGAAACCATAGATGCAGTGTTCCCCTGGGACCAGGCCACCCACAGGGCTACAGACCACACATGGACCCATGACAGAGCCAGTGTATGCTGCTGCTGTCACACATGGCAAGTGCTGTGAAGAACATGAACATTCCTCACCCTAGGGACTGTCAATGCATGCCAGTGGTGTGACCATGCCACAGCCCCGGCAGCACAACCATGCACACTCCCAGGCAGTGACAGGTGCAGTGGGCTGCTAGCTGAGATGCATAATGCCCCCAACCCAACAGCAGACACAAACCCCTGCTGGGAATGATGGTGACCAGAGTGTATGCAGAACAGATGTCTTTAATGATGTAACTGGCAATGTAAACATCACAGGGCCACACAAGACAACATAAATGAAGTCACCACTGGTCCCCAAACTCTTCATCCTCGGAGTCACCGCTGGAGCCTGGAAGGTGATGCTGGAGCAACTCCTGAGATGCAGCACCAAGTGCCACAGTGGGCCATGTTACCCCTGGAAGAGAAAGGTGAGAAGACAGCCATGAATGATGGGGACTCAGCTCACAACAGCAGATACACACTTGCACCACAGTCACTGACACAGCATATCTTAGATGGTTCAGTGATGGCTGACATGTCCCACATCTCATCCTTGTAGTGGACGTCAGCCATGCCCACCCTCCAGGATAGGTGGTATGGGAGATTAAGGCTACCCTGTGCCACAGCGGCACCACCAGGAGTGATGCAATCCCATCTGTCTATGCCCGCCATGTCAGGATGGTGATGTCCTGCCATCTCTGGAAGTCCTGCAGAGACACAAAGGAGAACTAAAGATTAGCAGCATATCACACAAGGATTCTGGACACACACAGACACCACCAGTAGGGCAACACATAGGGCACAGCACACAGCAGCACCCATGGCTGACAGCACAAAGTGTACACCACAATGGGTGTGCAACAGGTAGCAAGCACATACCATGGTTACCCTGTATGTCCAGGGCCTGTGGAATTTGGACAGGACAGTAGCACACAGTGGGAAGAATACAACCACTTACCTCCCCTGACTCCAAGTTGCCTCCCAGAGGGTCCCCCTGGGGGTGTGATTGGTGAAGGTGGTGGTGGACACCTTCTGCAGTTTTCAGGGTACACCCTCAACTGTCCAACCTCTGGTGAAGGCATGCCCGCATAATTTGGAGCATTTGCAGCTGCCATGTTGAGATGCAGAATGGTATTCTTGGCAATGCTCAGTGTTGTACATAACTCCATAAGAATGCCTGTCATGTGCACTGAAAGAGGAAAACTGTTGTGGCAGAAGTTGCTCCACCAATATATATAGCATAGTGTACAGTGAGTTGTAGCAGTTGGACTGAGGGTTGTAGAGATCTCATGGAGATCACAGGATATGCCCTGAGCTACTAATGAATGTCCTGATGTGGGAGGGCAAGAGGAGAAGGAGAGGGCTCAGAGAAGACAACATAGGCCCAGGATATTCAGGCCCAATACAACTGTGGCTCAGCTCCATGAGGGAAAGTGCATCGAGTGGTATTGCTCTAGACCATGGCATGATCTCAGGGCTATACCACATGCTCCAGGAGCACTGTAAGCCTGATACATTGGTCACATGCCTTGTCCATGGAAACAAGAGTCCTATGTGCCCTATCATACTATGCCACGGCTTCTTCCAAAAGGTCATGGGGATGTCACAGGTGTCAGTCAGTCATCCAAGCCACAGGCCTTGCACCAGCTCATGGACATCATACTCCAACATGTGTTTGCCCACATATGGTTTCTCATAGCTGATGGAGGCATACATGCAACAAAGGAGGCATTCCACACCATGCATGGCATGCCCAATATCTTAGGTGCTATAGACTGTACCTACATGGAACAGTTGTACAGAAACAGTTGTTTCCTGGTTAGCTCAGCACCTTAGACACAGGGGAGGGTGGTGTGCACTAGTCCCTTCACAAAGAAAGGTCCTACAAGAGCTCGATAAGCTCAGGGTGGACAAGTCAATGGGACCTGATAGCATACATCCCAGGGTACTAAAGGAGCTAAAGGTGGAATTAGTAGAGCCATTTTCAGGGTGGACAAGGCAATGGGACCTGATGGCATACATCCCGGGTACTAAAGGAGCTAAGGTGGAACTAGCAAAGCCATTATCAGAACTGTTTAGTGAATCTATGAACACAGGAGAGGTCCCAAAAGACTGGAGAAGAGCTCACGTGATCTCGCTCCACAAGAGTGGTAGTGGTGAGGAGGCAGGGAACTCAGACCAGTCAGTCTTACCTCAGTAGTGGGCAAAATTATGGAGGCACTCTTAAGGAAAGGATAGTGTATCACCTGGAATCCATATGAGCACAGGATCCAAGGCAGCATGGGTTCACAAAGGAACATCCTGTCAAACTAATCTCATAGATTTCTTTGACTGAGTAACCAGAGTGGTGGACCAAGGGGGAGCAGTTGATGTCACCTACCTTGAATTCAGCAAAGCTTTTGATACTGTTCCACACAGAAGATTGATTAATAAGCTGGGTAGGCTTGGGGTGGGTCAGAAGTTGGTCAACTGGGTGGCAAACTGGTTGGACGGGCAGAAAACAGAGAGTGGTGATAAATGGTATGCAGTCAGAAGAGATACAAGTCACAAGTGGATGTACCTCAGGGTTAGTCCTGGGGCCAGTCCTCTTCAATATTCTTCATCAGTGACATTGCAGATGGACTGGAGAGCAGGTTTGTCTGTTTGCAGATGACACCAAGATCTGCAACAGAGTAGATGATCCAGATGGGGAGGGCTGAATGAGAAGAAAGATGAAGGCAGGATACTGAGGCTGAATAAAGAGGAAGGCGGTTGGGCAGAGAGTAACAGTAAAAAAGCAGGGATACTGAATGAATATTTCTGCTCATTATTCACAATGGAAAAGTAGGGGAGAGACCTAATCCAGTCAATAGAAGCACTCTAGATTGGGGGAGGAGGTTGATATTAGTCCTTTGCAGAAAAAAGGGTTCTGAAAGAACTCTTAAAACTGAAGGTGGATAAAGCAATGGGGCCTGATGGGATTCACCCCAGAATTCTAAAAGAACTAAGGGAAGAACTAGTAACACCACTGACAACCCTTTAATAAATCATGGAAGGATGGTGTGGTACCTGAGGACTGGAAAAGGGTGGGTGTGATTCCCTTCACAAAAGAGGGAGCAAGACAGGAGCAGGAAACCACAGACCTGTCAGTTTGACCTCAGTGGTAGGGAAAATGATGGAATCGCTCTGAAGGAAAGAATTACTGAGTACCTAGAGGCCAGTGGGGCACAACACCCAAGGCAGCATGGATTCACAGCAGAAAGGTCATGTCAGACAAATCTAATTGATTTCTTTGACTGGGTGACCAAAGTAGTAGACTAGAGAGGGGCTGTGGACATGGCCTACCTAGACTTTAGACAAGGCACTGGCACAGTCCCACACAAAGATTAATAAACAAATTAGCCAGCCTGGGAGTGGGTCCCAGGGTGGTAGCCTGGGTAAAACACTAGCTGGACAACAAGAAACAGTGGGTAATAATAAATGGAGTCCACAGTGAAGAAAGGGGGTTACTTAGTGGGTACCACTGGTTCAGTACTGGGGCCAGTTCTTTTTAATGTCTTTATAAGTGACATTGCAGAGGGACTGGAAGGGAAAGTATGTTTCTTTGCAGATGACACAAAGATCTGCAACAGGGTTGATACTGCAAGGTGGAGTGGAAAGGATGAAAAGGGACTTGGCAAGGTTAGAGGAATGGTCAAATGTATGGCAGCTTAGATTCAAAGCAAAGAAGTGCACAGTAATGCACCTGGGAAACAAAACCCAGGAGAAGAGTACACAATGGGGGTGAGATACTGACAACAACAAAAATGGAAAGGGACCTGGGGTAGTCATATCAGATGACCTAAAGGTGGGCCAGCAATGTGAGAAGGCAGTAAGGAGGGTTGGGGTCTACTGGGATGCATAGGGAGAGGCATCACCAGTAGAAAACGGGAAGTTGTTGGCCCTCTGTGCAGACAGTTGGTAAGACCACATCTGGAGTGCTGTATATAGTTCTGAGACCACATCTCTGCAAAGACAGAGACAGGGTGGAAGCTGTCCAGAGGAGGGCAACTCAAAATGGTGCAGGGTCTGCACCAGAAGACATATGAAGAAAGACTAAAGGAACTTAAGATGTATAGCCTCAAGGAAAGGAGGGAGAGGGGACATGATAGAAACTTTCAAATACCTCAAGTCCAAGAGGGTAGCATCTTTCAGAAAAGAAATGTGCAAGAACAAGGAGGCACAATTTGAAGATAGAGGGGACTGCCTCAGAGGTAATGTGAGGAAGTATTTCTTCACAGAGAGGGTTGCAGATGCATGGAATGTTCTTCTTGAGGAGATCATAGAGTCAAAACAGCGGAAATTCAAGAATGCATGGGACAGACATAAGGCAATTGTAGTGGGGGTAGGAGGAAGTAGGATGTTGGTTAACTAGGATCTGCAGCTTATCCATTAGGTAAGGAAATGGGCAAGACTAGGTGGGCCAAGCGGTCCTTATCTGCCGTCAAATTCTATGTTTCAATGTTTCTATGGTACTACCCAGTGGCACTCTGGTATCACATTGGTAAGCAACATATAGATTTTCTTTTGGTGCACTGGCAGTGCACTGGCACAATGGTATCCCTATGGCATTTTTACCATTTTCTCTCTCACAGACATAAACGCTGGTAAAACAATGGTATCCCGTCATTTTGAGATTTTTATCAGTTACCCCAAACACTGGTAGAATGGATGCACCATAGTAGTGCGTTATTTTGACATTTCGAATTTGGCACCTCTCACAACAACCCTGGACTTAGCACAGTGGTATCACTATTAATCTCATTATACTCTGTTCTGTAATGCATTGTTAAGAAACATTACCCTCTCCAAGTCAAATACTAAATTTAGTATTAAAGCAGTCATTAATTTGTCTTTGAAGACTAATTTTAGTAATTTTAATCATCTTTAATCATCATCAGAATACTTCCTCAAAGAATATTAAATTCTAAGAAGTATTCAGCTGATTATTTGTTTAAGAGAAACTTGTTACAAAATGAAGATTAGAAATAGATCTACAATGCTCTTCAAAAGTACAATTTTGAATATGCACTGAATCAAACCTGAAGACTACAATCAGCTGTATCTCCCAGTTTTCCTTATGAGAAACTGTAGCAAATGTATGACCCTAATTGTACAGAAGTTTTCTTTGAATTACTGTTTCAATATGCTGTACAATATTTCTGTTGTTTTCCTGCAAAAATATATTTACAGAAAAGCAAAATAGGACATTATCCATTCTCAAGTCCCATTCTGCTTTATACAGCTGAAACTTAGACAATTATTTTGTGGGAATCTAAACACTAACACACAAAGATACATTAAAATTCCATTAGTTTCCATTAATTTTCACTTAAATCTAATCAAACTAATTAGATAGATAAAGACAGATAAGTCATTTATTGCGTTAGAAAATGGGCTTGAAAAATAAACCATGCTGTTCTGCAGAAAGCCATGATCAGCATGCATTTATTTTCAATACAGCCCGCATAAAACAGGTTTCAATTTGGGTGCCCCATTACTTGGGGAATCCTTAGGCACCCCAAATTTTCAAACGGAGGAGCTGCCATGTTTCCTGCCCGCTAAGCGAGCCGTGAAATAGCCATTTCCACTTCAGAAAAAATGTACAAGCTGTAATGAGCAATTTCCCTTTAAATTACTCAGAAAAAATCCAGTCCTTGCCATTGGAAACAGAGCTGCCTAGCCGAAAGTGAGCTGTGCCAAGGGGCAACCAGACCAGTGATTGTAGTGGAAGACTTCATGGATTGAGAGAGAGAGAGAAACGGTAAGCAGGTGATTGGTCGGCAATGGCGAGGCATACCAGCGGGAGAGTGAGTAGATGGGTGGCAGGAATGGCATGAGGTCAGTGGTAGCGGGGACAGCAGGTAGAGAAGAACACAGTATGGGGCGACAAGAGACACTCAGAACACAGAAAAATCAAACTGTGCTGCGTGTCACAGAGTGCTACTGCCCTGTCTCTCTCCACACACATACACACTGGCGATACCGAGGGTTGTGCATTCTGTCTCTCTCTCTCTCAGCTAACCTGTACCAGAGGTGGTGTGTTCTGCATGTCTCTTTTCCTTTGTCTTGAATCTTCAGAGAACATTTTCCCTCAATGTTGCTTATCCCTGCTGTCTGTGTGTGTGTGGAGAGGAGGACAAAACCCATGACAACCACATGAAAATGTTAAAACTATGGGGCTTCAGAGGCACAAAAGTCTCAGGCTTTAAGGAAAAAACAGCACAGACATGCAGGCAGAAGAACTATTTTATAACAAACAAGCATTTGTCAATGCTGAAAGTTAACCTTGCAGGTATTTGCAGTGGTGTTTGCTCACGTATGGTGCTTTACCCTAATGCCCTGTGCGATTGCTGGTATTTGCACAATAACATTTCAGCATGACCTTTGTTACCCCCATTGTGCGCTACACAGGCAGAAACACATTTTGGGCAGGATGTGAAAAATGACAGCTGTACTGCTCATAAGGAAGTGTGGTAAAATGGCAATGTTGAAAATCTGGAGTGGAAATATTGAAAATTACGCAAACCCTCGACTGGTGGGAACTGTGCAATGACACTAAATAAAACAGTCATTGTTAGGAATTTTTCACCAAATTTTCAACATTGGCATTTTAAACCTCTAGCTAACGAACAGTGTCACTGTGATTTTCTTTACTGTGTCCCATACATTGATTTCACCACCGACTGTGCCATTGTGCACTACATGGGTGGAAACACGTTTTGGGCAGGATGTGAAAATGACAGCTGTACTGCTCATAAGGAGGTGTGGTAAAATGGCAATGCTGAAAATCTGGAGTGAAAATATTGAAAATTCACAAACTTATGAGCGATGCGTAGGAACTGCACAACGCACACTCAGAAACAGTTATTTTAGGAATTTGTTCACCAAATTTTCAACATAGCCATTTTAAGATCTCTGCTCATGAACAGTGACACTGTGATTTTCTTAATGTGTCCCATACACTGAGTTCACAGCAGCGACTGTGCCATTGTGCGCCACATGGGCAGAAACACGTTTTGGGCAAGATGTGAAAAATGACAGCTGTACTGCTCATAAGGAGGTGTGGTAAAATGGCAATGTTGAAAATGTGGAGTGAAAATATTGAAAATTAGCAAACTTACGAGGCGTGCATAGGAACTGCGCAATGAACACTGTAAAACAGTCATTTTAGGAATTTTGTCACCAAATTTTCAACACAGCCATTTTAAGACCTCTGCTCATGAACAGTGTCACTGTGATTTCCTTAATATGTCCAATACATTGAGTTCGCACACACCGACTGTGCCATTGTGCGCTACATGGGCGGAAACACGTTTTGGGCAGGATGTGAAAATGACAGCTGTACTGCTCATAAGGAGGTGTGGTAAAATGGCAATGTTGAAAATCTGGAGTGAAAATATTGAAAATTCACAAACTTACGAGCGTTGCGTAGGAACTGCACAGCGCATATCAGAAAACAGTCATTTTAGGAATTTTTCACCAAATTTTCAACATAGCCATTTTAAGACCTCTGCCCATGATCAGTGTCACTGTGATTTTCTTAATGTGTCCCATACATTGAGTTCGCGACACCGACCGCGCCATTATGTGCGCTACATGTAGGAAACACGTTTTGGGCAGGATGTGAAAAATGACAGCTATACTGCTCATGGAGAGTGTGGTAAAATGGCAAATTTGAAAATCTGGAGTGAAAATATTGAAAATTCGCAAACATACTGAGTGCGTATAGACTGCACAATGATCGCTTATTCAAACAGTCATTTTAGGATTTTTTTCACCAAATTTTCAACATAGCCATTTTAAGATCTCTGCTCATGAACAGTGTCACTATGATTTTCTTAATGTGTCCCATACATTGATTTCAAGACACCGACTGCACCATTGTGCGCTACATGGGTGGAAACACGCTTTGGGCAGGATGTGAAAATGACAGCTATACTGCTCATAAGGAGGTGTGGTAAATGGCAATGTTGAAAATCTGGAGGAAAATATTGAAATTCACAACTTACGAGCTCGTGAGGAACCGCGCAACGACGCCAGAAACAGTTTTTTGAGTTTTGCTACCACCATGTTTTTGGGGACCCCTTTCATGACGATGTCACTGTCATGGTGTTCTTCAGACAGAAGGGTGATTTCACGCAGTGACTGCAGTGACTGCGTAAATCACCCTTCAGATCTGAATAACGCCATGACAGTGACATCATTTATGAGAAGGGTCCCAAAACCCCATGTAGAATATTTGTTGCAAAAATTCCAAAAATGCCCGAGATATGCAATAAAGTTGAATACCCCCTATCTAGCCCATTATACAGCTTACCGGCATTTCCTCAGTTCGCGGTCAGCTTTGAAGAGTGCAGACGTAGCCTCGTCCACGCAAGATCGCCGCGCCGAGCTCCGGAGGGTAAGTATGGGGTGAGGGGCTGTGGGGAGGCTGGGTGCGCAGTGGTGGGTGCAGGTTGTGGAAGGGGTGGGGAGACCGCGTGGGACCATTTTACTTTACAGGTTTTTTTTTTATAATTGATGACGGATGTTTGCCACGCTGGGGTGGGCTCCCAGAGTGGCACAAGGATGGCTGTGGGGCCGAGGAGCCGACGGGATTGGGCACCCCCATCGGCCAACAACGGACGCTATTACGCTGGGGTGGGCCTCAGCGTGGCAGAAGGATGGCTTGGGGGCGTGGAGCCAATGGGGATTGGGCACCCCGCCGGCAAACAACGTGGGATGTTAGCAAAGATTTGGGGGCGGCAATGCAGTGCTCTGTATGACAGTGGTGGTTTTCTTTGCGAAGACCATCGCTGCCATACAAGCTCCCCACCCATTGGTGCAGGATCGCCACGCCTGCTCAACTGAGCAGTGGATTTACTGGGAGAGGCACACCTCCAAAGTGTGCTACTCTCCCAAAAACGTTCCTTGCCGCAAGCAAATGTAAAACTATCTCACATGAGAAGGTGTGTTAACATTTACACTATTTTTCCCCAAACAAATAAAATGCAGTTGCCCATTTCAGGCACAATAATACCCTCCAGGGTGGGCTTCATTGGAAATACTGGACCTTCCAGGAGCTATAAGACCCTCCGCCTGTGGCATCGGGCCTCATTATGCACTTAGGTGGTCTGGTATTTCCCAATAAACTCACCACTCGGGTATTATTGCTTACTTCATTTCCACATACTCTACGTGCTGTACAAACAACAACAAAAATAAACAAGTCAATAAAACCAACTAAAATACAATTACAGCAGTTCCAACACCTCATTAATTCTCACCATTAAATCTTGTTGCAATTTTTAATGGCTTTAGTATTTTGTCATTAAATTGGTATTAGTTTTGAAAGTATTGTTTGCTTACTGCATTAAATTCCTAAGATACCCCATTAACTAACAATGACTAGAACCCATTAAATACTTATTGTTTTATTATTTCTATTAAATCTCATCAAAGCCATTTTAATGGCAGAATTTATACCAATAAATTATTATAATGAGCATTTCCTACCATTAACAAATGCCACATTGGTGGCAAATACATTAATGGCAATTAAACAACAAGTATGTGCCAATAAACTTTATGGATAATCCATTACATGGGTGAGTAGAGATGGTCTGCTTAGTGGGCTGCAGTAAAGAGGCCACTATGTATTTTATTTATTGTATGTAGCTGATATGCAGCTGGTGTGGGGGTGTGATTGTCATGTGTGCTGCCAGTGATAGGTAGGGAGGGAGTAGTAGAGTGCTATGGGGAAACTGAAAGACATGCCATTCAGCAGAATGATTCCCTTGACACCTCAGGCCCCATGCTACTGTCCACAATGGTTTGTGCCAAAGAATTATCCAGGGGAGTGGAACCCAAAAGACCCCACCACTAAAAGGGTAAATTGTGGGATATTAGGGCATTCAAAAAATAGGCAAGCAATAAGACATGACAGGGTGGGTATTATGCTGGAAAGTAATTACTGCTCTTCCTGTGCCCTGTGTTTTCCTGTTGTTTTCTCTTTTCCTCTGCTCCCTGGGCTTGAATTGCCTCCTACTAACTACACCTCCATCTAACTTTCCTGCTTTTTCCAGTCTGTTACTACCTCTTCACCTCCCTCGTGGCATCAAGCTAAGGCATTTGTTGGCCTCATAACAATCTGCCCTTTGCTTCCATCATGCCACCCCATAGTATCTCCGTTGTGCTGTCTGCCATCTCTGGTGCTTTAGCTCCCCACTCTTCGATTTAACTCCTTTGTCTTCTCTCTTTGAGTCCAGCTCCCCTTCCACAGCTAATTCCTATTTCTTCTCCTCTCTTCAGGTCATGCCCTTGACTCTCGGGCCCATGAGCCCTCCATCTGGCCCGGTTGTGACTCGGCACTTCTTGCCGCTCACTCGCCCACCTCCTGCCACCCACAGAACCTCAATAGCTGGGTAAGACTGCCTGTCTCAGCGAGGCTGCTCTAAGCTGCCGACACTGGATGTCACTACTGCAGTGCACCCTGATTGACCCCTGCCTCTTTCTGCTTCACTGATTGGCCTGCTGCAACTTTCCTGACTTGGGGCTGTTGCACCCATTGAAAACACAGTGGTAACAGCAGAAATGTTATGCCCGCCACTTTCCCCACCTCGTCCTTAATTAAATAGTCTGTCTCCACCCTCTGCTCTGCCCTCCTCCTGCTTCTTATCCTATAGGGTGCCATGCTTGGCCCTCCTCCTTTGGTATTCTATCTCACACTCCCACCCTTTCACTCCTGTACTCTTTAACCCATGCTGCCTCTTCCTGTAGATCTTTAAAACGCTTGCCTTCCTCTACTACTTCGCTGCTTTGCTCTCCTAACCTTGTAACCTTTCGTGTGTCTCTACCTTGCTTTTACTCTCTGCCTCTTTTCTCTGACAGCTTCTCTCTTGCCTATTTCCCTGTGCCCTCTCTCCTCTGACTTCTCCCTATCAATTAAAATGTATCCCACCTGTACTCTGTATCACCTTCTCCTATTCCTAGTTCCCTCTTCCCTCTTCTCTCCACCCTCCCAGAGCCTGTTTCCCCCTACTCCTAACAGCTACCAACTCACTGCATATACCGCTCCCTAGATACCCTACCTCTGGAACCCATGTACCCACCATGGGCCATGCCAATCACTAATAAATGGTCCTTTCTTTCCAATGGCCATTGGGTATTCCCCCATCCACTGTTACTGATTTCACCCTGTACCTGCCTTCACCCCTGTAGCACGCTCTGTGAAAAACGACCGCTTTTGGCATGAAAGGATAGGCGCCTGACATGGGAATTATGCACCTGTACTCTGAAGCTTATGCTTCTTCTCCGCTGCTCTCTGGCAACATTCATCCTAATCCTGGCCTGCCCTACTAAAGGAACAAATCGGAACAAGCACACCAGATCCCTCTCAATCATCTCGCTTAACATATGTAGTCTTCTTCATGAAATTGATGCCCTTCAGACTTTTGCCTGCTAGCATAGTCCGGACATCCTAGCAGTTGTAGAAACCTGGCTCTCACCATTGGTCCCTGACCATGCTATCACCGTCCCTGGGTACAGTGTTTTTGGACTTGATTGAACGACAAAAAGAGGCGGTGGATGCCTTGTACCTTAAGGGCACTATCCTGGGTCATCACATCAGTTATACTCCTCAAACCACTACAATGCA
This sequence comes from Neoceratodus forsteri, assembly GCA_016271365.2. NCBI lineage: Eukaryota > Metazoa > Chordata > Ceratodontiformes > Ceratodontidae > Neoceratodus > Neoceratodus forsteri. Next base: position 180,114 of record CM028136.1, read on the forward strand.
GATTCTTCCCATCAAGATCCTCCTTATTGCTCACAACAAAGCTCTTACAGTTATCACAATCTACATTCCACCAAAAGAGCAAGGTAGTGGGCTTAACTCAGTTCTGGACTATATCAAGTCTCTCTCACCAGACACCAAAACTATCCTCTTTGGTGATTTTAATATAAACTGGCCTGCTACTAAGGTCAGGGCATATAGGATTCCATAGCAGTGGCAAACCTCACACAGATGGTTAAGTCCCCAACCAGGAAAAATTATAAAACTGGTATCAGAACCCTACTGACTGGATCCTAACCAGCCACCCCACCAGTATCACAAACACCACTGTCCTCCTGACTCACTCAGTGACCACTCCCCTGTTACATGCTCCTGGTCCAATAAATTCATTAACCCACTCCCCAAAAACCATTAAGAGCAGAGTTCTACCTCAATGTCAGTAAACATATCTCAAAACCTTCCTTCTTCAATAGGATTGGTCACCAATCCTCACAGCAACTAATGTGAACACTGCCCTGGACCACTTCATCAGAATCTTTAATGAAGCCTGCAACAAATTTGCACCCCTAAAAAGTGAAAAGTAAAAGCCCTCTGCAACCCCTGGCTCTCAGAAGACCTCCTAAGGTGACTAAAATCTTGGGATCATCTTTGGGAGCTCACTAGAAACACTGGGAGACAAATTGACATCGCTAACTACAAACAGGCATTGGATGACTGCACCAAATCTATCTGGAAACGAAATCCACCTATTTCAAGAGCACTCTTATAAACTCCTGGGGCAATGGAAGGGACTTCTGGAATAACATAAAATAAGTCACCGGTAAGCAGTCTAAATCACCCCATCAGTTGCTCTGCATAAATGGTGTTGCTATGCTTGACCAGAAACTCATTGCTGATACATCCAATGATGCTTTCCACGGACCTCAGTTCTGTACTCCCCTAATGTTTTCAAGAGGAGGACGCCCAAACCTCCCCTGCCCCCACTAACCACCCTCCTTTCTACTTTAAAGTGGTCAGTTGTACCAGATCCACAGCTATGTTACCAAAGCCATTGTAAGTCCAGATCCAGCAATGACTCCTCAACCTCAAACTTCTATCACTCACCCTTGAAGAAGTACTCCGGCCACTGACCAGGATCTTTAACCTCTCCCTCAACCTTAGCCAGTTTCTGGACATGGAAATCTGCCCTGTAACCCCTATAAATAAAAGTGGTGTCAAACTGCACATGAGAACTTCCGTCCAATCCCTTCCTACCTCCACTAATCAAGGCCTTGGAACGGATTGTGGCAGATCAGCTTACTGACTTCCTGGACAAACACAGCATCATGTGCAAGCAGCAACATGGTTATAGAAAAGGTCATAGCATTTCCACGGCTCTGTTGAATTTACCGGCGCAATCCACCACTCACTGGATAATGGTCAGCTAACTGGGTCTACTCTCTGACTTGACCAAAGCCCTCTGATACTGTCAACCACCGGCTTCTACTTGCCCAGCTTTGGTTTGCAGGGCTCACCCAGTTCTGTAAACTGGTTCAAAAGCTACTTAGACAACCAGTCCCAAAGAGTGAAAATTGCTGATATGTTCTCAGATCCTAGACCAGTCCGTCCGGTGTTCCACAGGGTTCAATTCTGGCCCCTCCTCTTCAGCCTTTTCTTGAACACACTGCCAAACTCCTGTCCAGAACAAATCTTACTCTACACAGATGATGCAGTCATCCTGGCCTCCCACCATGATCCAATTCATCTACAAGAAAACCTCCAGGGGCTTTCCAACAGTCAAAAATGGTTCTCAAAACACAAACTGATCCTAAACCAGAAAAAACAAAGACCATGATTTTCAGCAGCTCCACAACAAAAACAAACATTATCACCTCTCCATCAATACCAAGCAAGGAATCATCCTTGAATGAGTACATACCTTAAATACCTTGGCCTCACCCTTGACTCTAAACTCACCTATGTTGCCCATATCAGTAATGCTGTGAAAGTAGTAAACACTAGGCTGGGCCTACTGTTCCGACATAGGAAACATTCAACCTCTGAAGCCTTGTCTGTCGCCATACAGAGCTCTACTGTTAGTGTTATAGACTACGGACTCATTATCTATGACACTGCCACTGCCTCCTCCTCACAAATGTGTTTCCACCTCCCTCAATAAACTTGCCCATCACATTGGAGCCCACCGTCTCACCCATACTCTGGACCTCTACTCCCAAACAGGATGGTTGCAACTGAACAACCGAATAAAGTATCAAACCTGCATCACAGCAAAGAAAATTATGTTGGCAAGGCTCCCATGGAGCCTGCCCTCCTCAAACCCAAAATCAACAACTGTAACACCAGGGCGCTAAGCCCCAAATTCTGCAAATCCCCACTGTGGCACATCTGAAGGCCAAGGTCCTCTGCATATAGGGCTCCTAGCTAGCTGAACAGTCTCACTAGTGACATCTCTGCCTCACCAACGCTGGGTGCTTTCTGCTAAGCTCTTCTCTCCAATAGGCACTAACACCTGTGGCTGCCCCACTTAAGCAATGCTTTCTGTGCTGTTGCAGACCGCTCTTCTGACTGCTATTGTCCTCCCTACTAGCACTTAGTCAGTCCTATGCCCATCAATTGCTTTTACCTCGGTCTGTCTTGACAAAGGCCTTTATGCTGCTATTCTCAGTTCTACTCTGCTCACACCCTCTCCTCCTTTCAGCCCCTTTCCCTTCGTTACCTGCTTTCTCCTAATATTTATTTGTACTGTCGGTATAAATATGATTTATGACAACTGAAGTAACTGTTTGTTATTCTGTACCTTGAAACCTGTTTGATCTTTATTGTCTGTACTTACTGATGTGGAACCTTTGTAAAAGAGCCTTGGCTCAAAGGTATTTTGTAATCATAGACGCAAATAAATAAATAAATAAAATAAACCACCTGCCCATGGTGTAATGGAGGCCCAATGCAGCAGATGGAAGGTCTTACTGCCCCGGAATGGTGTCTGTTTCAGCATAATGCCCACCCAGCAGTGTCTTATTGTACTTATAAAATGGGTAATAGGTTGTTTTGTTTAAAAAATGAAAAGAATAAAAAATTCCAAAAAAGAAAATACAAAAGCTTTGATTCTCAAACTGAAATAGTTCCTGCACTATCTGTCACAGGGGGAGCTGTGATGTTGTGTCTTGCTGTTACCCAGTCCCTTCTGCCTTCTCTGAGGACGGAAGGGGTTGACACACTGTATGTATAATATTATTTATTCCCCCTTTTTTGAACACCTTTCCCCTCATTTCAACTTTTGGATGTTTTCTGTTGACAATTTCTAGTCCTCACTGCCTGCTCTGAAGACCAGGAGGGACTGTATGCATGGTTTGACTTATTTTATTATTAGCTTTAAAGTGTTTGCCCTTATTGCAACTCTCAGCCATTCTCCATCAGTTTTCTAGTCTTCGCTGCCTGCACTGAAGACAGGGACTATGAGATTAAAGGGAAACTCCACCACTGAATTGCAGCAGCTGCTGGAGCAAATGCCGACTGCAGCTTTTGCATAACAGTAATTTTTTTTACCTGCTGCCTGGAAAGTTTAATTACAAAAGATCCACTCATGCATAATGGCTGCAGAGCCCCGGTGGACATCTCGCACACCCCGGGTGACTTCTGCTGTGAAGGGTATGTTACCAACAAATGGCAAAGTCGGTAGCCCCCATTACCATAACCTTTGGGGCAGAAGCTACCCAGGGTGTGTGATATGTCTGCCCAGGGCTCTGCAGCCATTATGCATGGAGAGGATCTTTGTAATTAGACTTTCCAGGCAGCCAGCAACAAAAAATGTACTTTTATGCTAAACCCCTAATCGGTATTTCTGCAGCAGCTGCCGCAATTACCACAATTATTGAGTTTTCCTTAATAAAAAATAGTATTTCCTGTCCTCGCTGCCAGCTTTGAAGACCAGGAGTGAGTATACATGATTTCAGCAGTGTCCTCAGTGTGCAGCTGGATGGGTGGCAGACTGGTGAGGGGGATGGAGTGCATTTAAAATATGCCAAAATCCCTGATGTAAAAGGAAAAACAATGGCAAATTTGCTTCATCAAAGTGATGAATGAAGAAAGATTACAAGGTGAGCAGTGGGGCTTTATGGGTGGATAAATTTATTTAAAAATGTCTCCTTTTAAAATACAATGGCTCTCATATTTAAGTAGATCAGCCAAAGAATCATATAAATGCTTCCGCTGCACTTGTGCCCAACCTGAGGTTGCAATATTCAGTGCATGTTGCTATCTGTCTGAATATTGGGTCATATTGTTGATGGAGTAACTGCAATGCTGCCAGCATGGACCTGTGCAGTACATAGCCTACAGGGAATAGAACTGCTGAAAACAGGATGGCACCAGGACTCCTGTGGGCAATATTCAGCCTCAACATGTAAATGAGTCCATTGAGCATGCAGGGTGCTAAGGGACATTTGCAAGCCCATTATAGGTTACATAGAAACATAGAAACATGGAGGTTGATGGCAGATAAGGACCGATGGCCCATCCAGTCTGTCCATTTCTTTTTCTACTCTTATAAATGTGCCATCGACCTTTGCTCTGTCAGTGGCCTATCTATTCATACTCATTTGTATTGCTCCTTATGCCTATCCCATGCCTGTTTGAAGCCCTGCACTGTATTCATAGCCACCACTTCCTGAGGTAGGCCATTCCATGCATCCACCACCCTTTCTGTGAAAAAGAATTTCCTCACATTCCCCCTTAATCGCCCCCTCTCTCATGCTGTGTCCTCTTGTCCTGCTATTTTTCTATATTTAAACATGTTAGACTCTTTCACCTTGTTAATGCCCTTAAGGTATTTGAATGCCTCGATCATATCACCTCTCTCCTCCTTGCTCAAGGGTATACATATTGAGCTCTGTTAATCTGTCCTCATATGTCTTCTGATGCAGTCCCTGCACCATTTGGTTGCCCTCCTCTGGACTGCCTCAATTTGGTTAATGTCCTATGAAGGTGTGGCCTCCAATACTGCATGCAGTACTCCAGATGGGGCCTAACTAGTGTCTTGTAAAGAGGGATTATACCTCCCTCTACGACTTGTGATACCCCTACTAATACACCCTAACACCCCCCAGCCTTACCTACTGCTTTAGAGGTCTGCTTGGATGATTTCAGGTCATCAGTGATGATGATGCCCAAGTCTCTTTCTTCCTTTGTGACTGCTAGCAACTCCTCCCAGCCTATAGGTGGCTTCCGGTTTTCTTCCCTATGTGCATGATCTTGCACTTCTTTGCATTAAATCCCAGTTGCCACTCTTCTGACCATTTTGCTAGTTTATCCAGATCTCTTCTCATTCTGCCCACCCCATCTGGATCATCTACTCTGTTGCAGATCTTGGTGTCATCTGCAAACAGACAAGCCTTACCCTCTAGTCCATCTGCAAGGTCACTAATGAAGATGTTGAAGAGGACTGGCCCCAGGACTGATCCCTGAGGTACCCCACTTGTGACTTGCATCTCTTCTGACTGCATACCATTTACCACCACTCTCTGTTTTCTGCCTGTCAACCAGTTTTCCACCCAGTTGACCAACTTCTGACCCACCTGAGGTTCATTTGCATGGTGCACAGCAGCCCCTTAGCACCATTGGACACTGTTTTGGAAGTACTGGCTCAGTGGTACCCCTCTGCTCTTCTGTTACTGTCACCATCAATACTCCCCAAGTTTAACCCTTGTCTCACCTTCAGTTAGTTGACATATAAACTGTCAGTGGGTGTACATACAGTATCACACTTACTAACAGCTCATATGGTGGCCAGCTGAGGAGGTGAATGTAGGTTCTGTGCTAGTCAACGATCGGGCATGGCGATCTCTGGCCAACCTAGCTGTGATGGGGGTGTTGGGAAGGATTTGTGAGCAGGTAGATTGGGTGGGGGTTACTAGACCACCACTGATACCTTATAGGTGTCAGAATGGGTGATGGGGTACCACTAGCCACCAGGGAGCATTGATGGTGGTGGGAATGGGTGACTGAGGACACAGCAGACCACCAGGAAGCACTGAGAGTGATGGGAATGGGTGATCATGGGGACACACTAGACCACAAGAGAGCATTGACAGTGATGGGACTGAATGACTGGGAGTGAGTAGCTGCATTAGCTGCCCTGCCTTTTGGTGAGGGTGCAGCATTGAGTGCCCATTTAGAGCTGGTTTTGGTGATGATACAGCTTCACTTTGGGTCTTTACCTCTGAAACCTTTGAAAGTGCCACTGCATTAATATGCATGAGGGGACCCTTTTTAGTGCCTGTGCACTTATGGGATTATGGGGCCCTACATGCTTTGAACTATGGCTCCACCCCAAACATAAGTGCAAACCTGGGGAGCACTGGGGCAAACCGTGCTAGTGATGGCACTACCTTTTGAATGTGATGCCAATGTTCTAAAATGGCACAGTAATATTTTTATGTTATGGGGCACTCTGGCACCGATACAGTTTCTTTATTGGGTATTATGCAGAGATAAATGCACAACTGCCAGCCTGTCACAGCCAATCAAAAACATGGACAAATAGGGAGGAGAACTGAAAAAGGCTTCCCATACTGCTCCTGTAAGAGCTTACCAAAATAAAATGCCTCACTTTGACTATCCTTGATAAATAAATGGTTAAAAAGTGAGTTCCCTAATACATCCCTCCTATATTGATCCTTTGCCCCCATTTAATTTTCTGCAATAATTAGGACAGCTAGATGTTTTTTCTTAATGTAGTATTAGCCACTGCTAGCAATTTTAAATCACAAGCCTGTGTTCAAATCCCAGTGGGTCACATTATTTCTTTCTTACTTGAGCTGTAATAATTAGTGCATCTTATGAAACTGGACATTTAACTTTTTGTGGAAAGAACATCACATGCATTACATTGGTTCTTATTTACCAGGAAGAATCAAGTAAGTATACTAGTTATACGTCAGACTTTTAATAAATTTCTTTCACTTTAAACATCTACTCATACAGTAACAAAACTTCAACTCCCAAAATTCTATGGGGCATCAAGAGATGCATGTGACTTAATTCCTCAAATGACTTCCTGAACCTTCTTCAAATTTGAATTAGCAGTTGAACAACTCAGAGCTGGAAGATCTTAATGGATTAGTGGGACACATTTTGCAGGTACAGTACAATATTTAGAGACAAGGCATTACAATTTTTTTATCTCAGAAATTTGAAGTAACCTGCAGATTGATAAAGATATGTAAGCAATAACCCACAACAGGGTGTGTAGTTATTGGGGATTAATCAACACCTCAGGTGCATTATATAAGTACGAGGCCGCAGGGCCGAGTATTCTCACAGCACCCTGGGAGTTCATTAATCCAAGGTAGAGAGCCAGTACAGCCAACCTCAGTAGACAAGAAATAAATCTAATGAAATGGAGTAGTCCTGTTACCAATCAAGCACAGTTTCATATACACACAGATTGGTAAAAGTAAGACTCACTCACCAAGATTAAATAAATATTCAGAATTGTTTGAGAAAAATTCACAAAAATTTTATTCGGATATAGTGTTATGCAACAAACATTTTGGAACATATCTTCATCAGAGTAAACACCATGGCTGAGATATTCAGAGCACTTGTGGATGGCGAACTGAGTTGCACTGGCACAAGTCCAAAGATGCACCACTGAGCCGATATTCAAAGGAGCCATGGCACAGCACAAATCCCATTGTGCCAATTGCAACCATGATGTATGTAACAAGTGCAGGGGTCTTCCATGAATAAGTGGCACACTGGCATATTCAACCATAGAGCAAGGTGCAAGTCTGGAGCCAAACCCCAAGTTCGCGACAGGCAGAACATGAGCCAATAAATATAAGCACAAACACACAGACAGCAGGTGCGCAATAGTGTGCACAGAGAGAGAGAGAGAGAGAGAGGGAATGAGATGTGAGGAGAGAGACAGACAGACAGAGAGGGAGGAGGACAGAGACAGAGACACACACAGACCGATGGATGGACTGACAGAGAATGAGAGGCACCCAGGAGATACCCAGTGACAGAGTGATGGACAGTGGCCCATTCATAATGGATGCGGTAATGAAGGGTGTGAGGAGGCAGGAGGAACAACAGCGTATTGACTAAGGGCCCTCCGGTGGTATGCCTGACACAGGTGGTACCATGCCAGGATCACGTATGAGCACTTTCTGAGGCAGCTCTGTGAGCTGTGCAGTGATGAGATGCTGGCACCCACCAGACATAGTCATGCCATGTCAGTGGAGACTAAGGTGACCACTGTGATGTGCCTGCTTGCTACGGGCACCTTCCAGAGACCAATGGGTGATACCACAGTATCACCCAGTCGGCCATGTCCCGCCTCCTCACCCAGCCTCAATGCTCTGCTGCCAATGCTTCAGAGTACATACATTTCCCAGCACACAGGCAGAGCATGCAGCAAACATGTAGGAGTTTCACCAGGTGGCACGCATGCCAGGTGTGATTGGGGCAATAGACTTCAACCATGTTGGCATCTGCACACCACCTCGGCCCAGAGGCCCAGTGTACATTAATCAGAAGAGATACTCATCCATCAACTTCCAGATGGTGCATGATGCCATGGGGTGCATCATCAATGTCTGTGCCACACACCCCGGAGTGCACATGATGCCTTCATATGGCACAGTTCTGTGCTGTGCCACAGGTTTGAGTGGGGAGACATCCCCATGGGCCACCTTGTTGGTGAGTAGGACATGCACCAGGGTGGCCGAGAACCACAGCCCAGTGGGTGGGGGAAGGAGGGAGGAGATAGGGAGGCTGCCGTGGCATGTGTGGTGGCTAAGAGGGAGCAGGTGGCAGCACAGCACAGGGGTAACCATGTCATCTTCCACACAAGTGACAGTGCATACCCCCTAAGGCCATGGCTGCTCACCTGCCTATCAGTGACAATCGACCCCGGGGAGATACAATGAGGCACATGCCAGCATGTGCAATATCATTGAGCATGTCTTTGGCATGCTAAAGATGCGATTCCATTGCCCAGATAGGTCAGGTGGTACCTTACAATACAGCCCATCAAAAGCCTGTGGCAAATTCCTGGCCTGCTGCATCCTGCACAACATGACCACTGACAGTGGAATAGCAGTTGAGGCTGAAGAGGACAACAGTAGTGGGGACGATGGTGGTGAAGGGCCGGAGGGTGGTGGGCAGCTGCCCCTTGGCAGGAGGGACCCTCAATGGTGCAGGAGGCATGGCAGCACTGTGACACCATCACAAGGGAACATTATGGACAATGCAGGTGAGTGCACTGACACACAGGCAAAGCCCACACAGCCCGGCATACACCACAGTGGCAGGGATGTGCACAGTGGTATGTATGCAGGGATGGGGAGCACAACACACATGGAGGATTCACTGGCACATAGGCACACACACACAGACACATGCAGCAATGGCATGTGCACAGACAGACATACACACACATACACACACACAGACACCCACACACATGGTGAGGGACATGGCATGGATCAGAAGCATGATACCAGTGCACAGGCATGACTGGTGCTGAGCTGCCCTCATCACATCCATGCCACATGTCCCAGCAGCATGGTACACACACAGGGGCATGCAGCACAAAACACATGTGCACCACCACATGCATGCCGCACCACCACCACCCATGTGTGTGTGTGGCATCAGCAGTGGATGGCAGGTCAGGGCAGCAGACACATCACTCCAACTGTGGAGTCCCACGACTGCCATGGCCACATGGGCAGCCATGCTGGGGCCTACCGCAGAAGCATGCTGCACATCAGCCAATGAGGGTGTCAGGCACCCCAGGGTTGATGTGCAGGACTGCAACTGAGTCCATGCAGGGGTGGCAAGGTGGCCAAAAAGGCCTGCCCTGGGGGTGTCTGGGATGCTGACATCAGATCCCAGTGTCCACTGTGCAGGTGTCATGAGAAATGCCGGGACTGTAGGGTGGACAGTGCACTGCAAGGGTCCTCAGCGCATGGTTGGAGCCTCAGTGGCTGCCACCGATGCCAGCCCAGTTGCAATGGTACCCAGCCAAGTGGTTCATTGATGCTACAATGGCACTGGTCATGTGGTCCATTACTGCAGTCATGACTTCCTGCATCTGGGTGAGCTGTCCATTAGCCTCACATCACCCCTATCCTGCTGCTAGGCCATCTGGTGCACCTTTGCCCGCATAGAAACATAGAATTTGATGGCAGATGAGGACCTCTTGGCCCACCCAGTCTGCCCATTTCCCACTTAATGGATAAGATGCAGATCCTAGTTAACCAGCAGCCTACTTCTTCCTACCCCCTAGAATTGCCTTATGACTATCCCATGCATGCTTGAATTCCACCACTATTTTGACTCCACAACCTCCTCCAGAAGACCGCCCACGCATCCACAACCCTCTCTGAAAAAATACTTCTTACATTACCTCTGAGCTGCCCCTCTATCTTCAAATTGTGCCCCTTGGTCTTGCACACCTCTTTTCTGAAAGATGCTACCCCTTGGACTTTGTTGATTCCCTTGAGGTACTTGAAAGTTTCATCATGTCCGCCTCCCTCCTTTCCTCGAGGCTATACATATTAAGCTCCTTAAGTCTCTCTTCATATGTCTTCCGGTGCAGACCCTGCACCATTATAGTTGCCCTCCTCTGTACAGCTTCCATCCTGTCTATGTCTTTGTGGAGATTGGGTCTCCAGAACTGCACGCAATACTCCAGATGGGGTCTCACCAGCTGTCTGTTCAGTGGGATAACAACTTCCTGTTTTCTACTGGTGATGCCTCTCCCATGCATCCCAGTATCCCACCAGCCCTTCTTACTGCCCTGTCACATTGCTTTTCCAGCTTTAGGTCATCTGATATGACTACCCCAGGTCCCTTTCCATTTTTGTTGTTGTTAGTATCTCACCTCCATTGTGTACTCTTCCCTGGTTTTTGTTTTCCGTGCATTACCTTGCACATCTTAGCAATGAATCTAAGCTGCCATACATTTGACCATTCCTCTAACCTTGTCAAGTCCCTTCTCATCCTTTCCGCCCACCTTGTGTATCAACTCTGTTGCAGATCTTTGTATCATCTGCAAAGAAACATACTTTTCCTTCCAGTTCTTCTGCAATGTCGCTTATAAAGACATTGAAGAGGACTTCTCAGAAGAAGCCAGAAGGAGAAGGAAGGAAACATATTCAATTCAGTGCTTTAGAGTAACTGGTAATTGGTAGTTTTCTTTTAAACTTAGATTGTGGGCTTGTAGTGACACTATACTTTCTTTCTTTGTTGTCTTTACTTATAATTGTTTTTGGGCTGTTGAAAATTTAAAACATAGTGGTGGTGTAATTCTGTGCTGTCTTTAATAGCTGCAAATTTTATCTTGGCTTGTCTGACTGTCCTGTAGCTGGGTGAAGGGTGTTAATTGTCTGGCCTCTGACCTCAGCTACATGATAACTGGAGGTGGGGCTTAGTCAGAGTTAAAGCAGCAAACAGAGGTTGATTTTCTCAGAAGAATCCAGAAGGAGAAGGAAGGAAACATATTCAATTCAGTGCTTTAGAGTAACTGGTAATTGGTATTTTTCTTTTAAACTTAAATTGTGGGCTTGTAGTGACACTATACTTTCTTTCTTTGTTGTCTTTGCTTATAACTGTTTTTGGGCTGTTGAAAATTTAAAACATAGTGGTGGTGTAATTCTGTGCTGTCTTTAATAGCTGCAAATTTTATCTTGGCTTGTCTGACTGTCCTGTAGCTGGGTGAAGGGTGTTAATTGTCTGGCCTCTGACCTCAGCTACGTGATAACTGGAGGTGGGGCTTATCAGAGTTAAAGCAGCAAACAGAGGTTGATTTTCTCAGAAGAAGCCAGAAGGAGAAGGAAGGAAACATATTCAATTCAGTGCTTTAGAGTAACTGGTAATTGGTATTTTTTTCTTTAAACTTAGATTGTGGGCTTGTAGTGACACTATACTTTCTTTCTTTGTTGTCTTTACTTATAACTGTTTTGGGCTGTTGAAAATTTAAAACATAGTGGTGGTGTAATTCTGTGCTGTCTTTAATAGCTGCAAATTTTATCTTGGCTTGTCTGACTGTCCTGTAGCTGGGTGAAGGGTGTTAATTGTCTGGCCTCTGACCTCAGCTACGTGATAACTGGAGGTGGGGCTTAGTCAGAGTTAAAGCAGCAAACAGAGGTTGATTTTCTCAGAAGAAGCCAGAAGGAGAAGGAAGGAAGAAACATATTCAATTCAGTGCCTTTAGAGTAACTGGTAATTGGTATTTTTCTTTAAACTTAGATTGTGGGCTTGTAGTGACACTATACTTTCTTTCTTTGTTGTCTTTACTTATAATTGTTTTGGGCTGTTGAAAATTTAAAACATAGTGGTGGTGTAATTCTGTGCTGTCTTTAATAGCTCCAAATTTTATCTTGGCTTGTCTGACTGTCCTGTAGCTGGGTGAAGGTGTTAATTGTCTGGCCTCTGACCTCAGCTACGTGATAACTGGAGGTGGGGCTTAGTCAGAGTTAAAGCAGCAGAGGTTGATTTTCTCAGAAGAAGCCAGAAGGAGAAGGAAGGAAACATATTCAATTCAGTGCTTTAGAGTAACTGGTAATTGGTATTTTTCTTTTAAACTTAGATTGTGGGCTTGTAGTGACACTATACTTTCTTTCTTTGTTGTCTTTACTTATAACTGTTTTGGGCTGTTGAAAATTTAAAACATAGTGGTGGTGTAATTCTGTGCTGTCTTTAATAGCTGCAAATTTTATCTTGGCTTGTCTGACTGTCCTGTAGCTGGGTCCTCTGACCTCAGCTACGTGATAACTGGAGGTGGGGCTTAGTCAGAGTTAAAGCAGCAGAGGTTGATTTTCTCAGAAGAAGCCAGAAGGAGAAGGAGGAAACATATTCAATTCAGTGCTTTAGAGTAACTGGTAATTGGTATTTTTTCTTTTAAACTTAGATTGTGGGCTTGTAGTGACACTATACTCTTTCTTTGTTGTCTTTACTTATAACTGTTTTTGGGCTGTTGAAAATTTAAAACATAGTGGTGGTGTAATTCTATATGCCCTGATAAATCTGATTGACAGGAGCTAAACACAGGTATAGTAAGAGGTGTGAAGTAGGAGGGCATAAGGGAAGAAGCCCACCCTCAGCAGGACAAGTGTTTTGACTCATTTATTTATTTATTGGTTTTTTTCCTTAAAAAAATAGGAGGATCAGTTACAGGATTTTAGTACTGTAAATTAATAAAAGAGAACTAAGAGAGTTTCAGTAGCGGACAAGTAGTGGAATTGCAGTATAATGTGGGGAGTGGTTCAATGCAGTGGCTGGGCAGCTTATATTCAGACAGACCTTCTGGACACTGAGGTGCTGCCTTATCTGCATGCATCTCTCTGGACTACTTAGATGAAGTAACCAGACTCAGAGCGAAGTAAACTGGGTCAGGAGTACCATCACCCCTATCCAGGGACCACCCAGTCCAATGCAGCTGCCTCAAAGGATGCCGAGAACGAGGAGCACTTGGATGACAGTGGGCTCAGGGAGGGTTAGAGCAGTCAGGCAGAGGCACATCCCAGATCCTATTCCTCTCAAGAACTCATATGCCACACTGTCAAATGAGGACAACCAAATAGAGGTACCCAGAGAAGTGGAAGGAAAGGATGTGGAGGATAGCCAAGGTGGTGACCTCAGTGGGGAAAGCAGCGGACCCCAGGAGGAGGAAGCTAATCCTGGTGGGGGACTCCATCGTAGAGGATCCAGCTAAGAACACAGGAGGGGAGGACAGGAGGTGAGGTGCTCACCAGGTGCCACGGCAAGGAGGGATGGAAGGAAGATACTGGGATCACTGGGAAGGCAAGATGGGAGGGTGAGCTGGATGTCATTATCCACCTAGGTACTAATGACTTGGCAAATGGGGAGCCAAAGGAAGTTCAGGAAGAGTTTAGGAAACTGGGGAGGGGTCTCAAGCAAGTAGCTACTTCTGTCACTTTCTCAAGTACTACCTGTGAGAGGCAAGGGAGAGCATAGAGTGCATGCACCAGGAACTTTAACTCATGGTTGAAGAACTGGTGCTGTGAGGAAGGGTTTGGATTCATTGGTGACTGAGGACCCACCTGGAGGATGGAGGTTTGTTCAAGCCTGGCGGCCTGCATCCATCCTGGAGAGAATCCAACACTCAATGATAAGTTTAAATGCTACATTGACAAGCATTTAAACTAGCAAAGGGGTGGCAGGCCAGCAAGGAGGGTACCACTTGCTCACCCCCAGCTAGCAGTGGAACCAGTGAACCAGAGGAGTGGCTATCTCTGCAAAGCAGTGTGCAAAGATGGAGATTAGTGTCCAAAAGGTGGATAAGCAGAAAGGGGCAAAATTCAGCAGAAGGGCAGACAGCAAGGAGAACCAGGATAAATGACAACCAAGGAAGGGGCTGAGTAGAACAGTGAAGCAGGCTAGGGACGGTCAAATCTGTGGAAGCCATGTCTGCAAATGCCAGGAGCCTTAGCAACAAGATGGAAGATCTGGAGGCTGTCATGGTACAGTCAGACCTGGACATTGTGGCCATCACTGAAACCTGGTGTAATGATAACCATGACTGGGAGATGGCCATACCTGGCTACAACATATTCAGAAGAGACAGAGGAGGCAGGAAGGAGGAGGAGTGGCACTGTATGTGAAAAATGACATAAGGGCCACAGAGATCCAGGAGGAACAAATGGGGAGAGATACTGTGGGTTAAGCTGGAAAGGAAAATGGGGCCAGCCATCCGCACAGGTGTGGTCTATAGACCACCAGCCCAGGAGGAAGAAACAGATAGGGAGCTGATGCTAGCCATCCAAAGGATGGCAGACAAGGGTGAGGTAGTACTGGTTGGAGACTTCAATATTCCAGACGTGGACTGAAGCATCCTAGCAGCAGCATCAACTAGGAGCAGATTTATCCTGGACCCTTCAGGGTGCCTTCCTTAAGCAACTGGTCATGGAACCAACTCGGCAGAAGGCAATACTGGACCTTCTGCTCACAAACAGGGACAGTGTGATGGGGGTAACAGTGGGAGCACCTGGGTAACAGTGACCACCAGTCATTGTGGTTTGAAATCACAGAAAGAGCAGAACCAAACCACGCAAAAACACGTATCCTGGATTTTAGGGGGCAGACTTTGGGAAAATGGGGAGAAACTTGAAAGAAGCATTAAGGGAAATGGGACAGGAATCAGGGGTTGAGGAACAGTGGGCAGTATTTAAAATGGGGATTATAAGAACAACAGAATTATGCATTAAGCAGGTTAGCAAGAGGAAAAGGAAGAGGAGACCATTATGGTTTTCCAAAGAGGTAGCAAAGAAAGTGAAAGCCAAAAAGATTGCATTCAGGCAATACAAAAAGACACAGGCAGAAGGGTGAGGTAGTACTGGTTGGAGACTTCAATATTCCAGACGTGGACTGGAGCATCCCAGCAGCAGCATCAACTAGGAGCAGATTTATCCTGGACTCCTTCAGGGAGAAGTACCAGGAGAAACAAAGGGAGGCAGGGAAGTCAGTAAGGGAAGCCAAAGCTCAGACAGAAGACACATTGCAAAATCAGTGGTTAAAGGGGATAAAACCTTTTACAGGTACATAAGTGAAAAAAGAAAGACAAAGGGAGGGATAGTGAGACTGAAGGGGAGGATGGGAGTCGCGTGGAGGATGACAACAGTAAAGCTGACATATTGAACAGGTATTTCTGCTCAGTCTTTACTGAGGAAGAGGGTAATGGGTCTGAAGGAGTACAAAGGGTGAGAATGTGCAGAAATGGACACAAGTCCCTTTCACAGAAAGGGTCCTGAAGGAACTGGAAGTAATAAGAGTTGACAAAGCAATGGGGCCAGATGGGATCCCCAGGGTCCTTAAAGAACTAAGAGAGGTGGTGGCTGAACCTCTGGCTATCCTGTTTAGCCAATCACTGGAAATAAGGGAGGCACCCAAAGACTGGAGGACAGCAGATGTAGTCCCTTATACAAAAGTGGGAACAAAGAGGAAGCAGGAACTACAGACCAGTCAGCCTCACCTCGGTAGTGGGAAAGATCATAGAAGCACTACTGAGGGAGAGATTGGTGGAAAATCTGGTTGTCAATGGACTACAGGACCCAAGGCAGCATGGTTTCACCAGGGGAGGTCATGTCAGACCAACCTCATTGAACTTTTGACTGGGTGACTAGGGAGGTGGATCAGGAGGGCAGTGGACATGGCCTATCTGGACTTCAGCAAGGCCTTTGACACTGTGCCACATAGAAGACTATGACACAAACTGGGGAATATGGGTGTGGGCAGGACAGTAGTGTGGTGGGTAGGTAACTGGCTGGGTGGCAGGACACAGAGGGTGGTGGTAAATGGCTGTCACTCCACAGAGGAAGAGCGACCAGTGGGGTACCACAGGGATCAGTGCTGGGACCGGGTCTCTATTCAACATCTCATACAGTGACATTGCGCAGGATCTAGAAGGCAGAATTTCACTGTTCGCTGATGACACAAAGCTCTGTAACAGAGTAGACACACCAGAGGGTGTAGACAGAATGAGAAGGGACCTGCAGAAACTTGAAGAATGGTCAAGGGTTTGCAGTTGAAATTCAATGCAAGAAGTGCAAGATAATGCATATGGGGCACAAAACCCCTGGCACAATATATCAGTTGGGGGTGAGGATATAGCATGCACCAAGCAGGAAAGGGATCTTGGGGTTGTCATCTCTGATGACCTCAAGGTAGGAAACAGTGTGACAAGGCATAAGGTAAAGCAAATAGGATGCTGGGATGTATAGGCAGGGGCATCACCAGCAGGAAAAAGGAGGTCATAATTCGCTATACAAGACACTAGTGAGGCCCCACCTGGAGTACAGTGTACAGTTCTGGAGACCATACCTACGTAAGGACATAGACAGGGTAGAGAAGGTTCAGAGGAGGGCAACAAAGATGGTGCATGGATTGCATCACAAGTCCTATGAAGACAGGTTGAAGGAACTGAACATGTACTCCTGGAGAGGAGGAGAGGGGATATGATAGAGACATACAAGTATCTTACATGGAGAAACAGGGTGCAGGAAAACACTATTTTTGCGAAAAAGATGTTCCGGGACTAGAGGGCATGGGATGAAGTTGGAGGGAGGACGATCCAGAGGAAACATGAGAAAGAATTTCTTCACAGAATGGGTGGTGGACAAGTGGAACACCCTGCCAGAGGAAGTGTTGGGGCTGAAACAATCACGGGATTTAAGAATGCATGGGATAGACATAAAGGAATTCTAGAGGTCAGGGGTAAGGAAACAGACTTCTAGGAAAACAAACTGAACTTACAAGCTCAAATGGGCAGACTGGGTGGGCCATAGGCCCTTATCTGCCGACACTGTCTGTATCTATGTATCTATGACTGGTCCTAATATTGAACCTCATGTACCCCACTAGTATCCCCCTTTCTTCAGAGTGGACTCCATTTACCATTACTCTCTGTGTCCTATTCTCCAGCCAATTCTTTACCCAGGCTATCATCTTGGGACCCACTCCCAGGCTGGCTAACTTGTATATTAATCTTTTGTGTGTGACTGTGTCAAATGCCTTGCTAAAGTCTAGGTAGGCCATGTCCACAGCCCCTCCTGACCTACTACTTTGGTCACCGAGTCAAAGAAATCTATTGTATTTGTCTGGCATGACCTTCCCACTGTGAATCCATGCTGCCTTGGGTCCTGTGCCCCTCTGGTCTCTAGGTACTCGACAATTCTTTCCTTCAGAAGTAATTTCATAATTTCCTATCACCATACCTCTCAACCTTTGTCCCCCAAATGTGGAACATTGCCTCTCAAAATGTGGAACAGAGGAGCAAAATGTGGAACACTTAATCAAATCTTACCTAAGAAGCTCAAAACACTGTTAAAATGTTTGCATTTATGTATGTTCAGAAAGTCTGTTATTAATTGAATAATATATTTTTGCATCATTTACTAAAAATGTTGCTTTAAAATGTTGACACTGAATGTGGGCAAAGTCCTCTAATGTGGAAAATGGAGCTTTGTGAAGTAAAATGAGGAACGTTCCTCCTAATGTGGTACAGTTGAGAGGTGTGCCTATCACTGAGGTTAAACTAACAGGTCTGTAGTTTCCTGCTTCTGCCCTGCTCCCACTTTTGTGAAGTGGAATCACATCTGCTCTCCTCCAGTCCTCAGGTACCACCCATCCTCCCATGATTTGTTAAAGAGGGTAGTCAGTGGTGTTACTAGTTCTACCCTTAGTTCTTTTAGAATTCTGGGATGAATCCCATCAGGCCCCATTGTTTTGTCCACTTTCAGTTTTAAGAGTTCTTTCAGAACCCTTTCTTCTGTAAATGGGCTGATATCAACTTCTGTATCCAGAGTGTTTCTATTGTTTGGTTTAGGTACCTCCCTCTTCATTTTTAAATACTGAGCAAAATATTTGTTTAGTATCTCTGCCTTTCATAGTCACACTCTGTCCACCCCCAGTATCTCTGCCTTTTCACAGTCACCCTCTGCCCACCCCCAGCAGTGCGCGACTCAGCACCAAGCAACGCCTGGTGTTCCACGGATGCCCACAGTAACCAGGTGTGCTCCATCAGCCTCTCGGCATCCTGGGCCTCCTGGCCCACCCATCGAGCTGGGGGGTCCTCAGCACACTGCTGCACAGCCTCCCTTAGTGGACACTGCACAGTGGGGCAGTAGAGGGCATGGTACCATCTGGCACACCAGAGGTGGGCACCGTGGGCACACTGCCCATCGTCACCTGCATCCTGCTGCCACCGCCCAACTGTCTGCTGGGCAGTGCCCCATGCCTCTGCCTCAAACAGCACCACCCCACACCCACACCAGACACAGCTGTGGCACCACACATAACTGCACTGCCAGGGATGGGGGCAGCTGTGGAGCTATGGGCATCAACGGGACCTGCCAGTGCCTGTGCAGTGGGAAGGGCGTGTCAGGCACTACCGCTCCTATGCTGTCCAGTACCAGAGTATGATCATCATTGGTGTCGGACATCACCCCAAGCTGGGTCTCTGCACACAGCACCTCCAGGCTGTCGTCGATGCAGGAACCGAGCCAGGCAGTCATCCAACCCCATGGCATGGTTGCTAGCCCACCACTGGTCACCCTGCAGGATGTCCATATGGCAGCAACCCTATCATTAATCTGCCTCCTGTCTGTGCCAACCTTCTTCTTGCACTCCTGCTAGGTGCAATGGTGGTGGCTGTGGGTGTTCATGTAGCAAACCATCTCCTTCCTGCCCACTGCCTTTCCTGCGGTGTGCTCGTGGTGCTGCTGAGTAGGCCCTCCTGGTCTATATAGGCCTCAAAGAGGGGCATTGCTCTCAGCAGTTGTAAAGTTGAGGCTACACTTGCATGCAGACCCCTGACTCTCCTCATTTCCAGACATTCTGCTACCTGTGGACATGAAAAGCAAAGTGGGTCAGTGCAAGCACATTGCAATGCAGCACACTGTTGCAATGTTTGCATGGTCCTCCGCTCATCCATGTTGCCAGTCACTTACCTGAATGGTTGCAATAGCGGTGTGTGGCCTGTGCTGTTCGTCGACGCTTTTAAGGTACAAGGCACGCAAATCAGCCTGTGTGCAATGTTAATGATATGGTAATGCCCCCACTGCACTATGCATTGGCTCATGAGGTGATCTGCATGCAGCATTTCAATATTGTGTAATTGCACCATGCACAGTGGGGTTGCTTGAGACATCTCTGTGGCACAATACTGGCGCCTGTCGATTGCGCCCACAGCGGTGTGCATGTGCGGCATGCAGCTGCAGTGCACAGTGTGGTGCATGTGCCTGCAGTCCATGTGTGCAGCAAGACCACTTTGCTATCACGTGTCATGTGCAGTATCGCGATGCCATGGCACGCGTCGCGATTGCTGAGTATTCCATCATGCGTACAATCACTGCCTCTATCGTTCACCTGTGCACTGCATCGCGAGGGTGATGACCCTGACCTACAGGTCAAGTCATGACCTACGGCCCTACTAAGCCCCGCGAAGCTGCACACACCCATGACTGGCTTATGGTCTCAAGACTGCACATCCACACGGTTGCCACCGCCAGCCTTGTGTATCCTATTGCATCCTGCTCATGGCAGACACAAGTGCTGTCTCACAGCCATTTTTCTCCTGAACTCAGCTGCTGACCATGGTGCAGGGATAGAGCAGGAGGGCAGGCAACTGGACAGAGGTTAGGCTCATCAACCTGGTGGCTGTGGTTCAGCCCTTTGCAGGGCAGCTGTAGGCCAGGTGCCACTCCAGCAGGCCAGGGGTGGTGTGGCACCATGTTGCAGAGGCCCTGGAGGGGAGGACTGGTGTCAGGTGCATGGCAGAGCAGTGTAGACATTGGTATGGGGACCTGTGGCGGAGGGCACCAGACCAAATGCGGCATATGCAGGCCGCGTCCTGTGAGGATCCATGCCACAGCCAGGTAGATGTGCTTATGTTGCTGTTATGCCTAGGCATAGTACAATGGTGATTGAATGGCTGTGTGGCATGGCCCACAGTGGGGTACTTCATTGGCCTGGGGATACTGTGCATTGGGCTTGGCTGCTGCACAGGTGGCCGTGCTGGTGATGGGCCTCAGGCCTGACAGGGACACACCAGCACACAGCAGACTGTGTGGTGGGGGCTCCACATGCATGATCATGTACTGATATCCACCATTCTTCATTCCCTTCACAGGGCCAGAGGACCGTAGACAGGCCAAGGAGGTGACAGAGGTGGCCAGTGCAGCACAGCCTAGTGGGCAGCAGGCGGCAACAGATCCTAAAGAAATTCTTACCATGATTTGATTTCAAACTGCTGTTCTTTTTCTCAAACATAATTCTCTCTTTGTTTTTGTTGCTAAAAATACAAGATTTTTCTTTTACTCAAAGGTCCTGTCGTCAAGAAGCCAAACAAAATTTCATACTCTAAATCCAAATACTTCATAATATCTTTTTATCCAATGTTTTCGTCTCTCTTACTTTTTAAGGTACAGCTGACAATGCCTTGTCCTGTTTTTTATCACTTATATTTTTATCTAAAATTAAAAATTGTGTTGATTAATCCCCAATAACCACACACCTGGAATGGGTTATTGCGCTTATAACATGGGGTTATGACAGTGCAAAAAAAAAACAGGAAAGTCAGATAAAATTATGAAAACCTTCAGTTTTTATGAGGTATGCTTCCCAACACAAAGTGGTCCCACTGTTTGAAGGGTCATCCTATATTGTGCAGAGTGTCTCTGTGTGCAGTCGACTTTGCTAAATATATGTTGCTCATCATACAGTTACTAAACTGGCACACATACAGGTTACTTGTAACATGGTGTAAGAAGTTACAGATTAATGATTAACCAAAGGCAACAGGAGCTGAGCTTCAGACAAGTGTGTGCTGCCTTTTGCTAGTGATCTGCTTGCTTAATTTCACAGAACAAGGAGAAATGCTGCAGGAGAGTTTTGCCCCACCCACCCACTTTCCACTATAACATCAACTGTCATCCGTGGTCTGTACAACTGTGGTACCTATCAATTATTCACTGTTGCTGTCTCTCTGTCGCTTTCTCTTAGCTCTGACATGCACAACTGGGACCTGCTCTTTCTGCGTCACACTGAGCTCTGCTCCCGACCACTGAAACCAGATGTCTGCACCACTGCTTTCCAGGCAGGCTGCAGTCCCTGTTACTCTTTCTCTCGAGGTGCTCTGTGATCTGGCAGTGGGGGGCAGCTGTAGAATCACGGGCTGGGAGGAGGCGCTGACTTCCTTAGGCTGACATTAGAGGTATTTTTCCACTCTTGCTAGTGACACAGCAACAGATACACACACATGCCATTGCCCCGATTTTCCTCAGCTCTGTCACTACCTGCATTCCACACCTTTGACACAGTGACAGTGAGTCACGGTGACACACTTCATGGGGAGGGGCAACAGGATAGCCACTTTGGTGGCTCCACAGCATGGAACAACATACTTTAACTTATAGCCATAAACTCAGTGTCTTCTATGTCTGTCACTATGTCGTACAGATGAAGAACAGCGCAGCACCTTCAGGAGGTGATACAGTCCAGGTGCTGTGTGGTCACTGACCATGTTTCTCGGACTGAGGGCTCAGTGAATGGGGAATCTACCTGCAGGACAATGTGTGCAATAACAAGTCCATCGCTCTATTGTAGCGGCACATGGAGGTCCATGGCGTGGTGGATGGCCAGAAAGAAACTTGTGAGGGCAATGGGTTCTTTCTAAATGTTGACTGTGGCAGGCCATGGAGATCTGCAAGGCAGGTGGGTGCCTGTGTGTGGCACTGAATTGTTCTGTTGGAACAAATATGGTTGAGTGGCATGGCAGGGGAAGACAGGTCTCACTCTTTACTCTGTCTCCTTGTGCTGCCCCATGTATTGGAGGAGGTTCTTTCCACAGCTGCAATATGCACTGGGTTGCCAGAGATCCAGTACAGAGTCAGTGGCTAGGAATATGTTGTGTTGCTGTGACTTACTTATCGCGGGGCCATTGGAAAATTGCGCCGTAATTTTTGTGGAATCATAATTTTCACCATTCTCTGCAAAAACTGACATGTTCCACAATTTCTTGAAATTTTGAGTTTTATATTGAACTGTGTAAACAGTATTAACATTTTAATAAAATACTCTCAATGTATTGACAATTTTGCACACAGACTTGAGTTAGGCGAAACAATGCAGTGCAAGGTAGAGCAAGGGTTTTGTGACACTGATTTCTTTTGAATCTTTGTCTTGTTTGGTTTCAAAATCCACTGGCCAAGTATAAGTACACTTAAACACTTAACATTTGTTTTGTGTTGAAGCAGTCTATCATAAAACTTTTTGTTGACACACATACTGAAACAAAAGAAGGGAGAAAAGGTGCAAATTATCCATTCACTTAAATGGGGTGCTAACTATGGAGCCTTTTTGTAAGTGGCAGGGCAAGTTATTCTTTGTGAGCATACTTTCATTCAGACTAGTTTTGATTCAAACAGTTGAGGATTTTGGATGACCCTGCCGATTTTAAATTTGAATAAGCTAGTTGGTAACAGAGATCTTACTCTTAGCAACTACCCCTAGATCACAAGCAAAGACTACAATAAAAACCTGACTAAAGTCTAAAACAAGCTTATAAAACACAAAATGTATCTGAACATTTATCTTTAACTAAACAAAATCATTGCAGCCAGAGGAAAACAAAAGGTAAATTACAGGGTACACTGACTACTGTATGATGCAGTAAAAATATATTGGTATTTTTTACATTTTTGTTAACCATGTAAGGCCCACTAGACACAAGTGCCTGTTTTCAGGTACAACCCAGGAGCACTGAGGGAGGTTAAGTGACTTGCTCAGAATCACAAGGTATGCAAGTGGAGGTTGTGAGAATCAAACCCAGGTCTGCTAGATGTTGTCAGCTCATTCACAGTTTGTTACTCTTACCTCTAGATTATACTGCCAGCCCCAATAACCCCAGATTTAATGTTTAAATATGTGATTTCAAAATTAGTGTATAGTACCTACAGTACAAATTATGACCATTAAACACTTTAACAACATTTTACTAAAACTCAATTATTCACCACTCTGTCTGCTTATTTTTCTTGTACCAAAGTGGGTGAATAGCTGGCAGAACTGTAAACAGCTGTTGATTAGGCTTCATTACTCTACAGCCAGAAACAAAAAAATATTTCTTCTGGCTTTATTCAATATTTATTTGCTGTGCCTCACTTTATAGAATCTATTTAGCACTGTATGAGGCAGATGCTTTTAAATTTTGGAAGATAGGCAATGCTTATGATAGTTTATCAGTTTAGTATTCTTATTAGGAACATAAACTTTTTTCATGTTTTAAACATATTCCAGTGTCAGTGCATTCATTTAGCAATTTATATTGAATAATATATGCTGCAGAAAACATTAAAAGATTTATTGTGAAGCACTGGGTCTATAGTAGAACCCACGTAATTTTTGCAAATGCTCCGCAATTTTGGGTAACCTTTTCCGCAATTTTCCAGTGGCCCTGTTCATACATTATCGAATGGCAGTCCTTATAGCAGTGCCATAGGCTGCACAAATCTGTGCTGGACTTCTCTGTGCATTCTCTTGGCACTGCTCTCGCTGGAGTAATGGCTGCCGCTTGCTTTTGGATTGCAACATTAGAATGAGAATCAGTCTGCCCACTGATACTGCTGGCTGCCCTTCACCCCAATTGTGCGTATATTGGGATTAGTCAAAGGCCACGACAGGGAGTCAACCAATTGGATTGGACGTTTTACTAACCCCATGTTATAAATTTATTTCCTGCAGATATGCAAGTGTTTGAATGTGTGTGGGAGGAGGGGGTTATTTTTTGCATTTGATATTGTATTTGATTAAAGCATTCACTTGTGCTAATCCATTAAATTAAATAGTAATGCTGGGACCCTTGTGCTTGTTTTTGGCGTTTCTAAAGCTGCTGACTGTTTTTATGAAAATATCCCTTATATATAGTACTTGTGTAGGAATTTATATTTGCTGCATATCCTGTTTGTTCGTTAACTGATTCGAGATGGGGTGGGGAAGCTATTTTTTTTTGCATTTGATATTGTATTTAATTAAAACTTTAGCATATACTGTATAAATCCATTACATTACATTAAATAGTAATGCTGGGATCAGTGTATGTTTTTTTGTTTGAATGTTTGTTTTGTTTTCTTTTCTGAAGACTGCTGATTATTGATGCCGTGCTGTTTGTAAATGTTTTAATATGCTGGCTGTTTCAGAATGTTTTATTTCTCCTTCTCATACCATTCTCCCTAACCTTGTTAACCCTATGCCTGAAATACTTGTTATTGCTCTGTGTATTTTTATCTATTTCTGTATAATTATGTCTATTTATCATGTGTACATAAAAGTGTTATTCTTGACCTTGTGTAGCAAGTCCATCTTGTAAATGAGCCTGCTCAATGGTGTTCGCCTGGATAAAGACTTGATTGATTGATTGATTGATATTAAAATCTCTCTTTTCTGTATGCAAATATATTTTGAGTAATTTTCCTGTTTGTGAAAAGCATGCCTTTTTAACTGATTCTTTGAATTTATGTAGCTGTTTATACTGTAGGTGCTGTGCTCAGTTTGAATTTTGGAGTATGTTTTTATGTGTCTCACATTTTATTTACACTATGTTGAGAAGTATGGGGTCCATGGTTGTGGAAAGGTGATCTGGGGAGGATGGTCTAGTTGAAGGAAGGTGGTCCTGGGGAGGTTCTGCTCTGGAGGGAGTGGGTCCACCTCCTGGGAAGGGTGGTCATCTGGGTGTCTAGCTCCAGGGAGGGAGCTCAGTTGGGGAGGCTGTTCCATAGGTGGGAACGATGGTCCCAGGGGTCCAGCTGCAGGGAGGGTTGTCTGCCTGGGGAGGCTGGCCCAGGGCATGAAATTGTACACCAGCTGCAGGGAGGGTGATTAGTGGTGGTGGTGGGAGGCTAGTACAGTGATGGAAGAGAGGTCCAGCTGCAGGGTTGGTGGTCGACTGGGGGCTGGAACTGGGCTTGTGGTTGGTTCAGCTCTAGGTAGAGTGGTTGTGCTGGTTCAGGGGCTTGGGAAACAGATGCAGAAGAGACTGTGGCCTATTGGATCAGAGACTTGGGGGGATGCTCCAGCTACATGGAGGTTGTTTGCCATGTGGTTGGAGGCTGGTCCAGATGCAGGTAAGGTGGTCAGCTGTGGAACAGCTTGGTCAGGAGGCTGTGTGGTGCTCTAGCACCAATGAGGTTGCTCATCATGAGAAAGGCTGGGGCTAGAAGGGTTGTCCAGCTGCATGCAGGATGATCCTGTGCATGGAAGGGTAATCTAGCAGTGAGGAGGGTGGTTGGCTGTGGGGGAGAAGGTTGATCTGGACACTTGATGGTGGGGGTGGGGGTAGGACCAGAATTGTTAGACTATACAAGGGGTAAACCTTGACATTTTGGGAAGAACTTTGACAACCAATAGTTACAACAACTGTCAGTCTGTAGTTCATCCATTAGGGTCAATATTTTCCTCTGTAGCCCCCCAACTGATAAGGCTGGTACTGCTGGCTCTGCGCTTGTGCCATATGCACTCATCACAGTGTCATGTGCATTGCCACCACCTCACTGTTCCACATACACTGCCACCACTGTGCTGTGCCATGTGCACCACCATTTCTGTGCAGTGCCATATGCCCCTACTGACTCTGTGCTGTGCCATGTACACTGTCACCACCACCACATGGTGCCACTTGCACAATGCTACCATTTGCAATACCAAATTCACTGTTGATTCCACATTGAGCCACTTGCACTGCTGTCAATATTTGGTGCCATGTGCACCTGACTCCACTGGAACTGTGCCTGGTGTTGACCATCACTGTGCCCTTGCTCATTGGCCCTGGGCTGTAGGCTGGGGCATGTGTGGCATCAGTTATTTTCATTCACTCACCCTTGAAGGCCCAAGTATTGATACATGCTGTGTAGGTCAGGTAGAATTTGTGAGTAGCAGAATTAAGGCCTATTATGTTAAAATTATTGCATCAAAATGAAGGGCACTTTAAGGCTATGGCCTGGCTTCTCCCTGACCAGTTCACAATGACAACCATTTAAACCCAGTTTTAAAGCTGGAGGTCATATAGCATTTTCAAGGTCATATCCTGAGTCAATGACCATGGAGGGATTTGAACTAGGGATCATCAGGCTCATGTAATATCTGTGCTCTCCCTGTAGCTCTTGTACCTCTCGGAACTCTGTCTCTACTCTTGTCTTTATTTTTTCCTTCTACTAATCCTTTTTCCTTTATTTCTACAGGTCTGACAGGACATTGACCCCAGTTTGACAGGGCACAGACTCCAACATAACAGATAAGTATTGGTTATGTTTAACTTCCCTATTGGTTCCATTTTGTTCTTGAAGAACTATTGATCCTTTGTGACCCCATGGCTATTCTTTTTTCTTTTTTGAAGTTACAATTGGACATCACTCTGAGTCACCCACCCCAGGCTCCCCAGGAACCTGGTAAAATATCTATTCTACATGCTTAGTAGGCAAGTTGTAATGATGCAGCCACAACTGTGCCTTGCCTGTCTCCTGCACACTCTGCATTGCTTTTGCCCATGACCCATATATTTTGTTAATGCATTTGTAGTGGAACATCAGGAATTAGAATGCCAGAACCACCAGGAATGCAACAAGTAGAATATGGGTGTATTCAGGTTCTCACATGGCATTTGCTAATCCTACAGGAAGAAAAGTTTTGAAGTAAAGCAGATCTGTCAGTTTAAGGGTCTTTCCTTCACAGTGCCAACATAAATGTGGGGACAGCCCTCAGTAAGTTATTAAGGATGGCAAATCTTGCCTCCTCCCAGGTTTAGGTCATCTTCCAGTGTTCAGAAGGTCTGGCATTTCTCATTGATAAAGGCCCAGAAGTTGATTTTCCACCATTGGCAGAGGTAGCCCTTGAGGTAAAACATGGGCTGGGTAGTAGGCAAACTTTGTCTGTGACCGTTTTGAAGAACAGGATGGCATGATGCCAGGAGGCGAGACATGCACTGGAAGAGGTGGTGGGTGTTGCTACTCCAGGTGCACTGAGGGGTTGAGAGGGTACACTCTGAGAGTGACTCCTTGTTTATGCTGGAATGCTGCCTTAGAGAGTTTGCAGGGTATAGGCCAAGCCTAGGCTGGTATCTGGGTTCAGGCAACAACACAGAATTTGTACAGCAGGAAAGAGGTTGGCCTCTGGGGGCAGGATAGGGAGGAAGAGCTGTTGCTGGGATGCGGGGCAGATTAGGTAGTATCAGGAAGAGCATACTCAGCCTAAAGTATGGCAGACACATTGGGAGATGCTGAGGAGCAGGTGTAGCAAGAAAGTGGAGGTATTGTGAGTGAGAGATAGGCTGCGGTAGTATCTCTGACTGTGAGGAAAATACAGCAGGATGTGCAAGTGGCTTTATCACAACAGTTGGGCAAGGAATTCACACAAATAGTATAATCATTATATTTAATATTATCCTAGTGTCTATGCACATGCTGTTGCTTTTCACAGAAACATAAAATAGACTTGTCAGCAGATAAGGACTGCTAGGCCCATCAAGTCTGCCCTTAAGCCCTATACTTGGGCCTAGTCACTAATCTGCACACCAAAGGCACACTTCAGGGCACCAGCTCCACACCCTTGGAATTTCTGCACGGGGCCACATTCACAAACACTGGCCTCTGCCTGGCTCCCATATGTGGCCCTCCTCACAGAGCACAGGCTCGGAGGACAGGTGGGTGCAGAGCATCGGATCAAGGTGGGTAGACATTCAGCTGCCCTGGCAGGGTTCTGCAGAGGATCCCTTGCACCCATGGGGCACCATGTTGTTGGCCAGCATGCAAAGTGCCAACCATGCTGATGAGGGGAGTACCCCAGCTGACCGCCTCCCAACCTCCAGGTGTGCTCTGATGGCGGAGCAACCTTATTAGGAGTGCGTTGCCCCCCCTGTGTTCTTAAGCATCTGGTAGCTTCCCCAGGGGCGCATAACCAGCCCTGGTGGTTTGTGGCTGCCCTGGAAATGCATAGCCAGAGCTCCCATACACAGCACTCTGCACCGTAGTGAATGCATAGTGCTGGCTCCCCCTGCCGCCCCCAGGCCTGCCCCTTGTGGAGTTCTGCGATTGGATGGGGATCAGGTGCGTGGGGGGTATGCACACAGTCAATGTGCCCAGGGACTAGTCAGGTGTAGAGTGGGCTACACACCCTAGTTGTGTGGGGCATAGCCCACCCACACCTTCGTGAATAGGCCCCAATCTTTGTGGCCTCTGACCCTAAGTGGCCAATGGTTTCCCCTCACTCCTTCACTCCTCAAGGTTCCCTTGTGCTTATCCCAGGCAAGGCAAGTTTAAAACCCTCCACTGTGCTTGCTCCCACCATCTCCTGTGGTAGGCTATTCCAATTGTCCACCACCCTCTCTAAAGAAAAACTTACTCACTTTTCCCCTTAACCTGCCCCTCTCCAATTTCATATAATACCCCTTGTTCTTGCACTCCTTCTGCACTGGAAGATGTCTTCTTCCTGTACCGTGTTAATGCCCTTGAGGTATTTGACTGTTTCTCTCTCATGTCCCTCGTTCCCACCTTTCCTTCAGCGAGCAGTGAGTACATATTGTTTTGTTACACTCTCTTTATGGCTCCGGGGACCAGGGCATCTATCAGAGGTGTTCACTTGACCCATTGCCCTCCTCCCATCGAGACCTCCCTTGTCCAGGACCCCTCACCAGGACCTTCCAGCACCCCTTGGATCATCCCCAGGGAGGTCCCGCCCCACCTACCTGGTGGTCTTTCTGTGAATTAGAGGGTCAGTCCTGGTGGAAGGCCTGGGCTGTCCACTGGAGAAATGGTTTGACATTGGGGATGTAGGCTGGGTCTCTGGAGCCCTTGTTGCCTCCCTGGTCCTCTGTGAATTTTTTTTCCTTGTGTTTCCCCTGGAGTACAGTTGTGCAATGGCTTCCCTAGCACTTCGTGCCGATGCCTGCTGACACCCCACCCCAAGTTGCTGCACCATAAGTTCCTTGCAATGTCTCTGATTTCCAACAGAGGCAGCTAAGGAGTGGCACATAGCCCTGGATCCCTCCCGGGAAGGGAGAGCAGTCATCCAGATGCTCAATCCTTTACCTCCCCTGATGACCCCGGCAGCCTTGGTCCATTCCCGAACCTGGGTCACCGGCATGGGCGAGATGTGGTGTCCAGCTCCCTCAACCCCTCAGTGCCACGAACTAGCTCATTGACTACATATTAGGGTCCTTTAATCTGTCTTCATCGTTTTGCAGGTGCAAGCCAAGTATCATCTTGGTTGCCCTTCTCTGGACTGTTTCCACCCTGTTGATGTCTTTGCAAAGGTGTGACCTCCAGAACAACACACAATACTCCAAGTGAGGCCTTACCATTGCTCTACACAGTGGCATTGCCACCTCTTGCCTTCCTTTTTAATAGTCTTTGGTAACCAGGTAAGGCCCACTAAGCACAGGTGTCAGTTTTCAGGGGCAACCTGGGAGCACTGGGAGGTGACTTGCTCAGAATCACACAGTATGCCAAGAGGAGGTTGTGGAATCAAACTCAGGTCTGTAGAATCTACCAAGCTCATTCACAGTTTGTTACTCTAACCTCTAGGCTATACTGCCAGCCTTCTGCTAGGGATATCTCTGCCTATGCATCCCAGCATGCCACTGGCCCTCCGTGCAGCCTTTTTGCTCTGCTTGGACATCTTTAGGTCATCTGGAAATGGTATGACCCACAGCTCCTACTTCCTTGGTGATTGTCAGCACATCTCCCCCTACATCCTGTATGTTTCCCCAGTGTTCTCTCTTCCCAGGTGCATTATTTTGCACTTCTTTGCATTGAACCCCAGCAGTCACACCTCAGACCATTTTCAAGCTTCCTCAGGTCCCTCTTCATTTCTCTACCCTTCTGGAGTATCAACCCACTGCAGATCTTGGTGTCATCAAAAACAGGCAGACCTTTCCCTCCAGCCCTTCCATAATGTCACTGATCTAGACATTGAACAGGACTGGTCAAGGACTGATTCCTGAGGTACCCGCTGGTTACCCTCCTCCTGAATTGATCTCATTTACCAGCACCCTCTGTCTCCTGTCTGCTAGCCAGCTTCTTACCCAGTCTACCACGCTGTGTCCCATGCCCAATGGCCATCTGTTAAGCAGCCTTTTATGTGGGATGGTGTCAAAGGCTTTGCTGAAATCAAGGTAGACAACATCCACCACCCCTGTTTGAATTCCTTCATCACCAAATCAAAAAATCTATAAGATTCATTTGACACAATCTTGCTGCTTTGAATCCAGGCTGCCTTCGATCCTGGGCACTGTTGGCTTCCAGGTGTGCCACAATTCTTTCTTTCAGCGCCTCCATGATCTTCCCCACCACTGAGGTTAGGCTGACCAGCCTGTAGTTTTCCAGCTCCTCCCTAGTTCCACTTTTGTGTAAAGGAACTACATTTGCTTTCTTCCAGTACTCTGGAACCACTCTTGTGTTGAGTGACTCTGTGAACAAAGCTGCCAGAGGTGCTGCTAGTTCACTCGCAGCTCCCTCAATATCCTTGAGTGTATGCCATCTGGCCCAATAGCTTTATCCATCTTCAGCTTCTAGAGCTCCTCCAGGTCTCTCTACTGTGAGTGGACTGGTGTACACCTCTCCCTTCCCTTTGCATCTGTTGGCCAGCTGTGATCTCTGACCCTCACCCTCTTCAGTGAATACTGAACAAAGTGTTCAATATTTCTGCTTTCTCCTGGTCTCCTCCTTACACTCTCCTTTATCCCCTTTGAGCCTTACTGTCCCTCCTGATTTTGTTTCTTTCACTTTCACCCACCTCCTTCAGCATATCTCTCGACCCCATGCACGCACGCTCTGCACCCCTACTGACCCACCCCCTTGTGTGCCACTGACAAAGTCTTGCTCTTGGGCTGCAACAGAGTTGATGCACAAGGTGGGGTGGAAAGGATGAGAAGGGACTTGGCAAGTTAGAGGAATGGTCAAATGTATGGCAGCTTAGATTCAATGCTAAGAAGTGCAAGGTAATGCACCTGGGAAACAAAAACCCTGAGAAGAGTACACAATGAGGGGATGAGACACTAACAACAACAAAAAATGGAAGGAAGGGACAGGGGTAGTCATATCAGATAGATGACCTAAAAGGTGGGCAAACAATGTGAGAGGGGCAGCAAGGAGGGCTGGGGGATTCTGGGATGCATGGGAGGCATCACCAATAGAAAACAGGAAGTTATCATCCCTCTGTACAGACAGCTGGTCAGACCCCATCTGGAGTACTGCGTGCAGTTCTGGAGACCCAATCTCCACTGGGAACGCATAGACAGGATGGAAGCTGTCCAGAGGAGGGCAACTAAAATGGTGCAGGGTCTGCACCCGGAAGACATGAAGAGAGACTTAAGGAGCTTAATATGTATAGCCTCGAGGAAAGGAGGAGAGGGGGGACATGATAGAAACTTTCAAGTACCTCAAGGAATCAACAAAGTCCAAGAGGTAGCATCTTTCAAAAAGAGGTGTGCAAGAACAAGAGGGCACAATTTGAAGATAGAGGGGGCAGCTCAGGGTAATTTAAGGAAGTATTTTTCACAGAGATGGTTGTGGATGCATGGAACAGCCTTCGGAGGAGGTTGTGGAGTCAAAAACAGTGGTGGAATTCAAGCATGCATGGGACAGTCATAAAGGCAATTCTAGGGGGTGGGGATAGGAAGAAGTAGGCTGCCGGTTAACTATGATCTGCAGCTTATCCATTAGGTAGGGAAATGGACAGACTGGGTGTGCCAAGCGGTCCTTATCTGCTGTCAAATTCTATGTTTTCTATGTTTCTATACTTACCACCCCTCTCCAGCCACCTCCCAAATAGTTTCCCATACCCTGTTTCCCTAGTAACCCCAAAGGGTTCAGACCTCTCTTGCACCAAACCCTCCACTAGACTCATTCTTCTTGTTGCTGTTGCAATTCCCTGGACTGTGTAAGGATCTGACTCTCTGTATTACACTATGTATTGCTAGAGTGTATCTACCCTGTAACTTGACTGTTTGTTTGTCTATTGTCTATTACTGTTATATGATGTGGAACCTTTGTAAAAGAGCCTTGGCTCAAAGGCTATTTCGAATCCCTAAATAAATAAATAAAACAAAAATAAATACCTATACAATGTCTTGTCCCCTTTCTTCACTGTCTGCACTAGTCCCTCCTCAGTCTGTGCCTTGGTGCTCCTAACCAGCCTTACCTGCTTCCCTTAGACACTCAATGTACACCTCCCTGTCTTCCTGCCTTTGGGTCCCTTTATACTTCCTGAAACTCACCCTTTTGCTCTTAATTTGTCTGCTACTTCTTTTCGAGAACCATAGCAGTTTCCTCCTTTCTTCCTTTCAACCTGATGCATTGGGTCGTCACTTCTACTATGGTGCCCTTTAGTTTCCCCTGCTCCTCAACTTCCCCTTACTCCCCTTCTGTAGGGCTACTTTGATACACCTACCCATTTCAGGAAGTCAGCCCTCCTGAAATCTGATACCTTCACCTTTGTGTCACTAGCTTGTGCCTGTGTTCCCACACTAAATCACACTACATGGTGGTCGCTGGATCCTAGCTGAGCTTTCACCTGGACGTCTGTGACTGTCCTCACTGGTTAGTATGAGGTGCAGAATTGTTGTGCCTCTGGTGGAACACTCACTAACTGCCTGAGGCCTGCCCTCTGTAATGAATCCATGATGTCACGGCTCCTGGATGATGTAGCTATTGGGGTTTCAAACAGAGAGCTTGCTCTGTGGCTCTGAGGAGGGAGGCAAGCAATCAATTGTCTCATGGACTTTATCCAGGATTCACAACCCACACATCAGCTTGTCATCTGCAGGATCACACAACTAGAAAGAACATAAAAAAGCAGGAGTTGTGATTCAACCAGTCCATGTAAGGGCTGCATAAAAAACATGCTACAGATAAGTGGCGCTTCTGGCTGTTATTAGCATCCACAACATGGCACCGCACTCAATATACTCACCCCTGGAAACGTTGAGAGGCATTGCCATTCTAGAGTTTCTAGTTCTGTGCAATCTGCCATGTGGCAAGGTAGGTTACAATAATAGCTCTTAAAAAGTTATGGTCTGATCTCACTGCTGATGTATGATGTTTATTTACAGCAGAGCCATATGCGATGTGGTCAGTGGGTGTGACAGCATGCATGGTGATTGGTGGGTGTGACAGCATGCATGTGGGTATGGAATCAAGAGGTGTGACAGCGGGCATGGTGTTACGGGTCAGTTAGCATGACAGCATGTGTGGGAGGCATGGGTTTGTGAGGTGTGATAGCATGCATGGTTGTATAGGTCAGTGAGTTTGACAGGGTGTATGGGGATGATGGGTGTGATGGTGTATGTGGTCATTAGGTCTGACAGCGAGAATGGAGGCACATGGTCAGAAGCAGATGTGACAGCATGCATGAAGGTATGGAATCATGAGGTATGACAGTGTGCATGGGGGTATGGGAGGACAGAATTTATGGTGGTATGGGATTGTGAGGTGTGACAGGGTACATGATGTTATAGGGTCCACTGGTGTGACCACTAACATGGCAAGTTTTGTCTGTGACCCTTTTGAAGAACAAGATGGCATGATGCAAGAAAGCCGAGACACCCACTGGAAGAGGTGCTGGGCGTTGCTGCTCCAGGTGCACCGAGGGGCTGAGTAGGGTAACACACTGATAGTGACCCCTTGTTTATGCTGGAATGCTGCCTCTGAGAGGGTTTGCAGGCTAAGTGCCAAGCCCAGGCTGGCACCTGGGTCCAGGGCAACAGCATAGAATTTGTTCAGCAGGATGAGGTTGGCCTCTAGGGGCAGGATAGCAAAGAGTAGAGCTGTTACTGGCATGCAGGGGCAGATTATGCAGTGCAGAGAAAACATACTCAGGCTAAAGTATGGCAGGCACATTGGAAAAGGCTGAGGGGCAGGTGCAGCAGAGGGTGGAGATATGGTGAGTGAGAAATAGGTCGTGAGGAAAATACAGCAGGAAGTGCAAGTGTTTTATCACAACAGTTGGACAAGGAATGCAAATTTTTTATTTTATTTATTTTATTTAAACAGCAGTTTGGAAAACCTTTGAGCCATAGGCTCATTTACAAAGTACCTTGTCACAGTAAGACAAACCAAAATACACAGTATAGCAGTACAACACATAAGTATAACAGTAAAATTAAGACATAGATACAAACAAGCTGGTACAGGTAGGATGGATGCAAACAATACCAGAGATTATGTCGTCCTTAGCAATAGTAATAAGCTTTGTCATAAGTATTGAGTACAGCTTTGACTAGTGGCAGTTACAGCATCGGTGTTAATAAGGTGGTTACGTAAGGAAGTTTTGAAGCACGATATAGTTGGAGCTTGGAGATGGAGGGGGCAGTGTGTGTTGAACCAGGAGGGGGTCCTAAAGCTGAAGGCTCTTTGGCCATGAGAGGTCCTAGCTCTAGGGATAACAAGAGAGGTTTTCCCAGAGGTCCAGTATGAACTAGTGGGACAGAGCGGCGTATGGTGGTGGTCAATCCTGGTGGGGAAAGCCCAAGGAGGGTCTTTTTGTAAGGGTACAGGTAAGATATTTGAGGCGCTACGTCGAGATCAAGTACCAAGCGCTTTAGCATACAGTAGACATTATATGTATTTCATTTATATGTAATATTATCCTGGTGTCTATGCACATGCTTTTGCTTTTCAAACAGGGAGCTCGCTCTGTGGCTCTGAGGAGGGAGGAGGAGGCAATTAATCAGGTGTCTCGTGGACTTTATCCAGGATTCACAATGCACACATCAGTTTGTCATCTACAAGACCACACAACTAGAAAGAGCGTAAAAAGGCAGGAGTTGTGATTCAACCAGTCCATGTAAGGGATCGCAACAATCATGCTACAATAAGTCAATCTCCTCAAGCTGATCTAAAGATACTGGAAGCCTGGCTTACATCCAACAGAATGGTCCTCAATGGAAGCAAAATGAAAGCTATGCTGTTTGGTCCTAGATCCTTAGGGCAGGATAGGTCCAGATTCCTACAACTTAAATTTCTAGCTGGAAAAAGTATAAATGTGGCGGGCACCATAAAATAATTGAACAAGGTCTCACCTTCAAGTCCCACGTTAACCAAGTAACCAGGACCATCCACTGTAAACTTGGCACACTGTACCAGCTAAAGACCATCTTACCCTGGAGCAAGGCTGGCATTGCCTCAGTGTTATGCTCCCAACACTTACCTGTGCTCCCCAGTACTACAGGGTATGCCTAAGATTGAGTTCAACCAGCTACAGGTACTGTATAACAAGGTTGCATCTTCACCCAAAGCCACCCTGTGACACACTTGCCCAGCTGCAGTGGCCTTCCTTTGCCCTATCGACTACAGTACCCTCTGCTCTGCTTCACATTCAAAATACTGAGTCGGCAGCTCCCCCAGCCCTAAAAGGGACTATCTCCCATAAGCACAATTCTTGGGCGCTCAGGACCTCCAGTGGTCTCTGCTTGAAACCCCAAGTCAAGACAAATGCGATTGCATGATCCTTCTTCTTTACTGATCCCCACTTGTGGAATAATCTTTCACCATCAATTCAGGAAGCTCTCTCCCTCTCCACTTTCCACACTAGACTCAATGTCCACATGTCTGAGACCAGCACTTGTTCCTGTCAAGGCATGGGTAGTCTCCCCCTGTCCCAACTAAAGTGCTACCCTCTCCCTGTCACCTAAATGGTCTATGAGGCCAGGTCTTGTCTCAAACAATCACTGCCTGTATGTCGAATATATAATTGACTTGTCTTGCTCTTTTCTGTGAATTACAGTCTTCTTCTGTGCTACTGTCATCATTTCTAACCTGGTTAGCATTGTACTCCTATTAGAATGTTCTCCCAAAAATTTGCACCTAATAATCTGCCTCTGTACTCTATCTCGGATCACCCTGAAAAAGGACCTTGAGGCTCAGTGGGCTCAACGGTAATCAAAATTTAATAAATAAATAAAGTAGCATTTCTGGTTCCCATTGCCATCCACAATATGGTGCACACTCAATGTACTCACACTTGGAAACATTGACAGGCATTGCCATTCTAGTCTTTGTAGTTAACATACTAACATACTATTTGCCAGCAGATTAGGCCTTATGGTCTATCGAGTCTGCTCGAACCTAGATCCTTAGTTGGGTGCGAGACCCTCCATCCTTGTGCTCCAAACCCTATCATCCATCCCACCCCTGGGACAGGCCATCATCTGATACATCCACTT
This sequence comes from Neoceratodus forsteri, assembly GCA_016271365.2. Taxonomy (NCBI): domain Eukaryota; kingdom Metazoa; phylum Chordata; order Ceratodontiformes; family Ceratodontidae; genus Neoceratodus; species Neoceratodus forsteri. The sequence goes on from CM028136.1 coordinate 216,847, forward strand.
TCTGTGTCTGTCCCACCCTCTCTTGAAGCCCTCCACTGTGGATCTCTGAACCAGCTCACCAGGCAGTGCATTCAAGGGTCCACCACCCTCTCAGTGAAAAACCTCCTCCTCTTTCCCCCTCACCCTTCCACCTTCCAACTTCAAACCATGTCATCTGGTGATACCTCCTGCTTTAGTCTAAAGATCCCATCCATGTTTACCTATTTATTCCCTTGAAAGTGCCAGAAGCCTCAATCCATGCTCCCCTGTCTCTCCTCTCCTCCAATGAAAACAGAGCAGAGCTCCTCCAAGTCTGTCCTGCGTGATCAAATCCTAGCCTCGTATCATCTTTGTTGCCCTCCTCTGTACCCTCTCCAGGAGCTGTATGTCCCTCTTCAAGGTATGGTCTCAGTACCTGCACAGTACTCAAGGTGTGGTCTAACCAATCCATTGTACAGCGAGCAGAATCACTTCCTTGCTCCTAGAGGTGATCCCCTTGCGATGCATCCCAACATCCTGTTTGCCTTGCTAGCTGCTCTCCTGCACTGCTCAGAGTTATTCATACATGTATCCACCATGACCCCTAGGTCTTTTCCCTGTTGGGCTTCCAGCACCTCCTCCCAGGGTATACCTGTGTTTAGGGTTTCCCGACCAAGATGCAACACCTTGCACTTGGCGATATTGAAATTAATTTCCATGTGAGACCAGCTTTCCAGGGTGTCAGGTCCCTTGCAGGGCCAACCTCACCTCTTCTCCCTCAACTACTGCTCCCATCTTGGGGTCATCCATGAAGAGACTCATTTACACCCTATACCATCCTGATGTCCGATATAGCCATTAAACAGGATTGGACCCAGGACCGAGCCCTGTGGTACCCACTACCAACCTCTGTGGGGTTGAGAGCTCCACAGACCACTACTCTCTGAGTGCATCCAGCTATCCAGTTTTCATTCCATCAGACCATCAAGGGCCTACTCTAACCCCATCAGTTTCTCCACCAGACCATTGTGGGGGACAGAGTCAGCATGTGAACAGAGTCAAGAATAGCCATCCACAGGCTTACCCTGTCCAGTTCCTGATGTTACCTATTCATAGAACTCCACAAGGTTGGTTTGACATGATCTACCTGGCACAAACCCATGCCCGACTATCGAGACCTCCCACCTCCTCCAAGTAAACCCCAATCGTTCCTTTAGTATACTCTCATTAATTTTCCCACCACCGAGGTTAAACTGATGGGTCTATAGTTTCCTAGTACTTCCTTGACCCCCCTTTATGGATTGGTACCACATGTGCCTCTCGCCAATCCTAGAGTACCCTCCCTGTCTCAGTGACCTGCTGAAAAGCTCTGCCAGGGTGCAGCCAGTATGTCTGCCAATTCCATGGTACTCTCGGATGAATGCCATCCGGCCCAGGAGATTTGTCTTTCTTTAGGGCCTTGAGGGTCAAGCCACACCCTTTGGCGGGGATGGTATCCATCCCCTCCACCTTACTAGTCTTTTATCCTTATCCAGATGTGACACCCCTGGGTACCTTTCCCTCCCTTTTGCTCCATTTCTGTTGCTCCCTAGTCCCTCCTGCAGCTTCTATCCCTTTGTGCCTTGCTTTGTAGATATCCCATCCCTCCCTAGTGAACACAGAGGCCAAGTACTCGTTAAATACTTCTACCTGGTCCCTAGCCTCTTCCACCACCCTCCTTCTGATCTCAATCTGCTGAGATGGCCCTTAGTTTTCTCCGCTCCCCCAATGTGCGGAAGAACCCTTTTCCCTCCATGTATTCCTGTGCCAGCCGTTGCTCTTTACTGGACTTTGCTCCCCTCACCATACGGGGTGACTTTTCTAGATGCAAGCTGGTACATTTCCTTATCCCTATCCCCTCTTGTTGTTTTATATTTTTGTAAGCCCCTTCTTTCTCTGACTGCTACCTGGACCTCACTGGACCACCAGCATGGTTTATGTGACCTTGCTCCCTTACGTTTCAACTTAGCGCAGATCCTGACTGCCTCATGAAGTCCCGTTTTATGACCTCCCATCTCCTTTCCACACTTGTCGTTGGGGTAATCCCCTTCAAGTGATCCTTGAGAATATTTCCCATGCCCATAAAGTCTGCCCCCTGAAGTCACTGCCAGTGTCCTGAGATCTCACCCCACTCCCCAATGCTTATTTGAAACCAGACAGTATTGTGGTCACTCCCAGTCAGGGGTGCTGTACAACCATGTCCCTTACCAGATCCCCATCTCCAGAACCACATTCAGGACATGCCCATCCCTTGTGGGCTCCATCACATGCTGTGTTAAGACACATCCTGGAAGCCATCCAGCAGCCTCTGCTCCTTGGCCACCTTAGAGGACATGGTTCCCCAGTTTGTACCTGGCATATTAAGGTCCCCATCAACACCACTCCTTCCCTTTTGGACCACACTGGGCAATGATGTTGTCCAGCAAACCATCCTCTAGAACATCACTCATCCCAGGGGCCTATATGCTACTCCCAGCTTGACCTTATCTCCTGCTGGGGATCGTGGAGTGACCCATAAGGCCTCCACGTTTCCCTCTGCCTCTTCTACCATAGCAATTTCTATATCATCTCTAATGAACATAGCCACTCCACCCCTCTGCCCTCCTTTCTATCCTTCCTAAGCATAGTGTGCCCTGTACATTTAGGTCCCAGTCATGGTTTTTGTTGTACGTTTCCGTGACTGCATACATCCACCCCCTCGAACAGCATGGCCTGGAACTCCTGCAACTTGTTTCCCAAGCTCCTGGCATTAACTAACTATAACCCCACCCTTATTCCTGATCCTCTTTGTGAGACCCCCCAGATTCCTTATACTTCCATCCTCCCCTGCTCCTCCTGAAACCTCCACCTCCAGTCTGTTTCCCCCTCCCCTTGGGCTTGAGGCTACTCCCTCATCTGGAGGGAGGGCTTCTAGTCAGCCCTCCTTATCCCTTCCCCCCTTACAAGTTTAAACCCCACCTTTCTTGTATGTAGTCAGCCATCCCTGTTTGAGGACTTCCTTCCCTAATGGGGCAAGATGAAACCTGTCCTTGACCTTGTGGGACTCTGTGAGTTCTGTGTAACTTGCCATGTGGCAGGTAGAGTTACAATAATAGTTCTGAAAAATTAAGCTCTGGTCTCACTGCTGACACATGCTGTTTATGTACAGCAGAGCATGTATGTGTGGTTAGTGGGTGTGACAGCATGCATGGGATTGGTGGGAGTGACAGCATGCATGGGGGTATAGAATTATGAGGTGTGACAGCGGGCATGGTGTTTCAGGGTCAGTTGGTGTGACAGTATGCATGGGAGGCTGGAGGCATGGGGTCATGAGGTGTGATAGCGTGCATGGTGGTATAGATCAGTGAGTCTGACAGGGTGTATGGGGATGATGGGGTGTGGTGATGTATGCGGTCATTGGGTCTGACAGCATGAATGGATGCACGTGGTTAGTATATGGCTGTGACAGCATGCATGAGGTATGGAATCATGAGGTGTGACAGGTTGCATAGGGGTTTGGGAGGACAGCATTCATGGGGATATGGAATTGTGAGGTGTGGCAAGGGTACATGATGTTGTAGGGTCCATTTGTGTGGCCACTTGCATGGGTTGGTGGATATGACAGTGTAAGTGGGGCATGGGGTCGTGTTCTCTAACAATTGTTGCCCCACCTGCAGCAAAACAGAGGATACCATGCTAAAGAAATTCACTTCTCAGCTGAGCTGCTGTGTTAATTCTGTTGCAGGAGAAGTTATTGGAGCAACCCTTGTTGGCAATGTGAGGATAGACTGGAACTGTCTGCACTCCCAGGAAGACCCTTTCCTTTACAACTAGGCTCAGGTAGAATTGCATCCATTTACTTTGTTTTTCATTTTGTAGGGAAAAGGGAGTCCCACAAGGTCACTTTGTGCTACCATGTGAAAAAGGAGGGTTCCTGCACTGAGGCGGCACCATGTTGTGAGGCTAGGTGGACACTGAGTAGCTGGGGCATGACTGGTGTATGGATACCTTCGACAGGATTTCCAATGTACAGCTGGTGATTAGCTAATGTTGGATGGCACCTACCAGGACCATTGCCAGGATTTTACAATGGGGTTCTTTTTGAGTCTGTGACTTTTTAAAGTAAGCTGGGGTCTGGGGCCTCCAGGTCCCCAGAAGCTCAGGGTTATATATGCTCTGTGGTGCATTTCTGGCTTATTTTTAAGCCAAATAACTCATATTTAAGCTCTCCTCCACCCCTTGCTCTTAAATTATGAGATGTCTGGCTGCAGGGTGAATACATACTTGTATTCTGTAAGTGAGGTTAGCAAAATGCTGACACTGTAGTCACCTGCTGGCTTGACGGCCAGGCCATGAATGTCAGCATATTGCTAACATCATGTGCAGAACAGAAGAAGAAGTAGGGGCTGGGATCTGTGTCTCTCCACCCTCCCTTGCCCCAACCTCAACCTCTATTAAGTACGTGTAGAGGGAGGAGCTACCAAATAGGGGTTATGGCTACCTCTGAGGAGGAGTGTGCTTTGGGACTGGAGCAGCAAAGCCTTGGTGCAGTCATGTTGAGAGTTGTTGTGTTAGGGGCCTGTATTTATGTTTACTGTTGGTTGGTTTCTATCACACTCTACAAGGACAGTCTTTATTAGGTGATAGGCCCAGCGGGCATCAGGGAGAGGGCAGTCTGAATGCTCGGCATCATTAGAGTGATTAGAGATGGGGCATTGGTAGTAGAGGAAATGGAGCAGGGACCACCGATCATGATGGCTGGCATCTTTGGAAGGGTAGTGGAGTGCATCACGGTGTGTGTTAGCCATTGTGCTAGCCCTGGCATGGAGAATGGGGGTTGTATGGCATGACAAAGGTTGGAAAATCTCGAGGTGGGATCAGAAGGCTAAGTTTGGAGTTGGGTAGGATGGGGGATGATAAGGAAGGTGGCCCTTGGGAAGAAGTGAGTTGGGGGAGGGCAGTGGGGAAAAGAAGGTAGTAGAATGTGGGCTCTGGTGAAGCACCCATTATGGGAGGGAGCACTCAGGGAAGGATGGCAAGGGCATTTGGGGCAATGCTGCCATTAAGGGAGGTGATGGAGTGGACCTGGGGGAAGGAGAGGATCAGCAAGAAACATGGGATGGGGTGGCCCTGAATGGAAAAGGGATCTGGGGGCCTGGCATAACATTAGGAGACATAGGGTCAGGGGACAGGCATGGGGTTGGGACAAATGGACGGGGTATGGGCAAAAGATTTGATAGGAGGGTGAGCAAACAGAGGAGTCGTGACAACTGGCTTAGAGCTGAGCAACAGATTCACACCTCTGGGGCAGAAAATGGTGGGGAGGAGTCTGGAATGGAGGGAGACCGTGTGGAGGCAGGTAGATGGGGATGGCAATAAGCTCAGCAGATGGGGAGGAGGAGAGACTCCCTGGCATAGGGCCTCGGGGAGCAGGTTATAGAGGATCGTGTGCCCTGGCAGGAGAAAGGGAAGGGATCATAGGCAGGACACAGTGGGGATGGAAGGGAATGGTAAGGAAGGAGGAGCTAGGATTAGGGAGGCTCAGGGAGGGATAGAGAAGGAAGAAGAGGAGCTAGCAGGGGCAAGGGTAAAACACAAGGGTATGGAGAGATGCAGAGAGGTAGAAAAAGGTGGGGTAGGATGGAGAGGTGGGGTGGCCAGTGAAATCCCGGAGGCAGGCAGGTCCTTTTTCCTGAGGTAACTTGGTGATGGAACAGGGTGCAGTCGGGAAGGAGGTATTCATGGAGGGTGGGTCATGGAGGGTGAAGGGGATCCCTTTCTCTGGGGGATTTGGGGATGGACTCGAGTGCAGGAGGGACAAGGGAAGGGGACAAGGTGGACAGGATTCTGAGGAGAAAGAGGGGGGACGGGGTTTACCATACCACTGGAGGAAAGAGGGGTTGGACCAGCATGCCACTGCAAGAAGGAAAGTGGCCAGAGAGGACAGGTCAGTGAGGAAAAGGGCTGGAGCAGAGGGGATGGAGTGGAAAATGGCAAGATGGGGAAGGAAGGGAGGAAATTGGAGTGCGAGACAGGAGAAGGGAGGAAGGACGATTGGGATAGTGAGTAGGCCTGGGGCAAAGGAGGCGGTAGAGTGCTGCTCTTGGGGACTACATGATTAGGGGATCAGGTGGGGGAAGGAGAGGTGGATGTCTCCTGCAGTATAAAGACCAAGAGTATATCGGGCTTGATGGTGTACAAGGCCAAACATCTGGTCTATGCTCTGGTGAAGGAGGTGTGGTGGCACCCCTGACATATTAGTGCACATGGGAACAAACGATATTGACAAGAATAGTGAGCTAGAGATTCAGGCTAGGTTCCAGGATCTAGCCAGGGTCTGTCAGGATGTGGGGTGCCCTGTCTCCTTCTCTGAGATTCTACCAGTGCCTAGGGCTAGTGTGGGTAATAAGCAAAAGTAAGGGATGTAAATGTATGGCTCAGGAATTTGAGGCCAGGGGTATGTGTGGGTGGGAGACTGGGGTACAACCTGGGAGGACAAGGAAGTCTATCACGAGGGACAGGCTCCACCTTAGCTCAGAGGGAAGGAGATCCTGAAGATTAGACTGGCAGGGTTCCATACATTCCAGGTGGGGTTTAAACTTGTGAGTGGGAAGGGTGGCCCCTGACAGACCAAGCCTGGAAGGCCCTGGCCTCCTCCCACTAGCAGGGCTGAGGGACACAGACAGGATTACCCGATGGTGTATGAGGGAGGCCACATAGGTAAGGCCCTGGGGTCCCTCAGGGTGGGGTGGGGGGCATGTTGGAAGATGGTCCTGATTAATGCCAGGAGCATGGATGACAAAATGCCAAAGCTGCAGATGCTGTTATGTGAGGGTGGGGAGGATGTGCGGCTGTCACTGAGACTTGGACCACTTCCAGACATGACTAGGACCTAAACCTACCAGGATACACCACATGCAGAAGAGACAGGACAGAAGGAAGGGAAGGGGTAGCTTTTATCATTAGGGATGGCTTAGGGGTAAGCAGGGCTGAGGAAGCAGGAGACCAGGAGGAGGCTTTATGGGTCACCCTGCTGGCTCCGGGGAATGGGAGAAGTTGGGGTGGTATATAGACCACCGGGCAATGAGAAGACCAGGAGGAAGGCCTGGTGGTGAACCTCAGGGACCACCGTGGTGGGGAGAGGGCAGAACTGTGGTGCTGGGGATCTGAATATGCCAGGGGTGGACTAGTATACTATGGCATCCTCATCGGGCAGGGAGCAATGCCTGCTGGATGTCTTCCAGGATGTGTTTCTTGCCCAACTGGTGACTAACCCAATGAATAAGGGTTGTGTCCTGGATGTGATCCCGTCAGATGGTGAGCTCATCAGGGACTTAGTTGTTGGGGACATATTGGCAGGAAGTGATCATACCACAATCTGGTTTACCTTGGACCTGGAGAATAGATCACATAAAACTTTGGTGGTTGATTTTAGAGGCTGACTTCTGGGAGATGGAGCAGGTCCTCAAGGGCTACCTGGAGGATCAGGCCAGGTATGGGCATTGAGGCCCTTTGGGAGATTATTAAAAGTGGCTACTGGAAGCTACCAGGGCCTACACTAAGGAGAGGCAAGAAGGGCAGAGTTAAAAAGCCAAGCTGGTGAACAAGAGAGGTTCATGATGTGGTGAGGGAAAAGAAAGCCACTTATAGCCAATATAAATGCTCATGGAGGGCTTTAACAGAGTAGAGTATGATTTGGCAGGCAGGAGGGTGACCAGGATGGTGAGGTCCAGCCAGGCGGGGAGGAGCTGAGACTGGCACAGGAGATTAGAAGGGGATAAGGGTTCTTCAGGTATATCAGAGAAAGAAGAAAGCCGAAGGGCAGATTAGCAGGCTGAGGGCAGGGGAGAGAAGGAAGCTATCAAGCAGGCAGAGGTACTAAATTACTTTTTTCTCAATCTTCACCAAGGAAGATGGAGAAGGGGCCTGCAAGGCTAGGAGTATAGGGACTGGTAGAGGAAGAAGGGGCATTGGAGGAAGAAATCCTCGCTGGGAGGATGGGGAAGCTCTCAAGGCCTGAGAGCAGACAAGGAACTGGGCCCTGATGGGATACACCCCAGGGTGCTTAAGGAACTGGCGGATACCCTGGCATCATCCCGGCTGGCCTTTTAACTCCTCCCTTCAGTCTGGGAGGGTACGTCAAGACTGGAGGATGGCCATATTGTGCCCATACATATGGATGGCTCGAAGAGGACCCAGGTAATATAGGCCAGTTTGTTTGACGTCAGTGGTGGGCAAAGTGATAGGACTGGAAGGGTTTCTGAAGGGACAGGGCCTCCTGGATGATCCCATGGTTTGGTTAAGGTCAGATCATGCCAGACCAACCTGGTGGAGTTCTATGAATGGGTGAAGACAAGCGCTGGTTCAGGGTAGGCCAGTGGATGTCCTCTTCCGACTTCAGCAGGCGTTTGACTCAATACCACATCCGGGTTGCTGTGGAAGCTGAGGGATATGGAGGTGGGAGGGCAGTTGGTCAGGTGGATAGGGGAATGGCTAGTGGGGCATGTACAGAAGGTGATGGTGGGGGTCTCATCTCCCAGGAGAGCCATTAGTGGAGTCCCACAGGGTTTGGTGCTGTGCCCCTCCTGTTTAATGCCTATATCTTGGACATCGGGGGATGTCAGGAGTGGGATGTGTCTCTTGCTGACAACTCAAGTTGTGGGCAGTAGTAGATGGGGAGAAGGAAAGCAGGCTCTCAGGAGACCTGGAGACTCTGGGAGGTGGTCACACCCTGGAAACTAAAGTTTAACACTGGGAAATGCAGGATTCTTCATCTGGGGCCAAAAACCTGGCTCACGAGTACACCCTGGGAGGGTGATACTAGAAGTTTTTGGGGAGAAGGACCTCAGGGTGGTGGTGGATGCCAAAATGAATAACTCTGAGCAGTGTAGAAGGGTGTCAGCCCAAGCAAATAAAATGCTAGGGTGCATAGCAGGGGATAACCTCAAGGAGCAGAGAGGTGATCCTGCCACTATATAATTGCCTGGTTAGGTTACACCTTGAATACTGCATGCAGTTTGGCATCCTTGAAAGGGATATTGATGTGCTGGAGAGGGATCAGAGGAGGTGACCAAGATGATACAGGATCTAGGGAAAAGCCTTATGGGGGGAACTAGAGGAGCTCAACCTGTACTCACTGGAGGAGAGGAGGAGGGGGATGTGATTGAGGTTTGAGATATCTCAAAGGAATAAACAGGGTCAACCTTGATGGGGTGCTGCAGCTGAGGGAGTAGGGGCCACCAGGGGCTCTCAATGAGACTGGATGGCAGAAGGCTAAGGGAAACAAGGAGGCGTTACTTCACTGAGAGGATGGTGGAGCCCTGGAATGCATTGACTGTGGAACTGGTGGCTGTTACAGCTATGGAGGGTTCAAGAGAGGCTGGGATAGGTATAGTGGGAGGTGCATCCCAGAGTCTTTCTTGGGGTTGGGGGCAGGGAACCTAGTAGGGAGGGGAGGGCTATGATTGTGCCCTGGGAAGGCACTGATCCCCAGGCAGACTTGGTAGACCATTGGGCCTATTCTGCTGGCTTTTTAGTATGTTAGTATGTATTCACCCTGCAGCCAGCCATATAATAGGGTCTGGGCGCTGCTAGGCCCTCACTAGGAGTTTTGCAAGTTTTTTGTAACCCCACCTACAAATGGGGTTCCTGAAAAGTCTGCCTTGAGCTTGTCTAAATGCTCACTGCCAGGCTGGTGTTCTGTGTTTTAGCAGTTTAAATGTTTTGCCAGATAGTGCCTGTCTAGCCTCTGTGTACTGTCTCTTTAAGAGCTGCCTGGATTGCAATCATAATTAATCTGAGAGGGAGCTCTGTTAGAAGATGTACTTGTTTGTTGATCATTTGTTAGAGTAGTAATAATATTGCAATTTGTTCTGACCTGCCTTCTTTGCAGCATGGACAGTTCTGTTTGTTTCCATCATCTTGGTCCTGGACTGCAGAATGGGCCAATCAGTACATTTGGGACTCTAAAATGGAGCCTGACTACAGTGGCTTGGTGGAGCCAAAACCTGTAGGAATTGTAGTTTTGGGCTTTTAGCGCCTAAAATAACCTGGAGGGAGCCCTTGTTGTAACTTGACAGACAGATCAGCCAACGAACACTTTGGATCTTGGCAAAGTCCCACACTGCTTGCAGTTTCAGTTAGATCTGAGTTGGGAAGTGAAGAAGTAACAGTTCGAAATAGTTCAAGCAGCAATCCATAGTGGATTCACTTGGAAAAACTGTGGAAAGGCCTGAGTTTGGCCTGCATGCGTGCCTGCTGTTTCTCAGAAGGAGCTTGTGCTTTTTTTGTACTGAATCTGAATTTGGAGAGCAATTAAGCCACTGAATTGTGACCAGGCTTTAACCTGAAGAAGACCAAAGATTTGCTGAATGCGACTGGCTTGTCAGGACTTCCAGCTACCTCTGAACTCCGGATTGTGCAGAGACTTGGTAATCGCGATCGGAGAGCCATTTGCCTGGTACAGTGGAATTTCCTTACATGTGAAGGTACTGTGTGCTTATAGTGGGTCATGATTTGGTTCCCCATTTTGTGTCTGAACTGTGTTTTGCTTGCTGGAGGTATCCAGCTCCACGGACTGAATCTGTATCCATTTCCGTTTGCCTGGGCCCTGCTACACTGGCCCAGCCAGAATACCTGCTATGCAGAGAAAGTCATCGACGAGAGACTGGACTGGGGATCAGCCCCTACTCAATGCCTTGAACAGGAATGATGCCTCGGACATTTCGTGTGGGCCCTGCTTCTCCAGGCACTCCAGCTCAACAGCCTGTAGTTTCGATTTTGTTCTGCCAGTGTCCAGTATTCGGTATCATCAGTAAACATCAGGGTAGCTCCCTGCAACAACAGTTAAATCTAAAATGTTGTCATCTGATTGTCTTGTTGCCTTTTCTTTCACGAACTGAGCCCTCCAGCACTGGATTACAAATAGTGTGTGTTGTGCATGTTGATTTCTTCCATCACAGGGCCCCCAGCTGCAACATTCCTGGGTAGCCGACTGTTTTCCTACCTGGGTACCCAGAGTGTGTGACTCTAGGGACTCTGAACTGCATGCATAACTGTCTGATTAATATAGCTTTTAAGCAAATCAACCTGATTACACCCTCCCTTGTTCAAGTCCCTGAATAAATCAGATTTAACGTTGTTTGCATTTAACCTGACTGTGGTTCCAGTTTGTGCCAAAAGTATTATACTGTTGCTATTTGCTGTGCTTAACCTTGTTTTACAGGGGTCCCAGGGTCAAACTAGAGGAACCAGCCCTGGTGGTTGAGTGCAAACAGTGTGAGTAATTGCCTGGTGAATAAGGGTCATTGTGAAAGTAATTATTTTATATTATTCAGGCCACTTGAAGGTAAAGAGGGTTGTGAGTGTCCCGGAGGGCTATTGCCCAGGTTAGCTTGACCACTAACAACCCTGACCTCCAGGTGGAGGCACCCGTTTCCTTACCCAGGCCCCTTAACCTGCTACTAGCCAATCAGGCAGGGGTAGTAGCCCTGGGATAGCGCCACTTAGGGGTTACACTTTTTCTAGATTTCTACTTTTTAAAAACCAGGGTGGCCCGAGAAGCACTGGAGTTCTAGATGCTCTGTGGTGCATTTTCTGGCTTATTTTGAAGCTAAATAAGTGATATTTTAGCTGTCCTCCACCCCCTTGCTCTATTATGATGTGTCTGGCTGGGGTGAGTACATACTTGTACTGTGTGCGTAAGGTTAGCAAAATGCTGACACTGAAGTATAAGGGATACATATATTGACCGCAGCGTCACCTGCTGGCTTGACATAGTCCAGCCTAATGTCAACATTTTGCTTAACTCACGTACAGAATAGAAGTATGAATTCACCCTGCAGCCAGACAGATTTAAGGGTCTGGGGCTGCTAAGCCCATAGAAGCTCTAGGTTATTATATGCTCAGTGGTTCATTGCATGTAGTGACAAACTGTGCTAGCTAGGCTGCAAAGGGCTGGACACATAGTCAAAGTAAAAACTGTAGGAAGATGTACAGTTGTCATAACTGACCACTTAAGTTGCAGAAAAAATGAACCTGTACACATATTACAGCACAACAGATTACTTGTGGATGCAGAAATAATCCGTACACCTATTTTGACCCAGAAGTAGCAGAAATAAAAAAAAAAAAACTATGGAGAAAAAAGTATCTGTACACAGCAATACTGTCCAGAAAAATACAGCAGACATTTTGCTGCAGAGGATGGACTAAGACTGAACAAAATTTAAACTGCCACAAAGATGGATGATGAGAGTCTCTTAAACTCACACAGATTATTTTACAGGAGGCAGATGGGTTCAGTCTTTTTCTTTTCTATTTCTGTCAGAACTTGCTGCTATCTTCCCATTCTGCAGAGGCTGGACTGAGACTGAGAAAAATTCAGGCAGTGCCTGAATTTTGCTCCATCTGTAACCTTTGCAGAAAGGGGACAGCAGCAAGTTGTGACAAAATATGAAAAAGAAAAGACTACACTCCAGTCTGCCTCTTGTAAAATAATCTGTGTGAGTCTGATACTCTCATCATCCCGGTGGCTGCTCAGCTACAAGTTCTGACAGAAATGTGAAAAAAAAAAGACTGAACCTGTCTGCCTCCTGAAAATAATCTGCGAGCTCTCGAGAGTCTCATCATCCCTCTGGGTAGTTGTCTGAAATTTACTCAGTTGTAAGTTTTGTCAGAAATATGAAAAAAGAAAAGACTGAACTCCAGTCTGCATCTAATGCAGCCAGTTTACTAAGCACCACCCCCACTCCCATCTCCATTATCTAGCTCGGCTGTTGCAACTGTGCAAGAACTTAATTTAGTTCTGTCTCACAGTGCTACCAGGCAGTTTTAGCAGTTACCAGAATTCACAGTACTCCTGTTGTTTTTTCTAACACTGACATTCATCCAGATCATCCCCTCCCAGCAGCTGAAAGTGAGCCCCCGATGAACTGAAGCCATATTCTAACTCTGGTCCTCACAAACTTTTGGCCACCAGAGAAATTGCCACTCTCCACTTATTTAAGAATAATTTAACTCCTCTCACTTAGTTTAATTTAGCGCTCGGTCCTTCTATGCTCACCCCACCAACCAATGTTTCCACCAGAGTGGCTGTTAACATGCCCTGTTAATCAAGGCCTTTGACAAAAATAAAGTGGGCACAAAATGGATTAGTCTGGCGGCCAACAGGCAGACACTTACCAGGCTGGCAGAAAAAGTCCATGGTATGCCCGGATCCCATCTTGTTTGCCGTTTTCCTTGACTCTTTTCGGCCGCAATGCTGCATCTTTGATCTTCTGCTGCTGCGTCGCAGTGTGAATTCTGTGCAGGCTGACATGCATACTTATGGCACAGAGCGCGGTGACTCACTTCCACAGCATCACGACAACTGATTGACCAACAGAGGATGAGGTGGGGGTGCAGCGTGAGATTCTTACCGAGCAGCTGGAACCCTGATTGGGCAGATCAGGAATGGGTGAGGTGTGATCGAAGGGCATCACAGGTACTGGTATGTGAGGAGCTGAGGGGAGAGGTTAGCGCATCAGAGAGCAGAGACAGAGCCAAGCAGTGGTGCTTCCTACTATAGCCTGAGGACTGGACAAACTTTAAAGGCACAGTGATGAAATAAGCAGAACTCACCCAAAAAGAATCAAAACAGAGGTTCCAAATGGGGTTCATGAACCCACCGGCAACGGCCTGCCTGCATTAAAGATGTGGGGATGTCTGATCTTGTTGGATGTGCCTTAATGATTTTTGGGATCACTCCACTGGCAGGTTTTCCCCACAATGTGGTCAGTGTGATACCAGTGACCCACAGAGGCCATTGTGGTACTACCAGCATAAGGCATTGATTGAGACCAATGTATTATCACTGCAAGTGTACCCATTGTGCTACCACTGGCACATGGTACCACTGCAGTCACAATGGTAGTGCAATGGAACTGAAACAAATTTATTATGATACCAACTGCAGTGCTATCACACTGGTATTTGACACTGGTGTACTACTGCACTAGTGTTTGCCACTGTACTACCACTGTGTGCCAGTTGTATCACAGTAGACCCAATGGTATCACACTGCATTGGGAGAAACCACTGTTATACCAACAGACATTGGTATTACAATGGTTCACATTGTTACCACTGTGGTGCCAGCAGAGGTGGTGTTACCAGTGAACTACCACTGTCTGCATGGTATCACAATGGTTACAGTGGCATCGCAATGGAAATGGAACAAATCCACTGTGATACCTTTTATGAAACCCACAATGATAATACACTGGAAATCACAGTGGTAGTACAATGGTAAAGAACAGTTATTACTGTGCTATTCTGAAGAAATGTTTGTAGGGGACAGTTTGAGCTTTTGTGAATAGGGTCCAATATGTTCACGGCACAAGGTCTGAGAGAAAATAACATGGGGCTCATTAAGGAATCAGGATCAAGATTCTTTTGGAAGAAAAGTTTAAGGCAAAGTAAAATATATTTTTACATTTGTTACTCCCTTATTTGGCTGATCTACTGGTGCCCTTCTATGCACAGCCCAAAATATACAGTAGTGCAGCCCACCTCCACTACAAACATATTGCCTCTCCCTGACTGTACTGCTGAGCACTAGCCACACTCCTATGGGTACCAGTGTTAACACCATAGTCCTAGGAAGCTCCCACTACTTCAATGGGTACCCATCCATTGGAATGGTGCAGGTCCACTGCAGTTGGACGTGGCTGACCAGCACTGATGAAGTTAAATAAACAACATGTAATTTATTTCAAGCAATATTGTAATTCCTGGCTTGATAGCCTAGTCCATAAACTGAAGCCCAAGCTGTGGCTCTGCTTAAACAAGGTGCTGGACCCAAAGCCCTGATTCAGTACTCATAATTCCTTGACCCACCAGACCTCAAGGTGCTGGACCTTTTCCGGTTCTGGTACTGGATTTGCTGTCTGTTCAGTTCTCTTGGCTGAATCTCACTCTTGGGCAGATTAGAACACCTCTGGCCTCTCTCCACCAGTGCACTCTCCACAGTCCATTGATGGCTCCCTAATCCAATGCCTGTCACTCTATATTGTACCTCAGCAGATAAGCTGGATTCTGTCAGTTTCTCTCCTCTCTCGCGATATCTGGAGGGTCTGATGCCTCTGTAGCTCATCTGGCTGGGGTATTTAGCATTTAGACTGCTCAGGTCTATCTCTGAAAAAGTTTCTCAAGCAGCATGCAAAGGCTCAGGTGCAGGGTGGCTTATCCTTATAGTCTGATGTCTTCAGCTGCAGCCTTCATTGTCTCTCTCCCTCTCATTCTCTTTCCCTGTATGTAGCAGTCTTCTCTTGGTTTAATGCTGTTCAAGTTCAGATGGTGGCAACTGGCTGTAGAAACCCAAAGAAGGCCTCCCCAGTAGCTCAGTCAGCAGCTGTGCATTCAAGGTCTCTAGGAAGCAGGACTGCTGCAAACTAAAGGTTCTGAAACAGCCAGGCCATGCTGTTTACTTGTGGATCTAAAACTCCCGTTTGCTGAAACCTTTGTCAGTCAGCATTGGGGGGTCTGGCTTGATTGTTGATTCGTTACCCCATTCCTGTGCAAATTGATTAAATTCTCTTGTGTCCCAGGAGTTCTCAGTAGCTCCTTCTGCAGGATTCAAGGCCTGACTGGCTTTGCTACCACTCTGAACCCACTGATATAGTGCTAGGGTCTAAGGCTCCTCACAATGACTGCCATTTTGTTTTCCCTAGGGCCCTTAGCTGAAATTCTTTACTTTCAGCTGTGCTCCTGCCCTTACTTAACTATTTGTGCCCTCTATGCATGTGCATGGTCAGGCTCTACAGTTGGGTTGGAGTGGTGGATGACAAAGTGTTGGTTCATCAGCAGTGTGATCACTCCTTTGTTGGCAGCTGGGAATGGATGTGCAATTCATCATGGAGCCACAGCTGAATGATGAACTTAGCACCAAAGATGGTAGCATTCCTCTTCACTCCCCAATCCCTGTCAGCAGTTTCATGGACTGGATAGCAAGGAGCAGACTGGGGCTATGGAGAGCTACATATCTCCCATACCCTGGGGGTTTACACTCTCCCTGTGTTGAATGCTTGATATATGTGTCAAGTCTAAACCAAAGCTCATCTGTAAACAGTTATTAGCAAACAGTGTAATTTTATCTAGACAACAGGCAACTATCTGAGTAACTACCTCACTTCAGTGCTTCCTAGCCTAGTAGACTTCTTTAGAGTTTGAAGACATACGTGCCCAAATGAGGGGCATCAGACTCATTTCTCTTTTGTTGGCATGTTCCCATTTGACATGTTTTCAAGACCGCTCACTGCAGTGGATCCTTGCTCAATAAATCTCTTTATATGTATCCTCAAAATCCATGAGTTGCAGGTTCAGAGCTGTATCATTAGCTCCTTCAAATCATTGGCCTGTGCCTGTGGCTTCTCCATGCTGAATGCATATGTGGGTGTTGACAGAGAAGACACCTCTGTAGTGCTCAGGGTATCCACTTACAGAACACAGTATCTTCCAGTATATGTACCTCACTATAAATGGTAGTTGTTCCATACAGTCTGTCAGACACAGATCCACCAATATCTGGTCAGACTAAACTACTCCAATTAGACTCTGTCCATATCCAAGGTAGACAGTCTTCCTTTTGGTATGCTCTCTGAACCAATGATTCTCTCTCATCAAGAACTCTGAGATCTCTCTCTCACTTTCTCACTGTTCTGCATACAATTCACTTTTCCCATATTCCTTTATGCCCAGTCCTTTGGTCATCAAGGAGAACACACTGTCTGACACCCTTGGGATTTTGGTAACTGCTGGCATCCTCTTGGCATCTATCTCATAATGCCAACTCTTAACTTTCAAACTGTCTGATACAATTTTCACAAAACAATTTACAAGGGTGGTCCCCGAATAGTTCCTAACTTGTGCTTGGGTCCTGGGGTGTCCAGATGGTAAAGAGGAGGTCCTGGGTTTGAATCACAGTGATGCCTGCAGAATATTTGCCTGGTCACCTAGATGTCAGTACACTACCCTTGACTTTATGGGCTCAAATAATGTTGGTGGGAGGGTAAACAGGGCCCCTAACTCCCACCACAGTTCAAGATCCATACCTGGAGGAAGGCCAACTCAAAGGTGTGAGGCCTGCAGGAGGTTGGATGGTTTTCTGCATTGGCTGTGGTTTTCCAATTTTTCTGTCTCCTCCCTGGGATGCTAGTGGCATGAGTGGACATGTGCACACACACTGTGTGTAGTACAGCACCAGCCATTATCCATTCTCCCTACATAGCTGCTCCAATTGCACTGCCACCTGTGGTCATCTAGGAAAAAGTATCACAGTAGAACCAACTGCCCTCACCCTCCAGAAGAGGAGAGCATCCTCTAGAATGATTAACTCCCCCAGCAAGCCGTTGACAACCCATGCTTGTTCCCTTAACCCAGGTTACTGGTATCAAAGGGTAGCCCTATCAGTGTGCCAAATGGCTGACCCTCTCTCTCAGGGTATCTCGGGATCCCAGGCCTCTGCAGCTCCCACGTGATCAGCACAGTGACTTTAGGCCCTATTTGTTCAATTTCTGCTCAGTCTGCTCAGGTCTTCCCTATAGAAAAGCCTCTCTAGGTGCTCACTAAGTCTCAGCTCCAGCACAACTTATCCTTACCGTCTGATGTCTTCAATTGCAGACATTATTGTCCATTTCCTTCTCTTTCTATTTTCCTGCATGTAGTAGCATTTTCCTGGCATGTGTCTGTTAAAGCCCATTGGGTACCTCAAGGTCCTTAGCTGTAGGAACTCCAGGCAGGCCTCCTACACAAACAGCAAGTCTGCCTACAACATAGAAACATAAGATCTTATGGCAGATAAGGGCCCGCTTGGTCCACCAAGTCTGCCTCTTTTTCTCTACCTACATTCTCATTGCAGACCCTACTTGGATCTACAAATCTTTCTTTCCACCCCTTTCCACTATGACTCCCTTGTGCCTACCTCATGCATTCTTGAAAATCACCACTGTTTTTGCCTCCACCATGTCTGCTGGAAGGCTGTTCCAAGAATCCACCACTTTTCTTTAAAGTAGGGATGAGAGAACCTCAAAAGGTTCTGATAAGCAAAAAGGTTTGAATCCTTATCTGAACCTTATCCAAACCTTTTTGACCGTTATTGTTTTATGGTAACCGTATGTTAAAAATCATTTTAAACTGCTTCAACATATCCATAGAAAAACAATTAAACCACTGTTTAGTAGTAGAGAAGCTCTCTAATCGCACTTCTGTTTCTGACATTTAAGAAAGTAATACTGCTACTGTGTTAGGGCTGGGAGAACTCGGTGAAGTTCTGACCCTTATTAAATAAGAACCAGAACATGGAGAACTTTGATTTGTTCTGATTAGTTCTGATTATTTATAAATATTTGAAAAAATGCAATAAAATGAATAAAAGTGGCCAAAGTCAGTTATATTCAACATAGAAGCCAAAAGAAAATAATTTAATGCATGATTTGTATAAAATTACAGTAAAACTGCTAAATAAAAGCAATAACTGCTAGCTGCTTCATGACTGGGTTGTACTGGTGGCATATCCTGCTCGGGCCTGTGACGTGGGTGTGCTGGGAGAGAAGAGAGAGACAGAGGGAGGAGAGAGAGACAGATATATAGATGCAAGAACTATTTTTCCTGCCTGCCTCCCATGTATAGTGTATACAGACTGCACAGCCACACTGAGGCCAAGATTTATTTCTTTATTTGTGATCATGCCTGCCCTTGCCCTGTACACAACCAGCCACAATGAGACCAAGAATAAACTTTATTTGTGATTTCTGTAATAACATTTCTCTTTGGGCCCTAATAGTCTCTATCTCCTTTTTCTCCTCTGTATGGTGACACAAGTCAAAGATTTATTTTGCCAGCCTGCCCTTGCCCTCTACTCAACTGGTCACAATGAGACCAAGAATAAACCTTATTTGTGATTTCTGTAACTATAACATTTCTCTTTCACCCAATAGTCTCTCACACTTTCTCCTCGGCACAAGTCAATGTTTTATTTTGCCAGCCTGCCCTTGCCCTGGTCCTGTACACAATCTCCCCTTTTCTGATATTCAATATATGTTCCAAACCCACAAAGGATAGGCTACAGAGTCAGGCAGTTTGTGAGGTACTACTTACATATATGCGATCTCCACTCAGAGAACAAGACTAACAACCGACCGAGAGTCACCATCTGACTGCATCACAGCAGCTGCAGCTCACACCTGATCTTCACCAAACATGACTGTGATGTGTGCTCCCTCCTGCTCCTGGGCCCGACTCACACCTCTCCTCTCCTCAGTCTTTTTGTTCCACTTGGTGCCATCTGTTCCTCCTTACCCCCCTCCGTTGGGCACCAGGCATGCAGAAAAAAGCCCTGCTTTCCTGGACCGGAACCAGACTTCTGCAATGAAGTTCGCATTTGTCTGTGTCCGTGGATTCAGGGTTCGATCCTGGGATCCAGATTTCAGACAGAACAGTCTGCCCAGCCCTATACTGTATATAAGTTATATTATTGGCAATAGTGATTTCTTTTCTTTTTTTTTTTTTTTTATATATGTACCACCTCTCTGCTGGGCCATCTGCCGGTCACGGACCCCTCGGCTCGGCATCCCAAATGAGCCGCCTCCGGGACCCTGGATTACCCCAGGGTGGAGACATGGTACCCAGCCCGTAAGGTGCCACGAACAATGGGATAGGGCAGGAGTTGGCCTGGGGAGACCTTCACAGCTGAGGGGAGGGCATCATTTAGGCAGAAAGAGGCAGGCTTGATTTTCTCCCACTGGGGGCGGGAACATGCAATGACACCAGCGTCCATCCCGTCCCTTGTAACCTTGCTGGTGCTGTATGCTGAGGCAATCCTGTCCTCCACCAGGTGTCCCCCTTGCAGCGACATCCCATACCCTCCCCGGAGAAGGAGGCAGTTGTGGGACGCGTGCTTTACCCCTGGCCGACCCTCCGATGGCCCGAGTCCATTCTGAACCTGGGTTGCCAGCGTCGCAAGTAGAATTCAACCGCCACACTGGCAGGCCAGTGTAGCAGTAGTGATTTCTATTTCTCAACCGCACAGGCAGGCACCAAATGTGTTTGGACAGTTAAGGATGAAGAAGAAATAAGGAACACAAAAACAGCACCAGGCCAGAGCAGAGGGCAGGCAGTCAGAGAGCCAGTCAGCCAGCTACGTCTTCAAGACTGCAGTCTGCTACTAACCCGCCTACTACAGTCAGGGGAAAATCAGAAGTAGTCTACCAGCACTGAAATCAATATGGTTAAGGCACATTTACCAAAATGACTGCTTAGAATGAGAATGAGAAAGTGACTGTAATGACAAGAAAGTCCCGGACCATATCTCTAGTTTGTCAATAAATAAACTCCTCTTGAGTCTGATTTTTAGAAGGGATAATAGTGTGTTTAATAATTGTACTACTTGTAGTAGTACTACCACTACCACTACTGCCAGGGAAAAAACAGAGCCAGCAGCATTAATCAACGTGGTTATTTAATTGGGAGCATTTAGGTAAATGGTCTCCTTAGAATGACAAAACAACTGTGTGTGTGAGAACAGGACTTGTCTGCCACAGTTGCACCAGTACAATGATGATGTGATGTACTGGCTGCACCTCCCACCACCCCCAGGATGATGATGATGATGTGGTTCAAAAAAGGCAGGCATGTCCAAGATCTCCATCTTTGTTTTAACCAGTCTCCCGAGTCTGACGTTTGTAGAGGGGGCAGTGTGTTTTTTTTATGTCACCAATTATTTTAGCATAGCAATGGCTCTCGGTATGGAACTGAATGCGAAGCAATGTGAAAGAAGATGCATCAGACAGTCCGAGTGACCACTTCACCACTGCTACTACTACCTCTACTATCTGGGAAAGAAACAGAGCTATAGTTATATAAGAAATAATTATTCTTTGGTGCACTAGGTAGTAAACAAATGATCTCATTAGAATGAGAAAGCAACTGTGTGTGAGATCAGGGACTTGTTTGCCACAGTTGCTATCAGTCGTGATGATGTGATGTACTGGCTGCACCTCCCAAACAGCCCCAGGATAAATTTCAACAATCAGTAAACAAACAATATGTCAGAAAGGTTCAGAAAAGCTAATCTAAATAAATATATCTTAAGAGTGAATTTAAAGCTCTCGATGTTCAGGCACTCCCTAACACGATGAGGTAGAGAGTTCCACAGGGTAGGGGCCATAAAGTCAAAAAACGGGCCCCGAGGTCTTAAGTCAGACCCTGGGAACCTCTAGCAATCCCTCATTAGTGGAGCAGAATGGGCAGAGGGACGGTAGAGACAGAGGAGATCTTGCAAGTACCACGGATCCTGTCTGTTTAGGGCATTATAGGTCAATAAACTGACCTTGCAGGTGATCTGCCACTATACTGGCAACCAGTGCAGATTATGGAGCACAGGTGTAACATGGCAAGATCTTGGTAAGCCAGTCAACAACCTGGCTGTCTCATTCTGCACCAGCTGCAAGAGGCGGATATCAACCCTGGTAGCCCTTGGTACAGGGCATTGCAGTAGTCAAGGCGGGAGGTCACAAAGCATGAACCAGAGTCGGAAGATCATTGGGCAGAACCAGGTGCTTAATCCAGGTGATATTCCTTAGATGGTAAAGGAAGTCTTGACCATGGCTGACACCTGAGACCAAAGTGTCATACCATCATCAAAGATTACGCTCAGATTATGCACCGGTCCAAGATCAACAACTCATTGCCTCTGAGCCAAAGCCGGAAGGCTACTAGCTGATGGCCCCACACCCTGATGAACTGGGCCCACCACTAGCACCTCAGTTTTATCTGGGTTCAACCTCAGTCAGTTATCATTCATCCAGTCCTGGATCTCGGAGAGGCAGTTATTAAAGACCGAGATAGCCTCCTCCTGTCCAGGCACAAAGGACATGTATAGCTGAGTATCATTTGCTTAGCAGTGAAAACTCAGTCTATACTGCCTTATCATGTCTCCTAATGGCAGCATATACACTGCAAATAACATGGGTGACAATATGGAGCCCTGCAGAACCCCACAGGGCAAGGGGAAGGGTTGAGGAAAAACTCCGACACCACTCTCTGAATCCTGCCCATGAGGAAAGATTAAAACCACTTGAGGACTGTACCAGACAGTCCACAAATCAACTGCAAGCACTCCAATAACACCTCATGGTCCACTGTGTCAAATGCGCAGAGAGATCAAGGAGAACCAAGATCGAACGGGTCCCCAATCTCTCGCTATTAGATCATTCAGTACCCATACAAGTGCCGTCTCGGTATCATGCCTCTTCCTGAATCCGGACTGGAGAGGATCATAGAGATCATGGATGGTAAGATGATCCTTCAGCTGCAACGCAACTACCTTCTCACTAACCTTACCACAAAGGGCAGGTTAGAGACGGTCTGCAGTTGGCTAAGCAGTCAGGGTTGAGGAGGATTCTTAAGGAGAGGTCTTACCACCGCCTCCTTCAGGGATCAGGAAACACCCTGTCTCCAACAAACTCCAGACTATCTTGGCCAAGACTGGGCTGATCACCTCAACACATCCCACAAGGAGACACGTTGGGCCTGGGTCCAAACTACAGTAGGCTGATCGAAAAGACTGAATGATCCTCATGATGTCAGTAATCACTAACTAGCCAAAGTCAGACCAGGTAAACTGGGTGCCTGTGACCTCCTGACAACCACCACAACACCCACTAGAGGGTGCTGGACAGATTTCAGACCTGATGGTGGCAACCTTATCTGCGAAGAAGTGAGCTAACTCATCACATTTACTCTGTGAACGTGCTCCTTGGGTCCGAAGACAGATTGGATTGCACAATCTGTCAACAGACTGGAAGAGCTGAGCTTGTCGGTTCTGCACAGTGGCAATCTCCTGGACAGGAACTTTGACTTCTACGGAGACTGCTGATTGATAGTCTTTATAATGATCCACCAATCTAAGTCTGTCCTCAGCCAGGCCTGATTTCCACTAGCATTGCTCTAGCCTTCGACCCTTCGCCTCAACTCCTTCAAGGTCCTATCAAACAAAGGGGACCTAGGGTGAGGAATGAGGGGAACGGGACAGGAGCTAGGAATCTGGGGCCCCTGTGACTGCCTCATTATAGGCAGCTATGAGGTCCCCTGTGTCCGAGCTTACACTCATAACACTTGATAGGTCCAGCACCTCCATAGGACCATGTGGGGTCACACCTTTAAAGGTGATACAGAACTACCTCCTGGGGCAGGTCTATTGGTGGGAGCCTTTGAAACTGAACCTTATGGTATGATGGTCTGACCATTCAACTGGCTCCACCACGAAATCAGAGATCTCCATCCCCAGTCAGAATACCAAATCCAGTGAGTGACCATGGTTGTGGGTCACAGAGGTAATAACCTGTGTGAGGCCCAACAAAGTCATAAGTTGGAGAAGGTCTTAACAAATTTTGATTCATACCCAGCTACCATACCCTTGATCACTTCTCAAGTTTTCCCAGGTTTCTGCACATCCTTTCCATCCCCTATGGAGTGTCTACCCTGTTGCAGAGCTTGGTGTCATCTGCAAAGCAAACCTTCCAGCTCCTCTGTAATGTCACTTATAAAGACATTAAGAGGATCGGTCCCAACACTGATCCTGAGGTACAGTGCTGGTTATCCTCCCTCCTTCCTTCCTCAGAGCGATCTGCATTTCCCACCACCCTCTGTTGCCTATGCCCAACCAATTTCTTTCCCAGTTTACAACCTTTTTACCTCCCTAAGCTACCTAGCTTGCTCACTGGTCTCCTACATGGAATGGTGTTAAAAGCCTTTCTGAAATCTAGATAGCCACGTCCACAGCTTAGCACATGATCTAATTCCTTAGTCACATGATTGAAGAAATCTATCATATTATTCTGACATGGTGCCCCCCATGAATCCATTCTGCCTCTGGTCTTGTAACCTGCTAGATTCAAGATATTTTACAATTCTTTCCTTCAGCAGTGTTTCCATCAATTTTCCACTGCCAATATCAGGATGGCCTTGTAATTTCCAACCTCTTTACTACTACTTTTGTGAAGTGGGACTACTTCTGCCCTTCTCCATTTCTCCGGAACCACTTGAGTATCAATGATCTGTTAAAAGGACTGTCAGAGATGCACTTGTAACCCCTAGATGGGCTATCCCAGGCTACTACCCCTGCCTGATTTGCCACTAACAGGTTGAGGGGCCTGGATCAATGGTGGTGCCTCCACCCAGAGGTCAGGGTTTACAATAGTTAAACTAACTTGGTCACAGCCCTCTGGGACACTGCAACCCCTTTCTTCCCACTAGTAGCCCACACAATACATCAGAATTACCTTTACAGTATACACTTACCCCTAGGACTGGTTCCGGACTGGGACCTCCTGTGAAATAAGATACAGTGCAACAATCACAGTACAGTACTTTAACATAGACAAATACCTCAGGCAGTATAACTTTGCTGAAACAAGCAGCTCAGATTTATTTAGGGGATATAACAAGGACAGGGAAATCAGGTTAATTAGCTTATCACTCTACTTATCTACCTATGGCTCTGTGCACAGGCCTATCCTACTAGTTACTGTCCCTGGGTACCCAAGCCTCAGTAGCTAGTCAAGCCAGTGGCAGCTGGTAGGGCCCTTTCACACAGAGAAAAGGAGAATTAAACAGTCAGCAGTACAGTAATTCCATTTGGATTTAATGTGGCAATTCAACAGGGAGGCGACCCTGAATTAGTACTCACGACCTCCAAATAAGATAGGGTCCTTCAATGTCAGCAGGGCTACTCTTGAGCTCCAAGAGACTCCTCACACATTTATATGGTAAACAGTCACAGGCAAAAGTCACTTAATGGCAGCAGGATTCACTTGAGGTACACAAACCTCTTCACACATTTATATGGTAAAAAAAGCACTATACCAGACAGGCTGCATCTGTATCCGATCGCAATTACTGCACAATACCGGGAGAACACAGCAGATTCAGTTCCTGACAGACCGAGTGCAATTTTCAGCAATTCCTCCAGTCTTCTACAGGGTGAGCCTGGTTTCTACTCTTCAGATATCCTTTGATTCTCTTCTACAGGACGATTCAGTCCTAACAAGCTGCAGACTGGAACTCTGGACCTTACACATGTTTTTGACTAAAACTGTGCACTGAAGGAGCACAGGGTTCCTTTCCCTTCACTGCCAAAGCTCAACTGAAACTCCCAACAGACAAAACGGGCACTTCCTTTGAGTTCCTCCCAGTTCTTGACTGGATTGGCTGTCACTCACAATAGACTGCTGCTGTTGGTCCAAAAAGGCGCCAAGTCTAAACTACATCTCCCAAGTCACTGCCCATACAATCCTCTTGTGGCTGGCTCAGATTATGAGTCCAAGTTCTGATTGTCCAAGGCACCATTTTAGAGCTAGCTTCTCCACACTGATTGGTCCAGTTCAGCAGTTCAAAACCAGAATGGGGAACTAGGCAGACACAGTTCTGACTGCAAAGAAAGCAGGTTAGACAAACTGTAATTTCATTATTACTGTAAATGATTTCTGGCAAACAGTTACATCTTTCAGATAGGTTCCTTTGCACTCCTAGTGACTGCAAAATGGAGTGAATTGGCAGCATCTCGAGTGGTACTCAAACAGAGAAGCACACAGTCCCCCATACAAACTAATTATGTCTGCAAGCAGACAGCTCTTAAAGAGACAGTACCAGAGGTTCTAAAAACACTCACTGATAAATGGCTTAACGCAAACACCATTCAGGCTTGGAGCATTCAAGCAAGCTCCTGGAAGTCTTTTGGGAACCCCCATTTGCAGGGTTACACCTTCTAGCCTGGAAAGCTTGGCGTCGTCAATAAGTACCATAGTTTCAACTGCAACCATATACATTTGCATTAGGCTCACACATGTAATCATCAGTCAATATATCATTTTACCAAGAACACATTTCTGAAACATTGCAGTATGTCAATCTTTACACAGTATTACACACATATTGTACCATAACTCAAGTTATTACCTCTTGTACATGAAACCTGAAGAGAGGGGCCCTTCCTATCAGTTACCTTTGGGCTGGACAGGCAGGGCACCATACTTAAAGAACACAAGTAACTTGGAGTTAGTACTGACGCTCAGTTTGGGCAATGAGCTCGGGGACACATACACTCCTTTATGGACAACATTGAGAGGCAAATCCACAGGCCTCCCAAGGGAATCATAACTGAGGTGCACCACAGGCTTTACAGCTCGACCAGTCTTTCTAGGGAACTGTGCACAGTCTCTGCACTCTGAGCCTCATTTTCAGCATTGTCCTCACTTGTCAGGGAGTCTCCATGGGGTAGAGAGGCTAGAACTTGGGGCACTTTCAGCTCCAGGAGTTGCAGTTTCTGAGTCCACAACATTTGGCTCGCATGGAGAGCTTTCGGACACTGGCAGTGGACTGTCAGGGCACTCAAAATACTCTTCTTGTTCTGGTGTATCACCAGTCTGCCCCAATCTATCATTTTCCTCCTGAAGCTCAAACAGTTCAACCATGCACAATGATTCCATTTCATCTGATCTGATGCTTTGCACTTCACTTTCTGGGAGCATTGGCTCCAGGGACGAAGCTGGGGGCTTGGACAGTCCAGAAGGCCCAGCTTCATCTCCAGTATTGACTAGGGATTGCCGAAACAATTGACTCAGTTCATAGAAGGATAGTATTCAAAGTCACTCTCACTTTCTTCTGATATGGACTGACAGTCATGCTCAACTGGGACTTGTGGAGGAATCACTTAACTTTACTTCTGTAGGTGCAGACTTTCTTGATCTTTTCTTAGCAGCAGCTCTAGTCACTGGTCCAGAGGGCATCTTCTAGGGGCTCAGGACTCAATTAAGATTTGTCCAATGGGCAGTAAATGATTTCTATGCATTGTTTTACATCTTTGAATTATTCTCAGGCCTTACTTTGTACACTGGCAGATCATCTAGTTTGCCCACTACAATGTGAGGAGATGGTGCCATCTGTCAGCAATCTTGTGCTTGCCATGCAGTCCCAGATTTCTTAGCAATACCCAATCTCCCTCCTGGAGTTCCTGTGCTTTCACCTTTTATCATACCTTTCTTTGTTGGCCAGATTTCTTTTGGCAGCCATGGTTTGAGCCAGTTGGTACGCATGAGTTAGCTGGGCCTTTAACTTTTTCACATACTGTAAATAGTTGTCAGCTTGAACCCCATCAGGAGAGACCCCAAAACACACATCTACTGGTAGTCGAGCTTCTCTTCCAAACATCAGGCAGTAGGGAGAAAGTGGCATCACTTTCGGTGCAGTTATAAGCATGTACCAGGGTGCTAATCTGTTAGCTCCATCTGGAGGCTTGTCCTTTGGGTGCAGGGTGCCTAGCATATCTAGCAAAGTGCGGTTGAAAGCTTGTGTCAGGCTGTGGGTGGTAAGGGTGGTTCTGGACTTCGCACTCCCCACAGAGAAGCATCTCTTTGATCAGGCGACTCTCAAAGTCTCTCCCTTGATCAGAATGGATTCTTTGTGGAGCCCCATTGTGAACAAAAAGTTTTCTACAAGTACTTTGGCTACAGTGGATGCTTTCTGGTCTTTGGTGGGAAAGCTTGGGCATATCTCGTGAAATGGTCAGTGACCACCAGCACATTACTGATATTTCTTTGATCTGACTCCAAACTTAGAAAATCAATACAGACCAGCTCCATGGGTGCACTGGTGGTTATGTTAACAAGGGGCAGCCCTCTGAGCAAAGCTTTCCTCTGTAAGCAGCGACTACAAGTTCGAATGTGTTGCTCCACATCAGCCCCCATCTTAGGCCAATAGAATCTGGATCTCACCAAGTCAAGTGTTCTGTCTATACCAAGGTGCCCCATGTGGTTGTGCAAGAACCTCAATACTGAGTCTCGAAGGCAGTGGGCAGCACTAGTTGTTGTTTGTCTACTTGTCCCCTCTGTCTACTGTTTCTCTGTATAACAGTTTATTGATCAGTTTCAATTTAGGACCTTCTTTGTATAACAGTGCAGTTCTCAAATCAGTGGAGGCGTAATTTGGACACATCTTTCCTGCATAGAGGGCTTCTAAAGCTGCTTTGATCATGGGATCAGCGGGATTGAGCCCGCGAATACTGTCATTGTCCAGCTGGTGGTGCACCAATGTCTATTGCAGAAAAGTGGCAATAAGCATGAGTTATACAATTCTCAGAGGGTCCCAAGCAATCACCATGCAGTCCACTCGTCCGTGGACATTGTTCCTCCCTGTCAAACTTCCGGCAGAGTGCCCGAATGTCAGGTTCTGCCAATCGGACCCAGTCATTCTGGGGAACAGGCCTCCTGGAGAGAGCATCAGCATCTATGTGGTTCAGACCTGCTCGGTGATTCGAGAGCATAGTCGTATGTAGATAATGCAGAAAGCCACCTATGGCCAGTGGCATCCAACTTAGCTGAGATCTGCACATAGGTTAAAGGATTATTGTCAGTTTTACTAGTATTTAGCCCCATACAAGTACTCATGGAATTGGTCAACAATAGCCCACTTCAAAGCTAGAATCTCTAACTTATGTACAGGATAGTTCTTTTCGGATGGGGTCAGACTTCTACTGGCAAAGGCCACTGGTCTCAGGCCATTCTCGTGCTCTTGGTACAACACAGCCCCAACCCTTGCAAGCTAGCATCAGTGTGCAGGACATAAGGTTTTCTTGGATCGGCATAGGCCAGCACTGGAGCATGGGTAAGTTGATAAATGATCTCATGAAAAGCAGTCTCACAATCAGGAGTCCAGCAGGCCCCAAATACTTCACTCGGATGAAAATACACTCTTTCAGTCTTGAGGACGCTGACTTTTGGTATTTTTGTGGGTTGGGGATACCCTTGAGTAAGGTTAAGTAAAGGCGGATCACTCTTGAATAGTCCTTGATGAAGCCTGATAATAACCACAGAATCCAGGAATCTTTGCAGTTCTTTTAGATTTTTGGGCTGCGAGCCAGGTGGTCAAGGCCTCAACTTTACTTGGTGGGTCTCTATTCCTCGGTGGATACTATGTGTCCCACATACTTTTACTGATGTTTGAAAGAATTGACACTTATCAATGGACAGTTTAAGGCCAAAGTCCTCCAGTCGGTCCAATATCTTAAATAATCTGCTCTCATGTTCCTCCAGTGAGCTGCCAAACACAATAACATCATCTAGGTATACCAGGCACTCTAGTAAGTTCATGTCCCCACTGCAGCTCCATCAATCGTTGAAAAGTGGCTGGGGCACTGAAATCCCTTGAGGCATCCTCATGAATTCATAGAAGCCAGCGGACAGATAAAAGGCTGTCTTTTCACGGTCCTCTGGGGCCATCGGGATCTGGTAGTACCCACTGCGGAGATCCAGCACAGAGAACCACTTGCTCCCGTTTAGGCAGTCCAAAGCATCCTGAATGCAGGGCATTGTGTACTGATCAGGGATAGTCCACGGTTTAAGGTGCAATAATCCACACACATCCTTACTGTTCCATTCTTTTCCTCACACCTACAATAGAGGAAGCATAAGGGCTTCTGGATTCTTCTATTACACCAGCAGCTAACATCTCTTGCAGATGCCGTCTCACATCATCTATGTCAGCAGGTGCCAGGCGTCGAGACCTCTCCACGAAATGGTCTTTCGTCATGCAGCTGGATATTGTGCTCAGCTCCTTGCCGCATCCCGTCCCATTCCTTTAAAGAAAACACCTGGTCTCTCTGGGCAAGCTTCTCACTGATCCTCACTTTCCATTCAGCTGGCAGCGGAGTCGCGAAATCAAACAAGTCAGGCGTTACTCTGTCATTCTTCCTTGAACTCTTGCTGCTGGTAGCACTGCAGTGTCTGCACAATGCACATTAGCCAGGATGCAACCTCTATTTACTCGAATGTCTCTTCAGACACATTATGAACTTGGACCATTACCCTTCTGGCATAAGCATGGGCTCTAGCGGGCAAAATACTAGGCTTGACCAGCAGTCCCTCTGGCAATTTTCCATCGCCTGGTGCATCCAACATTAATATTTTATTCTTAACATCCTTTCTGATATGGACCTCCCTGTAAGGTACACTGGGCATTTGGCGCCAGGATCAGAGACTCAGGATCCTTCTTCCATACAATTCCGACCCGGTTCCTCTGGTTCTATTTTTCCAGCATCTCTCTGTGCCTCATAGGCCTTCTTAATTAAAGCCAGAACTCTTAAAGCTCTACTAGTCTTTGACCCTGTTTTTCATAACACAACTGTGCCAGCCTTCCGAACATATGAGCATTTGTTCCAATCAACAAAGGGACACCATCATACAGTCCAGTGGGGACACACTAAGGCTAGGGTCTCTACTTGTTCGGCCACTCCAGCCACGAGGTGGGAAAGACAGCCAAATTCGGATATACCGGAATAGGGGTAGGCCTTCTCAATTAACCCCATACATGCAGTCCTTCTAATGGTTATAGAGTACGTCTGACAAATGCTTCTGATACCAATCTTGGAACATAATTGTCACTTGGGAGCCACTGTCCAATACAGCTCTTGTAGACACTCCATTCACCTTTACAGTGGTCTCCATGGAGGACCCACTATTCTGGACCAGTCTGGAGGCGGTAGTGGGGGCTGGGCAACTGACCTTGCACAAAAGGACATGAATTAGCATTTTGGTGCCCTCACTGGGATCATGTTGTGCACCTCTTAACCACTGATTTGTTCTCCAGCTCTCCTTGTAGCCTATATGCAACTTTGTCAGTGTCTTTTGGGGACTGGCATTTCCTTTTCATGTGCCCATCTTTCCCACAATTATAGCAAAACATACTTTCTGGAGTTTGAGCTGGCCGAGGCGCCACACTGGGAGCCAGGGCGGGGTATTACTAACTGGAAACCTGGGTGCCATCTCTGTCTGCAGCGTGATAAGCATTTGGAGACATCTCGTCAGTTTCTCCACTTCCATGGTCAAGGAATTGAGTTTGGAGCTGTTATCAGCAGGAGATACATGGGTGGGTACCCCACCCCCATAGCAGATGCAGTCGGATATAGGTCAGGGCCCATACTTGCAGGCGTGGCCTTCATAAAGGGACTGTTTTTGAATTCCCGGATCTCTCTCAACAGTTCGCCCCATTGTGGCATATCTTTTCCTTGCCAGAGCACTCATTTACTGCCAACCTCTGCCCTGAACTTCACTTGATGGGTCACCCTCAGTCACTCGGGTCGTAGCCGCAGCTATTGGTGCAGGTCCCTCCGAGGTTGTCTTTCTCAACTCCTCGAATTTCTCTCATTAACTCATCATAGGAGGGGGGATTCCAGTCGATCTGCCAGGCGTTAACTGAAGCAACAGCAGTTCTGAGAAGGGGCAGACTTAGGATCCTGTCCAGCCTGGTTGGTCCAGTTCAATCGCTGGCAAACTACCTTTTCTGAGGCATTCTTGCAACAATTTTTTCCAGCCGAGATACATACACAGACAACAACTCCCCTTGGTACTGTTGTGCATCTCTTACTCTCCACCATAGGTCCTCATCAGAATCTGGGCTCCCATACATTCTCCAGGGCCTCAAGATGAGCCTGTACAGTCACTTCCAGGGTTACTGGCCCGTTTATACGAATAGTGAGTCAGGGCAGGACCTCGGGCTTCTCACTAACCCTCTTCGCTTTTCCCGGCTTCCGAGCATTGCCATTCTAGCACTTGGGGGCAACATAGTCTATCCAGGTCTCCCAGTCATCCTCCCTTGGGGGTGGGGAGGTGCCAGAGAAGATCCTCAACCTTGGTGGGAGTCGTGACTAATGGCAGGTGCAGAAATTGGAGTCTGCATTGGTTCAGCCACCATTACGGGCACTGGAGGCGGGAGAAGGTGTTGGGGAGGAACACCCCAGGTGGCAAGAATAGTTTCTTCAAGTCCTCCAGAGTTTTCCTTCCCCCAGCAACCATTTAGTAAATTTCTCCTCAAAAGTTTCAGATAGTGGTGGGGCTCAATTTCCCCGGGTCTTTACTGTCCTTAGTTATCATCTCCAAGCAGTGAGGGCTCCCTCTGGGGTAATGGTCTGTGGCACTTTGGAGCTATCTATGGGATCCTTAAACTCTACTAGGGCCAGGAAAGTGTGGGTGAGCAGATTAGCATGCCGACCCACCACCACAGGGTTTTGTAAACCTTCCACCTTGGAAAGTACTCCCTGCACAGTGTCCGTATTGATACCAGGGGATGTCCAGGATAAGCATAGCATTTTGGGGTCAATCTCCTCCCAGTACACCACTCCACCAGCCAGTGCACAGCCACTTCTGTCGGGTACCCATTTTGTTCTTAACAGTGGTTCGTGAATATGGCCACTAGAGGACACACAATCCCAGCGGTGAGCCTCAGATGTAACCCCTAGATGGCGCTATCCCAGGGCTACTACCCTGCCTGATTTGCCACTAACAGGTTGAGGGCCTGGATCCAATGGCGGTGCCTCCACCCAGAGGTCAGGGTTTACAATAGTTAAACTAACTTGGTCACAGCCCTCTGGGACACTGCACCCCCTTCCCACTAATGGCCCACACAATACATCAAATTACCTTTACAGTATACACTTACCCTAGGACTGGTTCCGGCACTGGGACCTCCTGTGAAATAAGATACAGTACAACAATCACAGTACAGTACTTTAACATAGACAAATACCTCAGGCAGTATAACTTTGCTGAAACAAGCAGCTCTGATTTATTTAGGGGGATATAACAAGGACAGGAAATCAGGTTAATTAGCTTATCACTCTACTCATCTACCTATGGCTCTGTGCACAGGCCTATCCCTATCAGTTACTGTCCTGGGTACCCAAGCCTTGGTAGTAGTCCAAACCAGTGGCAGCTGGTAGGGCCCTTTCACAGAGAAAAGGAGATTAAACAGTCAACAGTACAGTAATTCCATTTGGATTTAATGTGGCAATTCAACAGGGGCGACCCTGAATTAGTACTCACGACCTCCAAATAAGATAGGGTCTTCAATGTCAGCAGGGCTACTCTTGAGCTCCAAGAGACTCCTCACACATTTATATGGTAAACAGTCACAGGCAAAGTCACTTAATGGCAGCAGGATTCACTTGAGGTACACAAACCTCTTCACACATTTATATGGTAAAAGAAAGCACTATACCAGACAGGCTGCATCTGTATCCCGATGCAATTACTGCACAATACCAGGAGAACACACAGCAGATTCAGTTCCTGACAGACCGAGTGCAATTTTCAGCAATTCCTCCAGTCTTCTACAGGGTGAGCCTGGTTTCTACTCTTCAGATATCCTTTGATTCTCTTCACAGGGCCAGTTCAGTCCTAACAAGCTGCAGACTGGAACTCTGGACCTTACACATGTTTTTGACTAAAACTGTGCACTGAAGAACACAGGTTCCTTTCCCTTCACTGCCAAAGCTCAACTGAAACTCCCAACAGACAAACCGGCACTTCCTTTGAGTTCCTCCCAGTTCTTGACTGGATTGGCTGTCACTCACAATAGACTGCTGCTGTTGGTCCAAAAGGGCGCAAGTCTAAACTACATCTCCCAGAGTCACTGCCCATACAATCCTCTTGTGGCTGGCTCAGATTATGAGTCCAAGTTCTGATTCGTCCAAGGCACCATTTTAGAGCTAGCTTACCCCACACTGATTGGTCCAGTTCAGCAGTTCAAAACCAGAATGGGGAACTAGGCAGACACAGTTCTGACTGCAAAGAAAGCAGGTTAGACAAACTGTAATTTCATTATTACTGTAAATGATTTCTGGCAAACAGTTACATCTTTCAGATAGGTTCCCTTTGCACTCTAGTGACTGCAAAATGGAGTGAATTGGCAGCAGCTCGAGTGGTACTCAAACAGAGAAGCACACAGTCCCCCATACAAACTAATTATGTCTGCAAACAGACAGCTCTTAAAGAGACAGTACCAGAGGTTCTAAAACACTCACTGATAAATGGCTTAAACCAAACACCATTCAGGCTTGGAGCATTCAAGCAAGCTCCTGGAAGTCTTTGGGAACCCCCATTTGCAGGGGTTACACACTGAGTACCTCCTGAGCTCCCTCAGCACCCTTGGATGCACCCTGTCTGGGCCTATTGCTTTGTCCACTTTAAGAATAGCAAGTACTTTCAAGAATCTTCCCTCTGAGAAAAGACTAGTGTTCGCCTCCCCTTCAAGACTCCTGTTTCTTTTTGCACTCTCTCATCTTCCACTTTTTCTGTGAATGCTGAGCAGAAGTATTTGTTTAAAACGTCTATGTTTTCCAGGTTCCCCTCCAGTACAGTCCCCTCCTTCTCTTTTAACCTTACAATCCCTCCCTTGGTCTTCCTCTTCTCACTTACATACCTGAAAAATGTTCTGTCCCCTTTGATACTGCCTGGGCTATTCTCTCTTCAGTTTGTGCCTTTGTTCTCCTTACTGCTTTCCCTACTTTCCTCTGCTTCTCTGATACACCTCCTATCCTTCTACCTCTTCAGCTCCTTGAATCTTCTGAATGCAACCCTTTGACCTTAAATTGTTCTGCCACTTCTTCCGTGAATCACAGTGGTGTCTTTTTCTTCTTGCTTTTTATTATTATTTATTTTGTTTTTTTGACCGGTAGGGTGCACTAACCATGGCAATGACTATTTTCAAGCACGACCGGGTGGTTACAGAGCAATACATAAGAGAAACAAGAGTAGCAGCGTGAACAATAAAAGTAATCCATACCTGTACAATAGGAATACAGTGCAGTGTGAACAAATAGAACAATCCATATTTGTACAATAGGAATACAGTGCTGGCAGGGGAAAAACAGCAGGTAATGGAAGGGCAAGCCTATTGTTATGTGGGGATGAGGTTCCTTCCCTCATCCTATTTATTTCAAGCAGCTGACTTCCGCTCTGCTAGGCGAGTTGCACTACTGTTGTGTCGTTGCTGGTCCGTGGCTGCCCTGTCCTTGCCCCTGCCCATCCTGCCTTTTTGTTTTCTTTTACTCCTCCCCATTAGTTTTCTTCCTATTTCACTTGTTGTTGGATCTAGCTCCGTTATACCTGCTGCCTGTTTGTTTTCCCTGCTTCCAGTTCTCCTATGTTTCTCGTTCCTCCCCCACCCATTTGTTTTGTTCCTGTTGTTTGTTCTTTGGGGTTTGGCTCCATTCTGACTGCTACTGTTTGTTTCTACCTGCTTCCCCTTCTCATGTTCAGTCCTCATATCGTTGTCTCCCCTGGGCAGCCCGGTTCCATGCCTAGTCCGTGCTTCACTGTTGTTGCCTCCAGTTAGCATGGGGTTTTTTACCTGCCGCCGCGTCGACTACCTGCTACTCAACATTACGACTTCTGCATGCACTTTCACCTGCTTCCTGCTCGCTGGCCACTTGTTTGATTCTACACTCAGCCGAGAAGCACATTGCTTTTCCTATTGTTGCACCTGCCTATTCTATGCTGCTCTGCTCCTCTGCACTCTTCCACCTGTGCAGCCTGCACGCTTCTGCGACCGCTCTTCCTTGTTAGTTTCTACTCTACCTCTCAACCTTCACCTCTGGAATTCAAACTGGCACTTTTAGTCGCTCGTGCTGGAAGCACAATGGGACTCAGACCTCAAGTTGGGGCACATCGCCACGAAGCTGTTGGTTCTGCATATCATACAATACATTGTATTTCTTGGGCTATTATGTGTTTTGCTTCCTGCTGGATTCTCCTCTATCTACCACTCTGGTGTGTAATGAGTCAGCTCAGCCACTGCATTTCCTTTTCTGCCTTTCCTGCAATACCATTTTGTCCTGGATTATCCATACCCACCTCCATGCCTCCACCTCCTGCCTCATAAATCAAGGACATGGCATCCGACAATCAAGGACAATTCCAAATCGGGGACCCATCTTCAAATACATGATGTCCACTCTAGAAGCAGGTTGGCTTTATTGTTTAGTGTACAATGAATCCCAATGTGGACATTATCTGTAGCCTTTAGTTTGGCATTGTTTGCTTACTCTCCCTGTTTAGCTGTAGATGCACAGTACAACTTTAAGAGGGACAAGGCAAGCTTTGGAAGCTCAGTCTAGAAGTTTCTGTCAACCAGGGACGTTTGCTTGGTCTGCATGCCTCTCGCCTATTCTCCCTGTGCTTGGTGCTCTATAATTGGCTCGCTGTTACCTTCGCGTGCTCGTTTCTTGGTTCTTCAGTATGCTGCACTCTGGATTTACAGATTGCTTCTATTCTTCATTTGGACCCTTCCCTGTCCCTCCCTGTATGGGGCCCGCTTTGTGGTCATGTTCTGTTTCCACGTCGGGCTTTACCCCCCCTTCTGGCCATTCCTATGGATAGCAGACTCTGCTCTGGCTCATGGCTGGGGTATCGGAGGTGTGATTCTTCCCTTCATCGTTATTCCTATGCCCTATGGCCCTCGGCTCATACACCACTCCTTCCTATCTTAGCCTCCATAACTTCTGCAATATATGGCTTCTGCAGGACTTGTATGTTCCTCTGGCCTTCTCCTTAAGTATGCTTCTGGATGTCCCATTGGCTCCTAGACCATGCTTGCCTGCACTGCTTTACGTGATCACACCTTTGCCTCAATCATGGACTACTAGATTCAAGATGTTAGTTGCCTCAACAGGTTGCCTAATTTCTGCCAAGATCTTCTGCAATCTCTGCCATCTCTGATCTACAAGATACATCGGTCTTCAGTATTATTTTGCTTTCCTAAGTCTGCTTTACAGTTACAATGCTACTTCACTTACCTGGCTCAGACTCCTGCTCCATTTCGATATCCACTTATTCTCTATGCACACCTCGCTCAGCTCGGGGCTTGAGGATTCACAGCCTATGACCTGCCTTTGCCCGCCGGGCTGGGAGGTTTCCTACTTCTTCTCTATGCCTGCCTCGTCCAGCTTGGGGCCTGGAGATTCACAACTCTCGACCTGCCGACACCCATCAGGTTGGAAGTTTATCTACTTCTGTTCTTCTGCCTCGCCTGCTCAGGGCCTGGAGATTCACACATTCCACTATTCGCCTACCTGTCTGCTATGTCGGCCAGCCCGGCAGTTCATTTCTATAGATTCACATCTGGCCATTTTTCGTTCATCATCTGTTCTTGGATGCTTTGCCACGCTGCTTCTGCCATATGGAATTCCTGCTGCTTCACCTTCCAGGACACTTAGTTGAGCTTCTCTGAAGACCTTCCTTATCTGATTGTGCTTACTGTTTCTGGACCATGTGGCGCTACTCCAATTAACTCAGCCTCTTCAGTTATCTCCATCTGGGATTCTTATGCTAGACTGTTCGGGTCTCGTCTGGTTATTGCTGCCTCAAACATTGACTACCTACAGTTTCGGATGTTATTCCTCTCATCAGGTTGCCATCTTTCTGCCACAGTCTCTTCAACGTGATCCCTGCCATCCTTGATCTACTGGATACATCAGTCCTCAGCACCATTCCATTCTCTAATTCTGACTTAGAAATGCAGTATGGCTTTCTCTAACTCAAGATACATCTCCTGGAAGTTTTATACCACGCTTTATTCCTACTGGCTGACCTCCATAGGTCTGACTCGTTCCTGTTACCTGGAGCTAGTCGCCTCTCTATTTACCTCCTCAGCTGATGGATTTGCTGCCTCTCGTCAAAGGGCTTCCTGCCACGCTCTATTTCTCCAGCAGACCTCCATAGGTCTGACCGCACTTCCCATGCCTGGAATCAGCTGCCTCTCTCTCCACCTCACCAGCTGTCAGTTCAGCTGCGCTTTCCTGCAGCTGGTTGCCACATCCATTCCTTCTCTTCTGACTACGTTGGTGCATTTCTTGCTGCCTATTACTTCTCTTCGGATTCGCTGTCCACTTGCCTTGCTTACTTTTGGGCTCACCATATTCTACTAATTGGATGCTTCTAACCTCGCACCAGTGCCTCTAATTAATCCCTTACAGAATGCCATTATTCCAGCTTAGCTCTACAGCTGTTGCCTTTATATCAATTCCTAAGACTATACTCCTATTGTACTTACCAGAGCTGGATTTGTCAGTCGGTAGCCTGGCTCCAAGCCTTCTCCATTCTACCTGTTATACAAGCCCTCTATTACTAGAAACCTGGAAGTCTACTACTTCTATGCATCCTGCCTTGTTTGAGTCAAAGCTTGGATACAACTATTTTGTCTGGTCACATGTATTGAGTTTGTCAGTCATCAACTTCATCTCCACCATTGTACAATTCCCTGGATTCTCATGCCTTCTATCAACTAAAGTCCGAAGATGGTCTTTTCAATATATCCTCTCTACATCATTCTGAAGTGTACATGGATTCTCAAACTCGGAGTTTACTAGGAGATTGCTTCACTGGCCATGTTACAATTCAATACTTTCTTAGCTCCGTTTCTCTGGAACAAGTTCTATAATTTAGAATTCCAGATTAGCTGAGTAATTCAATTTGTTAATTAGGATCTCTCTCTCATTTAGTATGCCCAGAAGGGCGGGTAGGTCAGTAGCCATGGGTCCTCAGAGTTTCTCCCAAGGGGTTTCCTCTCCTGCATGCTACTGGTCACACTTCCGGAACTGGAGTAGGTGATCATCTACTCATATCATTATTAGGGTTGTATTCTTCTCAGCTCATTCATCAGTCAGTTATGGAACAATAGTTGATATTATATTCTTTTGGGGTCCCATAATACTAAACAAAGATTCCTCCCTACAGGTGGGATACAGAGAAAAGCCAAAACCATCAAATAATAAAGATTCTCAATTCAAGCATCCAAGCACTTTGCTCAATCTATCCGATTCATATGTGCTATGTTCATTGACTATATCATGCTCATGCTAAAGTACCTAAGCACAAATCATTCAATACTTCTAGTACCTAGTAAACATTGTCCTCATACTTGCTGGTCTCTGTATCCAACAACTATCTATATCATTTAGATACAATATGTTACATAAGCATTGAGCTATGAACACACATAATAATTGAGTGTAATAGTAATGTCTAAAGAAGGTATAATTGTAATGTCTAAAGAAGATATAATAAGCAATACAATAAACAGGGCTGAAAGGCAACATAGAAGGACAAATCTAGTAGGATAATACAATGATGACTGTAATACTATAAATAGTCAAAGCAGGAAGGATCTTGGAGGATAGGGAAGTAGATAGGAGATTGGGAAGATAGAAAGGGATGGGTTAGATGGCTTGGGAAGTTAAAGCAAGATAGGAGAAGAGGACCAGGAGAAAACAGAAAGACAGGGCAGAAAGGTGACAAGGAAAAGTGCGAGTGTAATTTTGGGGCAAGATTCTGGTGTGGGTGGTTGGAGGGTGCAGGATGTAGGAGAGAGACATAAAGGGCTAGGGAGGTTTAAAACAAGCACAGGTGCTGGATTCTGTGAGATGGTCATGTAGCAGTTTTTGAACGAGGCATGGGATGGAGCTTGGTGTATAGTTAGAGGGAGGGAGTTCAGTGTAGTGGGTCATGACAGGAGAAAGTGCTAGCACCTTTGGAAGAGTTGTGCCTGGGAACAAGGACAGGGCATTGACCCTGGCGTAGACCATAACTGGATGTTTAGCTAAGGAATAGTCCTGCCAGTGGCTTGGGTGTCTGGGTTCTTTTCCTCACTTGCTTGATGCAAGTTTGCTACTTTCATTATGCCCCTTTATCTTGGTCCACAGTTCCTCCACCCATGGCCATCCCACCTGCCAGGTCATCCTTGAGGCATTTATTCATCTTTATAAGATCTGACCTTCTGAAGTCCAGGACCCTCAACCATGTGTAGCTTGATTCTGTAGCCATCCTTATATTGAACCACACAGTATGGTGATCACTGGTCCCCAGGAGGTCTCCTACCTTAATATCTTCAACACTGTCCCTGTTAGTGAGTACCAGGCCCACTACTGCCCCATCATGAGTGGGTTGACTGACTCTGCCTGAGGAATGCCCCTGCAGGGAGTCCAGGATGTCCCTGCTTCTAGCTGATGACAACAGCTGGGAGGCTCAATCTACATCTGGCAGATTGAAGTCCCCACCAGCAGAGCCTCACCTTTTCTATCATCCTGTTAATGACTTCCAATGGTTTGTAGATCACACTGGGTACATAGTATCTCCATTCCCTGACTTCAGGGTGATCCACTGTACCTCTGTCCCACCCTGAATTCCATGTATCTCTGTTGCTCTTATGCTTTCCTTCACATAAAGCACACACCCTCCTTTCTTTCCCACTCTATCTTTCCTGAACAGAGTGTAGCCTGATATGGCCATGTCTCAGTTATGGTTTACAGTGCACCATGACTCTGTATTGGCAAGTATTATCCAGGTCAGCCACAGCTATAATGGACTCTAATTCTGGAATCTTATTTCCTTGGCTTCTAGCATTTGCACATGGTCTTCCAGATTTTGTTAGCACTCTGTTTATTACCCTCCTTTTCCTCTGTGCCCACATCCTTCCTGCCTCTCTTTTAATGTTTCCGTTTCCTACCCTTTTTGTTACTATCAACCTACTTCCATTATTAATTTGCATCCAGGGGTTCTTCTCCTCAGGACATCCTGACTCTCTACTGCAGTCTGGGGGGCAGTTTCTCCCTCCCGATTCCTTCTGTCACTTCTCTGCTAGTTTAAATGTTCATCAGAGTAATATTTAAACCATCCATTGAGAATTGTGGTTCCTATTCTGGAATGATGCAGGACATCACCCTGTATACACCCTCACCCTACTGGGGGTGTCCAGTCCCAGTGTAGCCAAACCTCTCCTCTTTGCACCATTCCTTCTGCCATGGTTGAAGGTCCCTGTGCAGAGAACTGTCCCCACCCCCATCATGGGCAGGCAGCATCTCAGTAGAAAGCTACAGGGCGTGCCACCTGTCTAAGACCACTCCTAAGTTCCCTAAACTCCCCTGCACTATTCCAGCCCCATCCCTAGCCAGGTCATTTGTCCCCAGGTGGACAATGACAGCTACCTCTTCCTACCTGTTGCTCTAGCAAACCCTAGGATATGTTTCCCATCCATCTGGGCCATGGCACCACGGGGCACCTGACCTCCCTCTCCGCTCCCTTTCTCCTCCAAAATCTATCCACCTGACAGTTGAGTCCCCACCAGAAGTTGTTTCTTTCTCCTCTGTGGTTCTCTCCCCACCTTCCTTGGGGTCTCCACTATGGAAGACTCTCCACTTCCTCCTGGCCACTGTCATGAGTGTCTCCTCCTGGCAGTCCCCTCTGCCAGAGCAGTGAAATCATTTTGTACTGGTACCAACTGAGGCATGTTGCCTCTGACACACCTCTAGCCTTCTAGAGCCCTCCCACCCTCCTTCCCAAGCCCACCATAAGCCAGCCATTCCTCCTACCTGGAATCCTCTGAGGTAATGGTGTCCAAACCTAGTGGCTCTTTTGCTTGGAGAAGGTCTCCAAATACTAGCCAACTCAGCCTGGAGTCTGGAGACCTCCTCCCTCAACCCAGAGAGATGTATGCAGATAGGGCAGCACCACAGTCTACAGAAGGTCTCTGTAAAACTGCCATCCCACAGCCACTGCACTGTGCCACTCCCAGCATTCTTTGTTTAGTCTACTGTATGGGTGCTACTTGTGTATTCCACTGTACTTTCCTCCATATTTTCTCCTCTCCCCACTCCCCAGGTTGCAGCTGGAATCAGTGACTCCTCTCAGCATGCCTGCCTGATAAAACTCTTAAATAAATACATTTCCAGTTCCTACTGTTCCTGTGTTACTTGAAATCTCTTATCCTTATGTTGTTTGCTATACCCCTTGTACACTGACCCTAGAATGAGTGTTGTTCCTACTTCTCTTTTGCCCTACTCACTCTGTTACTTGGAAATCTCTTCCTTATGTTGTTTGTTATACCCCTTTGAGCACCTAGCTTAGCATGTTGCTCCTATGTCACTTTTGCATATCTCTTTTTTTCCACTTGTCACTTTCATACCATTTACACCTGATATTGTGATATTAGTAGATATGGGCAGGTACTGAAATACCCGACCTGAAATGATACCCACAGGTACCTGTAGACTACCTGAAATTACCCTAAAAGTACCCTAATGAAAATGGGTAGTTGGTTCAGGTTGGGTAGGTACTACTCGATTCTACTACCCTATTTCCCTACCCTGACCATAACAAAATGTGAAAGACTATTTTTGACTGTAGATTGTATGCTATTACACTGTTTGTTAGGTGCCTTGAACTCTGTCATTTATGAGGCAGGTACAACAGACGCAGCTGCTCTAATTGAGCCTGCTGCTGTTTCAAAAACTATACCCATAGCAGTCATTGCTAGGCAGGTGCAAGAGGTGCAGATGCTCTGGGTGAACCTGCTGCTTCTTACAAAAATTATACCAATGGTGGGTATTGCTGAGGCAGGTATGAGAGGTGCAGCTGCTTAAAGTGAACCTGCTGCTGATGAAGGCTAACAGCGAAGTGCTGGAGTCTGGGAGGAGAGCCCAGATCAAATAAATATTGCATTTTGCTGAAATTGTTGCCTTTGAGTGTTGTGTATGTGGATTTTGTTTTGACTGTGGGTTTGCTACCCTTGGCACAGCACCTATCGCTGATTCACTGCAGTTGCCCTGGAACTTTTAGATATGAGAGTGCAGCTGCTCTGAATGAGACTACTGCTGTTTCCAAAATTATACCCATGGCGAGCATTTCTGAGGCAGGTACAAGAGGTGCAGCTGCTCTGATTGGACCTGCTGCTGTTTCAACATTTATACCCATGGCGAGCATTGCTGAGGCAGGTATGACAGGCACAGCTACTGTGATTGAGCCTGCTGATGTTTCCTAAAATTATACCCATAGTGGGCATTGATAAGGTGGGTACAAGGTGCAGCTGCTCTGATTCAGCCTGCTGCTTTTCCAAAACTTATATCCATGGTGGGCATTGATGAGACAGATATGAAAGGCACAGCTGCTCTGACTGAGCCTACTGTTGTTTCCAAAAATTGTACCCATGGTGGGCATTGCTGAGGCAGGTATGATGTGCACAGCTACTGTGAGTGATCCTGCTGCTGTTTCCAAATAATTGTACCTATAGCGGGCATTGATGAGGCAGGGAGAAGTGCAGCTGCTCTGATTAAGCCTGCTGCTGCTTGCAGTATACCATGGTAGATGTTGCTGAGGCAGGTCATTGACATCTGAAAATTATACCCATGGCGAGCATTAATGTGGCAGATATGAGAGGTGCAGCTGCTCTGAATGAGACTGCTGCTGTTTCCAAAAATCATACCCATGGCAGGCATTAATGAGGTAGATATGAGAGGCACAGCTGCTCTGAGTGAATGCAAATTTAAATAATGGCACCAACGTTGTCAAAAAAATGACAAACATGCCTGTTTGTCCATGAACTATCTGTGACCATGGCAGGATTTATGTCTGAGAGACAGTTGCAACTGCTGAGAGAGAGAGATGTGTTAGCAATGTTAAGTTACAAAATTTGGCTGTACGCCACTCCACACAGGATTTGCTATTCATTTCGTGCATAACCTAGTCATCATATTCAGTATCACTGTTTGCAGGTTGTTGTTCATGCTCAGGGACAGAAGCACATAATTCAGTGTTTGGGGCAATGGGAAGTTGTAAGCATTCATTTGAAATATAAGCCATTCCACATTTATAGGACTTAGTAGTGTTCTTTGGACAGCGACTATTCCTCCAGATGCACTAAACATGCATTCTGATATATGCTTGAATGTGAATAACTGAGGTACATTATTGCAAGATTTGCTAGATCTGGATATTTTGTTCTCTTTTGTTTCCAACAGAGTAATGGATCTTCCCTATACCAGTCGTAGTATGGTCTTCAAAATACTCCTGGATCATTGTGCTGTGTGAGATGGTTACCAGTCTGGCAGGTGAATCAGCTGCACTTTCTTTACTGGATAATAATCCATGTTGATGCAGGCAACTCAGAATTGATTTGCCTTTCTGACCCTGAACATAGGATGCCTGAGAAGTAGCTGTAGATGTCCTTTCCCTTGCCAACAGCTTAATCTGGTTCAAGGTCAGTTGGCATTCATCTGTATCCCCTCCCCGGTCGCTCTGAAAATAGGCAGGATTTGTCTAGTGCACTTACCTGGTCAACAAAACGAAATAAATAAACAAATAAAAATAATAACACTGATGAGTGTGAAAAATTTATAGTTGTGCTGTTGTCTGCAGAAGAGATGCAGTCTCTTGGTTCGGCAGATTTTGACTGCTGTACATCACTTAATGGTGCTGGTGAGGCAATGTCACATTTGGTTAGCAGAAGATCTCTTCAATAGTCAATGTCTTCCCCTGCAGGGAAGATGGCTTCAATGTTCCACATAAACTGGGGATCTAGCAATGTAGCCAACACATATATGTCAGTCTTAAACATGGCATTTATTCTCTGATCAAGTCGACTGTCTGAGACTCCGTCATCTGCCAGCATAACAGCGGTGATGTCTTCTTTTGACTGAAAGTCGTTCTTTATGTCATCAAGGAAAATGTGAAGAAATCTTATTTGAGGAAGAATTTGATCAGAGTTGCATGTCTGCACTGACATCATGTGTGGCAGCCTCAAATGGCTGCAGAAAGGTGACCAAAGATTCAAGTAGAGTCCAACTGCTGAAACTGAGCATGATGTCTACTTTACCTATTTGATTCTGCTGGTGTAGTAATGTACAGCTTTCTTCTGTTCAATAAGCCTCTCCAACATGTAAA
Organism: Neoceratodus forsteri; assembly: GCA_016271365.2. Lineage (NCBI taxonomy): Eukaryota > Metazoa > Chordata > Ceratodontiformes > Ceratodontidae > Neoceratodus > Neoceratodus forsteri. Next base: position 261,396 of record CM028136.1, read on the forward strand.
ATGTTGAATTCCAGTGGGTTGGAACTTGCTGCTTTAATGTGCAGCAGTAAGTTGTTTGGCCTCTGCAGCCCCTTCAGGATTTTTTTTGCTTTCACAGAATGGCTGAAATGCTCACATGTTTTCCTAGCAAGACCAAACAGGTTTTCAACATTTCCATTTCCATTTAAGAAATTATGGATAAGACCATTTTAACAATATGCAAAACAAGGTATGTGTTAGTAGTTGCCATCTTTAACAGCTTTGACTATGTAGGCACCTTTATCTACCACTATGAACCCTGGAGATAAGGAATATGGAGTAAGCCATTTCTAAAATTGTTTTCAACTCCTACAAAATATTCATAGCAGTGCGATTTTCCTCAAATGTGAATCATATAATTATAGAAGCTTGGTGGCAGAAAAGGACCTACTGGCCCATCTAGTCTACTTTTCCCCCCACCTCCCTTCACTGCCAGCCCTGCCCTCCCCTGATAGCCCCATATGCTTGTCCTGTGCCCTCTTGAATTCTTCCACCAATTTAGCCCTCACCACTCTATCTGGTAGTCTGTTCCAGGGCTCCACCACCCTCTCCATGAAGAAATGCCTCTCACATTGCCCCTGTATCTTTTCCTTGCATTCTGAGGCTGTGCCCTCTAGTTCTGACCCTCCTTCCTCTTATGTAAACCCTCTTCTCCCACTTTATTGAGCCCTTTTACATATTTAAAAGTTTCAATCATGTCTCCCTTTCCTCCTTGTCTCCAGTGTGCACAGATCCAGCTCCTTATGCCTCTGCTCATATGTGTTTCCTGGCATACCCTGTACCATCTTGGTTTGCCCTTCTATGAACCTTCTCCAATGCATCTATATCCTTGCAGAGATATGGCCTCTAGAATTGAACCTCATGCTCAGGTGTGGCCTCACCATGGCTTTGTAAAGAGGCATTTTACCTCCCTCCTTCTGCTAGTAAAGCCTCTGCTGGGTCTAGTACGATCTCCGACATCAATCATCCCAACCTAATAATCCCATATTTTATTTCCAATTATTACCTTCCGCTGTTACTGTATTCCAGATGAAGATTCTCCCGATGCGCACAGCTGATCGGTAATGCTGTAATCCTCAGCTATATTTTCGAAGTTAAAATGTGATCATTGAGTCTCGGAGTGAATAACTGCTGCAATGTCGAGAGCCAGATTCAGCGGCAAGTTAAAGGCAAAGTGTCTGAGATAGCCATCATTGCACTTAATAATACATTCTATGATTGGCTATACATTGTCATTTGTAATGCATAAATACAGGTCGTTTGACTGGTGCTTCACCCTATCAAATCAAAATGGCAGAAGCAACCTCGTCAGTTTCAGATGCTGTAGTTTGAGAAATTGTGCCTTCACAGCACGGACAACCAAAATTAACATTGCTGGCTACCTTTATGTGAAAGAAAGGAGCCGGAATGATTTGTTTTACTGGTGTTTCCAAAGTCATAAAGCTTTGGCATGCCACGCCATGCTTCAACCCTACTTGTTGGTGGACAACATCATCTTTGGGCAACAAAAAACCATAACCATAGCCCTGCTGCCTGTGCTGCTCCCATAGCCACAGCAATTGTGGCATTGAAGAAAAAGCATTGACAACCCACGACACACCTGCACAACTGATCCAAAGTGAGACCGCGGGTTTGTGTTTGTAAGTTTGTCATAACCTGCCACCTAAGCAGTCACTTAGGAAAGTAATTATGTGCAAGCGTGTTAATATAACCCCTAAACTGTGAACACTGGAGGAGGTTGCCATACCTCTGGAATTTACAACAGTGAATGGAAATCTTTCCTAGCAAGAGATGCAACTTATGGCAATGACAGGGTGTTGCTATTCACCACAAAAAAAAAAATATTGAAAAATTAATGTGTGCTGACTACTGGATCATGGACAGAATGTTCAGAATGGTGCCACACCTGTTCCATCAGCTTTATTCTATACATGCATCTGTTGGCAATACAGAGACATGCAGAGTACTGCCATCGGTTTATGTACTGATGTCTGCAAAATCTGAGGAGTGTTATCTGACAATGTTTCAGGACCTGCAAGATGTGGCTGAGGAGTATGATTGCATGTTGTCCCCTCTATGATTATAACTGACTTTGAACAAGCTGCTGTAAATGCCTGCAAGACCGCGTTCCCCAATGTTGCAAACAAGGGTTGCCCTTTTCATCTAGGCCAAATTGTATGGCGAAAGATTCAGGGGTTCGGTCTTACACCAATGTATGGGTCAGACCCTGATTTCACTCTAAAAATGTGACAACTAGTAGCATTAGCTTTTCTACCACCAGAAAATGTTAACACTGTATATGAGGAAATAAAGCCAGAAATGCCTTCGGAGAGTGCTCTTATCCTAGAGTGGTTCGAGGAGAATTATATTTTGGGCTGGATTAGGCATAGAATGCAGAATAACATTGCAGTAAGAGCTGCCCTTTATACTCCCGTAGTTTTGGTCCATGCATTGTCAGATGCAGTCCGGGATACTGAGAACTCAAAACAATGTAGAGGCATTGCACAGGAGGCTTGCAACACTGATTGGCACATCCCATGTTGGTATCCATAGTTTTGTGGAGGAATTGAGAAATGAGCAATGACTGATACCACTATTGAAAAAATAAATTGTGGACTCCCTAAATTGCCCATAAAAAACAGTACACCAAAAGTGAGGAAAAAATCATCAATGTTGTTGCTGATATTGACATCGACCACCAAAGGACTTTGTTAGGTGGAATAGCACATAATATGGTGCTGTATCAGTTTCTTTGTGATTTTTTAACGCTTTTAATAAATATTGGATTTTAATTGAATGAGCAACAATTGGACACATAGAAACTGGTAAGTAGACTTTTGTGCTTATAAAGCCCAAGTACATTGTTGCTTATGCTGACGCTGTTTTCAGTACTTGTGCTAAAATGTGCTTATGATAATTAATTATTTATGACTGTGTCTGCTTGCCAGCTGAGAATTAGAAGTCTGAAGTATGCCTTCACTTATGCCGCTTATGCTGACGCTGTTTTCGAATTAGAAGTCTGCTCGCCATTTGTCGGTATAATATATGTCAGTATATATTCGTCAGTCAGTTTGTATTGTCAGAAGTAAATGTCAGTTAATTTCAAGCCAGGAGGTTGGTATTCAGGAGATCGTACTGATCCCCTCTGCCTATGCATGCCAACATTCCATTGGCCATAAAAGGCTTTCACTATGCTGCAGAGACAGACAGTGTAGCTATGTCAGTAATAAAATGACAGGGCTCAGGGGCACCAAGCAAACAGTGTGGTACAGCTATAAAGGCTTTCCGATGCTGCAGTGACAGACCATGTAGCTTTGTCACAGTAATAAAATGAACAGGGATTCAGGGGCACCTAACAAACTGTGATGCAGCCATAAAGGCTTTCACTATGCTGCACAGATGGACTGTGTAGCAATGTCACAGTAATAAATGGGTTCAAGGCACCAAACAAACAATGTGCTACAGCCATAAAAGGCTTTTACTATACTGCACATATAGAGAGTGTAGCTATGTCACAGTAATTAATGGGCTCAGGGCACCTAACAAACTGTGATACAGCTGTAAAAGGCTTTCACTATACTGCACAGACAGACAGTGTAGCTATATCACAGTAATACATGGGATCAATGACACCGAACAAACAGTGTGATACAGCCGTAAAAGGCTTTCATTATGCTGCACAGACAGACAGTGTATTTCGTCACATTAATAAAATGACAGGGAGCTCAGGGCACCTAACAAACATTATGATGCAGTCATAAAAGGCTTTTACTATGCTGCACAGACAGACAGTGTAGCTATATCACAGTAATAAAATTATAGGGCTCAGGGCACCTAGCAAACAGTAAATACTTTAATTTCAAACCAGCAACCCAGTGCCTTCTATTTTTGTCTACATCTTTTCTCTCACCGTTCTTCTCTGTTCTCTCCCCAGTCCCCAGCACCACCTCCATGACTGAGACTGGCCAGACCCTCCCCCAGGCAGAGATCATTTGCATTCTCTGTCCCTCACTATTTCTCCCTGTCCCTTTGCTCATTGACAAAGTGTATGTTAAGTAAAATAAAAACAGCAACATCTTTTCAGTCAATAAGTAGACGATTTGTGTTGCAGAGTGAGTGCCCACATGGAGCTGCTTCCACACACCACACACACACACACACTGACTGCTGCCAGCTGGATTCTGCACAGCAGATGGAGCACAGACACCACTGACTAATCAGGCATCAGTCCGGTGTCATTTGTTCCCATTCTGCTGCAAGTTCGTGAAGGACCCTCAGGCTGCCCTTAATGCCTATTTCCAAGTCCTTTACCCATTACCCATGTCAAATTACCCAGCTAGAGAATTCATACTGTTATGTCGGGTATGGTAGTACATTATCCTAACTATCCTACCTGGCCAGAAATAGGTGACAACACATATTTTGACCCAGCGCCACTCATTGCAGCCCACGCCTAGTTATTAGTTTTGTTCTTCATGTTGTTTGTTATACCCTTTGTACACCTGCTCTAGACAACGTGGTTACTTTATTCCCAGTTTAGTCCTGCCTTTTGCCCCCTCCTTTCCAGCAGTGAATGAAACAAAACCTGTCTGTGATGAAACCAAAGCAAATTGAGATAGAAACATAGAATGTGTTGGCATAAAAGACAGGTAGGCCCATCTAGTCAGCCCTATTTTTGCTGCATAACAGTACACTCCATACTCTGTCTGGTTATAGGTGCCCTCCTCCTCCTTACCTCTTTTTATTATACCCTGTGCCTATCCCATGCGTGCTTGAAGCTCTCTACATCTTGCCCCACCACCTTTTCTGGCAGGCTGTTCCAGGTATCTACCACCCTTTCTGTGAAGAAGTATTTCCTCACATCCTCTTAAAACATAGAACAAAGAAACATAGAATATGCCAGCAGATAAGTGTGGCCTGGCCCACCTAGCTTCCCATTTTTTAAAATTTTTTGTTATTTTATTACCTTCATTTTTTGCTGCAGACCTCACTTGATCTACAGTGCCATCTCTTCCCGCCCTGCATTGCCCTACAATTTCATTATGCCTGTCCCATACATTTTGAACCCCACCACTGTTTTCATCCCCATTACCTCCACTTGAAGGCTGTTCCAGGTACCCACCACTTTTCTATGAAGAAATACTTTTCACATCCCTCCTGAATTTACTCCCTCAAGCTTCATGGCATGCCCCTTGTTCAAGAGCACCTTTTTCTTGTAAAATACCCCTTTTGTACCTTACTAACCCCTGTGAGGTATTTAAGGTCTCTATCATATCTTCCTCTCCTGCCTCTCCTCCAGGGTGTACATATTTAACTCCTTTAGGCTCTCCTCATAAGGCAATTGATGTACATCCTGCACCATTTTAGTATGCCTCCTCTGGACTTCCTCCACTCTGTCTGTGTCTTTCCTGAAATATGGTTTCCAGAACTTGATACAGTATTCAAGGTGAGGTCTTATCAGTGAATGCATTGAAGCAACACCACCTCCCTCTTCCTGCTGATGATACTCCTTCCAATACACCCCAGCATCACACTGACCTTTCTGACTGCCTTGTCATACTGCCTGGCCACCTTTATGTCATCTGATATGATTACCCCAGGTCTCTGTTCTGCTTGGTCTGTGTCAGTATCACCCACCCATTTTGTACTCCTCTCCCAGGCTTCTATGTCCCAAGTGCATTATTTTGTACTTTTTGCATTAAACCCAGCTACCATACCCTTGACCACTCCTGCAGTCTCTTCAGATCTCTACCCATCCTTTCCACCCCCGCGAGTGTTCATTCTGTTAGCAGATCTTGGTGTCATCTGCAAAGAGGCAGACCTTTCCTTCCAGTTCCTCTGCTATGTCATTTATAAAGATTCTGAAAAGGACTAGTCCACCACTGATCCCTGTGGTACCCTGCTGGTCACCCTCCTTCTCTGAGCCAGCTCTGTTTAACACTACCCTCTGAATCCTGTCCCCTAACCAGTTGTTTACTCAGATTACCACTTTAATGCCCACCCCAAGTTTCCCAAGTTGCTTCCAGTCTCCTGTGAAACATGTTGAAAGCCTTGCTGAAATCTAGGTAAGCCACATTCACTGCCCCTTCCTCTCACCAACTCCTTGGTCACCCAATCAAAGAAATCTATCAGATAGTTTAAACTTCCCCAAGTTTCTAGCGTACCTCCTTGTTTTGTGCTCCTCCTCATATTAAAGAGACTCTCCTGCACCTTGTTTACCCACTGAGGTACTTACAGGTCTCAATCATGTCCTCTCTCACTCTCCTCTAGGGAGTACATGTTGAGCTCTCACAGCCTCTCCTCATATGGTTTCTTGCAACCCCAATTTTGCACCACTCCTCTGGGCTGCCTCCACCCTGTCAATGTCCGATGTCCTTGTGGAGGTGCAGCCCAGAACTGGACACAGTACTCTAGGTGGGTCTCACAAATGAGTGATCCAATGGCAACACCACCCCTTCTCCTACTAGAGATCACCCTCCCTATGCACCCCAGCATCTAGCTTGTCTTTCCTGCTGCCAAGTTGCACTACCCTGCCACCTTCAGATCATTTTATATCTGATCATCCCAAGGTCTGTCTCTTGCTTGGTAACTGTAAGCACCTCCCCATCTTATGCACAGCCTCCTGGTTTCCCTGCCCAAGGTGTATGACACTGCACCTTTCACATTGAAACCCAGCTGCCACTCCTAGACCACTCCTCTAGTTCCCCAGATCCCGCTGCATTTTCCCTCCACACCATCCTGGTTCTCCACCCTGTTGCAGATGTTTGTGTCATCTGCAAAGTGACACACCTTCCCTCTGTCCTGTTCCTCAGCAATGTCACATATGTAGACATTGAAAGGACAGGGTCCAGTACTGATCCCTATGGTACAACACTGGCCACTTTCCCATCCTCTTAGTGATTGCCATTTGCCACCACCCTCTGCCTCATGTCTTTCAAACAGTTAGATAACCAGCACACCATCTTTTCCACACTCCCAGGCTGCTAAGTTTCTTTATCAGCCTCCTGTTTAGTATAGTGTCAAAGGCCTTACTGACTTCCAGGTAGGTCACATCCACTGCCCCCAATCCACCTCTCTACTTACCCAGTCAAAGAAATCTATGAGATTCATTGGACATGATCTCCCCTGTGATACCGTGCTGCCAGTGGTCCTGCAGCCCATGTATCTTCAGGTATTCCATCAGTCTCTCCTTTAGCAGGGACTCCATTAACTACCTCACCACTGAGGTGAGACTGGCTGCTCTGTATTTACCCGCCTCTTCCCTGCTGCCGTTCTTGTGCAGAGAAACCACATTGGCCCTTCTCCATTCCTCCAGAACTATTTCTGTCATCAAACAGGTGCTAAATAGCATTGCTAGAGGTCCCTAGCACTGTGCTCAGTTCCTTATGTACCCTTGGTGAATCCCATCTGGCCCCATCACCTTTTTTCTTAAGGGCTTTCAATCCCTCATGGACTCTCTCTTCTGTAAATGGACTTGTGTCTGCTCCTCTTGTTTGTTAATGCATGATGGCCTGTCACTTCCCGCACCCACTGTGAAGACTGAGCAGAAATATCCATTTAAAATGTTATTTCTTTCTTGGTCCTCCTCTGTACAGTTTCTGCTCCTGGTCTCCTGATCTTCACTATACCACCCTTGCCTTTCTCTTTTGCTCAAGTACCTGAAGAAAGTCTTATCCCCATTTTGCCCCTCCTGGGCAATCCTTTCTCAGTTTGAGCCTTTTGCTGTCCTTATTTTCCTTCTGCCTCCCTTTGTTTTACTAGATATACCTTGCTGTCTGCCTCCATTTGGGTCTCTTTGTATTTCCAGAAAGCTGTTTTTTCTCCTTACCACCTTTGACATCTCCTTGGAGAACCACAGTGACTGCTTTCTCCTCATACACTGACATGCTCTCGAACAACCTCTGCTGTTTACTTATGATCCTACACTCCATTTGTTGAAATTATCCATCATTCCCTTGCAGGGTCTGTCTGGATGTCACTCAATGAATGACTGCTCGCTAATTCCTGTATGAATTAATGAAGTGTTTCATGTCCCAGTTGGACTCCCACAATCCTCTATAGCTCTTTCTGAAAACCCTAGTGCCTGACTGGCTATGCTTTCACCATCTGACACTGCTGATATGGGGATAGGGTCAGAGGCTCTTCATGATTGCCGCTGTTTTGTAGCCCCTAGGGTGCTTAGTCAAACTGTTTACTTTTAGCTGGTCTCCTGGCCCTTACTTATTTGTGCTCCTGTGCATGTGGGTTTGGCCATGCTCTGTGGTCCAACTGCAGTGGGATGGCTGATGATGAAGCTACATTTCCATCAGGGGTTGCCTGGAGCTGCAGGAGAATTGTGTAGTCAGTGCCAAAGACAGCAGCATTCTTCCTTACTCTCCCTATCCATGTCAGCAATATTGGGGAATGAAAAGCAAGGCAGCAGCATACATGTCTCTGGAGAGTCAGGTGAGCAATCACAATCGTAGGGTGGGGGTGGGGGGAGGGTTACATTCTCTTCTACTAATAAATTCATCCAGTAAATGAAAAACAAAATGGAAAAACACCACATGTGTAACAGTATTACTTATTTACAAACTTTGGAAGGATCTTAAAGAATGAAATACTCTTTAATTAAAAACAGCTAGAATTTAAGTTTGACCAAAAACAGATGTGCTTACATATGCCTTTAACTAGGTGTTTAATGTAGGCTAAGTCATGCCAGCTAAGAAACATTTCTGGTTGGAGCCTGCAGCAAACTCGTTCCAGCAAATGCCTTTCCATGCCTACCTTTTAATTAATGCGTAATATAATCTGCTTTTGAAATACAATGAATCCTCCCTTCCCACCACCAACTGCTCTCTAACCACCATTTCAAAAAGTGGTAGTAGGGAAAAGTCGGGCAATGCTGTGTTTTAGGTTTTAATAAGTGCATGTTGCTCAGTGTTTGGCTTGCAGCAGAAGAGAACTTCACTGATCACCTGTGGACAACAGAATGTACAGTATAGGAAAGGGGAAATTGTTTAACCAGGAAAGGCACACTAAGCCTGAGCTTGTTTCAGGGAGCACAAGAAAGTTAAGTGACTTGCTCAGGGTCACACAGTATGCAAGTGGAAGCTGTGGGATTCAAACCCAGGTCTGGTCTGTTGGATGTCACCAGATTTGCAGCTCAGAGCCTTAGACCACTGTGCTATACTGCCTCCTCAGACAGACAGAGTGGGTGGAATGGAATGAATGATGGTTGCAGCATTTCTTTGCACACATCAAAGACTCCACAAGCAATGCCCAGTAATTATGATGTCTGTTTCTCCTACTGGTATTCTTTAACACATACCTTAGGGGAGCCCTGTCCCTTTCCTACCATGGAGAGAGGGAGGGCTGTATACTGTATGCCTCCTGGCCATTCAGCAATGGAACCACCTTCAGACTGAGCCAAGCAAGTGGACAGAAAGGGAACCTGTTTACAGTTCAGTGCAATGGTACCTTACCACAAGCTGGCATCCAGTACCTTCGTGTGTTGCCTTTGTGAAGTTTGCTGTTTCTGCATTTTACTACTCATTTGTAAATATTACTATGGTCACAGTATTTCCATTTCCATTTTGAATTATACATATCTTGTTGGTTTATATTTAATACTGGTTAATATGAATTACAACCTGAAGTCTCTACCACAAATTCTTCATTATACCCATTTGTCCGGCCACACCAGTGTGTGTAATGGAGCATTGCCTTGCTCTCACATACAGCACAGACCAAGAGACATAACTGCTGCAGCCAGATGTATTTTTGCTTTCGATTGGCTCCACTATTACCCACTGAGCATGGTTCTGTTAATTAGTAATCAGTCACGCAGTAAAAAATAAAGAATGGGCAACAGGAAAACTTGTTATTTTTATACACCCTAGGTGTGTGTTAGCATTACAAACTATGTGACCTTCAGTCTTGTGATTTATGTGGTATAATAAGTCACATATATATTCATGAGCCTAGCAAGGCTCATGATTGGTTACTGGATCGGCCATTAATGTCTCAGAAATGACTGATCCAACTGATCACTGACTCTGTGCGGCACGCACGGGCTTGTGCCATTCCACTCAAAACCTGAAAGTAAGTAAATGAAACATAACAGTGAAAGTTGTAATTGTGATAAGGCTTATAATTGTGATAACAATCTCGAAGCCAGTCATTTCCTTGGATTAACAACTGGCTGGAGGAGGTGGTCCTTGACTGCTCCTTGGGCCACCAACTCCACATAAGTCATTAATTACTCAGAAGTCTGGCTTCTCAATGTTTATTGCTTAATTAATCCCTTGGGTGTGTAAAAAGCTTGTTACACACCATTGCCAGTACATTGTCTCTATTTATTTATTTAGTTATTTATAGAGGATTCAGAAAGTACTTTTAAGTCAAAGACTCCTTTACAAAGGTTCCATGTCACAGAAATACAAAATACACAATACATAGCAATACATAGCAAATCAACAAGGACGAATAAGACTTGTTACAGAGAACAGTGAAAGGCTAACAGTCAGTTTCTAGCATTAAAATTAGCACATGTCTATATACAGTAAGTTTGAACTCAGATATAGAACTAAACCTGGCCTGTTCAGGAAGGGCATCATGGGAGGGAGTTAATCCGGTCAGAGGCCTTAGTCAGGGGAGAGGAGAGGTATGGTTCAGGTTCAGTGGCAGTCACATGTATTTGAGGACTGGAGATGTTCTCTTAGATAAGCTTTGTAGGGCCATGTGCTGTACTGTAAATACTGAAAATGCTGGATTTTCATGCTCAGTATTTGTTATTGCATTGTATTAAATGTCTATGGCTACTGTAGTCCACTTCTTTTGTATCACCCATAGCCCAGGTCACATCTGGAAATAAGTTCCAAATCAGTATGCCTTTCCCAATCAACAACTTGTAAACAAATAAAATAAATAGAAATGACTGTCTGCATGGCATCCTGAATGACCCAAAGTGCTCTGTGCATGCTTACTCATTACAGTGCATGTAATACTTAGAATGGAAGATGAGGAGTAACATAGTTAGCTTGGATATGACATACTGCTTCTCCCCATAATTAAGGATTTGGGGGATTGGGGTTGGATTAGGGAGGTTAGGAAGGAATGATTTAACAATACTGGGAGACAACATTCTGAAAAACAAAAAAGTCTGGCAAAATCAAGGAGGGTGTGGATGGCTGAAAATGACTGGGGTGTGGAGGGATAGGCAGTGTGCGTTGGTGGTGGTCACCTGGGTAGGCTAGATTAAAATAAAAGAATTACTGGTGGAAGGGTTGGAATGCCTCCAAGGTGTCCCAGAACTTAGACATTACCCTTCCAAATTAGGACTTGCCAGTTTGTTGCCCTTCAGCAGCAGTTTATTTTGGTCTTGGGTTGGCTCACCCTAAGGGAGGACATGCCCCACAACTTTCCCACACAATTCTAACTACAGAAATTAATATGAATGCTCCTGGTTGATCTCTGATGCCGCCTCACAGCATTAAAATCTATTTTGCAAGGTTTCAAGTGTTTCTCTTATTTATTTAATTTTGTCAGTGGTTTCCTAGTCTGTCTGTTGGGCAGAGATGACAATATTGAGAATGCTGAGAAAGTACCCGCGCTTGGCAACAGTGAGGATAAACATTAAACAGTGAGAACAGTGAATGCCCTAACGCACATAGTGACAGGATAGGAAGTCATTAAATGTAATCATAAACAGCCAAGATAAGTCACTGGGAAATTCTTCATTGTTTGCTCTCAAGATGTCAACTCCCCCAAAAAAAACCTTTATAAGGAAAATATTCTTCTGGGAGAATGTGTTCCAGTGGATATGGTTTTCTTTCCTTTTAAGTAAACCGAAAATTGTATATCTTTACGTAGCAATGGTATGAGTGCATCCTGAAAGAACTTTGCCATAAGTAAGATGATGATAGAGCCATGTGGAAGTAATAAGCAATGATGGGGGTATAAGGGTTCCAAAAATCCAAGCTTCAGATTCAGTTACCCTCCAACAAAACTTCAGATTGAAAATCTAATCTCCAGATCCACCCACATATTTTGACATGGAATGAATCACAAACATAACCAAATGGTGTGACTTATATCTGCTTCAGAGATACATGACTTACATGCAAATGAAGGTGTTGCATGCAAAGTGCTGGCTACGAAGGTACCCTGGGACAACTGCTTCTGGCACAGGCTAGGTACATTATATTGGCTGTTTCATTAACAGAGCAAGTGGGTGTATTCACACTGACAGCTTGGAACAAGCTACTGTCAGATGGACAGACAGTTATTAAAATGTCTGGCAAGGAGCATGCTAAATTGGGCATATGGGGAATCAACAGACATCCTTCTTGGTCATGTCTGCCTCTATACTATACTGCATTAGTATGTAGAACCTGTATTACACAAGAAGAGAAAGAATTGCCCTCCTCCATGATTTGGAATTATGTTCACATTCCAAACTTCTTAATCTTAGCAAATGAATCTCCAAGCTACCATGATAGTGTGCATGAGCAAAATGTAGTTCCTTTGCAAGGTACTGCTTTCACAGTTGCATGCAAGGTTCTAACAAACCCTAGTTTTCATGATTTTTTATGGTACTCCCTTGAAGTTGTTCCTCACTTCAAACATCTTATTAGTGGCTGGAGCAAACTTGCTCCTTCTTCACTCATATCACACCATTCACAATATACTTTAGGCCCATTCCAAAGAGCTCTTAGATCACTCACAAGTTGTGGTGACCTAGGGCTGCAGCACACTCTGATTGCATCAAGAACCCTATGCCCGATTCTGTAAAATTCGAGTCCTTGTGACAAAACTCAGGAGTTGCTACATTCACAGGCTTGCGCCAAACAGTAGGTGCACCTATGGGACTTGCAGCAGAGATCTGTCTCCTCCCCACCTGGTGCAGCAAAATAAAACAATGCCAGGAGAGGTCATGGGGCAGAAGGGGCACAGGGATACCATAAGGGTATTAGGGAGTGAGTGGGTATGCCGGTGGGATGATCGGCACCCAGTGGGGTGCCATTGTTATAACCAGCCTGGTAATATTGTATGGCTTGCCATCATAGCAGCACCACCTCTGGCATACCCACGCACTCCCCAACACCCACTATGGCATCCCCTGTTCATTACACCCTGACCTCATGATACAATGCCCCTCTATCAATTCCCCACCTTGTGGGCAATTGTACAGGGGCTTATACCAGCTCCTAGCTAGTCTAACTCTCTAGCCCCTTGGTGCACCCATGGTGGGCTTCTTGACTCCCCAAAAAGGGTATGTTGCAGCGTCAGCCATGGCACAAGACCCCTGCTATCTTGGCATACCCTGATGTAGGTCACAAGGGCGGGCAGTACCCATTTGCCACAGCAGCTCCCATTCTGATGCAGACCATGTTTAGGATTGGGATTGCATGATTTATGACACAAGGTGCAAACTGCGTCATTGATGTTTGACCCAAGCGCCTTGTGTCAATCTAATTGCTTTCAGAATTGGGCCTTTGCCTTTAGCCTCAATGAGCTTTATGCAATAAATCTTGCCTTCCACTATTAGTTCACCATGAGCCTCATTCTCAGATTTATCCTATAGTTAGAGATGCAGTAAATCTAAACTTCGCTGCTGAAGTTAGTGTAAAGTTGGGAACTGTGCTACATAGTGTAGTGAGGTTTCAATTTTGCACCAAGTTCCACTGGAGAAGTCTTTTAAAACAACTTTTTCTTTAAACATATACTGCCCCACTCACTATGCAGCTAGCTCCCACCTCATGCTCACCTTCCAGACATGTAAAATTAATTTCCCACCATCCCAATACCTGCTAGCACCTGACTCCTCTCCCACAACCCACTGAAAGTTCTGTATAATAAAATATGTGCTGCAAAATCTCCCCCAACCAGCACCAAATCAAGTAACCACCCCATCTCCCCACCCAGACAAACCCCCAACTCCCTAATTCAGGTGATAACCCCCACTGCAGCACCCAACCTTCATCCACCCCCAGCCCCCATAGCTAAAGGATATGTCTAAGCATCTGTAAACAATCACAAACTGCAGTAAATCAGAGAAGCAGTCTGCACTGTCCATAAAAGTGGTGACAGGGCCTCACATACTAACTATCACCCTATATCTATTCCCCTTTCCAAAGTGTTGGAGTGCATCATATTAGATCAGCTAGTTGAATACCTCGATTAATACCAGATCCAATGCCTCAACAACATGGTTTTGAAAGTCAAATAGCACCACCACAGCATTAATAGAGTTCACTGGGTACATACACAATGCTCTAGGCTATGGTCAGATGGTGGAAGCAGCTTTCATAGACCTTACCAAAGCTTTCAACAAGGTCAACCATGCATTACTGCTCAAACAACTATCCAACACCGGCTCTCCTGCAGACACCCTGGGTTGGTTTATTAGTTATCTTATGCAATAGATCCCAGCAGGTAAAGGTAAATGGTTTCTTTTCAGTTAGCCAGCAAGGCACATGGAGGTCCCTAGGATCTACTTTAGGTCCCCTACTCTTCAGCCTCTTCCTTAACCACCTCCCTTGGTTTACCAAGACAGAATTCTCCTCTATGCAGATGATGCTGTACTCTTTCCAAGCAACCCAGACCCAATACTCCTGGAGAAGGAGCTTCAGCAGAATTTCACTAACGTAGAGGCTTGGTTCCAGAAACAAAAAGCTACTCATGAACCATTAGAAGACCAAAGTTATGATATTTGCAACCCTCACAACAAGCACAGATCACATCAGCTCACAATCCTAAATAACCTGAACACCCCCAAGACCTGGTTCATTCATTCAAATACTTAGGAAAACACTAGATAGCACCTTAACCTTTGCAAACCATGTCGATCGTGTTGCCAAAGTTGTCAATGCAAAAATAGGTCTACTCCACAGACACAAACACTGCAGGACTGCTGAGGCACTCAGGTTTGCAGTAAATAGCTCTGTGATCTCCATAATTGATTATGGCCTGGTTGTCTATGGTGCAGCATCAGCCTGCATCCTTAAAAGTATCACAACAGCCTTAAAGCCAGTAGACTAATCACATGGGCCCACTGTCTCATGCACACTTGTGATTTATATGCTCAAACTGGTGGTTCCATCTGATAGGCAGGATGAAGTACCAGACCTGCCTGCTTGCTATAAAAACATCCTTGGCCTAACTCTCCCCACCCGGCATCCAGAACCTCCTATGCCTGATGACAAATCCCACTGCACCAGAGGAAAAAGTAGTCAGCCTTTCAAGGTCCCCTTCTGCTGCACATCGTAAGGCCAAAAGATAATTTAGCACCATGCTCCAAACTGGCTCAACTCCCTCACTGTGATATCCTGGTCAAACTGAAGCTTGGCCTTTCAAACAGATGCTACAGATGCACTTCTCAGCACTCTGTAGCTGCACTGCCCTACCTAAGTAGGAACTGTAGAACTATCATTACTGTTCAATTGATGCACTTAGCAGCTAGACTGCCTGCCTCAGGTTACTTCCCCTACCCCTACTTTCCTACCCCTTTCAAAACCAACTCTCCTTTCCCTTTGTCCTCCTGATCCCTCTTCTCCCAACTACCCCTACTCTGGGCAAATCCTTCTAGACTGATTCAATCTATTCACAATATTGAATTCAACTGTCTGGTCTATTGTCCTGTTTTGCATAATTGCTATTTTGCATCCATGAAGTTCCTTACCTGAGTAATGGCAAAGAAAATAAACCTTGGTCTTGCACCACTGGGGTCACTGCCCTGCTCCACAACAGCAGAAACAACAAGCAGATCACCAGGGTTCTAAACTCAAGTCCTTCAAATCCCCTGCTGCTGCACTGCTTAGGGTCAACGCCCTTTGCATATACTGCTCTTCTCTGTCTGAATAACCTCAGCCCAGCCATCACCTCAGCTCCAACTCTTGGTACCTTCAAAACTAGACTATGGCTCCACCTTATAGCCTCTAGCTCCTGTGACTGCTACACTTATTCCTGAGCTGTCATGTCCTGCCACTGATACCACCACCTTTCCCTCCTTGCTGCCCTCCCCCACTTGCACTTATTATCCATCTGCTGCCCCGCCAATCCACCCCTGCCCACTCCCCACCATCCCCTGCCCTCTTTCCTTCACCCATGTTTGCCTGCACCCTCCTCCCACTGTCTGACAACTGCCTCCAGCTGCATCTGTATGTCCTCTCCTTCATTTTCCCTAAATGTTCTCTGGGGCCAGCTGCCTCTATACCTAGGCCCACTGTTATTCCACTTGTCTCCTACTCAGCTCCTCACCTGACTGTTATAAGTTCCTGTCTCTAATTATTTAATATTGTTGTACCATGACTATTGTTCTCCTATTTTGTGTCATTTCATCCATGTACATAATGCCTCTGATGTGGGACCTTTGTAAAGAGCCTTGGCTCAAAGGTCTTTGTAATCCTAGAAATAAATAAATAAAATAAAATACTATGTATACTGTATACTAACTGACCCTAATTGTATTATACCCATTTAAATGTATAATACCCATGTGTCATCCTCAATTCATGAGTGTATGTTACTGTGTACCCTCTGATGTGGAACCTTTATAAAAGACCTCTCAGCTTAAAGGTACTTGCAATCCGAGATCGTAATAAAATGAAAATAAACACTTTTCATTATTCAGTATATGAATGTAAGAATGATGACATCCTCTGTAGTAATACCTGGTTAGCTAACAGTTAGATCAGGTTTGTCTGACATGACTTTCCTCTCATGAACTCATGCTGCTTGATATCCTGAAGACTGTTTGCCTCAAAGAATTCTACCACCCTTTCATTTTGGATATATAGCAGTAAGGCACTTCAGGATGTGGGGTATTGGTGGATATCTACACACCCTGGGCATGATGAGGCCTAAAACCACAGGCAGTGAGCCTTACCACCCTTATAAATGGGAGTATCCACCAGTATCACACACCTGAAGAGTCTTAATATGCTTAGGAAATGGACTGAACAAATTAAAACAAATCTCCAAAGATAACAAAGACACAAAAATATAATAAAATAGTGCTTAGCAAATGTGAAATAGTCCTTCCACAGATGTTTTACCTGTTAGCCATCTAACTTTATACACATTCAATATAAGGCTGGGTTGTTGCCAATGAATTTAAGAATTCAGTATTTTGTAGAGTTCTCTAGTAGAATGCTTACCTTTGTACAAATATAGAATGTTAAAACAGAATGCTTGAATTCAAAATTATGCAGTATTCCAGTGGCATACATTTATACAGCCACACACAGGTTCAATTTTATCTGGGGCAAGTAGAGCAGCAAAGATTTTTCTGTATGCTAGCTAGGACATATGGGTGATTTTTCATGGTCATCAAAGAAACTGCAGAAATGATTTAAAACTCTGAATAATGCTTGATTTATTTTTTTACATTTGTGTGTGTAACGAGAGGATCGTGAGGAAAAACATTAAATTATTATTTTGTTTTGATTTAAGAAAGTTTTATTTTAGGGCCTACTTGAAGATTTGTATGTAAGAGTAAAGGTGCCAGCCATGTTTGTGATGAAAATCAGGAGCAAGTGAAGTGGCTCATTATTTCTGTATATGATTTGTCTGAATTCCAGATCAAATGGCTAGACCTTTTTCTTTGCAGAGCAATATTGGTACAAAAACATATGCCCATGGAATGGTAACAGTCAATCAGAATACAATATTTCACTTGCCCAGTTTCTAAGTTCTAGTAATTTCCATTATAGGCGCCAGGTTTATTAGTCATTTTGAATTTTACCAGTGACACAAAGCAGGTATTTTAAGATACAAGACTAGTTATGCTTGCTGCTAGAATTGCTGGGTGCACCTTGCCTATTGTAAGGGAATAAAAGGATGCATATTCAGGAATGAATGATACGTATGATAATGAATGATTAAGCAATAATTATTGTATGACTTTCACCTGTTGGACACAGTATATAAACACACCAATGTTGATATTAGCCATGCCCACTGAGGAAGAAGTTTTTGGAGCCTCGAAGTGCTGGGGGTGGTCATGTATCTGGTTCACTTTTCTGGCACTGAATTTGCACCAAATGTGCATGTCTGTGAAGTTTCATATTAAAATTTGACAATCTGATGTTTTGAAGTGCTGATGCTCTTCTGTTTTACTAGTCTATAGTTACCTGAATCGTTCTTACTGCTGCTTTTGAACAGGGTACTACATTGGCTGTCTCCAAGACTCTTGGGTACCATCCCAGTGTTCAAAGAGAAGTTGTAGATGTCCATTAGCAGTGCTACTAGTGCCTGTGCCATCTCCCTCAGCACTCAAAATATATTATAAAGTGGCAAGAAAAATCTAGAAATTTCATTGGTCGAGAGGCATCACCTGACCTGATCAAAATGGCAGAGTGCCTCAGAAAAGCACTAGCAAACAGGCAAGAAGGTGGGGTGGAGCAACAATGGGGAAACATCAAAACTGCCATCACAGAGGCAACAAGCCTTTGTGAAGCAAATAAACAAATCAAAATGAAAGAAAAACACTATGGTTCTCAAAAGAAGTGTCGGGGAAGATAAAGGAGAAAAGATAGCATTCAGGAAGTATAAGGAAACACAGAAGGAGCAGGACAGAGAACTGTACCAGTTAAAGCAGAAGGAAGCGGAAGGCAGTCAGAATGGCAAAGGCCCAAACTGAGGAAAAGATAGCCAACCGTTAATAAGGTGATAAACCCTTTATAGGCACGCTAGGGAGAGAAGAAAGACAAAGGGAGGGATACTGAGGCTGAATAAAGAGGAAGGTGGTTGGGCAGATAGTGACTGCGAAAAAGCAGGGATACTGAATGAATATTTCTGCTCAGTATTCACAATGGAAAAGCAGGGGAGAGACCTAATCCAGTCAATAGAAGCACTCTGGATAGGGGGTTGATATTACTCCTTTCATGGAAGAAAGGGTTCTGAAAGAACTCTTAAAACTGAAGGTGGATAAAGCAATTGGGCCTGATGGGATTCACCCCAGAATTCTAAAAGAACTAAGGGAAGAACTAGTAACACCACTGACTACCTTTTAATAAATCATGGGAGGATGGTGTGGTACCTGAGGACTGGAGAAGGGCGGATGTGATTCCCCTTCACAAAGTGGGAGCAAGACAGGGCAGGAAACTACAGACCTGTCAGTTTGACCTCAGTGGTAGGGAAAATGATGGAATCACTTCTAGGAAAGAATTGTTGAGTACCTAGAGGCCAGTGGGGCACAGGACCCACGGCAGCATGGATTCACAGTAGGAAGGTCATGTCAAACAAATCTAATTGATTTCTTTGACTGGGTGACCAAAGTAGTAGACCAGGGAGGGGCTGTGGACATGGCCTACCTAGATTTTAGCAAGGCATTTGACACAGTCCCACACAAAAGATTAATAAACAATTAGCCAGCCTGGGAGTGGGTCCCAGGGTAGTAGCCTGAGTAAAACATTGGCTGGACAGCACGATGCAGAGGGTAATAGTAAATGGAGTCCACAGTGAGAGAGGAGGGTTACTAGTGGGGTACCACAGGGTTCAGTACTGGGACCGGTCCTTTTAATGTCTTTATAAGTGATACTGTGGAGGGACTGGAGGAAGGTATGTCTCTTTGCAGATGACAAAAAGATCTGCAACAGGGTTGGTACACAAGGTGGGGTGGAAAGGATGAAAAGGGACTTGGTAAGGTTGGAGAATGGTCACATGTATGACAACTGAGATTCAACACAAAGAAGTGCAAAGTAATGCACCTGGAAAACAAAACCCAGGGCAAGAGTACACAATAGGGGTGAGGTACTGACAACAACGAAAATGGAAAGGGACCTGGGGTTAGTCATATCAGATGACCTAAGGTGGGCCAGCAATGTGAGAAGGCAGTAAGGAGGGTTGGTGAGATACTGGGATGCATAGGGAGAGGCATCACCAGTAGAAAACAGGAAGTTGTTGGCCCTCTGTATAGACAGTTGGTAAGACCACCTGGAGTACTGTGTACAGTTCTGGAGAACCCATCTCCGCAAAGACATAGAGAGTGGAGACTGTCCAGAGGAGGGTAACAAAATGGTGCAGGGTCTGCACTAGAAGACATATGAAGAAAGACTAAAGGAACTTAAGATGTATAGCCCTCGAGGAAAGGAGGGAGAGGTGGGACATGATAGAAACTTTCAAATACCTTAAGGGAATCAACAAAGTCCAAGAGGGTAGCATCTTTCAAAAAAGAGATGTGCAAGAACAAGGGGCACAATTTGAAGATATAGGGGACAGCTCAGAGATAATGTGGGGAAGTATTTTTCACAGAGACGGTTATAGATGCATGGAACAGCCTTTCTGAGGAGGTCATGGAGTCAAAACAGTGGGGAATTCAAGAATGCATGGGACAGACATAAGACAATTCTAGTGGGGGTAGGAGGAAGTAGGCTGTTGGTTAACTAGGATCTGCAGCTTATCCGTTAGGTAGGGAAATGGGCAGACTAGGTGGGCCAAGTGGTCCTTATCTGCTGTTACATTCTATGTTTCTGTGACGTGCATCAAATCCCTATAAATGCACAGCCAGGAACCAAATCTCTTTTCCTTCCCTAACAAACTACTTAGAGACATTTTAAGAGTGAAATATGCTCCTTCAGGATGTGCACTGTAGGATTTTGATGCACTTTGCAAGGGCAAAGGACCTCATCCTTCAGCCTTGTGGCTTACTAGACCCCTGGGACATGCATTAAAATCCTATATTGCACACCCTGTCATGGCTTATTATTTACTTATAGTTAGATTGCATCATGAATATGCTAAACATGTGTATTAACAAGTTAATTCATAAAAGTTTGATTTCCAAAGGTAAAAGTATAATTAAACAACAGAATGGACCATTGATGTATCCAGGTACATAGTTAACTGCAGGCCCATAGTAATCATACCTTAATTACACTTCTACTGCCACTTAATTTTATATGTCAGGTACATGTAGTCATCTTGCAAACATGTGTTCAAGAAGCACTGATTGAACATGACACAGAAGCTGCACATTTCCTAATAACTTATACTTGTGTTACAAATCCACTAAGTAATAGCTATGTGTAATCCCCTGCAAATGGGGTTCCCAAAGACTTCCAGGAGCTTGCTTGAATGCCCAAGCCTGAATGGTGTTTCATGCTTAAGCCATTTATCAGTGAGTGTTTTAGAACCTCTGGTACTGTCTCTTTAAGAGCTGTCTGCTTCCAGACATAATTAGTTTGTATGGGGACTGTGTGTTTCTTTGATTGAGTACCACTCGAGCTGCTGCCAATTCACTCCATTTTGCAGTCACTAGGAGTGCAAAGGAACCTATCTGAAAGATGTAACAGTTTGCCAGAAACCATTTAGAGTAATAATGAAATTACAGTTTGTCTAACCTGCTTTCTTTGCAGTCAGAACTGTGTCTGCCTAGTTCCCCATTCTGGTTTTGAAACTGCTGAACTGGACCAATCAGTGTGGGGTAAGCTAGCTCTAAAATGGTGCCTTGGACTAATCAGAACTTGACTCATAATCTGAGCCAGCCACAAGAGGATTGTATGGGCAGTGACTCTGGGAGATGTAGTTTAGACTTCGCGCCTTTTGGACCAACAGGAGCAGTCTATTGTGAGTGACAGCCAATCCAGTCAAGAACTGGGAGGAACTCAAAGGAAGTGCCCAGTTTTGTCTGTTGGAGTTTCAGTTGAGCTCTGGCAGTGAAGAAGGAAGGAGCCCTGTGCTTTTCAGTGTGCAGTTTTAGTCGGAAACGTGTAAGGCCCAGAGTTCGGTCTGCAGCTTGTGTAACTGCTTGTTAGGACTGAATCTGTCCTGTGAAGAGAATCAAAGGATATCTGAAGAGTAGAAACCAGGCTCACCTGTAGAAGACTGGAGAAATTGCTGAATTGCACTCGGTCTGTCAGGAACTGAATCTGCTGTGTGTTCCTCGGGTATTGTGCAGTAATTGCGATCGGGATAGAGAAGCAGCCTGCCTGGTATAGTACTTTCTGTTTTACCATATAAATGTGTGAAGAGGCTTGTGTACCTCAAGTGAATCCTGCTGCCATTAAAGGACTTTTGCCTGTTACTGTTCACCATATAAATGTGTGAGGAGGCTTGGTTAGCTCAAGTGAATCCTGCTGCCATTAAAGGACTTTTGCCTGTTGCAGTTTGCCATATAAATGTGTGAGGAGTCTCGTGGAGCTCAAGAGTAGCCCTGCTGACATTGAAGGACCCTATCTTGTTTGGAGGTCGTGAGTACTAATTCAGGGTCGCCTCCCTGTTGAATTGCCACATTGAATCCAAATGGAATCACTGTACTGCTGACTGTTTAAACTAATTTTTCTTTTCTCTGTGGGAAAGGGCCCCTACCAGCTGCCATGGTTTGGACTAGCCACTAGGGCTTGGGTACCCAGGGACAGTAACTGGTAGGGATAGACCTCTGCACAGAGCCATAGGTAGATGAGTAAAGTGATAAGCTAATTAACCTGATTTCCCTGTCCTTGTTATATTCCCCTAAATAAATCCGAGCTGCTTGTTTCAGCAAAGTTATACTGCCTGAGGTATTTGTCTATGTTAAAGTATTGTACTGTGATTGTTGCACTGTATCTTATTTTACAGGAGGTCCCAGTGCCTGAACCAGCCCTGGGGTAAGTGTATACTGTGAAGGTAATTCTGATATATTGTGTGGCCACTAGTGGGAAGAAGAGGTGCAGTGTCCCAGAGAGCTGTGACCAAGTAAGTTTAACTATTGCAAACCCTGACCTCTGGGTGGAGGCACCCGCCATTGGATCCAGGCCCCCAACCTGTTAGTGGCAAATCAGGCAGGGTAGTAGCCCCTGGGATAGCGCCATCTAGGGGTTACATATGCAATGGAAAAAATTATTACAATGTAAGTAAACTGTAGGTAATAGCAGTTAGGGTGCTGCCCTGTTAGCACAGCTGCAACACTAATGCTTGTGACGCTGATGACATGGGTTCAGGAACAAGCCTGAGTCATCGGCGGCCAGTCAGGAGGGGATTGAACATCCCAGAGGATGCCTCCTCCTTGGGGGAGGGGGCTGCAGCTACCACTACACAACTACCATATGGGTAACCACAGGTGGTGCAGCCAGGGAGCAGACTCCTTGTGTTCCAAGGTCACAGCTGGAAACAAGTTCTGGCTTAACGTGTCTTAGCTGGATAAACAATTTCCCTTTTCCTCGCCTTTTGTTCAGCTTATGTCATTAAATGCAGAGGAGCGCTGTGAAGAAGAATCAGACAGAGAGAGAGATTGGTTCAAAGCACACTGACAGAAAGCTGGTGTGAGATGTCAGATTCGGTATTTATTTATTTTTTTTCTTTAACTGTTTTCAATGCTCGTAACTAAATACAGAAGAGTGCAGTAAGAGAGGGGAGAGATAGATTCAGACAGCACTTGTAATTAGATGAGGATGTGGCATTAAGAGAGCAGCTGTCTTTGTAGAGAATGGCAGATTAACAAACTGTCATAAAACAAGCATTTGTCAATGCCGAATGTTTGCTTGCTGGCATTGGCAGTGGTAATGTAGAAGTTACAGAGCTGCGTAATAGGAATGGCAGTAAGTACTGAACTGAAGCCAACCCCACCACCACCCTGCAGAGAGTGACAGGCATTGGGGTGTGCATTTGGGTCATTAGGCATAATGGCCTTGCCATTTCACCACACCCCACCCTGCAGACACTGACAAGTGTCATGGTGTTCCTTGGGGTGTTTGGTCTTATGCACACCCCATTTCATTAGGAAATGTAGTGAGATGGTAATGATAGGAGAATGGGGTGAACTTTGGGGCTGAAGAGTCCAAGGCATACCTCGATACCTCTCACTGGCTGCAGGGTGTGGAATGGTATGAGCATTACAGGCAAGAATCCCAAGTCACACCCCTGATGCCTGTCATTCTCTACAGGGTTGGGCGTTATGGTTGGAAACCCTAATACCTCAGGCATTCGTTGGTATTTTCACTCCAAATTTTCAACATGTTTTTTTGTGACCCCACCTCATGAACAGGGGGAATATCAGTTTGTTAGCGAAAGCTGCTTATGCACAGCTAGTACGGCATTTAGCACCACAGGTGCAAAAACATTCGAACAGGATGTAAAATGACAGCTGTACTGTTCATGGGGAGGTGTAAAATGGCAATGTTGCAAATCTGCAGTACAAATATTTAAAAAATGGTGAAGTCATGAGCGTACATAGAAACCGTAAGAACGCACACCGTAATATAATTAGGTTGGGGATATTTTACAGCAGATTGTCAACTCAGGCATTTTGGTGCCTCCGATCATGAACAGTGTCACTGTGATTTTCTTTATCTGTGCCGAACAATGATTCCCACAGCGACCATGCATCTCAGCGCTGAAAGTGTGAAAACACACTTCAGCCATGTTGTGAAAAATGACAGCTGTACTGTTCATAAGGAAGTGTGAAAAAATGCCACTGGTGAAAATCTGGACTGAAAATATTACAAAGTCATGAACTTACGAGGGTGCGTGGAAACTGCGCATTGCTCACTGTAATACAGTCATTTTATGGACTTTTGTCACCAAATTTTCAACATAGCCATTTTAAGACCTCTGCTCATAAACAGTGTAACTGTTATTTTCTTAATCTGTCCTAAACATTGCTTTCGCGACACCAACAGCACCATTGTGCGCTACTATGCGAAAACACATTTTGGGCAACATATAGAAAATGGCAGCTGTACTGTTCATAAGGAAGTGTAATAAAATGGCAATGTTGAAAATCTGGAGTGAAAATATTAAATTTGCAAACTTACGAGCATGCATAGGAACTGCACAACGCTCAGAAACAGTCATTTTAGGAATTTTTTCACCAAATTTTCAACATAGCCATTTTAAGACCTCTGCTCATGAACAGTGTCACTGTGATTTTCTTAATGTGTCCCATACATTGATTTTGCACATACTGCGCCATTGTTGCACTACATGGGTGGGAACACATTTTGGGCAAGATATGAAAAATGACAGCTATACTGCTCATAAGGAGGTGTGGTAAAATGGCAATGTTGAAAATCTGGAGTGAAAATATTGAAAATTACGAATCCTACGAAAATGTGAGGAACCGCGCAATGCACCCGTAAAACAGTCATTTTAGGAATTTTTCACCAAATTTCAACATAGCCATTTTAACACCTGAGCTCATGAACAGTGTCACTGTGATTTTCTTAATTTGTCCTGTACATTGATCTCAAGACACCGACTGTGCCATTGTGCGCTACATTGGCGGAAACATCGCTTTGGGTGAGATGAAATGACAGCTATACTAATAAGAAGGTGTGTGTAAAATGGCAATGTTGGAAATCTGGAGGAAAATATTGAAAATTTGTGAACTTACGAAGGCAGTATAGGAGCTGTGCAACGACACTGTAAAACAGTCATTTTTAGGAATTTTTTCACCAAATTTTCAACATAGCCATTTTAACACCTGAGCTCATGAACAGTTTCACTGTGATTTTCTTAAT
This sequence comes from Neoceratodus forsteri, assembly GCA_016271365.2. Lineage (NCBI taxonomy): Eukaryota > Metazoa > Chordata > Ceratodontiformes > Ceratodontidae > Neoceratodus > Neoceratodus forsteri. Next base: position 286,835 of record CM028136.1, read on the forward strand.
TTGTCCCGCACATTGATCTCAGACACCGACCGCGCCATTGTGTGCTACATGGGCAGAAACACGCTTTGGGTGACATGTGAAAATGACAGCTGTACTGCTCATAAGAAGGTGTGATAAAATGGCAATGTTGGAAATCTGAGGAAAATATTGAAAATTCGAACCTCACGAAAGGTGCGTAGAACTGCGCAATGCACCCTCGCAAAACAGTCATTTTTAGGAATTTTTCACCAAATTTCAACATAGCCATTTTAAGACCTCTGCTCATGAACAGTGTCACTGTGATTTTCTTAATTTGTCCCGTACATTGATTTCGTGATACCGACTGCGCCATTGTGTGCTACATGGGTGAAACACATTTTGGGTGAGATGTGAAAATGACAGCTGTACTACTCATAAGAAGGTGTGGTAAAATGGCAATGTTGAAAATCTGGAGTGAAAATATTGAAATTACGAACTTACGAGCCTGCGAGGAACCCGCGCAACGCACCAGAACAGTCATTTTTGATTGAACAATTTTCAACATGAGTGGACTCTTCATGAATGATGTCACTGTCATGGCAGTATTCAGGCCCAAAGGGTGATTTCACAGTCACTGTGCAGTCACTGCGTGAAATCACCCTTCGGGCATGAATACCGCCATGACAGTGACATAATTCATGAGAAGGGGTCCCAAAAATCCCATGTTGAAAATTTGCAAAATTCCCAAAAATGCCCGAGATATGCAATAAAGTTGAAACCCCTATGTAACCCATTATACAGCTTACCGGCATTTCCTCAGTTCGCGGTCGGCTTTGAAGAGTGCAGACGTGTTCCCTGTCCCACGAAGATCGTCGGCGCTGGAGTCCGCAGGTAAGTATGGGGGTGGGGGTGCGGGAGGCTGGGTGCGCAGTGGGTGGGTGCGGGTTGTGGAGGGGCGTTGGGAGACGCTACGACGGGACAGTTTTATTTTACAGGTCTTAAAATAAAAAAGACGTCGGGACGTTGCCACGCTGGGGTGGGCTCCAGCGTGGCACAAAGACTTGGTAGTTAGCACGACGGGGATTGGGCACCTTCGCCGCAAAATAAACAAAAACGCCGCGACAGTTTGCCATGCTGGATGGGCTCCTCAGCGTGGCACAAGGACTGGGGCGTTTCCATCCGACGGGGATTGGGCACCCCATCAGCAAAATAAAAAATATCTTCAGACTGTTTGCCACGCTGGGGTGGGCTCCCAGCGTGGCACAAGGACTTGGTGGGGGGAGGCGTTCAGCCGAGTGATTGGGCACCCTGCTGGTTATTCAGTACGGGCGCTGTGACGCCTGTTCAGCGTGGGGGTAGCTGCGCGTGAGCGCCAATATCTTATCGGTGCTCACCAAGCGTAGCTCCCCTTTCAATCAGAGGTTACTGCATTTTGGAGCGTGTCATAGACAGCTCCAAAATGCATTGACTTACAGGGCCACGCCTGCCAGCCCAGTGCCTGAATTGGAGGAGGAGGTGACACACTCTGAAATCTCCGTTCATAGCACTATGTTTCTGCACATGCATGCAAGCAAACATAAAACAAACTATGGTCAGATCCACCACTGCTGCATAATGAAGTTAGTGAGATTGTGTTGAATTGTGAAGGATATATGGAGAAACAACACAATGATTTTAACTAGTAAGATTTATTTTATTTTATTTTCTAAGGAAGGCAGACACATTATTAGGAAAAGGTGTGGAGGTGTCGATTTAAATGGAAGGAATGGTAAGCAATACAGGTTTTGTGTAATGATCATATACTCATAGCAATAGAAACAGACTGATTCAGAACCCTGGAACCCCACCATCAGAATCAATTAGGAATGCACATTTCATTATTCATATTGAGGCCAATCAAACCAAACATCATGACTCAGCTGGCCTATACTTGCATGGCATGGCTAACCCATGTTCTGCAGATGCAGTCCCTATTCTCTACATTAAGATGCAACATTTTATCTATGGACTACTGATTGCTACTTTTGTGATTGATATCAGGACTGTGACACTTTCTTCTATGCACGATCAGAACAAAAAAATATTTAGGATAATACTTACATTTTCCCAGATAACACATGGGTGTTCCTATTTTACATAGTAACACTTATTCCAGTTTCTGTTATACACAGACCTGTACCTAGGAATTACAGAGTTTGGATCAGTTCAATTTCAGATATTAGGCTACTGCTATTTAATATATGACAATGCATATGTCACCTTGGGAATATTTCTATATTATCCTTTTTGTGGGGGTGGGGTTGCATAGAACAAACAGTGACACTTGTGATATCAATCACAAAATTAGTATTCCATACTCATTACACCAAGATGTTCCATCTTACTGTAGAGAATAGGTACTGCATCTGTGAAGTGGGGTTGACCATACCATGCAAAGATACCTCAACTCATCTATCTCTCCTCTCTTACTGCACTCTTCTGTATTTAGTTAGTTAACAGCCTATTTCTTCCTACCCCTCACAAGAATTGCCTTATGTCTGTCCCATGCATTCTTGAATTTCTCACTATTTGTGGCCCCACAACCTCCCTCATGAAGGCCGCTCCATGTGCTCCACCACCCTTTTCTGTGAAAAAATACTTCCTCACATTACCCCATAGCCATCCCTCCTCTATCACCAAATTGTGTCCCCTTATTCTTACACATCTCTTTTCTGAAAGATGCCACCCTCTTGAACTTTGTTGATTCCCTTGAGGTACATAAAAGTTTCTATCATGTCTCCCTCCCCTCCTTTCCTCAAGGGTATACATGTTAAGCTCCTTTAGTCTCTCGTCCTATGGCTTCTGTTGCAGACCCTGCACCATTTTAGTTGCCCTCCTGGACTGTCTCCATCCTGTCTATGTCCTTATGGGAGATGGGGTCTCCAGAACTGGATGCAGTACTGCAGATGGGGTCTCACAAACTATCTGTACAGAGGAATGACAATGTCTTGTTTTCTACTAGTGATGCCTCACCCTATACAGCCCAGTGTCCCCTAGCCATCCCTACTGCCTTCTCACATTGCTTGCTAACCTTTAGGTCATCTCCTATGATTACCCCAGGTCCCTTTCCATTTTGTTGTTGTTACTACCCCCCTTGTGTACTCTTCCCTGGTTTTTTTTCCCAGGTGCATTACTTTACACTCTTTGCACTGAATCTAAGCTGCCATACTTCTGACCATTGCTCCAACCTTGCCAAGTCCCTTCTCATCCTTCCCACATTGAAGAAATGATTTTGACAGTTTGAAAGGAGACATGCAAAGGAAATAGCTTCAGTGAGAACCTTACTGGATTTATGAATGTCACAGTTTGCAGCCAAGAGGTTTAAATGAAGATGTCAGACTGCACAGTTATTTATAGTTTTTGCATTTTTCAGTAGCTGTAACTTGTTTAGTGAAAAAAAATATATTTTCCAGGAACTGGGAGGAATCAGTATATATTTTCATTGGTTTTACTGTGTATATGATGTTTTTTTATATGCCATTACTTGTAAGGCAAGTGCTTTGCACCCTTGTTTTTATGGTTACAAGCTTCATAAAACTACACACACAAAAGCCCCCAAAGAAAACAAAGTTGTGTTTAGCACCTCATTTACAAGGGGTCTTCAGAAATCAGAGATGATAATAAAGAAACTGAGAAGTTATAGGTATTGAACCTTGTTATTCAAAGGGCAAAAATTACAATTAAAAACTGATAAAGGTGTAAAGCTGTAAATAAGAGTGAAAAAACCATGCTGGTATGCACACTACATAAAGTAGTTCTATAAAGGATACAGATTGAGGATGGCTCAGTTAGCACTGTGGCCCAGATATTCAAAGGGTTAGCATGGTGCAACAGTGTTGTGCCATGCACAAACCACTAATCTTGATGCGATATTTAAAAAGGAAAAGTGTGCCTGCACAAATCCCTATCGCGGGTGCATCAGTAATGTATCTGAGCACAGGTGGGGGGTGTGCCCATGGCGTAAACTGCACAGCCCGATATTCAGCCCGGGCCATGCACAGAGTTATGTGGGTGCAACCCCTATGCACTGCACAAAGTTACACTGAAAAAAGGAACAAGTCGAGGGCCACCACAGGTGAGCTGCCGCATTGCAGGGCACAACACAGCAGCTGCTCCTGTGGGTGGCCCTGGACTGTTCCACCACCCTGGCAGCACCCCCATGCCCGATCGTGGGCTGGTGTCATCCCCTGAGTAGCCCGATCGTGGGCAGAACAGTATTCTTCTCCCCCGAGCAGCCCAATGATGGGCAGAACAGTATTCTTCCCCCATTAGCCCGATTGTGGGCATAACTCAAACATCCCCACCCCGAGTAGCCCGATCGCGGGCATCAGACCCTCCCCAAAGTCCAATATCCCTGGTGACTGACTTGTACGAGTATAGGCTGCATGCCCATTGGCTCATGCTCTGAACCAATGGGTGTGCAGCTACTAAGCTGTCAGTTGGTGGGTGGCAGGCGGCAGGGTGAGGTGCTGCCACCACCAACTGATGGGGGAGCAGGTGGTGGGGCTCCATGGGTTGGTGGGGTGGGGGCCACTAGATCACCAGGGATTTCAGACATGGGGGTTGAGGATGCCACCCATGATTGGCTACTCACGGTCCACTGGACCACCAGGGATATTGGACTTTGGGGAGGTCTGATGCCTTGATTGGGCTACCGGGGGTGGGGGAACATTTCAGTTATGCGGCGATCAGGCTAATGGGGGATGAATAATGTTAGGACCACGATCAGGCAGCTCAGGGGAGAGGAATACTGTTCTGCCCGCGATCGGGCTGCTGGGGAGGGAAGAATACTGTTCCGCCCAGCGATCGGGCTGCAGCGGGTGTTGGTCCCGATGGCTGCTGCCTGGCAGGGTGGCAGGTGCAAGTCATTGGGGATCAGCGCACCTGCATGCTAATGGCATGCAAATGGGGCTGTAATCAGATGCAAATGGCCCCATGTGCCTTGCATAAATTATGGCCCCATTTGCTTGTCATTCTTGAATATCGCAGGTGCTGTGCATGGCACAATGGAACTTGTGCCACCTCATCTCAATGCTCCACTCTGAACACTTGCACTGGCGCAGTTCCACTGCGCCATGCACAGTGGTGGGCAGGGGTGATATTCAAAGAAGTTGCACCATAGCGCAACTCCATTGAATATCACCCTGGCTATACCCTGCACAACTATTTTGAGCGGCACAGGGCTTGCACCACAATATGGCGTAGTTTGAATATCTGGGCCTGCAAGTCCAGAACAAAATATACATTGTCGCCTCTTGCTGTACTGAAATGCTACAGCTGATGCAAAATATAAAACAGGGTGGTGGGGGAGGTTGGAGGACTGGTGTGAATAACACCATATATCTAGCAGGATGGACTTTACATCTCTTGGAATTTATTTGTGAAAATGAGTGATCAGGATAGGAATGTAAGCTGAGCCAAGGCTGGTTAAAAAATAGTTGTTTAACTTGTAGACTTGAAATAATTGCATGTCTTCCTTTCTGTAACATCTTTCTATGCACAAACAGGTTTGGCTTTGAAGCTAACTTGCTTAACTGTGTTTGGTAGATTTTACTACTGATTTTTGTTTATGACGGGCAGTAAACATTCCTGCATGAAAGGCTTTACCATTGAAGTGCCTATAAAGTGAGAAACTACACAGCGACATAAAAACATCATTTTATAGGAACTTCAAGGTCAAAGTCTGTTCCAGGAATATTAACAGCCTGTTATGTAAAGAAGTCAGAGTCAAATCTACAAAAGTAACTCACAGTTGCACTAGCAAATATGATTTACACTTTTACAAACATTTATCAAGTAAAAAGACATGCTTCAACTTATTCTAAAACAGAGAAGCAAAACTCAGTAACACACAGGCTCAGTACACACTGCATTTCCAACAATATACTGGCCTGCTATAGGGCTATTAGACTTTAAACCAAGGGGTACTCTGGGAAGACTATCCTGGACAAGATGCAATAAAATAAACCTGAATGGCAACCCTCAAAGGTCATAAAACACCCAGGAAAACAGGAAAAGTTAGAAAAAATCATCTCCCAGCCTAGGCAGAAACAAAACACTGGGATCACTGTTTTGCAAAATGTATCCTTACAATTTTTTCTTATTTGCAAGACAGCATATATTTATCCTAACAAATCTGTCCTACTGCCACATTCAAAACACTATCCCTACCTACTTGCCTACACATAAACTCAATTACAACACTGCTGCGTAGCAATAATGCCCGATAGGGTGGGCGGTATTGGGCAATACCCGGACGCCAGGGCGTAATGAGGCCCGCGCCGCAGGCGGAGGGTCTTATAGCTCCTGGCCAGTCCGGTATTGCCTATACCGCCCACCCTGGAGGGCATTATTGGCGCTTTAGAAAATGGGCTAACTGTGGTATTTTTTAGGTGGTATTTTAAAAATTACCCCAACAAATTCCAAACAAAAACCCCAAAATAACAAGGAAGTTAGTAATAAAGTAGTTCCTCCGAGTTTTTGTGCTGTTCCATCTGCTGTTGAGCCATTAACAACCCTCGCACCACCATGTCTACAACATGGTATGGAGTTTCTGTTTCAGGTTCCCGCCATCCCGCCCCCTCCCCAAAATGTCTCGATATCGTTGAGGCAATAAAAAAGCTTTATTTTGTTGCAGGAAGACTGGATGCCGGACCGGATGATGAGAGAATGCCTTCCTATTGCGAGCTCGGGTCAGTGGACAACGAGTTAGTAGTCGCGAGTGACTTTATTTGACTGTGTACAAAGCAGGGCGTGATCAGAACTATCACTGCTGCTTGTCCTGGAGATTTTGCCTCATTTTTTTTTCTCATTTCTCGGTCCTCGCTGCCTGCCCTGAGGACCGGGAGTATGAAGAGGAGCGTTTCAGTGGAGCGAGTGTAATGAAACTGGAGCAGCAAACAACAACAGCCGTGCCAGTGCCGTTTGGTGGAGCGATCGGATTAAGGCTGGAAGCAGAGGAGCAAGAACAACAGCTCTGCTAGCAGACATGGGTACTAATGTTCAGGAATGGATATCTCCGGAAGGAGAGTCTGTTGTAGTTTGTTGCTGAGAAGGGTTTTCTTTGGGTTTGTGATGGGAAGGACTGTTGCGGGGTCTGGCATGCTCGCTCTGAACTGGCTCGCTCTATTACTCCGTCAGTGAGTGGAAAGAAAGAACAAGAACAACTAAAAAATATATATATACACCTGCATTTGATGTCTTTTTATATATATTTTTGGCTTTACTGGTATTTTTTGATATGTCTGCTTGGTAGCACATTGAGTTTATGGGGGGCTCTCACTCGGTCTTTGTCTCGCTCTTGAGTAAAAAAAAATGGCGGTAGTTTGAAATTATGTGCCCACTGCTTCAGCCAATAATGAAGCAGGCTGGGCACACGGATATCTGGCTGGGCATCAGGCAGGTTTGGAATGGGGCTTTTTATTTGGTGGGCATCTATTGTCTGATAGACACCCACCTAAATAAGTAGTCAGCCAATCAGATGAAAGAATTTTCTTTGCCCATTTTATAATTATATATAATACATACTTCTCAAACTTAAAAGAAAGAATATACTTTATCATCAAAGTACCAAGTACTGTGCTCATGATTAAAATAATTTGACCCCCAAAAATGTGCCCTCATATGAAACTGAATGTTTAGTTGTAAAGACAATTAAAACAATTTATTTCTAAATGCATTACACCAATGCCTTCAAAGTTTTGAAATTACTAAAAGGCAAACTATATATATATATATATAGTAAACAAATATTGTTAATCCCAAAAGCTGAACTTTATGTTTTTAGTATATAAATGTTTAAGAAAAACTGTGACTCTTTCAACTTGAATCAGAACACTGTCTATTATTTTCCTTGGGAGCTGTAGTTTCAGGCAGTCCTAATTACTTTTCCTTCTGAGTCCCCAGGTGGCTCTGATAATCATTTGTTCCAAGGGTTTTCAAACTTGAAGGCATTAAGTATTTTCTGTTCTCCTAGTCCTTAATAAAATGCAGGGGCTCTACAACTCAATCACTCCACAGACTTGTTCTGTTGCTTGCTCCAGGTCCCAAACTAGTGTGTCTTGTTCCAACATGATATCCACCTCATGCCCCTCCCACATGAATCAAAAATGGTGGGGGTGGATCCTTAGGAGCTTCTCGGGTGGAGGGTGGGGGTGGATTTACTCCCCAAAAAATGAATGCTGCCTCCCATTACTCAGGTTCCAGTTCTTATACCGCCCATATAAGAAAGAAAATAGTACCCTGCAACCATTGACTAACATGAAAGCATATTTATTTGAGGTGGAAATCATTTCTCTTAGGAGGGTAAGGCGGAGGAGACTATTTACACCTTCAGTCAGTTCCACAGACAGAAAACATGACATCACTCCTTTTGTACATGCAAAACATTTGCAGGCTCCCCTACTGCAGCAGTAAAAAAATGAACCAGTGCTTCAAGATGTCAAAGTGAGACACCAGTTGTCTACTGATAGGTGTGTGGCAGTAGTGAGATTGAACAAGAAACGCCTCAATGTACACTCTGGGGGAACCTATGCACTCCCTCTTCCCACTAATGAGCTTCAGTTGCTGGCAACCTGCCCTGAGAGCAGCTTGTACAGGAATCACGTTAAGTATCTAGCCTCTTCTTGCTACTGACACACTTGGGGCTAAATTAATTATTTTGAAATAAAGAAAAGAGCTTCTGGGCTAACTAACCCTTTTCCACTAGCCCACCTAACTAATGCTGGGGCTTTACACTGCCCCTTTAATTTCTCCCCTAGCCCCACTGGGCTTCTTAAGTGACTGGCCTTGCCTGGGCTTGTCTTGCTCCTTTAATTTCCAGGAGGGTTGCCCTCACATAAACAGATATTTACACTCCACAGAGCCCACTGCCCTTGGCTTCTCCCTCAAAAGCCTAGTTATAAATATTAATTTTCAGCAAAGAGCTCCTTACAGGGAAAACCCCACCCTGGCATTACCACTCTAATTAATATTAATATAATAAATTCTGGCCCTTTAGCCTGCCCCTCATGGCTCTTGGCCATCCCATGCCCTCAAGCTCCTTTTAACCAATTTAAAAACTTTAAACTTGGTTTCAGGTGGGCAGTACCTAACTGCTGGTGCTGCCAACTCACTGCCCTGGCTCACGGTGAAGACTGGAAAGGCAGGGCTGCTGGCAGTGGGAGTGATTTTTCTGCAGGCAGGGAGGCAGACAACTGGGAGTCTAATGGCAAATGGAGCTCTTCCCCTCTAAGTGAAGATGTGGCTCTTCTGCATGCCTCTACCCGAGGGACCAGTTTTACTTAAATTAATTTAAAAATAACAAAAGGGGCTGTACAGAGCCCACACCATTCAGCTGACTGTTCCTCTTGTTTTCTTTAGGTGACCTGACAGCACTTGCGATCACACTACAGACCAAGGACCACTGGCAGCTTGCCAAACTGGTGACTGTAGGCAGTTGAGGCACACAGACAAGCCCCAGGACTGGCTTCAGCACTCCAGGTAAGCTCTCCTGTCCCACAATGCTTTCTGTGTCCTCGCTTCTCCATGGTCCCAGCTTCAACTGCCACAGGCAAGAACCTCTAAAATGATACATTTGGGGTTCTAACTTGTGCCTGCCAGACACTGGCTTTTGTTTTAAAACAAAAAGCACCATGCACTGGGCATGGACAGCAGTCCTGGCTTGTGGTAACCGGGCTTGTACTGCCTGCTGGGGGAGGGTTCTGCAAGGAGCAGGCAGTCAAGGAAGCACAGGAAAACTCTATTTATCTTGCTTGTGCTTGTGCAAAAACGTTTTGCTACAGAGAATAGTATTTCAGAGGTGTGTCACTGACTAGCCCAATGCAGGTCAAGCTGTGTTGGGCTCGTCCTGTCCCTGACAGACCAGTGATCATGCAAGTTAAGTATGACAGTGGTTCACCGTTTATCGGTGGAGGCTTTGTGTAGTTGAAACAAATGAACCACCCAATGAGAGAACACTTGTTTCCTGCTTCTGTTCCATCCCTCTCCCCCACCATTCCTGCACCTTGTTAAACTCGGTCAACTCACGTTGGTCCTACTTTCATCCCAAAAGAAACATTCTCATTTCCTATAATACATCATATATTATCTATATCCCTTCAAAAGTTTCACTCTTTTATTCCTGCATTCTTTCAAAAGCATCCTTGCATCTCCATGGCTTGCTTCATATTATATTTAAATGGATTATTAGGTTGTTGATACTAATATGCACTTGAACATTTGCAATGTCTATTTGGTCCCAAAACTTGGAATGATGAAAATCTTCAATATTACTTGTGAGTTGTTGTTGGTCTATTATAACAGAACAGTTACTGGGAAAAAAATAAACAGAAAGAAAGGTTGAATTAAGAGATTCCTTTTCAGTTCTTCAACAGAGCCAAATGAGCTGGGAGGTTGCATGCCTTTCTGTATTTCAACAAGCATAACCAAAGCAATTACAGTCCAGATTTGGTCCAGCTATTTGCAAAATTGTAGGAGAAAAACTCTTTTCAATTATTTCTCTCTTTTGGGGGAGGGAGGCAGAGGCAGGGATGGCCTGGTGTCGGGAGTGATAAAGTTGTTGCATGTGTGAATTTCCTGCTACGATGTTGGTAACATTGCAATGAACTTGCCTGCCCCACAGCACTTATTCTTTGTGAGTTATTTTGGGAATCAGGAATGAATCTTTGCCAACAAGAATTCTTAGTCCAATCTGCCAGCACTGTTTGTAAAATTAAATGCCGTGGAGAACTATAGCTTACAATGAGCAGGCAGATTTTAACCCCTCCTCCACACCCTACCTGCCTGCTTTCCTCACTTCCTCCCTCTCCATCATGAAGCCCTTTGTGTTACCTCATCTTTCCTCAGCTCCAACTCATTAGGTCTGCATGGGTTCTCTCGACTTTCCAGCCTAGATGTGCAAACCTCGGCTGGCTTGTAAAATTGTTCATTCCAGGATGGGCTAGAGACAGTTGAGTATCCCAAGAAGAGCAACAACTGTGGTGTGCCTCCTGCCATGGAAAGGAAAACAGCAAATACATGCAAGCAATGTTAGCATTGAAAAATGCTTAATTTCTTATGTGCTCTGCCACACTGCAATATGGGGGCACACACCAAAAGATTGGCCCCACACACTACTCCCCTATGCTGCCCATTCTAACCTATGGCCTGGAGGAGCATTTTATTTATTTAACTTTCTGTTGTGCCCCATACTTTTTGGGGCACTACAGATTTACTGGTAAACATGATGAGTGTCTTTAGTTACTACACAGCTCACGTTGCAAGGAACACAACAGTGCATTTTCTTATAAGACATCAAAACATGACATACAGAGAGGAAATGGAATAAACAGTAAGCACAGCACAGCATAATAATCTAGTTAACACACAGGAAATCAAGACAGACAGTTTCATCATTATCATCATATGATTCTAGAATGTTTGCAGCAGCAAAGTGGCTGTATTGGTTCGGAGCTCCCATAACTAAGTGAACATTTTTTCATATTAAAATTTTTGTTTTTGTTTACTGTTGGTGGATTGAGAAGGAAGGAATTGTTGCCTACACGAAGGTGTGGGATTTGTGTGTTTGATGTTGATTGGGAGCAGGATAGCCACCACATGTGTTTTGTGGTGAATCACTTCTAGTGTAAATTTCATTTTATTTATACAGTTTGGCTGTTTATTTGTGCCTTTAGTGGGTTGTCCCTGTCACCAGGATCTGCTGGCCTGTATATGCGGTGGTCTGTTAATTATGTGGTACTGTGATTTTTATTTTCATTGTTTGGTAGACTTTCTAGATTGCTGATTTCTTGTCGTTTAAAAAAGCATTTTAGGAAAGCATTTTGTAGCCAGAATTTGACTGTTGCTAAGAAACAGCTTTCCTGGGCATTGTAAAAGTAAGGTAAGGTAAACTTATTTATATGGTGCCCAATCCCAGAGGACCTGGGCACCTTACAAGGTTGAAACAAGCAGGGTAAATACCATCAACATATGAATGAAGCTGCACAAGGATTGTATAAAAACAAAGTCTAAAATTCAGCAATAAATAAACATCAGTGAATAATAAAAATAAATAAACCATTAAAATCAACTGCATTTATTCTGGGAATGACTCTTTAATAAGATACATTTTAGACCCTTTTAAATGCCTCCACTGATGAAGCCTCCTTCAGCGATCTGGAGAGCGAGTTCCAGAGGACCAGGCCTGTAACCTTGAACAAACGATCACCTGAGGTTTTCAGCCTGGCCCTCGAAACCACTAGGAGGCCCTCGGTGGAGGCGAGGTGGAGCAGATCAGGATGGCAGGTGTGAGGAGGTCAGTCAGGTAGCTAGGGCCCAAGTTGTATAGGGCCCTATAGGTGAGGAAGCCCACCTTGAGATGATCCTCCATCTGACAGGCAGCCAATGCAGATCTCGCAGGGACCAGGGTAACAAGGCCTGGGTAGGTCAGTCAGCAACTTGATTACTATATTCTGCACTAACTGCAGTCAGCGGAGATTCTTCCACTGACCCTGAAGTAAACAGCGCTACAGTAGTCCAACCTGTATGTAACAAGGCATATACCAGTGAGGACAGGTCCTCGGGTGGAACTAGGGGTTTAATTGGTGACATTCCATAAGTGATGAAAATCACTTTGGATGACAGAGCATCAAGTGTCAACTTGTCATCAGGGATGATGCCCAGATTTCTCACCCTAAAGGATTCTGTCAACAGGGTAGATCCCAGGACAAGTTCTGTTGCCACCCCAGAGGAACTCCCATCATGCCCACAACCAGGCTCAATCACCAGCACCTCCATCTTGCCTGGGTTCAGCCTCAGTCAGTTAGAGAACATCCAGTCCTGGATCTCGGTCAGACAATTATTTATCACTTCAATGGCATCATTTGTTCCCAGGGCAAAGAACATATACCCCTAAGTAACATCTGCATAGCAGTAGAAAACCCAGACTGTAACACAGAAACATAGGAACATAGAATTTGTCAGCAAATAAGGACTGCCAGGCCCACCCAGTCTGCCCGTAAGCCCTATCTTGATGTTGGCCTCTGACCCTATCTGGTCAGTGGCTTCCCTCCCTCTGTCCCACCTCTAAGGTTTCCTTATGCCTGTCCCAGGCATGCTAAAATCCCTCCACAGTGTTCACTTCCACCACCTCCTGTCTGCAAACAGGCAGACTATTCCATGTGTCCACCACCCTCTCTGTGAAGAAAAACTTTCTCACATTCCTCTTAACCTGCCACCCTCCAATTTCATATAATGCCCCTCATTCTTGTACTCCTCCTGTACTGGAAGATGTCTCCCCACACCTTGTTAATGCCCTTTAGGTACTTGAATGTTTCTATCATGTCCGCCCTCTTCCTCCTCTCCTCCAGCAAGTACATATTGAGGTCTTTTAATCTCTCCTCATAAGTTTTTAAGTGCAAGCCCTGTACCATCTTAGTTGCCTTCTCTGGATTGCCTCCATCCTGTCAATATCATTACAAAGATGTGGCTTCCAGAACTGCACACAGTACCCTAGGTGGAGGCCTGACTAGTGTTTTAAACAAAGGCATCACCACCTTCCACCTTCTGCTTGTGATACCTCAGCCTTTGCACCCTAGAATGCCGCTGGCCCTCCCTGCAGCCTTGGTACTCTGCTTTGACATTTTCAGATCATCTGAAATAATAACCCCTAGGCCTCTTTCTTCCTTGGTGATTGTCAGCAGCTCTCCCCCATTCATGTAGCTTTCCCAGGTTTCTTTGTCCCAGGTGCATAATTATGCACTTCTTTGAGTTAAACCTCAGTTGCCACACTTCAGACCATTGTTTTAAGCTTCCCATGTCCCTTCTCATTGTCTCCACCCTGTCTGGAGTATCCATCCTGTTGCAAACCTTGGTTTTATCTGCAAACAGGTAGACATTGTCTCCAGCCCTTCCACAATGTCACTAATGAAGACATTGAACAGGACTGGCCTAAGGACTGATCCCTGAGGTGCCCGCTGGTCACCCCTTTCTCCGCAGATTGCATCCCATTTACCACCACCCTCTGCCTCCTGTCAATTAGCCAGTACCTAACCCAGTTTACCACCTTGTGCTCCATGCCCAGGCTACCCATCTTGTTAATCAGCCTCTTATGGAGAGGGTGTCAAAGGCCTTGCTGAAATCAAGGTAGGTGATGTCCACTGCCCCCCACCTTGATTTACTTCCTTTGTCACCCAGTCAAAGAAATCTATCAGATTCATCCAATGAGCTCTCCCAGGGCAGAATGTATACCATGAGCAACCTCACTGTGTTCTAGTTCTAATAGAACATCTGAAGAATCAGCCCACTGAGTTCTAGAATATTAAGAGTTGTTGTTACATTTGGTTGATACAAGTAAAATAGGTATTTATTTATTTTGTGTATTGATATTTATGTACATATACATACACAACAGGGGTAAAAATAATTGAGATACAAAAGACATCTTAGTGACATCAGTCACAGCAACATATCAACAAATATTGTTGTTACAGTTATGCCTAATGGATATTTTAAAGAGCAGCTGATGCCTTCTGGGTAACTTAAACAAAACATAATATTTAGACACAGTTCAGTGTCTATTTCACATTAATTCTGTTTTTTACGCTCTATTATTCATTACTGAGGCCATCTCGTGAAAACAGCATCTCTGCTCCAGAAAAATTAATCTGTTCCTGTTGCTTTCTGCCCACCTGAGGTCATAATGCACTGCTTGTGGCATCACAGTTACTCCCATGGCAACAGAATGTGATGTCACAAAGAGGATTATTATTTTTGCAAATTTAGATCTTTAGTAAATATTTCAGCAGTAAAAAACAAAATGAAAGACAAAGCACACATACTCAATGTAAAGAAGATGCCACCAAGACACAAAGATTAAAGCAATCAGAATCCTAATGGATAAAACCAAAAACAATCTGCAATTACATAAGCAATAACACAATAAAAAGCAAAACATATAGAATAGTGGATGTGTGACCATCACAACAGGTATGTTTCCCTCGAGGGAGTTGATGACATCAGAGACCTCGAGGAGGCGAGAAACTCGAGAGGTCTCGCTGATGTCATCAACCTCCAGAGAGGGAACACAGCAATAGTTGAGGATGGTCACCCATCCACTGTTTTATATAGTATATGGGTGCCTTCTGTTTAGCTTCACATTATTTTATTTATAAAATTACTTGTGGGTGCTGCTCCGCTCTCGCTGGTGCTCCTGTCGCTCTCATTCCTGATGCTGACACTCATGATCGGGTCCCACTTTTACTTCGGTTCTCCACACAGCTTATTTTAAAGTAAAAAAAAAACATTTTTTCTGAGAGGGAGCCATGTATGGCTCTAGTCCATGTCTCGATTCCGAACTTAAAAGTCGGTGACTGCACTGCCAAGCATACGCTGCGTCAGCGCCGCCATGTTTGTCTTTATTTTGTTTATCGAGCCTAGTCTGAGCTAATCAGGTGGCAGGTCAAAGTTAGAAGTTGTTGTACTATCGATGTGACATCAGAACGATAGTACAACAACTTTTTGACCTTTGAACTGTCTTTACAACAATATTTCAGCAGTTGCTGAAATCCATGCACAACAGAAGGCACCCATATACTATAAAACCTTGTATGACAGATTTTAGGGTACAAAGCCAGATTTTTTCACCATAATGTAAACCACCCATCTACAACAACGTATCTCAAAGGATGAATATTTGTTATGGAGCGTAGCCATAATCTTTTCCATTTGATAAATATGACAAACTGTATTGTACCACATCTCCATAGTGTGACCTGGGATGATGACCAACATTTGGTGAGTGACTTACGTGCGCACCAAAAGTAAAATATGTAGTAGCTGATGTGTATCTGGGGAATGATAGCCCAAAGGAGTATCTAATAAAATGAATGGAGTTGCATTAAGTTTCAAATCTGAATCCCAAAGATTGGTGAGGGCAGATTGAATCTTTTGAAAAAAGGGCTCTAAAATTGGGCAAGGCCACAGAATGTGAGCTAAAGTCACTGGGTGTAGCCACATCCTCTCCAACACTGAGCTCCCTTGTGAGGTATATACTTAACCTGCTTAGCAGGGCTAATTAAATATCGAAGGAGGCCTTCCAGGAGAACTCATGCCAAAAGAAGAGGAGGTAACAGTGAATGTGGAGATTATAATGGAGTTCCATTGCTGGTTATCATATTAAGGTCCTTTACCCAAGCTAAATGTACATGGTCAGTTGATGAAGTTCAAGAACCTGAAGAGCTTTGTATAATTGCAGAATAAGGTGTTTTGCTTGGAGTCCTCCTAGGAGGGTAAGTCCTATTAAAGTAACCAAAGCAAGTGGGGGTCACCCTTCAGAGATTCAGCTTGGAGCTGAGCTTTAAGACAGTCTTGTGCCTTCAAGTATCTAAAAAATAAAGTGTGGGAAGGTGATATGGATTTAGCAACTCAGTAAAAGTATGAATGGTAGAACTCTGTAAGAACCGGTACCAATAGCTATGACCCAGAAGTGACCATCTATGTATGCAAAACCATGGTCATAGGGGTAAAGTCCATAGTCCCCAGAATGGAAATGAATCTAAATTTAGATGTCTGCAGTTCTTTTCTCTGAATTAATTGAAGCCAAATATGAAGGGTATCCACAGTGTAAGGGTCTGCTGAAAGATTTATTGAATGTGGAGGGGCACTGGTTAAATAAGATTCAGGAAAGAAAGAGAGAGAGATCTCCTTCTTGAAGTTCTAATGTTTTCCAGTGGGCCTCATAATTACAGTAACCAATATAACATTATGCGGAGCTGTGCCGACTGTTGAGCAGTGGTGGGCTGGTGGTCGAAATTCGCTTCAAAGTGCTCCAGAACATGAAGCTTAAGTACTTCTGTGTCATAATGGGGAATGTGAAGTCCTTTTGAAACAATGACTGCATTATTCCACCTTCCCAAACCACTTCCCCACCAGTTTTAAGGTGAAATACATTGAAATCAATGTACTTTGCTCACTTCGCTTTGTTTTTTGAGCTCCAAAGGCAAATTATGCAGTGCTTTATGGGATTGCAGGTCACAAGGGCTCTAGATTGTTCTGCACAGCCTCAGTTCTGTGTGTGTGTGTGTAGTGGAAGATGGAGTCAGTTTCTTCTCAGAGCTCTGCAATTCAAATCCTCTAAAAGCTGTTAAAAAGCCATTTTGAGCTATTTTTTTGCTCACAGTTTAGTTCATTGATCATAGGAAACCCTCCTGTAACCCCACCCCTGCCTTTTTGCAAATGACAGGTGGTATGCTGTTTGAATCTGACAGCAGTACCAGGTGGGACTGGGTTCAGGGAGGAATAGGTTACTCGACACAAGGGCTAGGTTTGGCTACTCTGCACAGGGGCACCCAAGTAAATCCGAACACAGGAAGCAATAACTGTAATGTCCAATACCAGGAATGGGATCCTAAAGTGTGGCTTTATTCACATCCAAGCAGAACAAACAAACCATAGATAGACTCCACGGGCAACACTTCTGTTAATGCAGATTAAAAAGAATCAGAACGCTTCCTCAACACTTCAGCCCTCAGGCTCTGAACCCACCGGCACACAGCCCAGACTTACACGCTGCTTTGGGTACACAGCCCGAACTTGTACACTATTCTAGGATTTTCCTGGCTTGGCTCCTCTGCAGCCACTCAACACCTTCCATTTGTCATGGAAACATTTTCTGGTGGCTCTCTAAACCACCTAAGAGCCTCGGCTCTATAAGGAAACTTCCTTTTAATCCCATATCTGAGTACTTTCCTCAGGCACTGGCCAAGCACCTGAGAGAAGTAAAGTGCCAGAGCAAATGAGAGGTGAATTTGGTTACTACTGGGGGTCCCCACCTCTCGCTTCCACAATTCATACCCGCCATTTCTCTGGACATTAAACATCTCTTTCTGTAAAGCTTGGCAATGTAGATTAAAGGGTAAATGCATGTCACATTTCTCTACTTGTCTTTGCTTTCCATTGTGCTGGACTTGAACATACTTTTACTTGGCTTAGCCCATTACCTAGGCCTCCCACTGATTAAGCAGTCCAGTCCCACTTTACTTTACTCTTCGTGCTGGACTTGAACATACTTTTACTTGGCTTAGCCCATTGCTCTAGGCCTCCACTGATTAAGCAGTCCAATCCCACTTTACAACAGTTCAGGTGAAAACATAGGCCCTATGTCAGAGCGGACTCACCCTTTGGTTGCAGGTGCCCCACAGGCAATTCCTCACAGGAATTTCTTTCCCACAGCTTCTGGTGCTGCAGCACAACTTGAAATAAGGCTGCTTCTTCCCTAGCCGAACCAGGAGGGTTGCTCCTGGAATGACAGGCAACCTTTCTACCCCCATCCCCTCAGGGATGGGGCACAGGGCCAGTAACAGCGGCCTCCACCACTTCACAAACAGCTTACCGTGTTCCTCTTTTGGTGGAAACACACACCTCCCCACAGTAGCTATATAACAGAGCTTTAGGCTCAGAGATCCTGTCCACAGACTGCTGTGCTGCTTCTCTCTTCAAGACTACACACAGACTCTCTTCAAAAATCCCCAACATTCTATCATAACTTCCAACTGCAGATTCCAGTGTGACTCATGCAGCTGCGAGAGTTCTATGGTGATGTCATCCCTCAGTCTCAGCTGAGACTGAGAACAGAGTGAGACAGTGTGAAATCCATTTAACTGGAGTTTCACAAGCTGCCTTCCTGCCTACCACTAGGTCTTACTGGGATTCTAGTAACCCAGGGTAACAAGTGGGTTACACTCACCTGGGCCAGGAAAATGACTGTCTGCAGTCATTATTTACCTGAGCTTAGACCATCTCACCCTATGTGCTGCCTGCAGAGGGGATGATCAGGCCCCTCCTACCATGTCCTAGCACAGGCAGGCAACACTAAGGGCCTAGAGGCTTTGGCTGACATATCAGCCTCTACTCTACCCACTAACTATGGGTGCCTAGTGGATCTGGTAGAACTGTCCAGAGCATAGCCCTAATAGATCAACACTGCAGTTCCTACGGCCGCTCAGGACCACAGCCTGTCTATCCCCCTAGCCCTCTAGGAAAATCTGTCTGCCTCTAACTCACATCCCAAAACAAAACAAACAGGGGACCTCCCCGACCTTGGGCACCATGCAACCACACACCAGGAGGTGATACCATACCATTACATTACTCCCTCACTCCCCCACAACCATACCTGTGGAAGAAAAGGGTTACTACATAGTAAGAACAACAACAGTACTTTAAATACTTCACACTAAAGTACTAGTGAGGAACTCTGATGAGCCTCTCCTCCTCTTCCTGTCTTCTCTTCTATCTTCTTCAGGAACACCTGCAAGAAAAAGAAAAACAACACACACTCCTAATCTGCATACACAGTCTATCTAAACCCCTACCATCAAAACACTGGAGAATCCCAAAAGATTTTTTTTAAGAAAAGGTAGAAAAACAGTATAAACATTAGAAAACAGTAGAAAACAATGACATTATTTACAATACACATTTGGGGATGGAGTGCCCTAAAAGTCCCATCTAGTAACCACAGTGCCCAAAGGCTAGTCCATTAAAGAGGATCTCCTGGGCTGGAGCCCGTGAAGCACAGTTCTAGCAGACCAAAGTCCCGAAGTGGAGAGTCTTTGAGGACAGTTCACACATCTGGAGTCTGCTAGTGTAGGGTGTGTACTGCAATGTCATAAAGATAGAAAAGTTTGGACTTACCAGCCCCTTGTAGAATGAACAACACACACGACCTGCCCTCGCCAAAGACTCTCCCTGGCAGCACTTTTCCGATACAGCTGGGTGGACATCTTCCGGGAACTACAGAAGGCACATCTGAAACTGCTAGGATGATGTCATCCCTGAAGATGGAACCTGGAACAGGAACAAAAGGAAAACAGCTGGTCTGATGCCATCCGTTACCAGATGATGAATCAGGCTACAGCTGGGCTGGCATCCTCTCTGGATCTGAAATCATCTGTGGGCCATTCGATGGATTCTGGAAAGTCAGTACACTGTAGAACTGATGACTGTAGGGCACCTGAGTCCTGGATGTCCATACTGGTGGAACAGCAAAGGCACTGCAATGGCTGGAGTGGCAGCACTGACTACCACTGCTCTGCTTTCCATCTGGTAGGCATGGGCACATTTGCAGGAGGTCTTTGCATTCAGGCCAATACACAACGGGTCAGGAGCTTGAATTATTACCCGTCTGGCGCATAATTCACACTATGAAAGGTTTCATGTCCCTCTCCATTCACTATTCAACAGTGTCCATAAACAGTGTCCTGCCTCTTTTCCACTGGCTGTATTTTTCATGAAACATTCTGTTCCTGACATGCTTGTTTGCACCAGGATGCACACATTTCATTGCTTGAGCCCAAATCCAGGATTTCCTGCTGTTCTTAATCTCCTCCCAGACTCTCTGAGGAAAGATAGGAGAGGACATCCCATAGATTTCATTCACCTTCCTACAAACCAGTCTCTCCTCTTTACTAGCTTTGGTCAACCTGGGACCGCTAGCCTGGCTTGGGGTGGCCAGTCCTGGTTCTGCCAGCTATGCATTCTCAGCGAGACAAAAAATTGATCCCTGACTTCTTCTTCTTGCACAGCCAGAGCAGTGGCATCACCACTCTCTTCCATGCATTCCTCTGAGGGAAGAGCTTGAGGCTGTGTACCCATTCCTTTCACAAGGCCCAAAGGTTCCCTTCTTCTTCCTCACTGAGTATCTGTGCCCAGGAGTGAGCAGTCGTCCTCACTCCTGAGACTATCCACTCTTCGCTGGGTGCTGAGGTCGATACCTTCCATTCAAAGGCCTCACTCATCTCATCTTCTCCTATGAGACTTGGGCTAGCCCCTCTCCAAGGGTCTACTGATGCTGTGCCTGAATTGTCTCTCTGCGATCCAGCATCTGAAACATCAGCATATTGTTCTGTCTGCAAATCTGCACCTCTAGCTTTGTGCCACACTCCCCGAGGGGCCTTCTCCAACAGGATCCGCCTGGTGCTGTGTGCTTCCAACTGCAAATTCTTGAACTTTTGTCATTGTGGGAGCCTAATGAATCTTGGGCTTTTTAAACAAGCCGTATTTCTCTAAGCACCCGAACAGTGAAGTACCATGAAGGCGTCCCTTCCAGCATTTAAGCATATTAAGCACACTTGCACTGGGTATCCAGGAATCGCCACATGAGAAGGTAGTTGTCCTCCATAGTAACACCTCTCAATGTCCCTTAACTTGTTTACTTCTGCTGCTACCATAGCCCTGGCATGATCCGGGTAGCAGGCTGGTCCCATGGCCATGACTCCAGGGATAAAACAAACAAGCACTCACTGTTATTGAAAGTCCCACATCACTGAACACTTTCTTTTACTTTTAAAATGACTCCTCTTCTGCTGTGTTTACATTACTACCCCACCCTGTAATGGCGGCAGCAGTACTCCTAGTGCATCAACATTCTGACATTGGGTCAAGCCACTGCACAGCCAATTTATACACTCTACTGATAACTTTGCTCAAACTGCACAAACTTGCACTGTTCTTTTCCTAGCACATTTATATGATTTACCACGGACTTTTCACTTGCTGAAAACATTGCTTTAGCTCACAGTCCTTAAAGCCTCAGGATTTCAAGCGGGATTGCCTGTAACTAGTGCTGCACAAATTGATACAACTCACAGTCTCTCATGGCTTTGAAACTTTATTCTGACGCTGAACCCATAACTATGCTCACAGTCGATGGCTTAACAGACTTGCTCTTACTGGTAAAAACTTGACAAAGTCTTTATTTAAAGCGACTGCACTGCTGCACACAGATTCAGCTGGCTTTGGCAAAAATCACTTGTTTGAGCAATTATTACTGTTGGTACTCACTGTTATCAGTAGCTGTTTACTGCGATGGAAAAGCGGCCTGCAGCTAGTCTTGGAGGCCTCGGGACAGGCGGGTTGGCAGTCCTGCCAATCATCCCTCCGATCACCACACTCCACAATCCAGTCGATCAAGATGCAGGTTGGGCCAATTTTAGGACGGAAAAGTCCGTTTTGAAATTTTTACAGCGCTTTCAGTCACCACGATGCTCCTCCGATAAGCCAGTACATGCACTCCACTCACAATCCCTCTCGAATGCTGGGCAGTCGCTGTAGACTGGCTTGGGGGCGGGACTGGTGCAGTCTCACCAATCACATGACGCCATGCAATGAGCTCTTTCCCTTGCGAGTGCTCTTCTCCTCACAGGCGATCATCGAGAAGGCAAATTTAAACTGCAAGACCACTTTTTTTTCAAACTGACTCACGAATGGAGCCCATTTCAAACATTTGTCATGGCCATTAACACAGCAAGTCTCTCAGTTCACTAAAAATCATTTCCAATGTCAGGGCACAATTTTCCTGTTGCTACCCCTAGTCTTCCACACTTTACTTTATCACAACAGTTTTTAAAAGCTGGCAAAATGCTGTAAATTTTGATGCAGGACAAGGGCATACTCTTTCAGGCTTTACTGCTCCTTGGTAAACAGTTGGTATTTTAACAGCAGCATATGGACAACAACACCAGCGACACACTAGTTAACCTTGCTTCAGCTTTTTGGGCTACCACTGCCAGATAACCAGAATGCTAGCCCTTTCCCGAGCACCTTTCCTCCTAATTTAAGATCCCAGTGGTGCCTCCATTTTGTAACTCCCACTCCCCTGCCTTTTTGCAAATGACAGGTGATATGCTGTTTGAATCTGACTGCAGTACCAGATGGGGACTGGGTTAGGGAGGAATAGGTTACTCGGCACAAGGGCTAGGTTTGGCTACTCTGCACAGAGGCACCAAGTAAATCCGAACACAGGAAGCAATAACTGCAATGTCCAATACCAGGAATGGGATTCTAAAGTGTGGCTTTATTCACATCCAAGCAGAACAAACAAAGCATAGATGCCCCCCACAGGGCTACACTTCTGGTAATGCAGATTAAAAAGAATCAGAACACTTCCTCAGCACTTCAGGCCACAGGTTCTGAACCCACCAGCACACAGCCGGACTTACATGCTGCTTTGGGTACACAGCCTGAACTTACACTATTCTGTGATTTCCCTGGCTTGGCTCCCCACCGCCACTCAAGCGCCTTCTATTTGTCATGGAAACATTTTCTGGTGGCTCCCTAACCACCTAAGAGCCTTTGGCTCCATAAGGAAAAGTTCCTTTTAATCCTACATCTGGGTACTTTCCTCAGGCACTGGCCAAGTACCTGAGAGAAAGTAAAAGTGCCACAGAGCAAATCGTGAGAGGTAAATTCGGTTATTACTGATGGGGGTCTCCACCTCTCACTTCCACAATTCATACCCGGCCATTTCTCTGGACATTAAACATCTCTTTCTGTAAAGCTTGGCAATGTAGATTAAAGGGTAAATGCATGTCACATTTCCTCTACTTGTCTTTTGTTCCCATTGTGCTGAACTTGAACATACTTTTACTTGGCTTAGCCCATTGCTCTAGGCCTCCCACTGATTAAGCAGTCCAATCCCACTTTACAATAGTTCAGGTGAAAACATAGTCCCTATGACAGAGTGGACTCACCTTTGGTTGCAGGTGCCCCACTGGCAATTCCTCACAGGAATTTCTTTCCCACAGCTTCTGGTGCCACAGCACAACTTGAAATAAGGCTGCTTCTTCCTAGCCAGAACCAGGAGGACTGCCCTGGAATGACAGGCAACCTTTCCCACCCCATCCCCTCAGGGATGGGGCACAGGGACCAGTAACAGCAGTATCCACCACTTCACAAACAGCTTACTGTGTTCCTCTTGGGTGGAACACACACCTCCTCTACAGTAGCTCTATAACAGAGCTTTAGGCTCAGAGATCCTGTCCACAGACTGCTGTGCTGCTTCTCTCTTCAAGACTACACACAGACTCTCTTCAAAATCCCCAACATTCTATCATAACTTCCAACTGCAGATTCCAGTGTGGCTCATGCAGCTGCAATAGTTCTATGGTGATGTCATCCCTCAGTCTCAGCTGGGACTGAGAACAGAGTGAGACAGTGTAAACTCCATTTAACTGGAGTTTCACAAGCTGCCTTCCTGCCTACCACTAGGTCTTACTGGGATTCCTAGTAGCCACGGGTAACGGGGGGTACACTCCTGTGCTCACATCATTGAGTGTTTATTGTTTGTGTGTGGATTTTGAATGTTAGTTTAGAACAGTCAGTCTGTGTGCTGTGAAGTGTGTTTTGCTGTAGGTCATATCTGTGGTGTAGGTAGACTAACTGGGAGAAAAGTCAGTCTTTCTGCTTTGGTTATATTTTTCTTGTATAACTGTGTTAATGTACACACAGTAATATTTTCAGTAATTCTTGACATTTAGTTGCTGATTGTTGCTGTGCAGCAGTGTATAATTTCAGTTTGTTGAAAACATTTAGTTATATTACTAAAGGTTTTCAGTTTGCAATGTATTACTTGTAGTGTGTGTGCGATGAGTGCCATTAAATCAGACACCTTTATTGTGCCACAGAGTAATTGCAGCAGTGTGGACCTGCTATCCACTGCATCTGCATA
The DNA here is from genome assembly GCA_016271365.2 of Neoceratodus forsteri. Classification (NCBI taxonomy): domain Eukaryota; kingdom Metazoa; phylum Chordata; order Ceratodontiformes; family Ceratodontidae; genus Neoceratodus; species Neoceratodus forsteri. The sequence goes on from CM028136.1 coordinate 311,316, forward strand.
CATTTTTATACTGCTTTGTGGTATCTTTACTGGCAGTGGACTGTTACTGCCATGCATCACCCCTCAACGGCAAAAATTATTCTTTTCCAGATTTGGATTTGTGACTTGTGAGCACTGGTTAGGTGTTGTTGTGCCTTTGCATCTGCATCTCTTGAGTGCACAGCCTAATCTTAATCTGTCTGTGCATTTGCAAGCACCATTAATTCTGGGAGACTCTGCATTTTTTGTTACCCTCTCATTTCACTTCTTCAGCACTGGGGAGTTTCTGTACACAAGACATTAGCATTTTAGGGATGCAAATTAATTCTGGTGACTGTGTGTGACCACTGCACACATGACAGAGTGCCCATTAATTCTGGGAGACTTTGCATTTCTTGTTACACTCTCATTTCACTTTGTCAGCACTGGGGAATTTTCTGGACAAAAGACAGTAGCATTTGGGGATGCACATTAATTCTGGTGACTGTATGACTACTGCATGCATGAGATCTGAGAGCGCCATTAATTTTGGGAGACTTTGTATTTCTTGTGCTCTCATTACACTCGTCAACACTGGGGAGTTTTCTGGACACAAGACATGAGCATTTTGGGGATGCACATTAATTCTGGTGACTGTGTGTGTGAAGGGCTGCCAGTATTGTTGTCACTTTGCCTTACTCGTGTTAAGGTGGAATGACAATGCGAGTAATAATTACAAGGTGAAGTGAGCCTTTTGCATTAGCCACTTTGCACAGTGGAGTTACAATGCAAAGTGCAACTTTACAGGAACTCACCAGCAGAATTTAAATTCACTGCATCTTTACTGGTGATATAGCAGAAGATCGTGGAGAGCTAATCCTCCACAAAAAGGATTATTGACAAGAAATAGGGAGGAAGCTATAGAGGTAGATGAACTCTAACAGATTACGATCATGTATTCATGCAGATTTCCTCAGTAATAAATAATGGAGAGAGAAAGTCATAGAATATATTTGGAATGCAAGCTGAATTGTACTTAATTATTATGTTTTCAAAGTTTTCTTTGAGTTGTCAGCAGCTCTTTAAGGTTACCATCATCACAGTAGAATACTGAATCAATCAGATAGCAGCTTGCAGAGTGCAGGTGACATCATAATGCATAGTGCAGCACTGAAGCCAGCTGTTAAGATCAAAGAAAACAGCAACATCTTCAAACAAATTACATATCTAAAAGGCATAACTTGTAAACTATTGTTACATAAATCAAATATGTAACAGCCTGACTCAACATAGGCAATTTATCATCACTTGTGAGTGTACAGGACTTTCATAACTCACTACGTGGCTCTACCACCATGAGTAAAGTTCTGCCCACTCACACTTGAAGAAAATTGCATATTGTGAGTTAGCCCACTGCATATCCCGGTGCACTGTATATTATACAAATACAAATATCTAATTGGAATTAGACAAGGTTAGGGGAGTAAGTAAGGAGAAGTAGGAAGTACTCCCATATAATAGAACTCCATATATATAAGGTGGACCTTTTGTTTCTAGCCTAAGGATACTAGGCAGACAGAGGCAAACAAGTTATTAATGATGATATAAGGGTTATCATAGGAGCAGAATGGAGATGAGGTATAGCGGAGAGGTAGACAATTGTGGGGACAGCGGGATGCTCTTCTCCAGTATTATGCTCTGGGGAGAGGGATGCCCCATCTGGGGTCCTTTGCAGAGCTCCATGTTCAGCTGGTATCTTGACTGTGGCACCGGCTCACTTGGGGTCCATCCCTTACTCACACTCCCCCAGAGGACCACAGGCCTATGAGGTTGGATGGTGATGGGAAAGGGAGGGAAGGGTGACAGAGGCAGCCACAAGGTGGTTCATCCAGTCTCACACCATCCAGTCAGCAATCACTTTGCACCTCTTGAGGAGGCTCAGGTATTTGATTCTGTTGTGGGGGTGGATTCTGACTCAGTTGGGAGAAATGGGAAGGATAACTTAGTGTGACATGGGATGTGGGCAGTAGGAAGTCAGCAAGGAATGTCTTAAAGATTAGTGATTCAGTGATTAGGGAGTAGATAGGGTGGTGGGTGGGGAGGAAATGGGAGCAAAATGGTCAGATGGCTTCCTGGTGCCCAGCCATCTAGGATACAGGTGGGATAGGAATGATGGTGTAGAAGGGGAGGGGAGCTGGAGGTTCTGATACACTGGGTACAAACAATCTGGCTAACCAGCTTGGGAGCAGCGAAGCAGAATTTTAAGAGGCTGGGGCAGATTGAAAGTGCACTCTGTGTGTGGAATGGGGAATGGGAATGACAGAGTAAGGAAGGAAGAGACAGAGTAGTTTATTGGATGGTTGAAGGGATGGTGTCAGGTGAAGGGTAACACTTTGTAGGGGATAGGGAGGCTTCTGGGATTGGAGGTTCTTCAAGGGTGATGGTTTCACCTGAAAAGAGATGGGGTCAGTGCTCTGGGGCACAAGTTTGACATCTGCATTGGACAGTTAAATTGACTGCAGGGGAGACAGAGGCTAGGAGGACCACTGAAAGGGAGAGTAGGTGGGAACCCTAGCTAGCCCCCTGAACAATGGATTAGTAATATCCAGGTGGTAACAGTAAGGATGAAGTTTAAATTAGGTTAGAGAAGAGACTAATGAGGGAGGGCTACAAAGCCTACGTCTCAGCATGAAAAATAAAATATTAATGAAACTAGGGAAGAATAAGGAGACAGAACTGTAAAAAGCTATACAGAATCAGATGAAAGATAAAAGGGTTCTGCCATAATGTCAGGAGTCTAGAAAATAAAATTAATGACTTCAGACAGTAGTGGCAGGCACTGAATGTGGATCTAGTAGACATCACAGAAACTAGGGCCACAGACAACAATAATTGTGACCTGATAGTCCTAAGCTACTGTACACCATGTTTTGACAGAATAGAGGAAAAGGTACATGAGGAGGCATAGCCCTATATATCAGGAAAAGTACAGAGGCAGTGAAGGATAGAAACATCAGGGATGTAACGGGAAACAGAATCATTGTCAGTTCAACTCATGGCACCCTCAGGCAGGAAAATATGTATGTGGGTGATCTCGAAACCTCCAGGACAGGGAATAAAGAGATAAGAATTTAGGAGCACAACTAGAAAGGGTGTGGCAAAGAGGAGGTGGAAGTGGGTGATCTAAACCTGCTAGATATTGATTGGGTCATTCCAGTGGCTGGGAGCTCCAGAAATCAGACCCTGCTGGATACATTATTGGGACTGCCTGCTGGTGCTGCTGGTTAAAGAACCCTCTGGACAAGCTGCCATTCTTGGCATGGTGCTCCCAACTCCAGAAGTGGTAGGAAGAGTGAGGTAGGGAGACACTATGGCCCAGTGACCACAACTCTATATGGTATGACTAGCCCTTAGGACAAGTAAGCCTGCTCAGTGGCTGAAATCCTAGATGTCAAAGGGCAGACTGGCAGACTTCACTCAAGTGAGGGAGCTGTTCAGGGGACAGAGTTAGTCAGAGTAAAAGCATAAGGGATGTGAAGGAAAATGCAGGGCAATCAGGGGGCCACTCACTAAGCAACAACGCCTTGCACAAGAACAGTAATCGAAAGAAACAGGTACAATAGACCAATAATGTTCTCTGGAAAGGTCAGGGAGCAGTGACAGCTAAAAGAGGGCCTTCTCCAGATGCATTGAAAACAACGAAGGCAAAATGGGAGAGTTCCAAGAAGAGAAACCAAGACGGTGATCAGAGTAAAGGCAGACACAGAGCTGTGTCTTGTTAGGTTGGTCAAGGAGAGGAAAAACAGTTCTTTAGCTATATTAGAGAAAAATAAAAGAAGGGTGGAGGAACTGTTAGGCTAATAGGAAAATAAAGTAATTGAGGAGGAGGGCAGAAAGTTGTTCTTAACAACTGCTTCAGCTCTGTATTCACAAGGGAACACAGAGGGCCTCTGCCTGAGAATGCCATTAAGGCAGCTGTGTAGGTGATCCCGAGATCAAGTAGCAAGTATTTACCAGTGAAAGGGATCTGCTCTGATTCACTGAAGTGTCTTGTGGTAAGCTATCCTACCTTGCTACAGAGAGACAGAGAGAGTTTTTATCTGTGTGTGGGTAACCTACTGTCCAAACAATTTCTTTTCATTTCTTTTCCTATAGTCTTGCTGTAATATTTTGTATTTTCTGTGTAGATAGCTGGAAGTATTAAGAGATTATTTTATGTACTTCATGTTTCTGTGACTGAATCCTTTGAGGTATAGCTAATGGATTTATAACTGACAAAGCTGTATTTCTGCCACTGAAGAGGAGGCTACAGTTTACATGTACCATAAATTATGTCTAAAGTAAGAAGGTCTCAGCTATGACAAAGAGGGTGGATCATGTGTCCTTGAATAAGGAGTGCTGTACTGTGTGAGCAAAGACTTTGAAGAGATTCAGACCTAGTAATACTCCGAAAGAGTGTTTATGCTGGTGGTGGCAGCTACTGAATTACCCTTACAAGCGTCAAAGGATTGAAATCTGGTAACAGTTACAGTCTAGTCTGGGAGAGACTAGTTTGCCACACCTCTGTTGTGGGTAATCTGATGGAGACACTAGTCAAAGAGGACCTCATGAACTACCTGGAGAGTAAGGGACTCCATAATAATAAACAGCATGGGTTTGTGGTAGGAAGGTCATGTCAGACTAAGCTGATACTATTCTTTGTATATTTGTACTGACTTGACTATCTTAAATTTTTATATTTTGTTATGTAACTTTGTCTTGTACACAGGACTGTCTTGCAAACTGGATTGTAAAATCCAAGCGACATATATTCCTGTTTAAAATAAAAAAAATTACTTACTTTTACTTACTTACTTTGACTGGGTAATAAGAGTAATGAATAAGGGTCTTGCTCGGATTTATTCTACTTCAGTTTCACAATTCTTTTGATTCAGTGCCTCACAGAAGATTGCTGAAGAAACTGAAGGATCTGGTCTGTGAAAGGCACAAGTAGATGGGTGTGAAACTGGTTGGAAGAGACAGCAGAGGCGTGGTTAGTGGAGTCAAATGAGAAAGAGGAGGGTCACCAGTGGATGCCACCATGATCGGTCTTGTGGCCAGTCCTTTTCACTATGTTCATTAGTGACATTGGAGAAGAAATACAGGGCAAGATGTGTCTCTTCACAGACAGCACTAAGCTCTGTGGCAGTGTAGATGGTGAGAAGGGAGATGAAAAGAGACCTAGAAGCATAGAAACATAGACAATGATGGCAGAAAAGATCAAAGGTCTCTCTAGTCTGCCTGGAGCTTTCTATCTGCTCCAGGACTTATTGTCAATATGAGGCTCTGTACCTTCCAGTCCCCCCCATCCCCCTACCTACTGCTACCATTCTCAGCAGCCACTAAACCCTTCATTCTGTCTCAGTCATGCTTGACACCATTTATGGTCTTGGCACCCACTACCTCTGCAGACAGACTGTTCCACTGCTCCACCACCCTTTCCATTAAATAGCACTTCTTCACAGCCACATAAACTTTCCCTTCCAGTTTGTACTCATGACCTCAGGTTCTTGACTCTGTACTCTTGCTAAATAGTTCCCAGCAGTTCATCTTGTTTATTCCTTTCAGGAACCTGACGGTCTCTATCATATCCCCCCTCTCTTTCTCCCCTGGTCTCTAGTGAGTACCTGTTCAGTGCCTTTAGATGATCCTTATATGATCTGCCCTATTGGACCTGACACATCTTGGTCACCTTGTATTGCACCATTACGAGACTGTCCCTGTCTTTCCTTAGGTGAAGAGTCCAGAACTGAGCACAGTATTCCAGGTGCAGCTTCATTAGTGATCTACATTGAGGTAGTAGTCGTCCTTTTTCTGCTGTCAGCACCCTTCCGATATACCCCATCATCCTATTAGCCTTGATATAGTCCTTGTTACACTGGCTTGAATGTTTGACAGGGTCAGTAATGATGACTCCCAGGTCCCTCTCCTCTGCCATAGTGCTCAATTTATTCCCTCCTATCCAACACTCCATCCTGGGTTTTTATTCCCTGGGTACATAACTGTGCGTGTTTGGCATTGAATATCAACTGCCAAACCTTTGACCACCTCTATAACCTTTGTAGATCCCTCTGCATCTCCCTGATTTGTTCATCACTATCTAGCCTACCACAGAGCTTCATGTCATCTACAAAGAGACATAATTTGCCCCAGATGCCCTCTCAAATGTCGCTGATGAAAATATTGAAGAGGACAGATCCCGCGGCACCCCATTGGTGACTTCCTCTCTTCTGAGTTGACTCTGTTTACCACCACACGGTGCTGTCTCTATTTGTAACCCAATTTCCTACCCATCTAACTACGCCCAGGTCCTCCAGCTTTTCAGCATTCTTCTGTGTGGCACCTGCAAAGGCTAGAGAGGTGGTCAAGTTTGGCAGTTGAAATTCAATGTCCTAAAGTGCAGAGAAATGCACATAGGGAACAAGAACCCCAGGGCAGAGTACTGGATGGAGAGGTGGGTGGAAAAGCTGTGCATGACCACTGAGGAAAGAGACCTAGGGGTTATCATCAGTGACAAAGCAATCAACAGTGTAACAAGGCCTACAGTAAGGCAACCAGGATTCTGGGGTGTATAAAAATTAGCAGTAGCAGAAGAAAGGCTGTATTACTACCTCTCTGTAGATCACTGGTGAGGCCTCACCTGGAGCACTGTGCCTAGTTCTGGAGTCATCACATAAGGAAAGATATGGACAGGCTGGAGACAGTGCAGTATAGGATGAACAAAATCATTCAGGGCCATCAGGGCAGATCTTATGAGGATTGACTCAAAGCACTGAACATCTACTTGCTAAAGACCACATGAGAGACTGGAAATATGATAGAGACCTTCAAGTTCTTGAAAGAAATAAAGTAAACTGCAAGGAACTATATAGCGTAAGTAGCAGATCAAGAATATAGGGACACGTGTGGTAATTGATGGGGAGGTGTCCAGAGGAAGTGAGAACATTTTATTTTGCAGAAAGAGTGGTGGAGTCATGGAACAATCTTCTAGCTGATACAGTGGGTACAAAACTATCAGTGATTTCAAACAAGGATGGGACAGAGTGAAGGGCTTAATGGTTGCTCAGCATAGTAACAATAGGGTAATAAGCATGGGGTGAATACTGTGGTTTAGAACCCTCTATGTACAATAGGGCCCAGGTTTGTTGGTGTCTTTGGGCAGACTAGATGGACAAGTGGCCTTTTCTATGTTTCCAGATTAAATAAATGTCATCAATTAAATTACACAAAACAGGAATGCTTTTAGCAGTGATATAAAAGAGAGCAGCATGAGGTATGCACCATTGTGAAATAGCGAGGTACAGTCTTCTATGCTGGGTCAGCTAAGGATAGTGCAGCATTAAACATGGTGCTCGCCTCTGGGGTGGGTTGTCAGAATGATGCACTGCAGTCCTGAACCCTGGCAACTCAAGGTCTCAATCCATGTGAGTGGCAGATGATGAATGGTAATGTGCATTGTGCTGTCATAGTGATGTATTTTTTATTTTTTCTAAATTTAGGGCGGGTGATCTATTGAAATCATATCTCATTTACAAGGGTGACCTGAGACTGAGCAAACATGCAAAAAAGCAAACACTATTAAAGCAATAACTGTAAATCACAGAAGTCATCCATAACAAGTAAAAGAAACAACAAGGTGACTGTCATAAGCAGATAGCAACTACATGAGAGGGATTGAAATTAGGATTTTACAGGGATTGATAATGTACTGTACAGTAGGCACTGCTAACAATCTCAAGATAAACATGTTCATAAAATGTGTAATATGTGCTGTTGCACTTGCAGTACATGTGGCATATGTAGTTATACTAGTAAGAACTGATTTAGTAATGTGAGAAGAAGTAAAGCAGTAGTTGCACAGTAAATTTCCTGTTACACTAAGATGTAGTATTTTATTTTGTATCAACATAGCCTTTGGGTCTCTTTTGACTATGTGGGCCAGCCTCCAGCAAACAGGCCAGTTTGTGTCTGTACTGGACTTCTTAGGCTGTCCACTCATATTTTTTGTGCTGAGCTTGTTTGGTCAGGGAAACTGTCATAGATATGTTGCTATATCAGTCCAGCCCTACCTTTGGCAGTTTTTATCTACTTTAATAGTGGGTATGGAGAGGCAGTGTTGCCCATTTGCTTCATCTGCTTCAAATCATGATCAGTGGCACTTCCTATTTGCAGGAAGCAGTGCCATATTGGTTGAGCTGGAATCTGTCTCAGAGCCCTTGAAAAGAGTCCATGATCGTGTTTCCTGGAATGAGTAGATCCCCCACTGTCTGGATCCTTTGTTGCTCCATGTGCTACAGCTCTGGCGCACTCTCCAGTATTAATACTGGGTTGTCCAACAGAGGGTAGCAACCGAATGTGCAATGGTCAGTCCCAGTTGATGCTGGATTGCCTCCAGATAGACACCAAAGTTCTTATCATGGGATGGGAGAGTGGATCTTCTGCCTTGCGTAAATACAGACAAGAGGTCAGTGAACTGCCACTTATCTGTGAGTCTTCAATATTCAGCCATAGAGGGAGGAGTTGTCAGGAGGATGCAGCTATTTAAGAATTTGGGCCATATGGAAAGCCCAATAATACACCTGGAACCATAGGAGTCCCCAGAATCCTCTCTTCCAATGTGCGCAAAGTTTATCTCGCTGTATCTCATTATCTCTCTTTCCACAGAAAGTTGCAAAGCATTACAGTATATCTATGGTTGTGAATAATTTAGTATGCATTTGCACTGGCATGTGAGAGAGGATGTGAAAGGGTTTAGGAGCTGTGACCATTTTAATGGATTCACTCTTTCCAGCCATAGAGAGTTTAAGGGTTTCCATCTTTCAAACTCAGTAAGGAGGTTGACCACTAATGGCACTAAGTTCAGGTCACACATCTTAGTGATCTGGGGGATGTGCTGATTCTAAGTAGTTTAGCTTCTCTGGTGCCCATCGTAATCCCAGGTGTTGCAGGAGAGGTGCTTTGCACTGTTTGTTCAGGGTAAGATTTCTGTCTTGGACTTATTGACTTTTAGTCCTGAGCTAGAGGAGAAGGAGGAGAAGTTGTAGAAAATAGGCTGCCAAAGTAGGGGCTTGATCTGTGATGACTAGCAGATCCATATGCATATTACAGAGCTTTCCGTGTTTCACCCTTCGTTGAAGCCCGACATCAATCGGTTGCTCTGGATTGCAGTTGCTAACAGCTCGATGACTTGGATGAATAGGAAAGGAGAGAAAGCAACCTTGCCACGTACCTTTCCATAGAGGAAAGGGTCCCAGAGAATAGAGCTGGTGAGTACCTAAGCCGTAAGGTTGAAGTATATTGTGCTGATGTTAGTGAGAAACTGGGGACAGATTCCATTAATTCCAGAGTCTTGTGGTGGTTCCCCACTCCACTGAGTCAAACGCTTTCTCAAAGTCGATAGCTATAGCTGCAGCTGGAGTGGGGATGCCTTTTGCCACATGGATCAAGTTTACTAGTACGCAGATGGTCTGAGCTGAGCTGGCCTCTTACAAAGACCACTTGCAATGAGTAGATTAGGAAGGCAGCATGTCTTCTGGCCTGGCAACCATAATTTTGGTGTATGTCTTACTGTTCTCTCTGAAGAGGAAAATCAACCTGTAGTTGGCTGGGTCAGTTGGTTCTTTTCCTTTTGGGGAATGACTGTTTGTGATAATAACAATCCTCATAGTTTGTGGGAAGGACCCCATGGTTATGGCTTCCGATAGAGATGCAGTAGTATCGGACAGATCATGGGTGATAGGAGCTGAAGGAACTCAACAGGAAACCATTCCCACCTGGCACTTTGAATGTGTTAAGAGCCTTTAGGGCTTATTCAATTTCTGAGGCTGTGATGGGTGCTTCCAGGATCGGGCTTGTTTGGGGTAAGTCTGGGCAACTGTAGAAGATTGAGAAAGGCCTCCATTTATGAGACAGACATGCTCATGGAAGAGCCATATATGGTTTTATAGAAGTCTGCCATCACTGCATTTATGTTGCTTTTCTTATTTATTTATTTATTTAAAAGTTTAACCAGAAAGTACATACTGAGCTGAAAACAACTTGTTTTCAGATGTGTCCTGGGGAGAGGGTAGGAAATAGCTAACAATAAAAATGACAAGGTAAAATACAATAATATAGTTTTACAAGCAGAATCATGAATTTTATAGGCAGAATAGTAAATGAAGGCATCTAGAAAATAACACACATTCTAAGAAATACAAAAGGAAAATAGCAGAGCAGTAAGAATAGGGCAAAACTGAAGCATGGAGAAAAGAGGAAGGGTCACAGGAAGTTGCAAGTAGGATGACAAAAGTCAGAAGAAGAGAGCTTAGAAAGGAAAGAAAAGAGGCAGAATGAATAGCAAGGAAAGAGAAAGGAGGACCAAAGTTTTGGAAAACGGTAAGAAAAGAAGGTAGGCCAGCATTAGGTTTTCTAGAAGGAAAAGATAGAAAATAGAAAGTATTATTGCAGAGAGGAAGAAGAAGGAGGGACAGAAGGGGTAAGAGAGAACAGTGCCAAACCAGAATTTGGATAAAAAAGACACAATGGGAAAGTCATCTAGTATCAGAGAAGGAGGAACAAAGCTGAGTAAAGAGAGTAGTGGTTGTCACAAATGCACTCAGCAAGTCAGGCCTCTGCTCCACAGTACCAACCTTAGAGTGCAATAGTGTGAACAGGTAACAGACAGGGTGACCCTCCTGCCTGCTGTTGGGTCCAAATCACCTTTAGTCTCAAGTTCTGGGGGATTCAAACTGTGAACCTTATGCTTAGCACCCAATGTACAGGCTCAGATATGTACCCTCTTCCGGGATTGCAGTACAGTCTTTCACCAGGGGCACCAAGCCAAGCTTCCAAAATGAACCCTTAAAACTCTATAGAGACCTTAGATATATTCTTACCTTTCCCAGTTTAGTAACACCATCAAGCCCTTCAAAACAGCTGTCAGACTTAGCCACGTATACATCACATGCAAAAGAACTGGCAGATACCCAGGCAGTCTTTGAAATAAAAGATTGTTTACTAAAAGATGACAAAAATATGAAAATGTAAGCATGAACAATATATCAAAGAGCTCACAATCACATAAAAGAACAAGGAAGATTACAAAATAAAACTCCTACCACCATATATTTAGACCTTTTCTATCTAATGCATTGCCTTTGTAAGTGCTTTTAAAGTTAGATCAGAGCTGTCTCTCTTAGAGTCCCAAGATGGTATATCTCTCAAACAGTTCAGACACAAATATTAGTTTAACTCTGTCTCTCCACACCCCTTCTGTGAGTGATCTAGCTCCTCCTTTTAGAATATAAAAAATACAAACATGATATCCTATCAGGATGTATATTAAATAAGGTGACATCAGCAAAAACTCATTTCCCAAATTATGAGTCTTTGATCCACCAGTTCCTTTGAGGTTTACAACCCTGCAATCTGTCACCTAGCTGCGATTTAGTCAACAGGAATCAGCTAAATTATGTCCTGTCTTACAATAAAATGTATATTTGGTTTCCCAACTTCAAAGCAGCAACAGACCGCAAAAGATAATAAAATGCCCTCTGGTTGGAAGGTAATTAATTAACTGGTTCTTGGTCAGTTTACATATCCTATAGCTTCACTGAAACCTTGGGGGCACCTCTGGAAGCCCAGGCTGTCTTATGTGAGACAATCACAAACTATATTTTTATATTACAGATATCATACAATGATCATAACCACCTGGCCAAGCATCACAGTGGTGAGTATGAGAAGTGCAATCCAAAGCAAAGCAGCAGAAAGAATGAAAAGGGGCAAGGGAGGATTTGAGGGCACTACTGTAGAGTAAGTCACCATTGTCAAAATAGGAAGGATCTTTTAGGGCAATTTCTCTGTGGGCAGGGTGCACTTACTTTATTCCTGACAAAGCACCAAGCTTAGGGTGAAACTTTTGGTGAACTGCATCAATGTGCACAGAGAAATCAAGATGCTGGTCAAGGCAGACCCCAAGGTAACTAAAGGAGGAGACATCTTCAATATTAGCACCATCAAAGGGTATTAAATAGTAGGGAGAAGTAAGTCTGGCTAGCCTCTGATGGGTACCAAAGTCAGTGAGACTGTTTTTTTTTTTGCATTAAGAGACAGTTGGTTAACCTTGAACCAGCCCTGAATGTTATCAAAATCCAACTGAAGTCTGGAGGTAAGGTCACGGGAGAGGAGCCAGATGGAAAAGCACTGTGTCATCAGCATACATATGAATAGACACAGATAGACACAGGGTAGGTCATTTAGGAATATTGAACAGAGAATAGAACCCAGGACAGGCTCTTGAGGGCACCTGAGCTAATGGGAAGTGAAGGTGAAATGGATTTTCCTATCCAGACAGATTGAGACCTGCCTTTAAAGTAGGGACAAAACCAACTCACTGAAGAGTCCTTAGAGTGAACAAGACCTGCCTTGTCTTTGAGCTCTGCTATACGTGCTTAGCCTGCTGTTTTTCAGGCAGTAAGCTAGCCCTTACTGCACCACTCACCACCATCCCAGTAACTGTACTTGCGTCTCAACAGTGCTAGTTCAGCCTTTCTCATTAGCATTGCATCAGTCTCAAGGCAGAGCTTTAGAATTTCCTCATGGATTGCAGAGTTAGTGTCACTAATTGGTAGAGCTTCAAACTCTACCTCCTTAATCCTGAGTTATAATTCCAAGTCTGCCAGTTGGGATTCTTTGCCTTTGTGTCTGCTAGCAGTGTGGCCAATAATCAGCCCCCTCATCATGCCTTAAAGGTCTCCCACAAGATGCTCCCAGAGGTGTCCCTTATGTCGTTGATGCGGAAGTACTCTCTTACTTCCTCCTGGATCCAAGCCATGAATTGCTTGTCATGCAGCAATAGTGGGTTCATTCTCCAAGAGAGGACTTGCTGGAGGCCCCTCAATATATCCAACTGGATTGTGGCCTGGTCAGAGATGACCAGGGCTTGAATGTTAACTTCTGTGACCATATGCAGAAAGTTATGAGAGGTTAGTCAAAGTCCAGCCTAAGTGTTTCTGGATTGTGGGATAACAAATTGGTTTCTTGTAACACAGCCACTTGGATCTACAGTTGCTTGAGATGCATTTGTACTTTCATGTGCTTCACCAGGGAATTCAAACCTTGCATGTTCCAGCTAAGAAATCTTAAAGTTTCCTTCATAAACTATGTTCTGGATATGCATTATTGGGTGATTTAGCGGTGAGTTGGAAGCAAGAACAGCTTTTGACAAAGGGTAATACAAGGCAGTCATAGGCCTAGTTTTGTGGTCTGTTCTGAGAAGGGGCAGGATCTGCTGGGGAACTTAGGAGGCTACCTCAAACTGTAGTTCAGACACATGCAGTAAACTGAAACATTTGTGTAAGCTCCCAAAACGGGCTTAGCTTTTGGAGCTGCTGCCCATTCTCCCTGGCAGGTCAGTGGCTCTGGTGGGATTAAAACCCAGTTGGTCCTCGGTTGATCCTTTGCAGCTCCGGTCACCTTTGATGGTATCCCAGTTCTTGGCAGGGTGGGCTGGGCACGCTCTTTGGTTTTCCATGCCTCAGGCACAAATTAGGTGGTTTTGGTCCCAGGGGTTCCTGTGGTGATGGGACTGTGTATTTATAAATAGTTATGGTGGCGCTGCTTAGGGCACATGCAGCCACTGTCAAAACCAATGTAGGAGCGACTGCTCCGGGTCCTGGGTCCAGTGTTCTGGCAGGCCGGGCTTGTGACTGTGGTTCGAGGAAAGAAAAGGATAAAAAGCAGTTTTCAGTGGTCTGCACCTATTCACATATGTGACCACTGAGGGGAAAATTTAAAGGAGTGGCTGCACCTTTGAAAGGGAGTAGTTTTGGCACTGGTTTAGTGTCATGGGGAAGAGAGTAAATAGTTATTTTGGGACTATAGGTGCCAGAGGTATTTAGTCGAGGGAAGTTTTGGCACCTTGAAGCTGGTCCAGAACTGGACCTTGGTTCCTGATGGGTCTTTTGGCACCTTTGGGGAAAATTAAAAGGAGATGCAGGCAGAAAGCAGGGGAGATGCCCAGAAGATTTTTGAGAGGCGCCATTTGTTTTTTCTTTTGTGTAGTGTGTCTCGGGATCTAGTGGGATGTGGTGGCGGGTGCCTTGTTTTGAGCCCTCTTTAGGGGCCCTGCAATCCTGAGACAGCAGCTGCCATACTCCCAGAAGAAAGGAGAGGTTGTGAGGTTACCTGCACCTTGAGGGAGGGCTGTATTTAGTGGTCCAGATGACCCCTATGAGGATCTGTGCTCAGGAGAGAGCAGAGGGAGAAGGTGCTGCTGTTGGACAACAGAGGAGGAGATGAAGAGAAAGAGAATGGCACCTGAGAAGTGAGGAAATACAGGGATCTGGGCAAAGACCTTGGTCCCAGAGATTGCTGGTTATTGTACAAATTATGAAGAGACAGTGAATAGATTGTGCCTGTGGGTTCCAGGGTCTGCAGACTGCCCCTGGTTCCACATGGCCCCAGCTAGATACTATTCAGTTTCTGTGTTGGAGGAGGAACTTATGCATTTGTTGTTAAAGGCCTGATTCGGGCATGAGTTAAGTGGCCTGTGTATTGGACTGTGGCTTCCTAGTTTGAAAGGTAGCTGCCTGGAATTTTTTAAGTTGTTTAACCAGGAGTAGCACACTAAGCTGAAAGCTTTTTACAGGAGCGACCTGGGAGCACTGAGAAGTTAAGTGACTTGCTCAGGGTCACACGTATGCAAGTGGAAGCTGTGGGATTCAAACCCAGGTCTGGTCTGCTGGATGTCACCAGATTTGCAGCTCAGAGCTTTAAACCACTGGCGCTATACTGCCTCCCTGCTTATTAGCTTTCTGATGAAGTTCTGAATTTAACTTCTGATGTGACCTTCATGGTCCAGAGCACCTTTGAGCTTATGATGTGACCTCTTGGTCCAGAGCAAACTGTTGGTGTATGTGTTTTCTGCTCCATGGAGTGATCCTGTTTTCATTACCTGTTCATTAATGGGATCCCTCATTCCTGCAGTTCTGGTGTTTGCCTTGTTTGTTTGGAGAAACTGTTCACTGCTAACAAAGAAGTTTGCCGCCATAGCCCAGCTCCTAGCATGTGTTCAAGGTGTGCATCTGGTGATCTGAAGGACCAGCAAGGAAGATGTTGAGAGACCTGCCTGGTAAAGACTACCTATAAAGACCTCTGTGATGAAGAAGGCAAGGCCAGGCAGGTGAAGACCAGCATCTTCATCTCCCTAGTGAACCAGCCAGCACCCAGATCGTCCGAGGGCACCCCAGATTCTTCAGGTTTGGTAAGCCAGACAGACCAGGTGTGTATTCTTTATGCTGTATAGTGCCCCCTGCCCTTGGACATTCACCATCATACCCCTAGATTTGGGGCTTACATTTGCAATAACAGTCAACAGCAACCAGTAGCTAAGGATAATACCTAACAAACAGTAATACAGAAAAATGCACATTGACAACCTGGTCTAAGGCAGACAGTGAGGTGCTGGGTTCCATCTCGTGACCCATGGCTTCTTGTCTGCTCTTGTGAGTGTTGGCCCATGTGGGCTGGTCAGAGTTAAATGTGGGGAGAGGGAGAGAGAGATGTACTATACAACTATGAAGATATTTAGGTGACTGCAGTGGTTTCTTGATGTTAAAGTGGTCATAGAATCATAGAATCATAAAATCTGATGGCAGAAAAGGACTCCAATGGCCCATTGGGTCTGCTCCCACCCCAACATAAGAACACACATGTATCATGATGAACCACAGTAGGCGTCCAGCACATTATTTCTCTGTCAGCTCTGAGGGGTAGCGGGTCAGTATTAGAGAATAAGTGATCTTTATGACCAGAGTCCATGCATGTTTCAGGGAAGTGTCAAACCAACTGCAGGGTCTTGTCCCCAATAGTGAGGGTGGGGGCAAGCACAGTAACTCGGTACAAGAGGTGCCATTAAGGTTTAATGTAAGAGATGCTAGATAACACCCTCATGGAACTACTTTGTGTGGTGTAGCGTGACATTATATATTGGTGGGCACTTTTGCAAGTGGGGTGGGATGGTGTGGGTACCAAATGTAGGAGCAATGGCCCATAGGATGAAATCACCTCAGTTTAGATCAGGTGGTAGTGTAGCTCACTGTTAGCACTTTGACCTCTACCCAGGACACAGTGGGCAGATGGCTGGCCAATCAGGTGTTGTGTTGATGTACTCAGGGTGCCTTGTACTGTGAGAAGCACTATACACACCCTGACCAGTGCAAGATCCTCACTCCCAGCCAAATTCTTACACTGCCGTGATGTGCCACCAGCATCTTTGGGCATGAGGAGGATGTTTAAATCTCAAAAGACTGCTGAACAGAAGAAGTCAGCCCACTTCACCAGGAGCAACAGGGTTGCTTTGAAAAGCAACATATTTACTGATTGTCTGGGTGCATGGGCTTGATAGCTGGAGGTAGGAAGGTGCAGCCCTTTAATAACACATGAGATAAAACCATATCATTATAACTCAAGCTAGAAACAGGATATCAGTATTGTCACAAAGGGTGCATGAGTCTGTGCATGTTTATAGTTCATCCTTTTGCTTGTGGTCGCATCATGGGTGTGTCCTCCCCCAACCCGCACCCCTCTGGTTGGCACCAGATCAATAAATTACCATTCAGGAGAGTTAGTTGGGAGTGCAGGGCTTAGCCAGGAATGGCTGTCCTTTGCT
Organism: Neoceratodus forsteri; assembly: GCA_016271365.2. Lineage (NCBI taxonomy): Eukaryota > Metazoa > Chordata > Ceratodontiformes > Ceratodontidae > Neoceratodus > Neoceratodus forsteri. The sequence goes on from CM028136.1 coordinate 327,967, forward strand.
GCTCTGCAATTGTCTGTAGGGGCTGTCAGTTCAATGCATGTGTACCTGCACTAGGCTGTTGGAGTCAGATTAGCTGGAAAGAGAAGTTCACAGTCCTTGCATTGCACCTGTAGTGAGTCAGACTGCTCCAGGTCCGTCTTGCAGCACAGTTGATTTTGTGCACCTAGAGTTCCAATTGAATGCATCCGAGCAACAAAACAGCTTGGCTCCATGGGTGCAGCACTTGTGCTATAAATCTGCTTGCAGATGGATAAGTCTTGGTCCTGCATTGGGGGTAGGGGTACTCTGTTTGTAGGGCTGACTGGATGCAGACAAACTGCTCCTAGCCTTAGTGAATGTTACTGTGGCACTCACTGAAACAAAGGCAGCCTGATGTTTGCTAAAACAGACAGCCTCCTGAATTGTTCTGTTTGGTGCAAGCGTATCTCGGCATGAGAGTTCCAGGCACAAATGCAAGGGGAAGTCTGAGAAAACATAAGGCCAGATTAATCAAGATGCATCATAGAACATTAGAAGCACTCTTGCAAATGTCTGCTTCAGAGTTAGTACTCATTAAGTAGTAGGCCTCTGTATTGTGTGAAGGTAACAAGGGTTACAGCAGGTAAAATGCCAACCAGGAGTTTGTAACCATTGCCACTTAGTCTTATAGTGCTCCTAGACTCTATGAGCATCCACACATTACCAAAAATCACACAGTTGAAAAACCTCTTCAAGCCAGAGAAGTGGCAGGAAAAAACAAGCATTTGTCAATGCCGATTGTTGTCTTACTGGTGTTGGCATTGGTAGTGCAGGAGTTAGAGAGATGCATAATAAGAATGGCAGTGAAGTAAGAACCAACCTACCCCACCCCACCTGCAGAGAGTGACAGGCATTGGGGTGTGCCTTTGATCACTGGCCATCACGCTCATGCCATTTCACCTCACCCTACCCTGCAGAATCTGACAAGTGTTGCATTGTGCCTTGGGGTCATCAGGCCTTATGCTCACCCCATTTCATAAGGAAATACATTGAGATGGGTGCAGCATAGGAGAATGAGTTGAACTTTGGGGCTGAAGAGTGCAAGGCACACCTTGATGCCCATCAGTGGCTGCAGGGTGGGGGTGGGGGTGCAGTGGCAGAGCAGTACAGCAGGCAATCCAAAGACACACCCCTGATGCCTGCTAGTCTGTACAGGGTGGGATGTTATGGTTAGAAATCCTAACACCCTGGGTGTTTGTTGGTATTTGCATTCCAAATGTAGCCATGGCCTTTTTGTGACCCCACTGCATGAAAACATTTGGGACCTCTGCTCATGAACAGTGTTGCTGTGATTTTGTTAATCTGTCTCAAACATTGATTTCCCACAGTGACTACATCATTCTGCACCACATTAAAATGTAAGCTGCACCATTGATAAGGAGGAGTGAAGAGATGGCAATGTTGAAAATCTGGAGTGAAAATACTAAACATTGGCAAAGTTATGAGCGTGTGTGAAAACTGCATATTGCACACTCATAACACAGTCATGTAGTGGAATTATTGCACCAAATTTTTAAGATAGGCATTTTGGAACCTCCGCTCATGAACAGTGGCACTGTGATTTTCTTAATCTGTCCCGAACACTGATTTCCACAATGAAAATGCATTTCAGGCAGAATGTGAAAATGACAGCTATACTGTTCATAAGGAGGTGTGGAAAATGCCAATGTTGAAAATCTGGAGTGAAAATATTAAAAATTATCGAAGTTACAAGGATGCATAGGAACTGTGTAACTCATGTTCCAGAAACAGTCATTTGGGAATTTTTTCCAAATTTTCAACATAGGCATTTAAGACCTCTGCGCATGAATAGTGTCACTGTGATTTTCTTAATCTGTGAAAATTAATTTCGCACACCACTGTGCCATTGTGTGCTACATGTGCGAAAACACATTTTAGGTGAGATGTGAAAAATGACAGCTGTACTGTTCATAAGGAGGTGTGGTAAAATGGCAATGTTGAAAATCTGGAGTGAAAATATTAATAGAAACATAGACTTTGATGGCAGATAAGGACCACTTTGCCCACCTAGTCTGCCCAGAATAATAATTCTCGAAGTTACAGGTGTGCGTAGGAAGTGAAACAGCAAAAGCTCGTAAAACAGTCATTTTTGCAATAATGTCACCAAATTTTTGACATAGGGTTATTGGGGCCTACCTCATGAACTGTGACACTGTTGTTTTGTTACTTGGCCCCAAAGGTGGTTCCGTGCAGTGACTGCGTAAATCACCTTGGGACCAAATAACAAAATGACAGTGATTGAATTCATGGTGGGGTCTCAAAACTCATGTTGAATATTTGGTAAAAATCCCAAATGGCCAAGATATCCACCAAGTTGAAAAAGCTCTATTTAAGCCGATTATACAGCTTACCAGCATTTCTTCAGTTAGCGGTCGGTTGGAAGAGTGCAGGCGTGTTCCTGGTCCATCGAAGATCGTCACGCCAGGCTACGGAGGTAAGTATGGGAGTAAGGGGTGGTGAGACAGGGTACTGAGATGGTGGCAGCGGGTTGGGGAGGCCACTGGACACATAGAGGGACGTTTTCTAATTTTTCAGGTTAAAACAAAAAATACAGACAACGCGGGTCGGTTTTCTTCTTTTGCAGGTGTGTGTTGTTTGGCCACACAGGGTGGGCTCCACTATGCCACCTTGTTTGTGGGGAGGGACCAAAGCTGATGGGGATTGGGCCCCCGTTGGCCTAGAAACAGGTAGGGGAGGATAGATGTCAAGGGGATACGGACTTACTCGGCACACATATTAAATAATTGAGGGCCATTATGCCAACAGGGATTGGACTCCCATCTGCAAAACTGAACTGTGAAGGTGGGACCAAAACGGATGGGAATTAGGCCCCCATTGGCAAAACAAATCCTGTTGGGGGCATGATGCCAAGGAGATTGGGCACCCCTCAGCACACAAACACAATTATAATGGGGCCATGATGCAAACAGGGATTGGGCTCCCTGTTGGCAAATGAACTGGCAGGGACATGTCAACAGAGAGATTGGGCACCCTGATGTCAACTTTTCTGGGGACTGTCAGAGGCACAGTCGCTGCCATGTCTTCTTGAAATGGTACACCAGGGAAGGCACGCCTGAAATGATGGGGCTGTCCTCATTGCAGTGACTAAAATGTTTTAAGTTGGTGGCATGTTTGCAACTGCTGTCATGGACAGCATGCAGTCTAATTCATGCTACAGAGCCAAGCCGAAAAAGCACGTGGCACCACTGGCCTACAACACACTAAGCCTCCAAAACATGCTACTTCACTTCAAGCAACCAATAATATGTTGTTTGCGCTGCACGCACAAGACAACATAAAAACAGAAAGCTGTGGAAGTTGGTGGGGTGGGGGGAGAAGGAGAACAGTCACATTCAGATGAGCTCACCTAACCAAACACACTAGTTACTTTACAGTGACCGTTGTCTCCTTTGTAGTTACAAATTCCCTCTCCCATTGCCCAGAAGAGATACTGAGTTCCTGTCACTGTGGATCTGGAGTAAAGATAAGGAAAACAATTTAGCCTTTCAGAGGCGACCACAATTTTCATACCTGTATCTGAACCCTCTCAAGTTTGTGGAGGTGCAGCACGCCTCTCCTCTGGTATGGACACTTGAGATTGGGCAATCGGTGGTGTCCTCTGGTCTGAAGGAGTTTGAGGAAGGAGAGGGACTGATGTAGCCACTATATCTGTCCAAGAGGCTGGAGGGGGTGCTGAAGTAATTTCTGTGACAAGTAGCACTTAGACCAGTGTAGCTGGGGTGTAGTGGAGCCAGGCTATGGCATTTCAGCAGCATTTGCTCCATTCATCATACTGTCAGCACTATCATGAACCAGGGGTCATAATTGTTTGGCATGTGGACTGCGGTGAAATCTTCCTCCTCCTCCTCCCTCCCTGACTCATTGTCTGTGTGGCTGTGGCTGCAGGAGTGGACCAGAGGGCAAGATTTCTCTCTGTTCCTCCATTTGGCCTTGAGGGGCAGCAACCACTGTTCATGCTCATTGCCTTGAAGGAAGGTTTGTGGCTGTCCTGCAAGGGTGGCTGGTGTAGTGTCCATTGGAGCTGTGTTCTTGGGGGAGGGAGTTTCTGGTGGATCGCCAGTTGGGAGAGCAAGCTCTGTTGTCCTGCCTGGGAGGCCATTGGGAATTAGATATGGGCAAAGTTGGCAGAATTGCTCTGCAAATTAATCTGTGAATTTTGTGCAATTCGAGTCACATTGATCTGCAAAGTGTGACGTTCTGCTGTGAAGTGCAGAATTCTGCCTGTGAAGTGTGGATTTTTAGCTCGTGAATGGTGGGACTTCCCCATTTGTGGGCAAAAATCCATCATTTAGGGCAACAATTTAATGATTTCGTGTGAAATCAAAGTTCCGGTCAAACAACTCTGCAAAGCTCCACAATGTGCAAATTGTGACTGCTTCAAAACAACTTCACCTGCAAATTTAAAAGCTGGTGATACATTCGGATGAACATTAAGAAAACATAATATTTAGACACGGTCCAGCTTAAATTTCCCATTAGTTCTGTATTTCTCTTCCCATTATTTATTACTTAGGTCATTGGCATAAAAACAGGATCTTTACTTCTGAAGAGTTCATAGTTCCTGTTGATTTCTCCCTACCTGAGGTCACAGAGCACTACTTGTGACCTCACAGTTACTCCTATGGCAACAGACTGTGATGGCACAACAGAGGATTATGACTTGAAGTAGGGTGTAAGCTATAGAGGCAGATGAACTCAAAATGAACTCTAAGGAACAACAATCATATATTCATACACATTTCCTTAGTAATAAATTATGGGTAGGAGAAATATAAAATCTAAATGGAATGCAAGCAGAACTGTACCTAATGATTATGTTTTTAAAGTTTTCTTTGAGGCATCAGTAGCTCTTTAAACTTCACCTCATCTCTATTGGGAATTAGAAAGCTGCTGGAGCTTCTGGAGTGTTAAATATTTTGGAACTTCATTCAGCATAATGCAGAGGGTGGCTGGGTACCTGATGGAGGATGGGATGTCAAGCTGGTGCAGTCATTGTCTGACTGCCATATGAGCTTTGTGGTGGCTGTTTAGATCCTGGGAAAAATCCTGAAAAATCATGACAGGGCAACCCTATCATTCCAGCTGACCCAGCTTCCATGCCCTATGGAGGATGTCTTCTGTAACCTGAAAGTGGAGGAATTTCATGAGGATGGGCCTTAGTTCCCTCCTGGGAGGTGTTGCTAGAGAGTTATGGGCCAGCTCTGTCTTTAACTGTGGAGAACCAGGCATCTTGAGGAGCAATGGCAGTATGTGGCAGTCATTCATTTTGTTTTTTCTGGCAGGCCCACAAATCTCAGGTTGTTTTGCCTCTCTCTATATTCTATATCACACACCTTTTCCTAAAACTGGTGGATGTCCTTTTCCTGTTCAGTGAGCTATAACTGAAGGTCATGGGTGGACAATTCTAGCAGGATGCAGCGTTGCTCTGTGGTGGTGGTCCGCTGGTTTAAACTCTTTATGTCCTTGCAGTTCTGTGCCGTTATTCTCCTTATTTCATCCATTCCAGAAAGTGACTTTGTGAACAGTGCCCCAACATGATCCACTGGTGTCACTGCCACCATAGCGGACCAAGTGGAAACTGCCACAGCTGTTTATGAGGAGAAATTTCACGCAGCACCGGACCGGAGTGAGGGCTCTGTTTTGGAAAATATAAACAATGTTTTATAGTTCTCATTGAGCTGCGATAGAGGTGTTTTTTTTCCAGAAAGGGAAACTCATGGATTTCAGAGAATGTGGTATCCAGGTTGTAAGAGTAAATTCCTAAGTGGCCATCTTAGATGAGCTCAGACCCCCACCTGTCCTTCTTCAGGCTATACCTCGTACACTGGCATGAACTGTAATTACTGTATACAATGTATGGGTGTTTCCCCATCTGTTAGCAATTTTGTACTTGCTACAAACCCAGATTCCTCAAGAGCACTCTGCCTTCTGGTAGCAATTGTAGGCCTTGTCTTCTTGTTCCACCCATCCTTATTGGCTTGATTCTGTTTGGCAGCTGGATCTGAGGCTAACTTATAGTCTACTTGCAATTGATCCTTTAACCATTCTACATTCTGAAGATAAGATGGTGGCCAGGTCCCATCAGCAGAACTGCCAAAACAACCCTTACAATTATTATATGAAATGTTTTCAGGTTGCACACATAAAACTACCCATGTGTGACATGCATGCTGCAAGCATAGTTTAAATGTTAAATGGAACTGATTGCATGCATGGCATGCATGCAGCAACAAATGTGGAAGGCATGCTTTTATGTTAAATTGGAACAGACTGTATGCATGTGGCATGCGTGCAAAAAGCAGATGGTCACTGGTAACTGCACACATAAAGTTAAGTGACTTGCTCAGGATCACACAGTATACAAGTGGGAGTTGATGAGATTCAATCCCAGGCCTTCAGGGTCTCCTGGTTTGCAGTTTAGTACCTTTAACCACTAAGTTATACTGCCCGCATACATATAGCTTGCTTATACTTCAATACAAATCTGCCATGCGACATGCTTATAACCACTGATATACTTTTTAGTTTTCTTGTCCCTCCTCATCTCAGCTGCACAGCTGAACTGCAGCACATACTGTACCAATGGAATCACATGTGGTTCTTCCCACCCCAAACACACACTTACCCACAAAACTACTTAATTACTTTGTCTGGCCTGTACGCCTACTAATTTTCTCCATAGTTTTGAATACTTCCACCAAATAGATTTAAGGGACCAACACAAAAGTAGCAATAACTCAGCATCCACCACATGGCAGTCCCCCACACACACACACTGTAGTGGTTGTGGCCAAGCTGCTACAGGCAACCCACCAAGTATAAGTAGAGAGTCTCTTACCTGAGTACTAGGGAGCCAGAGGTAGGAGTCTTTGAGAGATGATGTCCATGGGTCAGAGTACTGGGGCATACCCCTTGAAATGAATGGAGTTATTTTTATTACTATTTTATACACTATGATGGAGGTGGAGAATAATAAAGGCCACTGTTCTACAAACAAGGCCCTTGTTAGTCGGCGGTGGCCTTCATCTCCAACTCTCAGTCAACAATGTATAAAATTGTAATAAAAATACCTATTCATTCAATGAGCACACCCTGCACTCTCCCTTGCCCTATGTCATAATGTGCCTGAGCGCAGGGATGTGGAGGTCAGCTTAATGGGGAGGGGCATAAGCCTCAATATAGTGGGGCTGTAATAGTCTGTGCATACCATACCACTCAACTGTCCCCGAATGCATGGGACAGCCCCATTTTACCCTGAACACTGTTCTTCCCTTATCCATCCCTCATGGAAAACATGCTGCTCACATAGAGGATGTCCTGTAAATTTAGATTTTATGGCAGGGACGTCATTTCAGATTTCAGCAGGGGGAGCCAACAACCAGTGGAGGCCAGGTGTTAGTTAGCCCCTAGGTGGCAAGATCTGGAATGTCTGTAACATCTCTAAAGATAAAACTTATTTATTGAAACTGAACGTTAGTATGCAAATCAGAAAAATTTCGCATGTATAAGTTTCATCTGTCTATACCGAGACAGTGCATCCAATTTGGGTTTAAACCCACCCAGTTACTAACCAGTTTTTCCTGGCTGAAGTTCTGTCCCCCAAATAAAACAACACTCCCAATTTCTCTCCCCAACTCTATTCCATTCAATACCCATCCCATATGAGTTGGAAAGCTGCCCAAATGCACAGAAATGTGAAAACACATCAATATTTCAGTCTTTCCTCCTTCCCCAATCCCCTGTAAAAAAATATTTACTTTACTTACCCGGCCATTGGGCCAGAACCTGTGGCTCAGCCCAGTGTGCCACCAGCCCAGTTTTCAGTACAATCCTCCGCCATCCTTCTGCCAGAAGCTGGATACTAGAAGTGGCCATCTCAGGTCCCCAACATGGTCTGTGACCAAGTCACCTCACCAACTGAACCCAGCCAACCTGTGTTGCTTGTTCTTCTTGCCTGCTGCCAAGGCTGCTAATGCATTGCACTAATCAAGGCTCATGAAGGTGGCCCCGCCGCTGTTACTGCTGCTGCAAGGCTAGCTTGCTGCCATGGGGGTCCCACACTGTTTTTTGTTGAGGTGAACCTTTAGTAGAGTAAGTAGGTAGTCTAGTCTCAGGTTAGCCTCTAGCTCACCCCAGCACCTTCAGCCACCAAGGCAGACGGAGACTCACTAACAGTAAACCAACAAAATATGCCTCCACAACACTGCTATTGAGAGTTCAGTGTTCACCGACTCCTCCTCTAAACTGTAGTGTGCAGCCTGTCTACTCTTTGATGCAAAGACAGTGCCCCACTCACATGCCTCATGTACTCTTGCTTGGCTGGAATTCTTCCATGTCACATGTGATGGTGCCACTGCTAATAAGCGGAGAGAGTGAACAACACAATACAGACACAGTAAAGTCAGAGCGCACCTGCAGCCAGGCGCAACACAGGCCAGGGCACTTATTGTGCTAAAGATTTAATCTACATTTAATGCCATTATTGCCACACCATAAAAACAACCTAGGCTCAAATGTGTGGGGGGAACTACCCCTCTGCCTACCTAAATGGCACCCTGCTTTATGGTAGAAATTCATTCTCAGGTGCTAATATCAGTACAGGTAAATGCAATGGTTTCCACTGTGTTCTGAGGTACTGTATCTCTATGTTTCAAGATGTGTCCTGATCATCGTGCAGGTTAGTGTCCTCATTGTCCCTCATTTTTGAGTGTCCATGTCCCTCATTTCAGTGACAAATGTGAGGTATGGTGCATGCTTCCAAGACCCTACTCAGCACAAAGAGTGCTGAGCATGGCCACAGTGTATATGCTCCATACAGAATGACAAAGGGAAAGTAAGTAAGCCATAACAGTCATGGAGAAACACATTTGTTGCACTACAGTAAAATATGCAAAGGTGATTTGCATGGCCGAAACAAAAGGTCAAGCTTCACAACACAGGCGCCCCTCTTTGCATATCTGGAATAGGGGATGTTGACTAACTATATCCTAGGCATTTAATGCAGTAAGCAAACAATACTTTATAAATTAATGGCAATTTAATGACAAAATCAAAACCATTAAACAACGTGCAAATGGATCAGAATTAATGAGTTTACCTAATTTTAATGAGAAATAAATGAAAGGGTATTTTAATGGCTCTGATTGCTAGCAGTAGAATGAAAATAGAAACTGATGTGTTTTTAATGAGATTTGCCAGCTTAGTTTGCTGCACACATGGCAAGCATGCAATATGTGAACCTGATGTGATTTTTTAAATGACGTTCAAACCAGCTTAACTGCTGCACTCATGTCAAGTGTGCAACACACAAACCTAATGTGAGTTATAGAAGATGTTCACACCAGCATACCTACTGCACATGTCAAGCTTGCAGCATGCAAACCTAATGTGCTTTTTAGACCTGGTTTTTGTAAGTTCACTTTGTGTATGCAAACCGCATGCAAACATTGCACAATTAAGAATGTGGCATGCATTCTGCATGTACACAGCACACTTACATTTCTTTAAAGGAAAGTTCCACAGGCAATCTGGCTTCTCTGCTGAACATCAAAAAGTAGAGTGATATTACTCTGTAGCATCACTTTTTGTACAGTTGTACGCATGAACCAGCAAATTCAATCTTTGGCTCTACCTCCTTTTCCTTGGGGTCCAAGGTGTTTAGGACATTTAGCAATGTCTTATTGAACTGTTCAGGTTGGGATCATTTTATGAGTTATAAGGGTGGTTCTGAACTTGTATATCCCCAATAAGGTCAACAGTTCTTTAACAAGATGACTTTCAAAATCCTGCTTTTAATGCAAATGGATTCTTTTGGCACTCATTAATGAAAAAGAATTGTTCCACTAGAACCATTCCTACTGTGGTGGCTTTTGATCCTTAGTTGGAAATCCATGCATATCTTGAAAAGTGATCTGTCACACCTAGTATGTTGCCCTCATTTTGACTGTCGGCTCCAGACTGAGGAAGTCAACACATACTGTACAAGTTCCTGGGGGTACTAACTGATATGTTCACAAGAGGGACTGCCCTCTTTGGTAATGTATTCCATTGTACACACCAACTGTACTTTCTGCAGCATTGTTCCACATAACTTCCCATTTGTGGCAATAGAAAAGATCTGATCAGTTCCAGTGCCCTTAACCCAAATGTCCCATGGCATCATGCAAGGCACATATGACAATCTTTCAGAATTTTCCTGGTACCAGCAATTGCTGTCTTGGGAATGACTGAGGTTCATTAACCTCACAATAGAGAACACTGTCTTTGACCTTCAATATAGGCCCTTAATAACAATGTAGTACCCACATGATTCAATACCACTTGGCAAAAATGCCATCCCTTCTACAAGGCAGAAAAATACTCTGAAAACTGGGAATGAACATTTGTTCTCTCTGCATGGGATGCCCTGTTGAGTGCAGTGAAGCTGCAATAAGCTTTTAAGAGGCACTTGGCTGATGCTCCCAGTATGTGCAAAGTTGGTGGGTGTAGCTGATGATGGTTGCTTGACAGTTTTGTACACTTTACACAGCAACTTTACACTTCTGGGATTTGAATCCATCCTCTTTTTCTCAATACTGACTTGAAGGTCCTTGAGATAGTACACACACAGCAATACAATTTAGGTTAGGCCTGTAAACCACACTATACAGGTGCAGCAATTAACATGGTCAGATGTTTTCCTGAAATTTCTGTGATATCTCTTGATAAATTCCCTGTCTGCAGTACCACTTTAGAGGCACCACAAATAATCTGTTTAGACATGCTGAGAAATATCTTACCATGTTTACTGCTGCAACTTTAGTCTGAAGTTGGATTATTGTCAGTAGTTACCGTGAAAGTTGGGCACCATGCCAATACTCATGAAATTGAACAACTATGGCTCATCTGAGGGCCACAAACTCCATTTTGTGCCAGAATACTTTCTCTCAGATGGATTCAGACTTCTGCTGCCAGACAAAAGCAATGGACCTCATCCCTTCTGGGTATGGTTGATAAAAGGACTGTTCTGATTCTACTAAGACTTGTGTCAGTATATAACATGTAAGATTTTGTTGGGTCTGCACATGCCAGCACAAGTGCATTTGTCAATCATTTTATCTCACAGAAAGCTTATTCACAAGGTGCATACCACTGAGGTCCACATGGCTCACAAACCTCAAATAGCTCTTGGATTCATCTTTGGTAGATATGCACTTTGATTTTTGATTGTCAGATACCTTGAGTCAGATTTAACAGTGGGCATATCACATGGGTGTAATCTTGGATGAAGCAGCGGTAATACTCATAAAACCTAAGGAACCACTGCAAGTTCTTCAAGTTCTCAGGTCTAGGCCAAGTGGTTAGTGCTTCAACCATGCTGGGGTCATAATATCATTTTGTATTTCCATGCGTTTTAATGCCTTCCACAATGCCACAATATGCCCCACATACTTGACAGAGCTCTGGAAGAACTTGAACTTGTTGATTGAGAGACTGAGCCCAAACTCTTCCAATAAACCAAAGACTTTGATTAGGTAAACCCTGTGTTCTTCCAGTTTTTCTGGAATATGATGACATCAAGATATACCAGATACTCCAACAAATTCATGATGCCAACATTGCTTTCTGTCAGCCACTGAAAGGTTGCATGGGCATCAAAAATTCCTAGTAGCATTCATAAGAACTCATAAACTTCCAAGGGTCAGATGAATGTGGTCTTCTCTCTGTCCTTCGGGTCATGGGTATCTAATAATATCCACTTTGCAAATTAAGCAAAGAAAACCATTTGTTCTGACTTAGATAACCCAGTATGCCTGTCCTTTTCTTAAAGGTGTGATAATCCACACACATATGTGCAGTCCCTTCTTTTTCCTGATGACCACATTGGTAATACAAATGGGCACCTTGATTCCATAATAATGCCAGCTGTCAGTAACTCATGCAGATGTCTCTTTATACCATCGATATCCACCAATGCTAGACATTGAGAACTTTCTCTTAAGCCAGTGTCCTCAGACTGACTGTAGTGTCTGCACAGTTCATGTGTGCCAGGTATGCCTCTTCCGGATGGAATGTCTCTGTCCATCATGTTCATGACTTGCACTGTGATCTTCTTCAGAGAAGCATGTACATTGGCAGGCACCATGCCAAGTTAGACCCTTAATATCAGCAAGCCATGCTCTCCAGGAGCATCAACCATGGGATATGGTTCTTCATGTTATTCCCGAATCTCACCATGCCATGGATGGCACATTCTGAGCTTGGTGACAGTCACTTCCCTTTTCCAGGCATCAGGCCACTCAAATGGGCTTATCAGTTGCCCCAATCCATGCCGCATTGTCTTCTGATCAGTTTCTTTCACCAGAGCATGTCTGGGTGTTGTTGTTCCCTGCTTCTGCTCCATATCCTGCACAACTGTACTAGACATCCAAACATGTAATTGGTCCAGCAAAGGGCATACCGTTTACGCCATACATTCCCGATTTGGGGCATGCCTAATGGCAAAGTTCCACTGGCACTCTAGGTCCAGGTAATTTTAGAATTAAGGATATCCATACTTTCATGTAGCCTAGGTAGGGTAGTCCTTGTCAGTCAGCCCCACATTCATTCCTTCAAGGGTTGTAGCTCCCAGTCAGACAACTACCTTTCATGCCAATCCTTAAAGATAATTATAATTTCAGAGCTCCTGCCAGTATGGCTCATGTAGGTACTACCTCAAAGGTAACTTAATCACTAAAGAAGGGCCAACACGTTTAGGTAAGGTGATTGCATAGCTGAGGTTTACATAGCTGAAGGCCTTTCAATAGCTTGGGTGAAGTATCTGACATCTGGAACTCAAGTACACACCATTACTGGATCACATTAGTTAGGTGGTGGTCCATTTGGGGTGTCACTCCTTCCCCTGTGCTTGGGGTGGTTCTCACTGGCCCTTGATGGGTGCACTTACAAAGTAGGCCCTTGCTCAGTAAACCCTTCCATCTTTATAATCGTTTGCTTAGTGTTGCACCTACACAGCTCAGACACTATGTTATGCAGTTCATCCAACTGGGTCTGAAATCACAAGTTACAGGGTGGCATTGCACTTGTACACTGGTGCCTGTCACTGTTGAAGTGTTAATGGCTGGCATAGCATGCAGACTCTTAGGGTGTCCTGCCCACCAGACACAGATAACTTGGACATCAGATATCTGAGACAGTCATAAGTTCTCCACTCCTTTAACACATTCCAAAGATCTTGACTCTCAGAGGTGGTTCATAGAAACATAGACGTTGACAGCAGATAAGGACTGCAAGGCCCATCCAGTTTGCCCATTTATTTTCTATCTTATACATGTAACATTGGCCTTTGCATTGTCAATGGCCTATTTATTCATACTCATCTGAATTGCTCCTTATGCCTATCCCATGCCTGTTTGAAGCCCTGCACTGTTTTCATATCCACCACTTCCTGAGGAAGGCCATTCCATGCATCTACCACCCTTTCTGTGAAAAAGAACTCTACATTACCCCTTAATTGGCCTCCCTCTTATCTCATGCTGTGTCCTCTTGTCCTGCTATTTTTCTTACATTGAAACATGTTAGACTCTTTTCACCTTATTAATGACCTTAAGGTGTTTGAATGTTTCGATCATATCACCTCTCTCCCTCCTTTGCTCTAGGGTATAGATATTGAGCTCCATTAATCTGTCCACATATGTTTTCTGATGCAGTCCCTGAACCATTTTGGTTGCCCTTCTCTGGACTGTCTCAGTTCGGTTAATGTCCTTGGAAGAGTATGGCCTCAGTACTGCGCACGTAGTACTCCAGATGGGGCTCTAACCAGTGTCTTGTAAAGAGGGATTATTACCCCTTTCCAACTTGTGATACCCCTACTAATACACCCTAACATCCCCTAGCCTTACCTACTGCTTTAGTGGTCTGCTTGGATGATTTCAGGTCATCGGTGATGATGATGATGCCCAAGTCTCTTTCTTCTCTTGTGACTGCCAGCAACTCCTCCCAGCCTATGGGTGGCTTCAGGGTTTCTCTTCCCTATGTGCATGATCTTGCACTTCTTTGCATTAAACCCCATTTGCCACTCTTCCGACCATTTTGCTAGTTTATCCAGATCTCTTTTCATTCTGCCCACCCATCTGGATCATCTACTCTGTTGCAGATCTTGCTGTCATCTGCAAACAGACAAACCTTACCCTCAGTCCTTCTTCAATGTCACTGATGAAGATATTGAAGAGGACTGGCTCAGGACTGATCCTGAGGTACCCCACTTGTGACTTGCATCTCTTCTTGCTGTATACCATTTACAACCACTCTCTGTTTTCTGCCCGTCAACCAGTTTGCCACCCAGTTGATCAACTTCTGACCCACCCGAGCCTACCCAGCTTATTAATCAATCTTCTATGTGGAACCGTATCGAAGCTTTGCTGAAGTCAAGGTAGATGACACCATGTGCTCCCCCTTGGTCCACTACTCTGGTTACCCAGTCAAAGAAATTTATGAGATTAGTTTGACAGGACCTTTCTTTGTAAACCCATGCTGTCTTGGATCCTGTGCTCCTATGGATTCCAGGTGTTGCACTATCCTTTCCTTAAGGAGTGCCTCCATAATCTTACCCACTACTGAAATAAGACTGACTAGTCTGTAGTTCCCTGCCTCCTCCCTGCTACCACTCTTGTGGAGCAGGATCCACATGAACCCTTCTCCAGTCTTCTGGGACATCTCTGTGCTCAGAGACTCACTAAATGAGTTCTGATAAAGGCTCTACTAGTTCCACCCTTAGCTCCTTTAGTACCTTGGGATGTATGCCATCAGGTCCCATTGCCTTGTCCACCCTGAGCTTATCAGGGCACCATTAGGACCCTTTCTTTTATGAAGGGACTGGTGCTCACCTCCACTCCCCCCATGTCCATGGTGCTGAGCTGTGGGCCCTGCACTACCTTTCTTCAGTAAATACTGAGAAAAAGTATCTATTTAGGATAGATGCTTTACATGGTCCTCCTCCTCACATGCCCCTTATCTCCTTTGATCTTAGCAATACCCCTCTGGACTTTCTCCTTTCACTAATGTATCTATAGAAAGTCTTTGTCACCTTCCTTTACTGTTCATGCTAGTGTTTCCTCAGTTTGGGCCTTTTCCTGCCTGCCTTCCCTGCTTCCTTAGGGAAGTTTGGTATGCCTCCCTATCTTCATCCCGCTATGTTCCCTTATATTTCCTGAAGACCAGCCTTTTGGCTCTGACCTTTCTGCTACTGTTTTTGAGAACCAAAGTGGTTTCCTTCTTCTTTTGCACTTTCTTTTCTCTCCAACACAATGGATGCTGCTTCAAGTATTGCATCCTTAATCTTGCCCACTTTGCCTGTACTCTCTCCACCTGTATCTTTTTGCCAGCACTAGCTTAACTCTGTTGGCCATCTTATCAAAGTCAGCTCCTC
Source organism: Neoceratodus forsteri (assembly GCA_016271365.2). Lineage (NCBI taxonomy): Eukaryota > Metazoa > Chordata > Ceratodontiformes > Ceratodontidae > Neoceratodus > Neoceratodus forsteri. Next base: position 343,433 of record CM028136.1, read on the forward strand.
TGAAGTCCCATATCTTTGCCTTGGAATGGGATGATTTAGTTGTAGTGGCCAAATTGAACCATACCATGTGATGGTCACTGTCCCCCAGCTGACATTCTACCTGGAGATCTGTGATCCTTTCCTGTTAGTCAGTACTAGATCTAGGATAGTTCCTGTCTCTTGTGGGCTGTTGTACCAGTTGTTTGAGGCCTTCCCCTGCAGGAATCCATGATGTGTCTAGTTCTGGCAGATGTTCCTGCTGGTATTGATCAGTCTGTATCTGGCACGTTGAAGTCTCCCATTATCAGAATCTCCTTTAGCTGTTATGTTTTGTATATCTTCTAACAGTAATGTGTCTATGTCCTCCCCTGGTCTGGGCATCTGTAGACAACCCCAGTTCTTATGGCTGTCCATTTCCTGTTTCCAGGGTGACCCACAGTTCTTCTGGCTCATTATGTGCATTCTGGTTTCTGTAGCTTTGATATTTTCATTGACATACAGATGAGGGTAAGATCACAAGTGGTACACCCAGGGCTCAGTCTTGGGTTTAGTACTGTTTAATGTATTCATCAGCAACATTGGGGTAGGTATACTGGGCAAGATTGCCTTCTTCGTAGATGATACTAAGCTAGGGGTAGGGTGGACATTGAGGAAGCAGTGAAGAACCTACAAAAGATATGTAAAGGTTGGAAAAATGGTCTAGTGTCTGGCAGCTGAAGTTCAACACCAAGAATGTCATGCATCTAGGCAAAAAGAACCTGAAGATAGCATATTGGCTAAATGGGGTCAGATTCAGTGCTTCACAGGAGGAAAGGGAGGTAGGCATTATCATTAGTGATACCCTTAAGCAGACCAGCCAAGAGCAACACTGCTTACAGCAAGACCAACAAAATGTAGGGATGTATTTAGAGAGGATTTGACTGCAGGATCAGGAGGTGATACTGCCACTCTAAACCCTAGTCTAGGTCCTAGTGAGATCCCACCTGGAGTACTGTGTTCAGTTTTGGAGTCCACACCTTAAAGGACAACTAAACAAGCTTTTTACACATTTTTAAATGACTCCATATGCTTATAAAGAGAGGTAGTTGTTTACATTCATACTGAAATTGCATTTATTAAAGCAGGAGAAATGCAGTTTCATAACATTTGAAACATTTTAAACACAGCCTCTCCTGATTCAAAAATCCTACCTGAAAATTCCAAAATGGCTGCTTTGATGATATCAATTAAGTGAGAGATGCCAGCTGTGTAGATGTATTCTAGCTCCACTAACTGTATTCAAATGCGAATAACTTTAAAGTGAAATCTGAAAACATGGTACTTTGAGCACGAAAGTTGTTCAGCACAAAAGATCTACAAAATGAGTGGTGTTTCATTTATAGGTACCTTTTTTTTTTTAATTATCAAAACCAGCAGAGAATTCTATTTTTGTCACCTTTTCAACAAACAAATACAAATAGCTTTAAAACAAAAATTATAGCACGGTACTGTGAGCACGAAAGTTGTTCGGCACAGAAATATCTACACAATGAGTGGTGTTCCATTTATATATAAACTTTAGTTTTTCAATTAGTAGAAAAGTATCAGGAAATTTCATTTTATTTCACTTTTCAACAAACAAATGCAAATAGCTTTAAAGCAAAAATGATAGCATAGTACTATGAGCACAAAGTTTGCTCTCAGAGCTCTGAGATTCATACCATCAAAAACCTTCAAAATGCATCTTGCCTCAAATGTTTATGTCAAAATGTAGTACATCAATTGTAGAAACCCTTATGTGTCTATATCATCGAGCATTTATTGATTTTGTGTGAATATTTTATATTAATTTAGTACATTCAGCCTCTGTAGTGACAGACAGTGTAGAAGAAAGCTGGGAGGCGGTCTTGGTGTAGAAGGGAGATTAGTGTGAAACACAGTTTTTCCAACTTTGTTAGGCTAGTTTTTATTATTTCTGTGTTCTAGTACACACTGTACAACTTACGTAATTTTTATAGTTTTTTTCTGTTTGCTGGACATTTTTCAATCATTTTAAAAGACTGTATGTATTGTAGTTTATTGAACAGTTAAAGTTTCTATGCCTGACCATTAATCTGTGTATGTTTTGTAAATTGATATGCATTTTATTGTGGCACCACAATAGCAGTACTATTCTGTCTGTGTAGCTAAAGCTGTACTCCCCAGCAAAACATTTGGATTTTTGTAGTCTGGTTCAGATCTTGTGTTACTTGTGTGTGTGTGTGCAGCTGCATCTCTTGCATGTTTTGCTTCCCATCCCAAAAACAGCCAAAATAAAAGCTGCTGCTACTTTGTCTGTATAATCTTAAAAATACCCAGAGATGTTCATGCAAAGCTGTTTTTGGCTGTGGTGCTGCTGCCAATAGGACTAATAGCAGTGGAAGTTGCTGTGATGATAAGGCAGGTTCATCATGGGCTAGTATAGATCTAGCAGTGTTAAGAGTAGTGGTCATGACTGTCATAGTATGCAGCAGAAGGAAAGGTAGCAGTTGCTGCAAGTAAAGGGATTTCTCTGACTCTGTATTTCACAGCGAAATCAGTTGCTTCAGTGCTAGTTGGAGATGCTGTTGTTCATGCTGGTAGTAAAGTTAGTGATGGCATGATTGGTAACAGCATGAGTATTGCTACAAGTTCAACCCAGGCAAACTTATCAGGAGGGAAAATGTTTTGAATACACAGACTTGAGTGTAGTCCACTCCCCACAGTAGTTGAACATGATTCTGATGATGCTAATGACTCACAGTCTCATGTTTCCACTGATCTTGAGGTTAATCCATCCAAACATTCAGATGTTGATGAAAAAAGTGTGGATGATAGTAATGAGGCTGTGGTTGGAATATCTCCACAGGAGGACAGCATCCAAAGTGAATTTGTGGATGATGATTATAGTGATGATGCTAGAGACCCCATTTGGGAACCAGACAAAAAGAATGTGAAAGTGGCTGTTTGTAAACAGTCTGTTCGTCAATCCCCTCCTCAAAGTTCTGATGTAGCTGTGTCTGATGCTGACTGTGAAGTATAGCCATCAATTGTGATGTTCAAAGTCCAAGTGTGCACAACACCAGAATTCATGCAGTACCCCCACATTTCATCACCCCAAAACTGCAGTTCCATATGCAACCCCAGAAGCAATATATGAAGGTAGGGCATCAAAATCCCTAGTTTGGGATTTTTTGTACAAGATGGTAGTGAAGAAACAGTGGCAATCTGTCAGCTTTGCCAAGTGTGTGAAGCATGGTAAAAGGATAGCCATCTGGGCAGTGGGGACCAGCATACTCATCTCAAGAGCAGGCACATGGCACTGTGGACTCGGCATCAGAGGGAGCTAATGCCGTAGTGGGGCATTCACCCTCAGCCACCTTAGTGAGCATGGCATTCCCTTCCTTTAGTGTAAGTAGCCATGTCAGTAAAAGTGGTGAAATAACACTGGAGGATTACTACAGGCATGAGAGAGAAGGAGGATGATTTTGAATGTTCAAGTAGTGGTCAGTGTAGCAGTGGTCTATGTAGTAATTCTAGTACTTCAACCCCTGTGCTTAAAACAGGTAAAATAACCACATTTATTGGCTTGTCACCTGTGAACCCACCATCACAAGTCAAAGGCACCCTATCCATGTCAGTTCACAGAGAGAGCCATTTGGCATGCCACGTGCAAAACACCAAACAATGCAGCCCACATTGCACAGCATTGTTGCCTGGAACAATAAATGCCCACCAAACCATGCAGTTGCTGGTGAACTCAATTTTGTAGTAGCAGAAATGCTGGCAATTGACCTTTGCCATTCTCCTTTGTGGAGAATGTGGGATTCAAGCACTTTGTGGCACCCACCTGTCCTAAATGGAAGAGCCCATCCAGGACCTACTTTTCCACCAGAGCTGTCCCTGAATTATATCAGACTTAACCACCACAGTGAAGCTGAGCTGCTAACACCTCCTTCTACAAGAGAACATGAAAGTAAAACAATGACTTCCTGCCTATTTAACTGCCTCCCTGAATCATGTGACCTGCAAACCTGCAGAGACAGTCAGGCATGTGATCAGTGGCTTGTTTCTTACTAACTTTGCCTTATCAAACTGGAACTGAAATTAATTTGAAGTGGACAGTGCGTAGTTAGGGAGTTCGACTTTTTAATAGAAATTTTGCATAGTGATATGTAAATTTGAAGTGGACCACTTCACGTTCACTATGCAGGCAAATTAAAACCTGCTGCATCTCTAAGTCAGCCCTAAAAGTATTACAAAAAATAATTTGATGTTTCTTTTTATTTGAAAGAGACATTTTTGCTGCTGCATCTTGTTCTGTGATTTAAGGCTGGTTGCTAGGGTCAGCGGTGTGGTCATTAGGGACCAGAAGTCCTTACGTCTTTAGCATGAGTTTCTAGTGGTGGTTATTAGTTACGTATGGGAGGGCTTTAGAAAAAATGGCTACCATATTTCCCACTATGCGAGAGCCTTTATCTTGAGGAATTATGTCTGCTCTTGTAAGTAATTAAAATATCTGGTTGATACTGTGTTTTTTTTAGTATAAGTGTATGGCTTTTCCTCTCATAGCCACTTACAGAAAACCTGGCCACCATTATGCCAGTTGCATTTTGCTAACTGCTTGAGGAGCGCATGGTGGCACTGTGGCTGATCGCAGGTGTTTTATTTACAAGATAGCACGTGGAACCTCTGAGGTTTTCAAATGTTGCTGTACCACAGTAGGGTACAATCACATTCTATGACCTTTGAACTGTGGTACAATAACATTTGAAAGTCACTGATTTCCATACACAACAAGGGCTGACTATACACTATACTTAGTTTAGCTGATTTTCAGATTTTTGATCTTTGGGGAGAAGCTATTGAAAGGGTTAATGAATGTTTTATTTAGGAGTCTATCGACAGACACTTTACTTGAGACACATACTGTATGAATAATCTGATCAAGGTGGTACATAAAAGATTAGGAATACTCTATAGGATTAATAAATTTCTTATATCTGAATCATGTGAAATGTTGGCAGTCAGTCTACTGTTATCTAAATTGGATTATGTTGTTTTGTTCTATTTACTGTAACTGAAAACTGTATCCAACAGGTTCAATTCAGTCTATAACAGTATTTCTAGATCTACCTCTGCACTCCCTAGGACAACTCATCAATGTGCTCTATACAAAGAACTGGGATTGCTTCCCATCAAAGATAGGTTTTATTATAAACCTTCCATTTTTAGCTTTCACTTGCACACATCGCATGGAACGTCTTGTCACAATACAACTTTTTGGAGGTGTGTGACCCTCCTATCCAATGCAGTGCTCAGTGTAGCAGGCAGCATGACCTACTGCACCAATAGATGCCGAGCTGTCTATGACAGCAGTTCAAGCTGCAGTGGTCTTCACTTGAAAGAAAACCACCACTGCAAACAGCGGTAACGTGTGTGTAATTAGCATATTGATGTCACCCTTTTCCCCGGCTGCTCAAAATACCTCCCACTTCCTCCCTCTGCTGCTGTCCTCCTCTCCCTCGTTATTGCCTCCCCAAGTTGTGTGCTGAGGGGTGTCCAATCACCCTCTGCTCATGCACCCCCCAAGCACATTGTATGGCTGATGGGGATGCCCTAATCCCTGTCTGGCTCCTGCCTCCAAAAGACATCCATGGCATGCTGGGGAGCCCACCCCAGCATGATCATACACCCCTCACAAGCACACTGTATGGCTGACAGGGTACCCTATCCCCAGAGGCTCCAGCCCTCCTGCCAACAAACATCCAGGTGATACACTGGGGCCCATCCCAGCATACCAAAAGCCTCCACGTTTTCATTTTTTTTTTTTACATTTAGAAACAGAAACGGTCCTCGCTGTCTCTGGTGCCCTATCCCCAACCTGCAACCACCCTGTGTACCCACCTCCTGCACCTTCACCCCATACTTACCTCCAGAGCCCAGCACGATGATCTTGGTGGAGAGAATATGTCTGCACTCTTGAAAGCTGACCGCAAACTGAAGAAATGCCAGTAAGCTGTATAATGGCATAAATGGGGTTTTCTCAACTTATGTGGATATCTCAGCCATTTTTGTGAATTTTGACACCAAATTTTCAACATGGGGTTCTTGGGACCCTCCTCCTGAATTCAGTCACTGTCATGTCGTTATTTGGTCCTGAAAGGTGATTTACGTGGTCACTGCGTGGAATGATCTTTCAGAACCAATTAATGAAATGACGGTGTCACTGTTCATGAGTGGGCTCCCAAAAGCCTATTTTGCAAATTTGGTGAAAATTCCAAGAAATGACTGTGTTATGAGCGTGCATTGTGCAGTTTCCATGCACACTCATAACTTTGCTAATTTTGCAAATATTTTCACTCCAGATTTTCAATGTTAGCATTTTTCACACCTCCTTATGAACAGTATAACTGTCATTTTCACATCCTGGCCAAAATGTGTTTTCGCACATCTGGCATACAATGGCGAGTCACTGTGGGAAATTAATGTTTGGGACAGATTATGAAAACCACAGTGACACTGTTCATGAGCAGAAGTCACAAAATGCCTATGTTGAAAATTTGGTGAAAAATTCCAAAAATGTCTGTGTTATGGCGTGCATTGTGCAGTTTAAATACACACTTGTAACTCGAGAATGTGCCATATTTCCACTCCAGATTTTCAACATTGGCTTTTCACACCTCCTTATGAACAGTACAGCTGTCAGTTTTTCATATCCTGGCCAAAATGTGTTCTGCACATCTGGCGACAATGACGTGGTCACTGTGGGAAATCAATGTTCAGGACAGATTAAGAAAATCATAATGCCACTGTTCATGAACAGAGGTCACAAAATGCCTATACTGAAAATTTGATGAAAGAAGTCCATGAAATGACTGTTACAAGAGTGCATTGCACAGTTTCCGCTATGCTTGAAAGTGCAATCATTTTGAATATTTTCACTCAAGATTTTCAACATTGCCATCTTTTCACACCTCCTATGATGGTACAGCTGTCATTTTTCATCCTGCCTGAACAGTGTTTTCACACATGTGGCACAGAATGGCATGGTCACTGTGGGAAATCAATGTTCAGGACAGGATAACAAAATTACAGTGTCACTGTTTATGAGTAGAGGTCCAAAATGCTTTCATGAGGTGGGGAGTCACAAAAGGTCATGCTGAAAATTTATTGTGCAAAACAGCAAATGCAGGGCGTTAGGGTTTCTAACCATAACATCCCACCATGTACAGACTGATAGGCATCAGGCGTGTACCTTTGGATTGATGGCTGTAATGCTCACGCCATTCCAACCCCACCCCCACCCCACCCTACAGCCTGTGACAGGCATAGAGGTGTGCCTTGAACTCTTCATCCCAGAGTTCACCCCATTCTCCTATATTGCACCCATTTAGCATATCTCCTTATGGAATGGGGTGACTGTAAAACCAAGCACCCCAATGCACACCTCAGCACTTGTCTGTGTCTGCAGGATAGGGTGAGGTGAAATGGCGTGAGCATTATGGTCGATGATCCAAAGGCACACCCCAATGCCTGACCATCTCTGCAGGGTGGGGTGGGTTGTTGTCACTTCAGTACTTCACTGCCATTTTCTATTCTGCATCTATCTAACTCATGTACTTCCAATGGAAATACCAGCAAGCAAACATTTGACATTGACAAATGCTTGTTAGAATGTCACTGTTACAGCAATTAGTGAGTACAGTTGAAGTGGATTCTGCAAGTAACTGCTGTATCGGGAGTCTGTGGCGAGGGCAATTCAAGTCTAGCCGTGCTGACTCCGATACAAAAACACACAGGGGCAAGCTGATGGTGCTTAACATAATGAGCATAAAAATAAATCTGAACTCTAAACATTGAAACATACAAAAACCCCACAAATGCCACTGTTTCTTGTTTCTAACTTATTTAACTCATTTGCTCCGGTGGCCATTTTGGGTCAGTTCTAACAATGGATGGTTCTGGCGCTATATGGCGTCTATAGGGAACAAATGAGTTTGACAGTTAATTTCAGCAGACAATTGTTTCCTATCAATGAAAATTAAACTTTGTACTAATAAAAGCATGTGTTCCCCAGTGTTCTCAAGTTCTACCTCACTGTTTCATGATGTGTCTCATATTGTCCCCATTTTGACCATCAGTATCCCATATTTTGAAGACAGACAGTTAAGAAGTATGAGGCGAAATAAAATTGAGATGCAAGTGGAGTTGCAGAGAGGTAATCTGTTGGGACATGGGTACTGAAGGACATGGATACAACAAAGGGGGGCTACATAAATGCTAAACACCACTGCAAATACCTGAAGCGAATATTTGGCATTGACAAATGCTTGTTATATAAACTTTGCTTGGGGCTTGCCCTCACATTATTTCAGATTGTCCCACTAAGTAAGAAAGTTTTTCAACTAGATCAAATCTAAATCTGTTTTCTCTATCCTTCTTTGCCACCAGCTTCAGACAACAATATAAAGCAATGAATTTTGATAATAAACCTCTTGAAACTTTGATACATTGTAATAGGCTCATTGTCTTTAATACCCATGTATTTAAAATGTTTATGGATAATACTGATTGCACTTGTTTTCTTTAATGTGATAATTACATAATTGTATGTGTAGTATTTGTGTCAAATATGTTAAATGAATATTAGTTGCTGGAAAAGGACAGTATTGCTCATCTGTTTACCAGTTAAAATAAACATAGAATGAAAAATAAAATGAAATGAAATCTTAGCAACTAGACTAAACAAAGTAATAAATAAAGTTATTTATCATGATCAACTAGGCTTCACAGAAGGGAACAGGTTAGCACTCAATATTAGGAGAACTATTAACCTGATGGATAGTGTAACATCCATTAATTCAGCTTAAGTAGCCTTTGACACCAAGAACGCATTTGATAGAGAGAGGATTGTTGCTTTTAGTTTATCTGTTCTGAAGAAAATTGGGTGCAGTCCAAAATTTTGCAAACTAGTTGCCCTGATATATGACACCCTGCTTGCTAGGATTAGAACTAACCCTCAGTTGTCAAGTCAGTTCCAAATCCAAATGAATGCAAGGCAGGGTGCTCCTTATTTCCACTTCTGCATGCCATCTATATGGATCCTTTAGCCCAAGCAATGCATAGTAATGGGTAAATATGTGGAATAAAAATAAAGGCAATAAGCATATAAACATGCTATATGCAGACAATGTACTTGTCTGTCTTAAAGACATGCCTAGAGCTCTACCACTTCTTTTAAATAGGTCTCACATTTTTCAGCAGTTTCTGGCTACAGGGTTCACTGGTTAAAAACTGAGCTACTCCCCTTCATTCAGAATCACAACTGGACAATACTACTCCTGTGTGTGTTACAGCCTGCCTTCAGTACGACATTCTTTATCTAGGAGTGATCCTATCAAGAGAAAATATAATCTATTTAGGTTAAATTGTACACCACTCATGGAGAAAATACACACAGATAAATGGGCCTTGCTCCTATCAACAATAATGGGTAGGATCAATATAACAACAAACTCTGTTCAGAGCCAAAATGACTGCTATAAATTTACCTGGTATTGTTGCAGCTTTCTCTGAAGTTGGTGGCAGTGGCTGGGTCCTGCACCAGCTCTCCCCGTATTGTGGTGGGGTGATTACCTGCCACAACAACAAGGCCATCATGTGGCAGGAGTCGTCCAACAGCTATGTGCTGCTTTAAAATCACTGAAGTTGGTGGCAGCAGGCAGTACAGTGGCAGCAGGTGGGATCTGCAGCAGCTCTCCCTGGTATTGTGAGGGAGACCATTGTGGCTGCTATACTCATGCATGTACAACAGTCACGCATACACACTGAACTCAGGGATAGTCATCTTGGAAACAGCAGGATCTTTTATTCACTCACAACTGCAGAAGTGAAGCAGAAGTGATGGGTAGCAAGAAAATAGTGCATCTGCAGATGGTGGGCTAGTGCGGCCAAGGAGAGGAGGGTGGTGGAGAAATAACAGAACAGCGTTGAGGTGAAAGGACAGAGTGAAGGTATCTGGTCACGTGCTTCCACCATTCCTTCTCTCTTCTACATCATAGCAACACAAAGCATGGCTCAGCCCATGCAGCTGAAACAAATTCTGATCAGAGCCAGTATGGCTGCGGACAGCTTTTAGAAGCAGTGAAAAGAATATGCGGTGCTCCTCGTGCAGGTCAGCCATAATACTACAGTGATTACAGTACTGTGTACATGAAACTCACACATGTGCAGTTTTTCCCTGGAGTCAGCCTTGAGCAACATGGTGGTGCTGACATAACTACATGTAACAACCCAGTCCCTGGGGTTACTTAGAATCCCATTCATACTAGTCTTGAGCAGGTAGGAAAAGACAGCTGGTGGGAGCTCATTGGGGCTTTCTACATAATGACATCATTGTTTACTCAGCTAGCCTGAGATAAGGATGATTATGTCATTTAGAACTTTCATAGCAGCATAACAATTTTAGAGTCAGCTGCTCTCGGGACTTAGAATGTTCATCAGTAAGTTCATGTGTGGCAGTAAGAGTGGCAGGAGGTATGCCATTGGGGCTCTTTCAAAGGAGCCCTGGTTTTCTCACCCTAGTTTGGTAAAATCTTCAGTTTGTCTGTGAAGTGGTGGAGACCGTTTGCTTGAGGGACTCTAGGTTCACTCCAGGGGAGTGAGAGGGACTGCAATTCTTATGGATCAAAGGGCAATCCTCTGAAGGTCCTAAGTTCACAGCTGCCTTAAGGAAGAACAATGAGTAGAATCTGAGAGCTACCAGAGAAAGAAAGGTGTATTTTGTTGTTTTCATGACTGGGAGGAAAGAACAACTAATCTGTGAGTACTGAATTTGAGACTGTTCTCTGAGGGAGTTGTCTGAAGTTTGTGTACCCTACATAAGGCTAGATCACACTGGTCAGGACACCTTTGACCACAACTGTGCTAAATTTAAAGTTAAAGTTGGGAGTCTTTAGCAATTCATTGGGGATTGGGGACTCATTTGGTGTAACCATGAAGGAATGGCAGAGACTGTTTGGGGCAAAGGGTGGAGGAACACCATCTGGAGTTTCAGGCAGGCTAACTGGTTCATGGATGAGCACTAATATTCTCTGGACAAAGACCATGTACAGGAATTATTTAAAGTGTGTGGCATATCCCACAGATATACTGTACACTTTGGAAGAAAGATAGAGATGTTTTTGTTGAAAACAGTACTGCCTAGCAAAGTGTCCTGCAAAGAGAGTGTGCCAGTATTGCAATGGCAAACCTTTGGGGACCACCCTTGCTTTAAGTAACATCTGTAAATAAAGCCATACTGCATAATCCCAGTTACTGCTTTGGACATTCCTCTTATTGCTTCTAGTGTGAATGTTATTGGGGCCCCTCAGGAGTTAGGACCTGGTTGTAAATGAAAAGGTTCATTTTAATAAGTACCCCACCACCATCCTCTAGATAATGAGCCTGGTATACACTTCAATGCTAGGGGTGGTACCATGTGTGTAATTCTGCCAAAAGTAAATTATATGCCATGTAGTTGACAGAAGTTCTTTTTGAGGGAGCCAGCTAGCCAAAGGTGGTGTGGGGTTACATACATGTGCATAATACTCATGCATGCACAGTTTAAGTCAGTACCACCATATTGCACATGGTGGCTATCCTCCCGTAGTTGTGGAAAGGAAAAGTAGTGCACCAGGAAGTGGTTATGTTTATGCGCCCACAGAGGGAAGGGCTGCATAAACAAAATCACTAAACTATGCTGGAGCACTGTGGCAGAACATCAGATAGTGGTTCAATTCGTGCTTCCACAGTGCTCTCATACAAATCTGATGATGGCATAATATCTGTAGAGCTTGGCCCACACAGCCATAAAAATTAGATTCAGAAGGAGACTATTAACAAACTGAAGATCTAATCTGAGACTTGCTTGTCATCACAGTCACTTTCTCATTCATTTCTAAGCAGTAATTTCTGGTAAATGTCCCTAAAGAGCAACTGACACTATCTGGCCAAAAGAGCTACATTGCAAAATTAGAATAAGCATACCCCAGTAAATATCATGCCAAAACTAGATTTCTCGTTACTTCATTTTAAAGTTATGAGCTATTTTGTAACTTATTTCATTACCTGTTCAAAACAGCCTGTATCAGTGAAGAGTTGCTGATGATGTCATCTCAGGACCTCACAGTCTAGTATTCCCTGTCAGCAAGCTTATAGGATCTGTTTCTCCAAAGTTGTAAAGATCATGTGCAATGGTTTTCACAAGTAAAACAGGCAGCACCGGTCAATAAACACTGCTTTAAAAACTGTGTGTGTTTCAGGTTTTGTAACAAAGCTGACAATATTTTGTTTATGTGCCTTTTCGTTGTGGTCCTTTTTCCGGGTTGCTGGATGCTGGGTCATAGCACACTGTTGTGAGGTTTGCACATTGAATAATTTGTTGATGTGGTGAAAGGCTGAGATCATTCACACCTATCATTCAGTTGAAGCGATTTCTAAGAAAGCCACTTTAAAACAATTATTCCATCTCCTTGTCAATGGGGTGGGAGAGCTACTGCTGTTTTGAAAACTTACTAGGAGTTTCTAATTTAGCCAGCACAATGTGTTCTCCCTGTTAGGCTGCTTTGACGTACATTCAGGTTCATCTATGTTCTACTCTAATTTAAAAGATCACTTTGCCAGAGCAACACTTCCATGTCAGTAGAATTAACACATGTAAGACCCTATTAAAACAGATTGTAAAGCAGACACTGACAAACAGCAGTGAAGTTACCAACATTACAATACTAGCAGTACAGTAACCCTTGCTATAATGAACTGAAGGGAGCCATAATCTGTATTCATTATAGCTCCCTATTCATTATAACGGGATGCTACATACACACTGTCGCCAGTGCATATGTCACCTGCACACATCAAACACTTTCCATATGCCTTATACACTGCACTGTCCACAAAATAAAGCTTAAATAAAAAATACCCACATATTAACTGCTAGCTGAGACTCCAAGTTGAAGACAGCATCTGTAACAGGAATGGCGGCTTAGAGCTTCCACCCTTTACAAACACGTCCCCCTAATTCACAGACTCATCACTCCAGATATCTGTACACAGACTAGTACACTGGGCAATAGTAAAAGCAAAAGAAACAGACTGACAAAAAAAAATCTGACAAACAACAACAACAAAACACATCTCCCCAAATTCCAGATCTTTTGATGCTCTTCCTGCTTTCATAATCACCCCATCCAACTCACAGATGGCGGCTCCAGCTCCACCACATCTGACTTTCTCAGTATGATTCAGAATCTACTATGCATAAAATAAATTCAGTACCAGACAACATAAATTTACTAATGAAAGATGAGAGTTGGGGGAGGGGAGTGTGTTTGTAAAGCATGTGGAATTTCTGAGCTGCCATCCATGTTACAGGTGCTGTCTTTAACTCTGATTCTCAGCTAGCAGTTAAGATGTGGATATTTTTGATTTAAGCTTTATTTTGTGGACAGTGCAGTGTATAAGGCATATGGAAAGTGTTTGATGTGTGCAGGTGACATATGCACTGGCCGACAGTAGCATAGTAGCCCCTCGCTAGAATGAATAGGAGCTATAACGAATACAGATTATGGCTCTCTTCAGTTCGTTATAAAGCGAGGGGTTACTGTACTGCTAGTATTGTAATGTTGGTAACTTCACTGCTGTTTGTCAGTGTCTGCATTACAATCTGTTTTAATAGGGTCTTACATGTGTTAATTCCTACTGATGTGGAAGTGTTGCCTCTGGTAAATGATCTTTTAATTTTATCAACCTTGTTACAAAACCTGAAACACATACAGCTTTTATAGCAATGTTTTTGAATGGTGCTGCCTGTTTTACTTTTAGACAACTATTGCACATGATCTTCAGTTCAGTTCAATTTATTGATTGACAAGACAGAATTGTCATTACAAAATACTGCACAATATATTTTAGCATATATATATATATATATATATATATATACATATAACTTCTCGTTGTTAAAATCCATAGAGTACAATTACCAATAAATAAACAGGAAATTGAGTAGTACAATTAAATTGTTATTTTACCAGTAAACTGATTCAGATGTTTATAATTGAACTATTGCACATGTCTCTACATCTAAGATTTAGTAACAAATATCAATAAATTAATCAATCAATCACACTTTATTTAACCAGGCAGTTACATCGCTAGCGAAGCTCATTTGCAAGATGATCCTGGACACACAGAACAATTTTCATTTACAGTTTACAACAACATGTCAGGACATATCATGCAGGAAAACAGTATAATTGTAAATAACATTTCAAGATAAGATGATATTGGGAAAAATCTTAGATAGCAAAGGCTGTATACATACACAGATACTTCATCATGAATGTTTGGGGACAGTAAAAAGTGAGGCAGGAGAGGATGGCAGTGGCACATAGGATACAGTGGGAAGAGGGATAGAAAAACACATAAGGGAGGAGGGGTAACCCTACTATGTTAGAAACCCCAGGGGGTTGCCACAGGGAGGGAAGGGGAGGGAGCTAGGGGAGGGTAGTTACTCTAAGTGGCTGCCAGTCTACAGGGGAATAGGAAGGCCAGGAGGATCCTTAAGCTAAGGGTATATTCAGATTGTGTGTCAAAGATTACCTGGAACAGCCACATGCAGTTTTCAGGCATCTAAAAACAGTTGTTTGAATATATAAGGGCTGGGCAGGTGGAGAGCTCAAGAACTTTTTGTGAATTATTCCAAAGTGATGGTAGGAAGGAGTTGATGGCAGCTGTGCTATGGTGAGTCCTTGTTCACGGTACCTTGAGGAGCACAAGGAGGAATTCTATAAACCATATATGCCTGTTGACCGTTCAAATAGATTACAGATGTAGGGTGGGAGTTTGTTGGAGAGCACCCTGAGGATCCACATGAGGGCATTTATTTGTCTCCTCAGAAGGAGGATGGCCAACCAATTGCCTGGTACAGCTGGCAGTGATGAGTCAGAATGGTATATGAGTATAAATCTCAAGGCTTGATGGTAGAGTGTATCAAGCTTCTGAAGTGCATACTGGGAGCAGTGGCTGTATAGAAAATCTGTGTAATCAAGCAGAGGTAGAAAGGTTGTTTGAACCAGCTGCTTCCTGGCTTCAAGAGTGAGAAGATGTCTTATCGGAAGAATATGCCATGGCACTGTCTTAATTTTTGTTAACTCACACAGATGTGCACTGAAACAGAGTTTGTTATCCAACCAAACTTCCAGATATTTGAATTTATCAACTATTTCCAAGGTTCACCAAAGAGGGTAGTAATCTGGGGAGGCCAGATGTCCCCATATTATGAGGGTGTGGGAAGAAAATCATGGTTTTGTTTTTGCATTGAGAAAAAGCAGGTTCAACAGATTATATTGAAGGGTGATAAAGTCTTGCTGTAGCTCCTTATGAGCAGTATCTAATGAGAGGTTGTTTGTATAAGGACTGTGTTATCTGAAAAAGGTGAACATTTCCTGTAAGGATGCCAGAGTCAATGTGGTTAATGTAGAGGCGAAGAGGATGAGCCCCAAGATGGAACCTTGCAGCACTCTTGGGACAGAACTTTAAGTGGGACAATTTCCCTTGTGTTTTAATGTGTTGTCTTCTATTTGTGAGGTAACAATGGAACCACTTTAATGCAGCAGGGGTTAGGCCAATGTTACCCAGAGAATCAAGCAGGATGGAGTGATCAACCATGTTAAATGCTTTGCTGAGATCAAGGAAGAGAGCATAGGTGCACTGTTTGCTATCCAGGGCTTTTAACCAATTGTTAGACACTTTGGCTAGAGCTGACACGTGCTATGCTTGGTCTAAACCCGATTGGGCTGGGTTGAGGATGTTTTCATAATCAAGTGCTCACTCAGCTGTGAATTGACAATTTTTCTAATAGCTTGGACAGTACAGGAAGACTTGAGATTGGCCTGTAGTTGTTCAAGTCTGGGGGTCTCCGACTTGAACAAGGGGACAATATGTGCAAATTTCAGCTGAGTGGTAGCTCCCTTGCATAAGCGAGCTATTAAATAGGTGAGTGATATAAATATAAGCATCACCTTCCTAGTAAATTATTCCTTATTCATAATATGCAGTTTCTTATGTTCTATCTTTTTACAGAACAATGCAACACTTTCTAATATCTCAGTATTTTTGGATTTCAATAATGCATTCTCTTGATATTTAAGTTCCATGTCTAAAGTTGATAATACACTACCCAAGTACAGATTTCTTTCTTGAATATAAAGAAGACATAAAATCAATAGATGTAATAGGTTGTCTTCCTCAAGTTGGCACTTGCAAATTTGTGTAATATTTGTTATCTTAGAACCCTCTCACATGATCTTTAAAACTTACAGGCCCTATAAACTTACTGACAGGGAATACTAAACTGTGAGGTCGAGCTGACATCAGCAGCAGCTCTTCACTGACACTGGCCATTTTGAACAGGTAGTGCAATCAGGGTTACAAAATAGCTCATAACTTTAAAATGAATTAACATAGAAATCTAGTTTTAGTATGAGATTTACAGTGGATATGCTTATTCGGATCCTGTAATGTTGCAATTTTCATCAGAGGCTCTTTAAACATATTGATCTCAGTGCTGGTAGACTACTATTGGTGTTCCCCTGATTGTATTAGGTGGGGATAGTAACAGTCTTGAAGTGGTAGCTGCTGGTGGTGGCATGCTCAGAAAAAATGGTCCCCATGCTTGTCTGCACATTTTAGAAATTACCCCTTTCCTTGTTTTTGCTGTAAAAATACTAACCCCTTTAACACAAAAACAAGAAATCAGTTATGGCCTCCAACCCCCCTCCACTTTTTGCTTCAAGTGAAGAATAGCGTGATTATGGGTTTGCATCCGATGTACAATGGCAGCCATAGATGCATAATATTGTTAAACAGTAATCAACTGTATGTAAAAGCTTTTTTGAGCGTGTGCTTTCTTAATGGTGTCAATACCACTCTACTCATTTTGTACTCTGCCTCTGTTTCTGTGCCCAAAGTGCATTATTTTACATTTTGTGTTCAGGACAAAAGGCATTTCAAATGAGGGTAGTCACTAATCTAAATTCTTTAAAGTTTTTTAAATAGCCAACAGAAATGTGAATTTTGTAAAAGCAAAAATGGAAATACAGGTAATAAGATGACCATATTTTACAAAATATAAGGAATTCAGATTAGTGATAACCTTCATTTGAAAGGTCCTTTGTCCTGAACAACTTTCAGGCTGGTTGTTTTGTGCATCTGGAATAGTTTTAAAGAAATTTAGATTTGTTTGGAATGTGTGCACATTTGCTAAGAATTCTTGCACGGTGCCTTAGGAAGATTTTAAAAGAAAAGCAGTCTGAGTTCTGTCTCCAACATTCTAAACAGACAATGGGTCTGAATGAGTTCAAGGGACAGCAATTGATTACTTATGTGCAGTTGTTTGAAATGTCTCTATTTTCATAAATTATATTCATACCTCTAAAGGATCCCTATTTAACTGTGCCTGAATAGAAACTGAAGCTGTCAGTTGTGTTTTGTTTTGGTTTTAGATTTATAGAACTGTTATTTAATGCAACAGTAGATTAGGTACATATGGACACATGTTGATACATGAACATATTAGGATATCAGTATCTCAGTTACAAGGGGTCTATGTTAGGTTTGGGTTTTGAAATGTACACATACACTAGTCACATGTTGCAGAATTGCAGATAATGTATATCATGTTTAAGACAGTATAAGTTTGACTATTCATGAGTAATATGGACTTATTGTACACAGAGTTAAAAAAATGTATCTGAACAGTACTTACACTGTGTAAAATTTTGATTGACACCACTGTGTAAAACAGCTGGTGAATGCTTAATTTATACTAGGGCAGGTTGTCTTCTAACCTAATTTTTACTTGTCACATTGATATTTTCATAAGACTTTTTAACATTATTTACTATGTATTGCTTAAGCTTATTTTCCTTGTGGTTTTAATCATTGACATTTACTAATGCTACCACAGACACACACAGATGGTTTTAAAATGAAGCTTCAGTTGGTTTATAACTTTTCTCAGGGAGTGAACTTTCAAGTCAGTGACATTTGACCTTGGGATACTGTAGCTTTCTTTTGATGGAACATTTGCTGTCTTTATAGGGTTATGTTGTTTTTTTTTTAATGCAGTTTTAACCAATGGGGTCCTTAACAACTTTTCATCTGCTTTTTTTTTGTATGATCTGGGGTTTGAGAAAGTATTTTCTTCTAGAACAACAGCCAGTGTTTTCTGACATAGGATTCTGTTTAATCTGAAAGCTAAAAGCACCTGTGTTCTTTTGTAACAACTCTGTTGGTCTAATAAGTTATCAAATCATCTGTTTCTGTGGATCTTGTGTTACAAGGACCAATATGGCAACATGTTTTCTGTGGCTTCATGGTTTCAGAAATGATTGCATGAACTTATCAGTACAATGCCCATTTTCTGAAACCATGAAGTGACATAGTCAAAACTCAAATTATTGGTTTCATGAAATGAACTGCACATGATGTTGTCCATACAAAGAAAACAATACAGAACACAACTGACAGCTTCAGTTTTTATTTAGGCACAGTTAAATAGGGATCCTTTTGAGGTATACATATAATTTATGAAAATAGAGACATTTCAAACAGCTGAACATAAGTAATCAGTTCCTGTCCACTTTAAAGGGACACTGTCAACTTGTTTTGCACCATATTATTTCTAGTTAAAACCCACATTTTATGATTGTTCACCTTCTCTAGAATTCATTAATGTTGCTGTTTGTTTGGTTTATCTCCTTGTTTAGTAGAAATTAAATGCATGGTAATGCATATTTATAAACAACTTTGTTTTGTTTCAAATCCTGAATCTATTCTTCTTGAATACTTCCTAAACATTAGAAGCACCCCAAACAGTGCAGTTACTCAATGAGGCAGTAGCCACTCAAACTTGCACTACATCATGAGTGGCTACACTGTGTTGGAAGCATTCCCAAGTCCAGGAAAGCTGCAGTGGGAGTTGATCAAGGAATGTAAACAAATCTCTTCTTGTGTGGTAACATCAGTATGGTGGGCAGTCTGTTTTCACTTTTGAAAGGAAAAAAATAAGAATAAAACTACTAGCTATATTAGCAATCTTCACAGAATGTTAGCAATCATAAAATGTGTTTTTTAAACAAGGGATATTTTGAGGCTTAAGGGGTTGACAGCGTCCCTTTAAATTAGGCATGACAGATGAACTAGGCGATCTGGATTAGAATTTCACTTAAATGGTGGCATGGTTTGGAAAACTGAGGCTGTTTAGAAGTGCAATAGGAGTTATGCCAATCAAATGTAAATATCTCTTAAAGTATACCAGTTACAGATAAAAAAAAAACAGTATGAAAGTTGTTCAGGGCAAAACAACCTTTCAAATGAGCCTATTCATTAAGCTGCACTAATTATATTTTTTAAATTATGGTCATCCGATTACCTGAATTTTCATTGTTCTTCACAATTTTCACCTTTTGGAAGGCAATATTTAAGAAAATCTAATGAATTCAGATTAGTAACTACCCTCATTTGAAAGGTCATTTTGTCCTGAAATATACTTCCATGCTGGTTGTGTATTGGTAACTTGTACACCTTCTGAGATATTTACATTTGTTTGGAATAACTCTACTGTGTTCACTCAGAGAGAAAAAAATGAGGCTGTTTGGGAGACCATATTTTTTCAAAATAGAAAGAATTCAAATTAGTGACTACCCTCATGTGAAAGGACTTTTGTCATGAAAACTTTCACACTGGTAGTTTTGCAACCTTGAATAGCTTTAAAGATATTTAGATGTGTTTGGAAAGTGTGCACATTTTCTTTCAGAGAAAAGCAGCTTGGAATTCTGTGTCCATCATTTTAAACAGCAAGAAGGGAGTATTTCTTTAACTGCCATAGAGATTTGCAGTCTTGAAGGATACACTGAAAAGTATTAAAACATGTGTTTCACAGTAATCCCATTTTCTAGCTAAAGAAAAGT
Source organism: Neoceratodus forsteri (assembly GCA_016271365.2). Classification (NCBI taxonomy): domain Eukaryota; kingdom Metazoa; phylum Chordata; order Ceratodontiformes; family Ceratodontidae; genus Neoceratodus; species Neoceratodus forsteri. The sequence goes on from CM028136.1 coordinate 363,427, forward strand.
GGCTGTAAGCTCTGCCCACAGCCATAAAAATGAACATTTGCCAAGAATCTTATTTTTATTTCAAACACTTCAATTTAGGTGGAAAAAGGGCTTCACTAAGATTGAAAACAAGCTAAGGCACTTCCTGTGGCAAAACAAAAGTCTAGATTATCACTAGCTAAACCCTATGCCCTTTAGATCATACTGGCCTGGCCCTGTCAAAACTAAGATTTATCAGCATAACTGGCAGAGCAGCTATTATTGGTTACAGCGGAGGCTGAAACTACTCCAACTTGGGTAGAGACAGAAAGGAATCCTTTATTTTAAATCTTAAGAAGCACTATTTTGCTTGATCTCACTAACAGCCCTAATTTTAAAACTTGTTTAACAACTTCTAAACATTCTGCCGTGGTCTGGCAGGAATCCCACTCATAGAAACATAAAACTGATAGCAGATAAAGGATGCTTGGCCCATCCAGTCTGCCCATTTCATTATGATTGCTTCACTGCAGACACTCCTTGGTCTACGACACTGTCTCTTTCATCACTTTCTTTTCATTTTGATTTCCTTGTGCTTATCTCAGGCTTATTTGAATCCCACCACTATTTTCACCCCCATTACCTCCTCTGGAAGGCTGTTCAAAGCATCCACTACCCTTTCTGTGAACAAGTATTTCCTCACATCTCTCCGAACCTACCCACACCATATCATGACCCCTTGTTCTAGAGCACAATTTTCTCTGAAAAATATCTCCCATCTGTACCTTACTCATCCCCATGAGGTATTTAAAAGGTCTCAATCATATCCCCCTCTCCCTCCTCTCATCCAGGGTGTACATATTTAGAGGTGTTCTGAAATAAAATTTCTCTGGCGAAATTGCTGCCAAATTAGCAATTTGCCATGTGACTATTTAGTGAAATTGTGAAAATTCACCCACAAGTCCACCACTGCAAACTCATAATTATATCTCCCTGGTGTCTAGAGCTCCACCCACCCCTGCAACTCACTGGCCCTATTAAATATCTTTCCTAGTGTCTAGTGCCCCCAATCCAATTACGGCACAAATTGAATAAAGCCACCCCCTACAGTTAGCTCTTTATTATTAATGAGATACCCAGACCAAAGCCCCAATCCCCCAAAAATCCCCAGTACTCCTGGCTAGTGGTCCTCCACCCACCACTCACTGCTCACTGGCCCAAATTAGAGATTAAATCTCTATGTTCCCAACAAAAGTGGCAGACAGCCCTCCAGGACTCTTATTGTGATGCTTTAGGAGGGCAGGGTTATGTCACTTCTGGCTCCCCAGATCTGCCCTGTTCTGATCAATACTAAGAACATTTTGGTGGGTCTCCAGTATCTGTCTTATTCCTTGAGTCTCTTTTAACACCATCTAGCCCCTGTTTTGCCCTGCCTTACATTAATACAAAATAGCTCCATTATAAAATAGACTTCAATAATATTCTGTCTCCCCTATCCTAAGTTAAAACTTCTCTTATTTGCTTTGATTTTACTCTGACCAACCATATACAGTAGCTATTAATTAGTTGTGCACTGAGGGTTCCTGAGCAGTGCATATGTTTATATAGTTTAGCTGGAAAAAAAAGAATGCTGTTAAAAGTTTTTTTTAATTCTTTTATACCCAATGATGTAGCTAGTAGTGAAGTGGAATTGACCTGACAAAGCATAGCTGTACCTGAATTATATTATCCCTGGTTAGTTAATGCCTTCTGAAGTTTTCACAGAATGTTGTGTCACCTTTAACTACCAGTGCTCCTTGTAATGAAATGTCTCCTTTGTCTCTTTTGTTCTTTCCACTGTACTCAGTTTGCCATATATTTAAATAAACTTGAGTTTTAAAAATCTCTCCCTGGTATCTAGTGCCCCACCACCAGTCAATCACTGGCACAAATTGAATAAAGCTACCCCTCCTACAGTTATCTCATTATTATTAATAGATCTCCCAGACCCTCAACCCCCAAAAAATTAAATCCCACAGTACTCCTGGTGTCAGTTAGACCCCCACCCTGTTATCAGCAGCACCCACCCCACTCCCCAGTACTCTGATTGGGCCACGGCATAGCCTTCCACTCATCCATGGCTGGCAACCTGACTGAGCACTTCAATGAATGAGCACTTGTACAAGCATGCACTCACTCATTGAAGCACTCAGTCGAGGCTATAACTCATGAGGGTGATAGAGGAGCTCTGCCAGTGGCCAATCAGAGTACTGAGGCTGAGTGTCTGCTGTCTGATGACAGGTGGTGGGGTGGAGGGTCTGCTAGACACCAATGAGTACCGGGGATTTAAATTATTTTTTGGATTGGGGCTAGTTCACGGGATCTCATTAATAATAAGATAACAGTACATGTGTGTGTGTGTGTAGGGGGCTTTATTCAATTCAGCTGGTGATCGGTGGGGTGGGAGGGACTACTGGACACCAGGGAGAGAGATTTAATAGAGATTTAATCTCTATTTTGGACTGGTGAGCAGTGGGAGGTGTGGGGGACCACTAGACACAAGGAAATTACTATAATCTTTGTTTACTTGTGAAATTTCACCTGCAAGTGGTGAATTACACTGATTCATGGGTGAAATTTCATTAGCCTTGTAATATTTGAAATGCATGAATTTCATGAAATATTTTGTGGGGCTAAATATTTAAATTTCAAACAACACTATACATATTGAGCTCCTTTAGCCTCTCCTCATAGGGCTTTTGATACTGACTCTGCACCATTTTAGTAATCCTACTCTGGACCGCCTCTACTCTACTCTATGTCTTTTCTGTGATGTGATCATCAAAACTGGACACAGTACTCCAGGTGGGGTCTTACCAATGATCTATAAGGAGGAAATGGCACTTCCCTCTTCCTGCTGGCAGTACCCTATGTATACACCCCAGAATCCCACTACCTCTCCCAATCACTTTGTTACTTTGTCTGACCACCTTTAGGTCATCTGATATGATTAGCTCAAGTCCCTTTCCTGCTAGTCATTGCAAGTATCTCTCTCCACATTTTATACTCCACTCCTGGGTTTCTGTGACCCAAGTGCATTATTTTGCACTTTTCATATTAAACCTTAACTGCCAACTTTTGACCACTCCTCCAGTCATTTTAAATCTCTTACCATCCTTTGCACCTCCCCAGGAGTGTCCACTCTGTTGCAGATCTTGGTGTCATCCACAAAGAGGCAGACCTTCCTTCTAGCTCCTCTGCTGTGTCATTAATTAAGACATTAAAGAGGACAGAACCTAGTGCTGATGCTTGAGGCACCCTGTTGGTCACTCTCCCTCCTCACAGTGAACTCCATTTGCCACCACCATCTGCCTCCTATCCCTAACCAGTTTCTTACCCTGGTTACAACCTTATTGCCCACCCACATGCTATCCAGCTTGTTTACCAGTCTCCTGTGTGGAACAGTGTCAAAGGCCTTGCTGAAGTCTAGGTAGGCCACTTCCACCACCCTTCCGGATCCAACACCTTGGTTACCCACTCAAAAAATATCAGATTTGTCTGGCATGACCTTCCCTCTGTGAAACCATGCTGCCTCGGGTCCTGAAGTTCGTTGGTTCCAGGTATTCCACAGTCCTTTCTTTTAATTGTGTTTCCATTAACTTCCTACCATCAACATCAGGCTAATAGGCCTATTATTGCCCAGTTCCTCCTTGCTACTGCTTTTGTATGAAGTGGGAATATGGCTGCTCTTCTCAGTCCTCCGGGACTATGTCAGTTCCTGTTAACTGTTAAACAAGTCTGCCGAAGAGTGCAGCCAGTACCTCCCTGAGTTCCTTTAGCACTCTTGGATGCACCCTGTCTGGCCTTATGGCTTTGTCCACCTTCAGATTAGTGAGTGCTTTCCTGACCCTGTCCTTGGAAAAGGACCGGAGTCCACTTCCCTTCCCTCAAAGCTCTTGGTACCTATTCATGGTCCCTCCCTTCCCCTTCTACTGTGAACACTGAGCAGAAGTATTTGTTTAAGATGCATGCCTTTTCTTGGTCCTCCTCCTTACATCCCCTTAGCCATACAATCCCTCCTTTTACATAGAAACATAGAATTTGATGGCAGAATGGACTGCTTGCCCACACTGCAAGACAGCACTTTGCTCATATAAACAACTTCTGAGTTTTCTATATTATGGTATCTTTTAACCAATTTGTTATATATGTTCTTCAAGTGACTATCCATCCTGTTTGTTTCTCCTGTTCTGTGGTGTTTTTATAAAGCCTTAACATATACATTAAAGATGATGGTCTGAAGAAAATAATGAGAAGTCAGTACTTTAAGTTCTCCAAAGAATGCAGTCTGGGACAAAGATAAAGTTACAGTGGAGACTGTTGATCCTAGAGGAGTGGAGATTAAATTCTTAAACACATCTTAAATATATATATATATATATATATATATATATATATACACACACACACACACACACACACATACAATATACCATTACAATGTCATAATTAGATCAGAGCTGTTGGTTTCACAAACCATATATGACAGAACTAAAGATGTTTAACAGGACGAAGACGGCGCATTATAAGCACAGTGGCCCCAGATATCAGTGCTGGCCGCATGATGCAACAGTGTTGCACCATGCACAACCCCACTGATGCGCCCCGTGCGATATTCAAATTGGAAAAGTGCTCCGCAGGGTCCGATACCGTGCGACAGTATTATGAGCGCAGGTAGGGGGATGTGCCCATGCACAACCTGCACAGCCCGGCATCTGCCCAGATGCAGAGCCGCATGTGAAACCCCACCTGTGCCTGCATGTTATACCAAAAAAAGGAATATGATGGCCACCACAGGTGAGCCTGCCCTACTGCAGGGGACAGCAGCTGCCACCTGTGGGTGGCCACCGGAGTTCCTGATGCACCCGGCAGTGCCTCTATGCCCCATCACGGGCATCCATGGCGAACTTTCTGTCTACGCGGATCGCATTGAGCTCGATCACGGCATCAGTATTTCAAGTCCAATATCCCTGAAATAGATCGACTGCTCATCGGCATCTGTATTTATCAGCCTTTGTTTCTGGTGGTCTAGTGTCTTCATTTCCATGCTACTGTCGGGTGGCGGTAGCATTTCACCACTCAGCCTTCTGCCTGTCAACTGATTGCTCAGTAGGTTGTATGTACTATTGTTCACAGCATGAGCTACCGGGCATGCAGCCCATACAGAGTCATTTTAGTCCAGATATGTGAATGAATTCATTCACATATCTGGACTGAATAGTAGTATGGGTTGCATGCCCATTGGCTCACGCCAGAACCAATGGGCATGCACCTACTGAGCTGTCAGTTGGCAGACAGCGGGGTGGCAGGTGGGTGGCAGCTGCCGCCCCACCGCTGACGAGGGGGAGCGGGCGGTGGGGCCTAGTGGGCGGGTGGGTGGGGATACACTAGACCACCAGGGTCTTAGGGTATTTGATGAGATACAGATGCCCACGATTGGGCACCAATCGGTCCACTGGATCACTAGGGATATTGGACTTAGGGGGGGTTCTATTACTGATGCCAGCGATCGGGCTCAGTGCGGTCCACTGGACCACCAGGGATATTGGACGGGGGGGACTATACTGATGCCTGCGATCGGGCACATAGAGGTCCACTGGACCACCAGGGATATTGGACTTTTTTTTTTACATGAATGCCTGTGATTGGGCTGCAAGGGGCGTTGGTCCCTGATGGCTGCTGCCTGGCAGGACGCCAGATGCAAGTCCCTGGGGATCGGCGCACCTGCATGCTAATGGCATGCAAATGGGGCTGTAATGAGATGCATATGGCCCCCTGTGCGCCTTGCATAAATTGTGGCCCCATTTGCATGGTCCCTTTTGAATATCGCAGGTGCTGTGCATGGCACAATGGCACTTGCGCCAGCGCATCTCCATGATCCACTCTGGCCACTTGCGCTGGCGCAGTACCACTGCGCCATGCACAGTAGAAGTGGCTGGCAACACATTCGTTGCCAGCCATAGCATTGCCCTCATGGAGATCGCCCAGGCCACACCCCTGTGCAACAGTTGAGCTGCATCCAGGCTTGTGCCACAGCCTGGCGAGTTTGAATATCCGGCCAGGATGTATTTATTTGTTGAATTTTGTTGACTTGGTAAGCCCACTGAGACTAAGGCCCTGTACACATTAGCAAGTTAGTTTTGTTCCATTTTAAAATATTTTCTAAATGTTTTAAACTCACCACAGCAGCTCTGTCCAGATCAGTCTTCAACTGAGTTTTAACTTGGTTATGCCATGGCTGACTGCCATCCACATCTGCCTCCAGTAGCATTTTAAAACCAGTTCCTCGACTGTTAATATGCTTCCTAATGGAGCAAGATGCAGATGCCCACCCACATTACTAGGTAACACAGTTTTGCATCATAAAACATTTTTTAAACCGGATTTAAGCCTAGCTTTCTTCAGGGTTTTAGCATGGTTTGCTAACACGGTATAAAACCATGTTTTAATGCAGACAGGAGTCAGAGTTTGTGGAAGTTAAAATGTTTTAAACACCTTAAAACATTTTAACTAGCCTGATGTGTACAGGATCTATGTGTCCCTTTTCAGTGGCAACCCTGGAATAGTTACAAATAGGCATAAACACTACAGATTTTGTGCATTCAGAAGTGGATGAGGATTACATAGGAGTAAAGTATGGGGAGCAAACACAACAAGCCTGTATTTCCATCGGGGTTGAGATGCCAGCGTATGGACCTCAAGGCGAAGCTCGAGAGGTCCACGCTGGCATCTCAACCCCAAGATGGAAACACAAGGCAAGGTGAGTATGGCCTCCCATACTTCATTTTTTTATAGTATATGGTCCCTCAGAATTAAATAAAAATTACATTAGCGCACATTTTACAATTGCCTTGTTTCACACTCATGCTAGGTGTCGGCAGCTCCGTCTGCCACAGAGTCGGTCAGTGCCATATTGTGTACCTCACCAATGAATTGCAGTCTGAGTTTATTAAAAAAAAAAAAGAGAAATTTAAAAAAATGGTATGGTTTGTAAACACAGAGCCGAATACCGCAGACCGCATCCAAACCATTTCAGTGAAGCACTCGCTAAGCAGCCCACCATGTTTAAAATTTTTCTGTGAAGAGATTTGTCAAATCAGGTGGCACACAGCACAGCAGTCATAAATATTTATGAAGGAATGTGCACAATAACCTTTAGAATGTGCACGAGATTTTGAACATGCACAACAACATTTGGAATGTGCACAACATCTGAGCAGCAACCAATTTCTATACATAATAGGGTCTTACCATATACTGTATTAGGTTAAGTACTACAGGATTCAAGAGCATGGACACATGCATCATTCAACTAGTATTACACACATTTAGAGCTAAATACATATGGAAAGCATCACAAAACCAGTTACAGTTCAGAGGAAGCCTTGTTGTCAATGTGATGTTCACTAATGGCGTATCTATGGATTTCATAAAAGTGGGTGAGATTTTCTCTCACTGTTCTCTCATTTCAAATCCCTAGAGCAGACAATCACAATCTTTAGGAAAGTTTAAAATAACCATATGCTGTGTTGTTGAAATCTGTTCTGAATCAGGGCTAGAGAAGTGAGCCATTGGCAACTTCAGTTTTGTTGAGCTGGATCCTATAAATTCAGTTCTGCTTCTAGAATTTGGCTGAACCACTTTGGTGCCCAGTGCATTAATTGGCATGGGGTACAGCAGCCTACAGAAAGGGAGGTAAAAAAAGCTTTGAGGTCAGTAATGAATAGTAATTACTTAAGTTTATTTGTGGCAGGTGTTTTTGAATTACATCTGCTGTGGACAATTGTTTGTGGTGCTATGGCAGAGTCTGCAAAACCCACTAAAACTGCTATGGCCCAGAGTGAGCTGCAGTAATAGTTACTATTTATTGTTGACCTCAAGATAAATATCCCCCATGTAATCATTGCTTTACCTTCATGACAATTACTATATTCTCTCTGGCCTCATTGATTTTCAAATTATATTATAGATCAATGGACTTTGTGCAGCCAATCAGATTCATTGTTGATAGATCAAGTGAAGCTCTCTTATATCCATAAGAGGACTTCACATGCATCCATCAACCATTCTGCAGCTTGTGCTTCAGCCATATTGAACGGAAAGTCCATTCAAGCATCAAAGAATTGTCAGATTTGCATTGCTCTATAATTACTTTATTGGTTACACTGGAGGGCCTCTTATGGCTATTATGATGCCTCTTGTGATCTTAGGATGTCAGAACTGCTCACCTTCGGTTCACAGTTCTCACATCCTCAGAACACATGAGATGATACTCTTATAGCTATGAGAAGCCCTCTGGCATAGCCAATAAAGTTAAACAATAATACTCCCCTAAAGTTATGCATCAAAAGCATTACAAAACAAAAAGAAATAAAAAGACATGACATGGCTCATGATATGTCTTCTTTGACTGATACAGACTGTGTGCTAAGTGGCACACCTTATCATACTGAGCTTTTTGGTAAAGACAAGGTGAAAAATGTGGCAGGTATCATCAGGAGGAGTTTTGCCGCTACTGCTGGAAGTGGTGAGGTGAACTCATGCAAATGCAAGAGGGAGCAGTCCTGGCATATTTGCCAGCAGGAGGTGTAGAAGTAGAATAGCACTTGATGCAACTTTTTGGACACGTGAATAATTGAATGAATAGCTAAAGCAGCAGTGCATGATAGCGGTGACAATTCTGACCTCCACTTTTTAGACTACTATAGAGTGCCTCTTACCTACTGACATGTTTGATACCCTTTTTATCCATTTTGAAGACTGCTTTATCATAGTTGAAGTAATAAAAGGCACACTCCTTTTAATATGGATCAAACCAGGTTTTCATCAGTATTCTCTTTTTCTGAACACCCATTATTATGTTTGCTTGCATGCATGTGCAAGAAACATAGTGCCATCATCCGAGTTTACGGAGGTGAGTCACCCCCTCTTCCAATTCAGTCAGTATGTTGGCAGGCGCGGACCCAGTCCGCCAATGGATGCTGGAGCTGTCTATGACAGCTCCAAAATGCAGTGGTGTACAGTTGAAAGGGGGAGCTGCGCTTCAGTGAGCAGCGATCAGATATCGCCTGCTCATGCACAGCTCCCCCAACACACACACACACACACACACACACACACACACACACACACACACAAACACACGCACGCATACTGCATGCTACCCCCTCCCCACGCACACACTGTATAGCCGACGGTGGTGCTCAATCCCCCGTCGGCTGTGCTGCGCTCCCCCAAGCCTTCCACATGCCACGCTGGGTGCCCACCCCAGCGGGCAAGTCATGGTATAGCGGATCCACCGTCCTCCCCGCAGTGTGCCACGCTGGGAGCCCACCCCAGCGTGGCAACTGATGCTATGGCCGATGGGGTGCCCAATCCCCGTCGGCTCCACGCCCCCAACCAGCCATCCTTGTGCCATGCTGGAGCCCACCCCAAGCGTGGCAAGCGTCCCCAGCGATTGTCATTTAAAAAATCCTGTAAATTAAAAGCGGTCCCACAGGTCTCCCGCCCCCCACAACCCGCACCACCCACTGCGCACCTGCCTCCTACACTTCTCTCACCCCATACTTACCTCCGGAGTCTGGCGTGATGATCATCGGTGGACTGGGAACACGTCTGCACTCTTCAGAGCCGACCGCGAACTGAGGAAATGCTAGTAAGCTGTATAATGGGATAGATAGGGTTTTTTCAAATTTGTTGCATATCTCAGGCATTTTTTGGAATTTTTGCACCGAATTTTCAACATGGGGTTTTTGGTACCCCTTCTCATGAATTCTGTCACTGTCATGGTGTTATTCGGGCCTGAAGGGTGATTTCGCAGTCACTGTGCGAAATTACCTTTTGGGTCCGATTAATGAAACGACACTGCCAGCATTCATAAGGTGGGCTCTCAAGAAGTCTATTTTGAAAATTAGGTGGAAAAATTCCAAAAAATGACTGTTTTACGAGCGTGCGTTGCGCAGTTCCTACACAGGCTAGTAAGTTTGTGAATTTTTAATATTTTCACTCCAGATTTTCAACATTGCCATTTTACCACACCTTCTTATGAGCAGTGCAGCTGTCATTTTTCACATCTTGCTCAAAATGTGTTTCCGACCATGTATCGCACAGTGGAGCAGTTGGTGTGCGAAATTAATGTATGGAACACATTAAGAAAATCACAGTGACACTGTTCATGAGCAGAGGTCTTAAAATGGCTATGTTGAAAATTTGGTGAAAAAAATCCTAAAAATGACTGTTTTACAAGCGTGCGTTGTGCAGTTCCTACGCGCGCTCGTAAGTTTGCGAATTTTCAATATTTTCAATCCAGATTTTCAACATTGCCATTTTATTATGCCTCCTTATGAGCAGTACAGCTGTCATTTTTCACATCTTGCCCAAAATGTGTTTCCGCCCATGTAGCGCACAATGGCGCAGTCGGTGTGTGAAATCAATGTATGGGACACATTAAGAAAATCACAGTGACACTGTTCATGAGCAGAGGTCTTAAAATGGCTATGTTGAAAATTTGGTGAAAAAATTCCTAAAAATGACTGTCTTACGAGCGTGCGTTGCGGATCCCTACGCGCTGGTAAGTTTGCAATTTTTCAATATTTTCACTCCAGATTTTCAACATTGCCATTATAACACTTCATATAAACAGTACAGCTGCATTTTTCACATGTCGCAATGGTAGTGTTAAGACATGTAGCGCATAATGGTGCAGTCAGTGTGCGAAGCAATGTTTGGGACAGATTAAAAATCACAGTTACACTGTTCATGAGCAGAAGTCTTAAAATGGCTATGTTGAAACTTTGGTGACAAAAGTCCATAAAATGACTGTGTTACGAGTGAGCATTGCGCAGTTTCCATGCACCCTCGGAAGTTCATGACTTTGTAATATTTTCAGTCCAGATTTTCACTAGTGGCATTTTTCCACACTTCCTTATGAACAGTACAGCTGTCATTTTTCACAACATGGCTGAAATGTGTTTTCACACTTTCAGCACAGAGATGCCTGGTCACTGTGGGAAATCATTGTTCAGGACAGATAAAGAAAATCACAGTGACACTGTTCATGATCGGAGGTCCCAAAATACCTCTGTTGACAATCTGCTGTAAAAAATCCCCAAACTAATTACATTACAGGTGTGCGTTGCACAGTTTCTGTGCACGCTCGTGACTTCACCAGTTTTTTTAATATTTTTACTACAGATTTGCAACATTGCCATATTTTACACCTCTCCATAAACAGTTCAGCTGTCATTTTTACATCCTGTTCGAATGTGTTTGCACCTGTGGTGCTAAATGCCGGAGTCACTGTGCATAAGCAGCTTTCGCTAACAAACTGATATTGCCACTGTTCATGAGGTGAGGTCTCAAAAAACATGTTGAAAATTTGGAGGAAAATACCAATGAATGCCTGAATTATTACGGTTTCCAACCATAACGCCCAACCCCGTAGAGAGAATGACAGGCATCAGGGATGTGACTTGGGATTCTTGCCTGCAATGCTCATACCATTCCACACCCTGCAGCCAGTGAGAGGCATCGAGTATGCCTTGGACTCTTGGCCCCAAAGTTCACCCATTCTCCTATACCGCACCCATCTCACCGTATTTTCTGATGGAATGGGGTGCGCATAAGGGCCAAAGACCCCAAGGCACACCGTGACACTTGTCAGTGTCTGCAGGGTAGGGTGTGGTGAAATGGCGTGGTCGTTAAGCCTGACGACCCAAAGCCACACCCCAATGCCTGTCACTCTCTGCAGGGTGGTGGTGGGGTTGGCTTCAGTTCAATACTTCACTTCCATTCCTATTACGCAGCTCTGTAACTTCTATACTACCACTGCCAATGCCAGCAAGCAAACATTCGGCATTGACAAATGCTTGTTTAACATCATTTTCTTGTGATAATAATGAACTACCATTCAGCAGAACCTGCTTGCTGACCTTATGGGACAACAGATGTACAAAAAAAGCTGAGAACACTAATGGAAACCTGGTTCAAGCCATATTAAAAGGAAACATAGAAATATAGAATTTGACAGCAGAAAAGAACCAGTGGGCCAATCCAGTCTGCCATTTTTCACTGTCTATTCCAACACCATGGACCCTATTTGTGCCTATCCCATGCATGTGTGAAGCTCTCATTGTTTTTTCCCCCACCACCTCTTTTGGCAGCCTGTACCAGGCATCTTACATCCTTTCTGTGAAGAAATATTTTCTCACATCCCTCTTAATCCCCCTCCCAGTTTCATTTCCTGCCCCCATGTTCTAATGCTTTTCCTGCTCTGAAAGAGGCTTCCCAAATGCACCTTGTTCACCTGTTAGGTACTTTTAGGTCTCCATCATGTCCCCTCTCAGTCTCCAGGGTGTACATGTTGAGATCCCACAGCCTTTCTTCGTATGACTTTTCTTACCCCACATCATGTTGGTATCCCTCCTCTAGACTGCATCTACCCTATCAATGTCCTTGCAGAGATACAGCCTTCAGAACTGGATACTGTACTTGTGGTAGGATCTCACCTGTGTGCAGTACAGTAGCACCTCCCTTCTCCTGCTGAGTTCCCTCCTGTGCACCCCAGCATTCTATTAGCCTTGCCTACTGCCTTGCCATCACACTACCCTGTCTCCATGAGAATATCAGATAGCATTACCTTGAGGTATGCTTTCTTGCTTGGTAAGAACCTCTCCCCATCTTGTACACAGCTTATGGGTTTCCCCACCCAGGTGCATGACTTTTCACTTTTGGCACTGAAACCCAGCAGCCAAACCCTTGACCACTCCTTTAGTTTCCCCAGATCCCTAAGTATTCTCTCCACCCCTTCCTGAGCGTCCGCCCTGTTACAGATTTCTGTGTCATCCACAAAGAGGAACAACTCCCTCTCTAGTTTCTCAGCAATGTCACTTATGAGAACATTGAGGAGGACAAATCCCAGTATTGATCCCTGTGGCACCCCACTAGTCACTTTTCCATCCCCAAGTGTCTGCCATTTACCACCACACTCTGCCTTCTATCCTTTAACCAGATAGATACGCAGCATACCACTTTCTCCCCAACCTCGACTGCTCAGTTTCTTAACTAACCTTTCCGTCTTGTACAGTTTTGAACGCCTAGCTGTAATCCAGATAGGCCACATCCACTGCCCTCCCTGATCCACATCCCTAGTGATCCAGTCAAAGAAATCTATGAGATTTGTTTGGTATGACCTCCTCCCTGTGAAACTATGCTGCTGGTGGTCCTACAGCTCATATGTCTACAGGTACTCCATCAGCCTCCCTTTCCCACCACTGATGTGAGACTGGCCTGTAGTTGCTAGCCTCTTCCTTGCTGCTGCTCTTGTGCAGGGGACAACATTGGCCCTCTTCCAGTCCACTGGAATTACCCCCATCTCCAATGAGGTGCTGAATAGTGTTGCCAGAGGGGAAGCTAACAACATGCTCAATTATTTTAGAACCCTTGTGTGAATCCCATCCAATCCCATCACCTTGTTCTTCTTTAGGGCTTCCAATCCCTTTCGGACTGTCTCCCCTGAAAAATCACTAGTGTCCACTCCTTTTGGTGTCTGCTGATACATGTTGATTTGTTCCTCCCCCCATAAAGTCCAAGCAGAAGTACTCATTTAGAATTTTAGCCTTTTCCCAATCTTCTGCACAGTCCCCTCCACCCTCCGGATTCTCACTATCTCACCTCTTGCTTTCTTCTTTTCACTCATGTATCTGAAGAAAGTCTTATACCCTTTCTTGACCTCTTTGATGATCCTGTCCTCTGTTTGTTCCTTAGCTGTCCTCACCCTCCTCCCTGTTTCCTTTTGCGTTTCTAGATGTGCCTCCCTGTGCACCTTCATCTGGGTCTCCATGTACTTCTCAAATGCTATTTTCTTCTCCTTCACCACCTTAACTACCTCCATTGACAACTATAGTGGCCTCTTCCTTCTGGAAGCTGCATGTCTACAAAGTCATTGACAGCGTGGATGTCATCCATAGGAAGGCTACCAAAATGGTGTGCGGGTTGCACAAGAAACCATACCAGGAGAGGCTGTGGGAGCTCAACATGTACTCTCTGGAAGACAGGAGAGCAAGCAGGGGCATGATTAAGACCTATAGGTACCTCATGGGGGTGAACAAGGTGCAAGAGGGGAGTCTTTTCAGAGGAGGAGCACCAAAACATGTGGGCATACTATGAAGTTTGGGGGTGGAGTTTAAGAGAGATATGAGGAAATACTTATTCACAGAAAGTGTGGTGGATGCCTGGAACAGCCTGCCACTAGAGGTGGTGGGGACAAGGACAGTGGGGAGCTTCAAGCATGTATGGAGTAAGTGCATAGGCATGATAGGTAGAGGAAAAGGAGGGGGGGGCACCTCTGACTGAATAGGGTCCAAGGTGTAGTAATAGGCAGGGAATATCAGAAAGACTAGATGGACCTACCAGTCCTTTTCTGCAGACATATTCTATGTTTCTCTGTTTCTCCTTCCCTTGTTTACCTCCTTCAAAAAAGCATGCTATTGTTTTAGCTATTCCCTCCTTGATCTTTTTCCATTGTTCTTCACTACCCCCAGGTCATCCCCTTCTTCAAGGTATTTACTGAGACAATCTCCCATTTATTTAAAAACTGCCCTTCTGATGTCCAGAACCTTTGTCTTAGTGTGTTTTTTATCTTGACCAATTCTTATGTAAGACCACATACTACTGTGATTGCTTGTGCCCAGAGGACTACTCACTGTGATGTCTACAATGCTGTCTATTTGCAAATACCAGGTCCAGCACTACCATATTCCTGGTGGGTTCTGTAGCCAACTGCCTGACAAATTCCCTCTGTAGGGAGTTGAAGGTGACCATGCTTCTTGCTGTAGCTGTGTCCAGAATGTTCCAGTCTATGTCATGAAGGTTAAAATCACCCATAATCAGTACTTCCCCCTTACTTGCCATAAAGTCAATGGCCTCTCCCAAAACCTTGTCTAACTCCTCCCCTGTGTTGGTGGTCTGTAATGGTCCCAGAGCCTCTTTCTAAGCTGACCCATAGTACATTCAGGTCTCCCTTATTCCCTGGTGTCCCTGTATCTCTGTGACCTTTATACCTTCCCTCATATTTAACCCACCCACCTGCACTTTTCCTCCCTGTCCTCTCCTCTCCAGGAACATGGTGTAGTATGCTATGTCCACTTCTCAGCTATGTTTGTTGGTGCACCATGACTCTGTTATGGCCACCAGATTCAGGTCTGCCTCAACAATGATTGCATCAGGAGTAGAATGCAATTTCCTAGGTTCCTTGTGCTGGCACCCATGGATCTTCCTCCTTGTGTCCCTCATACCCCTATTCTGCCTTTTCTTCCTGTTTCCATCCTTTGCCCTTCCTACATTTCCCTAGTCCATTCCTCTCCTTTTCACTATCCTTCTTCCCTTCTGCCTACCCTCCTTAACCCTTCTCCCAGCTTTAGTTCTTTTCCTGACCCACCTCACCTGCCTCCTTGTCACACCCCTCTATCCCTGGGAAATTCATTTCCCTAGGCTTCTCCACTCTGCCTCTCAATTCTTTGGGAGGCAATCTCTGCCTCCTTAGTTGTTCTGCATTCCACTTGGCTAGTTTAAATGCCCGTCAAAGTAGCATTTAAACATTCCATCAGGACTGCCATTCCCTCCTGGATGGATGGAGATAATTTCTTTGTACAGGCCTTTATCCCTGCCCCCCTGGTAGAACACCAGTCCCTCATGTCACCAAAACCTTCTCACTGCATCATGCCTTCAACCACTCATTGAATGCCCTGGTGTGTGTTCCTTAACCTTCCCCGGTCATATACAGGTAGCACCTCAGTAAAGGCCAACATGCAAGCTACCTGCTTCCAAACCCTTCCCAGCTTCCTAAACCTATCCTGCACCACTCCTGCTGTGTCTCTTGCCAGGTCATTGGTCCCTAGATGAACAGTGACATCTAGCTCCTCTGTACCCCTATTCCTGATGATCTCTACAATCGCCTTCCTGTCTTTCCCACTGAAGTACCTGGTAGGCACTTTACTACCCTGTCCTCCTTCCTTGCTCCCCAACTCTGACACCTGACTATTGAGTCCCCCCACCAGCATCTACCTCCTCCTTGGTTGGGTTCCTCCCCCAGTGGGGCCTCCTCCCCTTCTCACAGCCTGACATGCTTCCTCCTGGCTTCCCTGTCCTGCCAGAATGGCAAAGGAATTATGCAGATGTAAGGACTGAGGGGTGTTCTCATTCCTTTGCCCTACCCTTCCAGAGCCCACCAAGGTCCAGCCACTCTGCCTATTTTCTGGATTCTTTTGAGGTGAGGGTGTAGCAGCAATCTTGGTTGCCCAGGGTGAGGCAGATGGTACCCTGTGCTCATACCAGTTCAGCCCTGAGTCCAGTGACCTCTTCTCTCAACCCAGAGAGGTGCCTGTATATGGGGCAGTATCTCAGTCTCCAGAACGTGTCTCTGAAGATTGTGACCCCATACACATTTCACAGCATCACTTCTTCATTCGCATGCCTGATTACTGTTTTTCCTCTTAACTACTTGCCCTAGACAGAGTGTTTACATTTTTAGCTTCTTATACCCTTTTTTAACCCTTACCCTAGAGCGCTACTTTTCTTATTTCAAATGTGAAAAAAGAGCTTTCTCTGCAGGTCATGCGGCTTGTTAACAACATAGATATGCTCAATGTGTGCTCCTTGTAAAAATGCTGAGTCATGACATTGAGTGATGAAAGGAAATCAAGTTCCTTTGGACATGCTTCACTGGTGTACAAAACTCAGATTTTGGCAAGTTCACTAAATGAGAATTTAACATCAGCTAATCCATAATTGGGATTTGATAGTAACTTGGATTGTGACTTTATGGAGTTTGGATTGATTTCCATAGGGTTGTTTTCAGTGTTCTTGCCATCCAACTATAAAATACTTTTCTCCAAAGCCTGTTAGTTCTAAAATGTGATTTTTTCAATATATCCTATGTCTTACCAAACATAGTTTTATTTTCATTGAAATTAAACAAAATCTAGATTTTAACTCTTAATATAATTGCAAATTTGGGCATGTGAGTAGTCTCTTTAGTATCTCAGGCTTACTATTGCTTCAGCTCATTTTGAAACATATTAGCTTTTTTTCTCATTTCCTAAGGTCCTCTGATGATGTTGTCTTACTTCTTTCCTGATGTTCATTGAAGGGAACATTTATAAACAGTGGACATCATAGTCTGAAAGTCCATTAACAGATCTTTTAAACGCGAGGCACTGGGCTTACCTGTAGCTGGCAGCAGTCCAGAGAATGTGTAGTCTGTTTAAGTGTATGAATGTTCTCCGTTAATGGTACCGTAATCTGGTGACATCAATTGACCGAAACCTCAATGAACATTTCACTGTAGGCTTTCACTGAACTGATGTCTATGGGTTTTAGAAAGATCCTTCCTCCCACTGAGGAGCCTGAGGTCGTGAGGGCTGCACCTTGGGTGCCCTCCCTGCCACCGTGATCGCCGCTGCTGGTCGCCTGGGACACCCCCGGCCCCCAAGGGCCGACAATCGTGAGGGCGCTGAAAATCACCCGCCCTGCCTCCCCACAGTGCTCAGATCCTTCCCCCCTCCCGCCGAGGAGCCTGAGGTCATGAGGGCTGCACCTTGGAGTGCCCTCCCTGCCACCGTGATCGCCGCTGCTGGTCGCCTGGGACACCCCGCCCCGAGGAGCCGACGATCGTGAGGGCCACTGAAAATCACCCGCCCTGCCTCCCCACAGTGCTCAGGTAATTTCAGGCCTAAATCCTACCGCCATGGCCCTTGAGTAGCCTACCTGGGGCGCTGAAGCGGATCGCTGCTATTTCTGGCGCCTTTCAGAGTGAGCACTGCACCACCGTGACTTTGCTCTCGCTGTTTCAGCGGTGCCCTGAAGCAGGACAGCGTGTTTGATGCGGTCTTTGAGTTGACTTGAATTGTTTTTAATGAGGGCAGGAGCTGGACAATGTAGGCAGCTTACAACCAACAAAGGAGTTAACCGGAGACTCGTATGTGAGCAGAGGAAAACGTGGCACTGGCTTAAAACAGAAGCTACGTGTTTGGTGCTATAATGCATGTGGTGTCTGGTGACTGGGATTGTGAAATGTCTGTAGCAACTTAGGCAATTTAAACAGTAGTTTTTTTTTCTTTTTTTTTTTTTTTCTCTGTCCCCAGATATCTACATTACAGTGAAACTCTAAGTAAAATTAATCTAAGTGATCTATACTGTGGTTGTATAAGGAGGCACTGCCTCACGTCTGTGAGGAATGGATCAGGCTAATTTTAGGGACGGACATTGCTCTTAATGCCTTGTTGTACAGCCATTGTCTAGCCCTCGCGTGCTCCAGTACCGCCACCACCCTAAGGCTACTCCCCTATCTGCCTACTTAACCTCTTCTTTCTCCCCTCCACAGATCCTTCCCCTCCTGCCGAGGAGCCTGAGGTCGTGAGGGCTGCACCTTGAGTGCCACTCCCGCCACCGTGATCACCGCTGCTGGTCGCCTGGGACACCCCCGGCCCCCGAGGAGCCGACGATCGTGAGGGCCGCTGAAAATCACCCGCCCTGCCTCCCCACAGTGCTCAGGTAATTTCAAGGCCTAAACCTACCGATTGGCCCGCGGTAGCCTACCTGGGGACACTGAAGCGGATTGCTGCTATTTCTGGTGCCTTTCTTCAGAGGCGCACCCGCACCGCCGTGACTTTGCTCTCGCTGTTTCAGCCGGTGCCCCGGAGCAGGACAGCGTGTTTGATGCGGTCTTTGAGTTGACTTGAATTGTTTTTAATGAGGGCAGGAGCTGGACAATGTAGGCAGTTTACAACCAACAAAGGAGTTAACCGGAGACTCATATGTGAGCAGAGGAAAACGTGGCACTGGCTTAAAACAGAAGCTACGTGTTTGGTGCTATAATGCATGTGGTGTCTGGTGACTGGGATTGTGAAATGTCTGTAGCAACTTAGGCAATTTAAACAGTAGTTTTTTTTTTTTTTTGTTTTTTTCTATGTCCCCAGATATCTACATTACAGTGAAACTCTAAGTAAAATTAATCTAATGTGATCTATACTGTGGATGTATAAGGGAGGCGCTGCCTCACATCTCTGAGGGTAATGATCAGGCCAATTTTAGGGACACGGATATGCTCCTAATGCTTTGTTGTACAGCCATTGTCTAGTCCCATGCGTGCTCCAGTACCGCCCACCCCCAAGGCTACTCCCCTACCTGCCTATTAACCTCTTCTTTCTCCTCTCCACAGATCCTTCCCCTCCCGCCGAGGAGCCTGAGGTTGTGAGGGCTGCACCTGGAGTGCCCTCCTGCCGCCGTGATTGCCGCTGCTGGTCGCCTGGAATCACCCCGCCCCGAGGAGCCGACGATCGTGAGGGCCGCTGAAAATCACCCGCCCTGCCTCCCCACAGTGCTCAGGTAATTTCAAGGCCTAAACCTACCGCGATGGCCCTGAGTAGCCTACCTGGGGCAGCTGAGCGGATCGCTGCTATTTTTGGTGCCTTTCTTCAGAGTGGTGCCCCCACTGCACCGTGACTTTGCTCTCGCTGTTTCAGCGGTGCCCGGAGTGGCCCCACCACCCCACCACCACCCTTGGTTGGCTCTCGCTATATTGAGTTTCTGTATCACATGGCCTTGCAGAACCAATCAGCCTACTTTCCCATCTGCTGGTTATATCTTTCCAGCACTAGAGGAGTCTGCCCTCACTTTCTACTTTTCTTTTGGAAATGTCTCTACTTAGCTTATATCTTGCTACGCTGGCTCCTCCTATCCCCGCCTTTACCTGCTCCCCACCCCTATATCCCACCTCTACCTGCCATCGACTAAAACACCCTCCTCCGCTCTCAGTATTCTGCTCTCCCATCAGACTGCCCAACAACTATCTCCTGGCTATCCCCACATCCTCCTGCACCTGGATCACCTCACTACTCCCCCACCCACCCACCACCTAAGTGCTACTCTCAGTATTGCGATTTCTATCACAGAGGTCCCTCTCCTCGCTAGCGCCCATGAGTTCTGTTCTCCTTCCCATCCCATGCACCTCCGGGTGCAGTGTATACGTCGACCACATAGATACCCTACCCCAGCAACCAGCACCTTGCGAGGCGCCTAATTTTACTGCTGTTTCTGCTCTCCGGCAATGTGCACCCGAACCCGGAGCCCGCCGCCTCTGCCATACCTCAGCCTACTGGAGGCAAAGGCCTCAGACGCCTTTATCAATATATGCAGTCTCCTAAGAAAACTGCTGCCCTCCAGTGCTGGGTCTCCCAACACGCCCCCAAAATTTTCATGCTTGCAGAAACCTGGCTCTCCTCCCACACACCTGACTCTGCTGCCTCTCTTCCAGGTTTTCCCTGTTTAGGGCCGATAGGATGGGCAGGCGTGGTGGGGGTGCTATTTACCTGTGCGACTCGCTCCTCGGCCATGCCCTCTCCAACCCCGAGCTTAGCTACGGGGTGCAAGCCATTACCTTAAAAATCTCCCCCCACCCAGGTCGTGGCCCCCTTTATCTAACTGTGGCTTACCTACCCCCGGGGCCTAAAAAAGATCTTGCGGTCGCCTCCCTTCTTGACTACCTATCCACTCTACCCCGGGAGGCCGAACAACTAATCTTGGGTGACTTAAACACCAACTGGCTCAGCCCATCTTCTGACAATATTAAGAACAAGCTTGCAGCCCTCGACCTGTCCCAATTGATCACCCAGCCCACTAGGATTAACAAAGTAACAGGTACTAGTTCCCTTCTGGATGTAGTCCTCTCCAACCGGCCACATAAAATAGGGTCTGTGCAAGTTCTTGCGGACTCGCTCAGTGACCACTCCCCTATCATCTGCTCTTGGTCATCCCCCACTCTCAGCTCGGTGTACTGCAAGACCCCACGACGCCGTTTTCTCCCCAGAGGTCTTGTGAACCTCAAATGGCACCTGGCCCATGTCAACTGGACCCCAGTGGCCTGCGCACCTGACATCAACTCTGCCCTAACTTACCTCACCACAGTTTTCAACCATGCTTGTGACCTGTTTGCCCCTTTCTGCATTCCCAAGTTAAAAAAACGGACTGCTGCATGGATAACCCCTGCACTGATCCACCTACTAAAAAAAAGGGATGACCTCTGGCACATAGCTAATGACTCCGGTAGATTGGCCGATAGGCAAGCCTACAGGGCAGCCCGCAATCAATGTACCTGGACCATCAGGCAGGCTAAAGTTAAATACTACCAGGCTGCCTTGACATCCTCCTGGGGCTCGTCCAGAGCTTTCTGGGACAACATAAAAGAACTGAATGGGAATGTCCGCCCCCCCATCCCAGATTGTCATAAATGGGGCTGTCTCAACTGACCTACTGTGTGTCGCTGACTGCCTTAATAAGACTTTCACAGATTTAAGTGCTGTCCTTCCTGCCCACTTTTTTGACCCGGTTGCCACACCCTCTCTTACTCCAACTCCCTGGCCACAATTCCAATTCCAAATGATCTCACCACATGATGCCAAATCTTTCCTACTAAGATCCCTTACCTCTCAGAACCCAAGTAGTGACCCTCTCGACTCCAAAATACTTGCCATCGCTTGATGTCATGCTTATCCCCTCACGCTTATCATAAATAAATCCTTATGCCTAGGCCAATTCCGGAGGCCTGGAAGCATGCTGAAATAACTCCCATCCACAAGTCTGGGGACCCTACTCTGCCTAACAACTACAGGCCCATCTCCATCCTCCCCCATCCAAAAGCTTTAGAAAAATCGTAAACACACAGCTCACGGAATACCTATCCAAACACAACCTCTTATGTCCCGGAGCAACATGGTTTAAGTCTGGCCACAGCACATCTACTGCCCTCCTGGAATTCTCCCACCACATACACTCCGCACTTGACAATGGCCTGCTCGCAGGGCGGTTTTCATAGACCTTTCAAGGCCTTGACACGGTGTGCCACCCCCTGCTCTTACTCTCCCTGAGCAACTGGGCCTCTCCCACCCCTTAAGTGGTTCAAAGCTACCTTCACAACAGGACCCAAAGAGTCAAGCTCAATGGAACCCTCCTCCAACCTACCTGTACTCTCTGGGGTCCCTCAAGGCTCCATTCTTGGACCAACTCTTTTCAGCCTATTCCTGAACACCCTCCCTAGTTCCTGTTCCAGCAAAATGCTGCTCTATGCAGACGACGCCGTAGTCCTAGCTACTCACTCGGATCCTCTCTCTCTCCAAGGCATATTACAAAACGCTTTCCTTCAAACTGAAAAATGGTTCAACAGCCATCGTCTAGTCCTTAATCTAAAGACATAGGCAAAACAGCGCCAAGGACTTTCCCATCCACATCACCACCAGCATGCTCCTCCCAAATGAACAAGTATCATCCTATAAGTACCTGGGCATCACCTTTGACTCCGGCCTTACCTTCCATGTCCACTTCAAAGCCCTGTCATCTGCCATGAACTCCAGGATCGGGCTTCTCTACTGCCACAAAGACTGCCTCCCTGAACCCGCCTTAAAATTAGCCATTGCCTCATCGGTGTTATCACTGGCCGACTACGGGTTCTAATCTCACGCAGCTGCTGACACCACTGCCCTATCTAAGGTCCAGACCATGACATCACAAGCCTGTAGGCTCCTTATCGGTGCCTACAGCAGAACCCACACCTGTCTGCTATACTCCAGCACAAATATACTCACTCTTGAGGAAAGACTGAAATATCAAACCTGCCTGCTGGCTAAAAGTCTGTGTCAGGCCTTTGCCCTC
Organism: Neoceratodus forsteri; assembly: GCA_016271365.2. Taxonomy (NCBI): domain Eukaryota; kingdom Metazoa; phylum Chordata; order Ceratodontiformes; family Ceratodontidae; genus Neoceratodus; species Neoceratodus forsteri. The sequence goes on from CM028136.1 coordinate 386,125, forward strand.
CTGGGGTCTCTGGACCCTTGCAGCTGGCTACTAGGTCCCTGCCCACCGTAAAGTCCTCCACTGCCACCTTCGTTGTTCCGAGGGCCAAGACCTCTCGCTGCCAAAGGTCCTTTCATCACTTGGCCCCGCGTTTGTTCAACTCCCTTCCTGAATCTATCTCCAAGATCCCGGGGATTGGCCGTTTCAAAACCACCCTCCGTGAGCATATCATTGACAGCCAATGCTGTAGATGCCTGTAGCTAATCCGGTTCTGCCCACCGTTTTTAAGACTAGCTACTAGTTGTATGATGTATCTATTGCTTTGTTACAATGCGTGTAACTCTACAAATGTTGTACCAGTATAGCTGCTGCCTGTAATCTTTATTTTAAAGTGTGTCTATGTATTTTTTCACCCGTGTGTTCATCCCTGTCTCAACTCACCTAATTGCTGTCTCCCCCCCCTTACGACGAGGTACCTTTGTAAACGAGTCCATGACTCAAAGGTTGTAAAACTGATTGTCTCCAATAAATAAATAAATAAATAAAAATACAAATATTGGGCAGGAAAAAGACAATATCAGCAAGATACTACAAAGAAAGGAAAACTATTAAAAAAACACAAGAAAGACTACACTAAGAATATAGACAAGAACATACCCATGCCCAAATGTACAGTTATATCAAGAAGTAAACAAGCATTTGTCAATGCCGAATGTTTGCTTGCTGGTATTAGCATTGGAAATGCAGGAGTTAGACAGATGCAGAATAGGAATGGCAGTGAAGTATTGAACTTCATGCCAACCCCACCTCCACACTGCAGAGATGGACAGGCATTGGGGTATGCGTTTGGGTTGTTGCCCATAACGTGTATGCCATTTCACCTCACCCTATCCTGCAGACACCAAGTGTTCAGGTGTGCCTTGGGGTATTCGGCTTTACAGTCACCCCACTCCATAAGGACATACACTGAAATAGATGCAATATAGGAGAATGGGGTGAACTCTAGGGCTGAAGTGTCCAAGGCACACCTTGATAACTGTCACTGGCTGCAGGGTGGGGGGTTGGGGTGGAATGGCATGAGCATTACAGTCGGCAATCCAAAGGCACACTCCTGATGCCTGTTAGTCTGTACAGGGTGGGACAATATGGTTAGAAACCCTAACACCCCGGGCGTTTGTTGGTATTTGTATTACAGATTTTCAACATGGCCTTTTTGTGACCCCCACCTCATGAAAGCATTTGGGACCTCTTCTCATGAACAGTGACACTGTGATTTTGTTAATGTGTCCTGAACTTTGAGCTCCCACAGCAACTGTGCCATTGTGCGCCAGATGTATGAAAACACAGATTGGGCAGTATTTGAAGAATAACAGCTGTACTAATTCATAGGGAGATGTGAAAAGATGGCAATGTTGAAAATCTGCAGTGAAGATATTAAAAATGCTCGAACTTCCGAGCATACGTGGAAACTGCACAACGCATGTGCATAACACAGTCATTTAGTGGAATTATTTCACCAAATTTTCAACATAGGCATTTTGTGACCTCTGCTCATGAACACTGTCACTATGATTTTCTTAATCTGTCATGAACATTGATTTCCCACAGCAACCACGCTTATTCTGTGCCATATCGTAAGCACATATGTCAGGCAGAATATGAAAAATGACAGCTGTACTGTTCATAAGGAGGTGTGAAAAAATGCCAGTGTGGAAAATCTGGAGTGAAAATACTACAAATGTGCAAAAGTATGAGGATGCGTGAAAACTGTGCAATGTACACTCATTACACAGTTATTTTATGGACTTTTGTCACCTCTGCTCATGAACAGTGTCACTGTGATTTTCTTAATCTGTCCCGAACACCGACTTCCCACAACAACCGCGCTATTGTGTGCTGGAAGTGCGAAACACATTTCCGCCAGGAAGTGAAAATGACTGCTACATTGTTCATAAGGAGGTCTGAAAAATACCAATGTTGAAAATCTGGAGTGAAAATACTACAAATTTGCGAGAGTTATGAGGTGTGTGTGGAAACTGCACAACGCACGCTCATAACACAGACATTTTATGGACGCTTGTCACTAAATTTTCAACATCGGCATTTTAGGACCTCTGCTCATGGACAGAGTCACCGTGATTTTCTTAATCTGTCCCAAACACTGATTTCCCACAGCGGCCGCACTATTCTGCCCCAGAAGTGAAAAACACATTTTGGCCATGATGTTTAAAATGTCAGCTGTACTGTTCATAAGGAGGTGTGGAAAATGCCAAAGTTGAAAATCTGGAGTGAAAATATGATAAATTCATGAAGTTATGAGCATGCATGAAACTAAGCAAAGCTTGCAGTAAAACAGTGACTTTTGGGATTTTTTTTCACCAAATTTGCAACATAGGCTTTTGAGAGCCCACCTCATGAACAGTTGCCCTGTTGTTTCATTAATCAATCCCAAAAGGTGATTCCATGCAGTGACCAAGAAATCACCTTTAGGGACCAAATAATGCAATAACCCCATGATGAAAATTTGGTGCCAAAATTCCCAAAATGCCCGACATATGCACCAAAGTTGAAAAAAACTATTTATGCCATTATACAGCTTACCAGCATTTCTTCAGTTCACAGGTGGCTTTGAAGAGTGCAGACGGTTCTCAGTCCACCGAAGATCATCGCGCCAGGCTCAGAGGTAAGCATGGGGTGAGGGGGTGGAGAGGTGGGGTATGCAGAGGGTGGGCATCGGTTGGGGAAGGGCACCAGACACTTCGAGTGACCATTTTCTCATTTACAGGTTAAAAATACAGACAATGTGGGTCAGTTTTCAACTTTTGCAGGTGTGTTTGGTACACTGGGTTGGCTCCCAGTGTGCCACTGGCATTTGTGGGAGGGGACCAAAGCCAATGGGGATTGTGCCTCATCAGCACAGAAACAAGTGGGGGTGCATGATGCTGAGGGGATTGGGCATCCTCACGCACAGGCACAAAATCATTGGGGCCAATATGCTGACAGGAGTGGGCCTCCTATCAGCAACTGGAACTGGGAAGGGGGACTGAAGCCAATGGGGATTAGGCCCCCCATCAGCACAGAAACATGAGTGGGGGGCGCATGATGCCAAGGGGATTGGGCACCCCCTCAGCACACAACTGAAATTGGAGGTGGACATTATGCCGACGGGGAGTGGGCACCCCATCGGCAAATTAAATGGGTCAGGGGCATGCCAACAGGGGGATTGGGCACCCCATCAGCTTTCATGGGGCTCTGAGGTAGTGGCATAGAGCTGCCATGTTCCTGGAAATGTTACACCAGGCAGGTACCACCCTGCAATGACGGGTTGCTCCCTCATTGCAGCGAATGGCTGACGCTGCAATGACGAGGCGGCCCTGATTGCAGCAGCAAAATCGTTCATAATTTGGTGGCACTTCTGCAGAACCAGTGTCATCAGAACACTGGGCCTGCATTGGTTGAGCACTGCCAAGCCCAAAAATGCAGTGCCGGCATTGGCCACCACAGTGTCGCACCTCCAGAACCCGCTTCTCCTAAGCTATCACATAATGTTTCTTGCGCATGCCATGCTACACAAAAGAAATGAGATTATGTTTCCTTTAATAATTTGTACATTGTAGCAGCCTTCAGCCTGTTATCTTGTAAAACAGGGTCAAAGGTACTGATGCTTTGTATCACAAATTATAAAATGGAAGAATTCTTTGAGAGCAAACATTGGATGCTTTTCAAGCTCCACATTAACTGAATTGTATGCAGCACTTTGCATGGAATGAAAGTGCATTTGGATAGTGCAATAGAATAATCATCTAGCCCTTTGAGAAAGACTGCACATATTGCCTATACTTTGGTAAAAACAGGAATTTGAAATGTATTGTACAAATATTTCTTCATTTCTATAAATTAGGAAGCTGTGATTCCATGGATTTCACAAGTGATGCTGGGGATGTGTCAGAAATGGAAAATAAAGTTTTAAAAGGTCCAGGGCTAGCTTCCAGACCACATTCAAACAGTGGGTGGGAAACAAATCAGCAGGAAGTAAGAGTCACAGAAGAGGCTGACCGGCACTTGGAACATTACACTGCTCCTCCCAGAGGTGATGTACCTCAGAAAAGCATTTTTTCTGGCTATCATGGAACTTTAATCAAAGAAGACACTGCTTCTGGAGCCACAAGAAAGCAGCTGCAAGCAGTAGAAAGCAGCAGAGTGGTAAGTTCAACAAACTATGCCAAATGACAAATGCTATTGATGTGTCAGTTAACCAGCTGAGTATCACAATGGTATATAGCAGCAGTTTTGCTTATGTAGCAGATAATTCTTGGGAACTGTTTGTGAATTATGATTTTATAATTAATGGTCTCGCTTTCTCCCATTGCCAAAATGTCAGTAAGAATGCCGTAACACCTGAGTAGGTGTTAGGGCATTCACGCAACTCCCTTTGAACAACAAAGCGCCGAGACTAAACATAGCGAACGTTAAATTGTTCTGTCACAGAAGCGGAGTTTCATTGTCCTTGTTTCAAGAACAGTACTGACTTGAAAATACCTACTTCTCTGCATTACCTCCATCCCCTAACACACTCTTGTGCTTCTAGGCTCAGTGGTAAACTGAGGTAATGCAGAGAAGTAAGTGTTTTTCTTGCCAGTACTTTTATGGAAACAGGGATAGCTTGAAGCTCACGCTCTGTTTATTTAAAACGGAGCTCTTCAATTATATAATATGGAGAGAGGTAATAAATCGAGTTTAATTCTTTCGTTGTTGGATGAGCACTTAAATCTTCGGCCGCCTCGGGTTTATGCCATCCAACAACTCGGTGTGTAAAATTCTCAGAACACACTTCTCCCCATACTTTATCCTATATGTATAGTATAGGTTGAGAGTTGGCAGGGATCCAGGTTAGCAAACAACTTGAGGTGCAGCAATACCTGCTATGTAGTAAGTATGGTAAACATAAATAGTTTGGTAAGGTATGATGTTACAATGCAGCAGGTGCTATATTACCTAGTCATCTCATTCTGTGAATAGAAAAACATTTTTCTAAACTGATTCACCAGTACTAGTAATTAAATCTATTTCATGAAAAAGTATAAAATTGAGTGTGTTTTTTTTTAACTTTGACTTCATGGGTTGGATTCTTTAAGGGAACTGAAATTTTTATCTCTGAAATTATACTTTTTTTTCACATACTGTATGAAGGAATACAGAACAAATTACCTTTCAGGGGTAATAATACAATTATAGATCAAAGGAACACTTCCAACCAATTAGAGTACTTCCTTCCCTTGTGGGTGAAACTGTTTCTGTAAAGAGTAATTCATGCACAGGTGCTATAGAAACTGGCTCATTTGGGGGAGGGTTTTCAACATTTTAATATACCTGTATTAACAATTGATCTAGAACAAATATATATTAATACTGTTGGACAGACCAATATTATGGTGGTAAGACTGATCTCTCTTACATTCTTAAGGTATCAGAATTTTATCTTCAGTTTACAGTTCTCATACTCTAAGAATGCATGTGAGACCCCACAACCACAATGCTATTAATATACAACCAGGGATCACTTTTTACGGCTGCAGTAGGCAGAGCCTACAGACATTTCGCATGTACAAAAGGACTGATATCATGTTTTCTGTCTATAGAACTGACCGAAGGTGTCAATAGTCTCCTCTTCTCCTCTACCTTACCCTCTTCCAAGAAATGTTTTCTGCCCTCAAATACATATGCTTTCATGTTAGTCAATGGTTGCAGGGTATTGTTTTCTTTCTTAAATGGGGGTACAAGAACTGGAACCTGAGTAGTGGGAAGCAGCATTAGTTTTTGGGGGGAGTAAGATCCACCCCCACCTCCACCTAATAAGCTTCTAAAGATCCACTCCCACCTTTTTTTGATTCATGTGGGAGGGGCATGAGGTGGATCTATCATGCTAGAACACGACACACTAGTTTGGGACCTTGAACAAAGCAACATAATAAGTCTATGGAGTGATCGAGTTGTGGAGCCCTGCATTTTATTAAGGACTAGAGAAGAGAAGATTCTTAATTCCTTCAAATTGACTTAAAAGCCTTGGAACAAATGATTATCAGAGCTACCTGGGGCCTCAGAAGGAAAAAGTAATTAAGGAGTGAATCTACAGCTCCCAAGGAAAACAATAGACACACAGCGTTCTAATTCAAGTTGAAAGAGCCACAGGTTTTTCTTAAACATTTATATACTAAAACATAAAGTTCAGCTTTATATATATATATATATTCATGGAAAAACTCTATTTAATGCATCAGTTAGGTTTGTTCCACAGTGACAAAAGTGAGGAAATTCAGTGTTGGTGTTCATCCCCAATCTGTCTCACCATCAGGCATCGGGGTCTGTTAGTCATTGGCCTAACTCTCACCCTATTCCATGTGCTAAGAAGCTGAGATGATGCAGTATAGGAGAATGGGGTGAGAGTTAGGCACAATGACCCAACACACACCCCGATGCCTGTTGGTGGGGGTGGGTGGGGTGGATGGTAGGGGTGGCAACCCTAACACCGAATTTCCTCACTTTTGTCACTGTGGGACAAACCTAACTGATGCATTAAATGGAGTTTTTTTTGCCATGAATTTCCTTCCTTTTTGAGAATGTGCACTATAAATAGTGAATGGTATGTGGTGGTGGGAGTGCGTGGCCTGCCATGCTTTCCGTTTTGTGTAATAACCCTTACAGTAACAGTAACGCTAACAGTAACAGGAACGGCAATGGTAACGGTAATCCTAATGGGAACATTAACACTAACAGTAACACCAATGCTAACTGTAACAGTAACAAGAATAGTAACGGTAACAAAACACATATGCAAATGGTAACGCAAATGATAAAATGTAAGTGATAATGCAAACGAAGAGGAAACAGTAATGCCAATGGAGACATGAAAGGAAATAGTAACTCAAACGGTAATGCAAGCGCAAATGGTAATGAACAAATAAACAGTAATGCAATTGAAATGCAAATGTTACAGTAACACCAACGATGACGCCAAAGGAAACAGTAACACAAACAGAACGAACGCTATATAACGATGTAAATACAAATGGTAATGCACACGGTGACGCAAAAGTAAATGCAAACAAAAATGGTAACAGAAATGCAAATGGTAACAGTAATGCAAATGCAAGCACAAATGTAAAGGGTAGTGCACATATTGATGTAAACAGAAATGCTAATGCAAACAGTAATGGAAATGCAAGCAGAAACACAACAGTAACAGTAACACAAACATGCACCCTTTCTTTCCCAAAAAGTTGTACTCAGAAGCACAGTGAATACGAAGAATGTTTGCATACTAATGGCCTCAGAGAAGAAAATGAGCACTTGGAATACTAAATGCCTTATATCTCAGGAACCGTATAATATAGAAAAAAATTTAAAATCTGTTGGGGGCTAAGCATCTTTCTGACAAAAGTCTTTATCTTGAACCGCTTTCAAGATACAGGCTCTCAAAAAGCACAGCGGACGCTGTAATGTTATCCTATGGGAAAACTGTCAACTTCAGAGTGCCATAACTTTACAGCCCTCTAATATTTTGTTACTAAACCAACAAAAGGCACATCTGTGGAATCATGGCTTTCTTCCCTCCACAATGCAGCCCAAAAGATCAAACCATTCTTTTGCAGCAGGATGGCAAAGATTCCCTATTGTTTTGGCCATAGTGTCGGAAAGTACTTTCACAAATCATGACAGTTTCGCAAATGAAATCACGAAAGGGTCACATACAAAAGTACTTTGCGACACTACTATTTACAAACATATTTCTGGGGTGGTTTACCCCCAAAAAAGACATGGCTAGCATCCTCAGAGCTTGACTAGGTGAACACAACAAGAATTGTGTCCCTAGAGGGTCCCAAATTTAAATGCCAAGCATTTCTGTGACCACTAACTGAAAACAAGATGGCCGATTTGCGACATTACAAGGGTTATTTGTGAAAGTAAAAAGTGCATTTGCGACACTTTCACATATTTTGTTAGCTTTTCCCATTGACTATAATGGGAAACTTGTTTTTTGAATAATTTTGAACCGTTTAATATTTTTTCACAAAATCTTCAAAAGGCACGTTAGGGACTCCGGCTGCATGTTCCCAGAAGGTATCAGACTGGTCGCACAAACCATGCGGGCTGTAGGTATGAGCAAAGTATGCACAAAAATGTGTAATTTATGTGTTTTTTGACACTCTGTAGCTCCACAACTGTACATTTGACCATAACAAACATTGGCAGTTCCAGAGATCTATGGTATCAGACCATGCATTCCAAATTCCAGACAAATCCATCATACGGTGGCTAAGTTATTAAGCTGCCAAATTTCAGATTTAACCTTAGATGGGGTACTCGTGCTCTAACTATAGTGGCACTACCTGACTACTATATATATACATATATATATATATATATATATATATATATATATATATATATATATATACATAGATACATAGACAGTGTCGGCAGATAAGGGCCTATGGCCCACCCAGTCTGCCCATTTGAGCTTGTAAGTTCAGTTTGTTTTCCTAGAAGTCTGTTTCCCTACCCCTGACCTCTAGAATTCCTTTATGTCTATCCCATGCATTCTTAAATCCGTGATTGTTTCAGCCCCACCACTTCCTCTGGCAGGGTGTTCCACTTGTCCACCACCCGTTCTGTGAAGAAATTCTCTCTCATGTTTCCTCTGAATCGTCCTCCCTCCAACTTCATCCCATGCCCTCTAGTCCTGGAACATCTTTTTCGCTTAAAAATAGTGTTTTCCTGCACCCTGTTTCTCCCTGTAAGATACTTGTATGTCTCTATCATATCCCCTCTCTCCCTCCTCTCCTCCAGGGAGTACATGTTCAGTTCCTTCAACCTGTCTTCATAGGACTTGTGATGCAATCCATGCACCATCTTTGTTGCCCTCCTCTGAACCTTCTCTACCCTGTCTATGTCCTTACGTAGGTATGGCCTCCAGAACTGTACACTGTACTCCAGGTGGGGCCTCACTAGTGTCTTGTATAGAGGAATTATGACCTCCTTTTTCCTGCTGGTGATGCCCCTGCCTATACATCCCAGCATCCTATTTGCTTTACCTGATGCCTTGTCACACTGTTTCCTACCTTGAGGTCATCAGAGATGACAACCCAAGATCTCTTTCCTGCTTGGTGCATGCTATATCCTCACCCCCAACTGATATATTGTGCCAGGGTTTTGTGCCCCATATGCATTATCTTGCACTTTTGCATTGAATTTCAACTGCCAAACCCTTGACCATTCTTCAAGTTTCTGCAGGTCCCTTCTCATTCTGTCTACACCCTCTGGTGTGTCTACTCTGTTACAGAGCTTTGTGTCAGCTAACAGTGAAATTCTGCCTTCTAGATCCTGCATAATGTCACTGATGAAGATGTTGAATAGGACCGGTCCCAGCACTGATCCCTGTGGTACCCCACTGGTCACTCTTCCTCTGTGGAGTGACAGCCATTTACCACCACCCTCTGTGTCCTGCCACCCAGCCAGTTACCTACCCACCACACTACTGTCCTGCCCACACCCATATTCCCCAGTTTGTGTAATAGTCTTCTATGTGGCACAGTGTCAAAGGCCTTGCTGAAGTCCAGATAGGCCATGTCCACTGCCCTCCCCTGATCCACCTCCCTAGTCACCCAGTCAAAAAATTCAATGAGGTTGGTCTGACATGACCTCCCCCTGGTGAAACCATGCTGCCTTGGGTCCTGTAGTCCATTGACAACCAGATGTTCCACCAATCTCTCCTTCAGTAGTGCTTCCATGATCTTTCCCACTACCGAGGTGAGGCTGACTGGTCTGTAGTTCCCTGCTTCCTCTTTGTTCCCACTTTTGTATAAGGGGACTACATCTGCTGTCCTCCAGTCTTTGGGTACCTCCCTATTTCCAGTGATTGGCTAAACAGGATAGCCAGAGGTTCAGCCACCACCTCTTAGTTCTTTAAGGACCCTGGAGTGCACCCCATTTGGCCCCATTGCTTTGTCAACTCTTATTACTTCCAGTTCCTTCAGGACCCTTTCTCGTGTAAAGGGACTTGTGTCCATTTCTGCACCATTCTCACCCCTTGTACTCCCTTCAGACCCATTACCCTCCTCTTCCTCAGTAAAGACTGAGCAGAAATACCTGTTCAATATGTCAGCTTTACTGTTGTCATCCTTCACGCGACTCCCATCCTCCCCCTTCAGTCTCACTATCCCTCACTTTGTCTTTCTTTTTTCACTTATGTACCTGTAAAAGGTTTTGTCCCCTTTAACCACTGATTTTGCAATGTGTTCTTCTGTCTGAGCTTTGGCTTCCCTTACACACTTCCCTGCCTCCCTTTGTTTCTCTGGTACTTCTCCCTATCCCCTTCTGCCTGTGTCTTTTTGTTGCCTGAATGCAATCTTTTGGCTTTCACTTTCTTTGCTACCTCTTTGGAAAACCATAATGGTCTCCTCTTCCTTTTCCTCTTGCTAACCTGCTTAATGCATAATTCTGTTGTTCTTATAATCCCCATTTTAAATACTGCCCACTGTTCTCAACCCCTGCTTCCTGTCCCATTCCCTTAATGCTTCTTTCAAGTATCTCCCATTTTCCCAAAGTCTGCCCCTAAAATCCAGAATACGTGTTTTTGTGTGGTTTGGTTCTGCTCTTTCTGTGATTTCAAACCACAATGACTGGTGGTCACTGTTACCCAGGTGCTCCCCCACTGTTACCCCCATCACACTGTCCCTGTTTGTGAGCACAAGGTCCAGTATTGCCTTCTGCCGAGTTGGTTCCATGACCAGTTGCTTGAGGAAGGCACCCTGAAGGGAGTCCAGGATAAATCTGCTCCTAGTTGATGCTGCTGCTGGGATGCTCCAGTCCACGTCTGGAATATTGAAGTCTCCAACCAGTACTACTTCACCCTTGTCTGCCATCCTTTGGATGGCTAGCATCAGCTCCCTATCTGTTTCTTCTTCCTGGGCTGGTGGTCTATATACCACACCTGTGTGATGGCTGCCCCATTTTCCTTTCCAGCTTAACCCACAGTATCTCTCCCCCATTTTGTTCCTTCTGGATCTCTGTGGCCCTTATGTCATTTTTCACATACAGTGCCACTCCTCCTCCCTTCCTGCCTCCTCTGTCTCTTCTGAATATGTTGTAGCCAGGTATGGCCATCTCCCAGTCATGGTTATCATTACACCAGGTTTCAGTGATGGCCACAATATCCAGGTCTGACTGTACCATGACAGCCTCCAGATCTTCCATCTTGTTGCTAAGGCTCCTGGCATTTGCACACATGGCTTTCCATGATTTGACCTCCCTAGCCTGCTTCACTGTTCTACTCCAGCCCCTTCCTTGGTTGTCATTTATCCTGGTTCTCCTTGCTGTCTGCCCTTCTGCTGAATTTTGCCCCTTTCTGCTTATCCACCTTTTGGACACTAATCTCCATCTTTTGCACTGCTTTGCAGAGATAGCCACTCCTCTGGTTCACTGGTTCCACTGCTAGCTGTGGGGGTGAGCAAGTGGGTACCCTCCTTGCTGGCCTGCCCCCTTTGCTAGTTTAAATGCTTGTCAATGTAGCATTTAAACTTATTATTGAGTGCTTGATTCCTCCAGGATGGATGCAGGCCGTCAGGCTTGAACAAACCTCCATCCCTCCAGGTGGGTCCCCAGTCAACAATGAATCCAAACCTTTCTCACAGCACCAGTTCTTCAACCATGAGTTAAAGTTCCTGGTGCATGCACTCCTAAGCCTCCCTTGCCTCTCACAGGTAGTACTTCTGAAAGTGACAGAAGTAGCTACTTGCTTGAGACCCTCCCTAGTTTCCTAAACTCTTCCTGAACTTCCTTTGGCTCCCCATTTGCCAAGTCATTAGTACCTAGGTGGATAATGACATCCAGCTCACCCTCCCGTCTTGCCTTCCCAGTGATCCCAGATCTTCCTTCCATCCCTCCATGCCTTGGCACCTGTGTAGGCACCTCACCCTCCGTCCTCCCCTCCTGTGTTCCTAGCTGGATCCCTCTTACGATGGAGTCCCCACCAGGATTCGCTTCCTCCTCCTCTGGGGTCCACTGCTTTCCCCACTGAGGTCACCTCCTTGGCTAACCTCCACATCCTTTCCTTCCACTTCTCTGGGTACCTCTATTTGGTTGTCCTCATTTGCCAGTGTGGCATATGAGTTCTTGAGAGGAATAGGATCTGGGATGTGCCTCTGCCTGACTGCTCTAACCCTCCCTGAGCCCACTGTCATCCAAGTGCTCCTCGTTCTCGGCATCCTTTGAGGCAGCTGCATTGGACTGGGTGGTCCCTGGATAGGGGTGGTGGTACTCCTGACCCAGTTTACTTCCGCTCTGAGTCTGGTTACCTCATCCATAGTCCAGAGAGATGCATGCAGATAGGGCAGCACCTCAGTGTCCAGAAGGTCTGCCTGAATATGGCTGCCCCACAGCCACTGCATTGCACCACTCCCCACATTATACTGCAACTCCACTACTTGTCTGCTACTGAAACTCTCTTAGTTCTCTTTTTATTAATTTACAGTACTAAAAATCCTGTAACTGATCCTCCGATTTTTTTAAGGAAAAGAAACCAATAAATAAATAAATGAGTCAAACACTTGTCCTGCTGAGGGTGGCTTCTTCCCTTATGCCCTCCTACTTCACACCTCTTACTATAACCTGTGTTTAGCTCCTGTCAATCAGATTTATCAGGGCATATATTAGGAGTTGGGGAAGGAAGGAGGGTGGGTAAATTGCAGCTATTAAAGACAGCACAGAATTACACCACCACTATGTTTTAAATTTTCAACAGTCCAAAACAATTATAAGTAAAGACAACAAAGAAAGAAAGTATAGGTCACTACAAGCCCACAATCTAAGTTTAAAAGAAAAATACCAATTACCAGTTACTCTAAAGCACTGAATTGAATATGTTTCCTTCCTTCTCCTTCTATATATATATATATATATATATATATATATATATATAGTTTGTCTTTTAGTAGTTTCAAAGCTTTGAAAGCATTGGTGTTAGTAATGCATCTAGAAATACATTTTTAATTGTCTTTACAGTTAAACATGCAGTTTCATGTGAGGCACATTTTTAGGGTGAATGGGTTCAAATTATTTTAATCATGGGCACAGTACTTGGTAAACACAGTTCTTTGATGATAAAGCATTTGTTCTTTTAAATTTGAGAAGTATGTGTTATATATATATGTGTGTGTGTTTTTTTCCTACTTTCTTTTCACTTATATTACAAACTGAACTGGGAAAAAAGTAAGACTGAACAGATCATCAGAGCTGCCATCCCCAGGACATGCCATGTATCACTCATTTAAAATAACATAAATGTAGTTTCACATTATTACTATGAGGGAAGCAAGAAGATTACCAGCATGGTTAACAAATACATTGATTGACACCTGTGAATGAGTGGTGAGGGGGAGTTTTTTCTAACATTCCTGGTGACTTTAAACTCCCTGTAACCTGCTATTCAGTTTTTTTTTATTGTATCTTGTCCCAGGCAGTCTTCCCAGAGTGCAGTTTGTTTTATTGTTTAATAGCTCGGGGTGGAGGCCAGTGTCTTGTTACACTGTCTTTTTTTTTTTCAAATTAACCACAGACATCATGGCAGCCAAAGGAGGCACACTTTGAGTCTTAGGGTATGTACAGCATAATTAATAAGTTTTCATATAAATAATCTTTCCATTCATGTTATTGCTAGACATACTGTAGATAACTTGGCTTGAGGAAGGGTTAACATGGTCAGGACCCTTAGCAATTGAGATGCATATGCAGCAAATAAGTCCAGATGCCTAACTTACCCTACAACTGTTAAGTGTCAGTCTGCATTTTCTTCTTGAAATGGTTACTTTTCTATTTATGTTTATTTTAAAATATTTAATATTCTGACCATGTGGTTATGTCATGGACCATAATTGACCTCCAGCCTTAACCCCATGCCCCAACTTGCATAGAAGATAGTGCTTGTAGACAAATCTAATCATTTTGCTGCTGTGTTCTGGTGTGTGTGTGTGTGATTTTGATTCAATTGCTTGTGTCTTGCATGGAAAACAGTGCTTGTAGACAATCTAATCATTTTGTAGCTGTGTTCTGCTGTGTGTGTGTATATGTGTGTGTGTTCCTCTGAGGTGGTTCTTGCATCCCGGAAGGTAGAAATGATGAGGTATCTCTCCTGTTCTTAGATGCAAGTTCCTCTGCTCTGGGAACACTTGCCTTCTGAATAAGGAAGGGTTGCAGGAACCCAGAGAATAATTATGGGGAGGGGGCTGATGGTCATCAAAATGGAAAGGGATTTTGGGGTAATCATATTGGATGACCTAAAGGTGGCTAAACAATGTACCAAAGCTGTGAGGAGAGCCAGTGGAATGCTGTGGTGCATAGGGAGAGTTATTACCAGCAGAAGGAAGGAGGTGGTGATGCCACCGTGTAGATCACTGGTGAGGCCTTATTTGGAATATGGTATCCAGTTCTGGAAGCCGCATTTCTGTCATGCAACTTTAAGTCACAAATGGGTTAAATGGTTCTATTTTAGATTTCTATCCTTTTCCCCTGCTACTCCCACTGGTTAGCCTTATGGAATGCAACCAGAACATATCTTGGCTAGCATGATGAATGCATCTACGCAAGCTGCTTCTCAGTCTACAGCACTGTCTTTTTAAAATGCTAACTTCTTGTTGAAATTATGGCATAATTCTTCCATCCATGTTATTGCTAGACATACTGTAGCTAGCTTGGCTTGAGGAAGGGTGAACATGGTCAGGACCACTTAGCAATTGAGATGCTTATGCAGCAAATAAGCCCAGATGTACTAATGTACCCTACAACTGTTAAGTGTCAGTCTGCATTTTCTTCTTGAAATGGTTACTTTTGCATTTATGTTTTTTTAAAATATTTAATATTCTGACCATGTGGTTATGTCATGGACCATAACTGATCTCCAGCCTTAATCCCCCCCCCCCCGTGCTCCAACTTGCATAGAACATAGTGCTTGTAGACAAATCTAATCATTTTGCCACTGTGTTCTGGGGTGTGTGTGTGTGTGTGTTTGTGTGTGCTTTTGATTCAATTGCTTACTTCTGCATGGAAAACAGTGCATGTAGACAATCTAATCATTTCACAGCTGTGTTCTGCTGTCTGTGTGTGTGTGTGTGTGTGTATGTGTGTGTGTGTGTGTGTGTGAGTTCCTCTGAGGCTGTTCTTGCAATCTAGGAAAGGTACTTTCCCAGACATAGCAGCAGTACATCGCATAGCAGATATAAAATGACAATAAGCAGGTTATGCAACAGATGTGCCGAGCAGTTATTGAAGCAAGAAATGTACAGCTGTAATTTTTTACATCCTGTTCAAAATGTGGTTTTGCACCTGTGGTTCCAAATGGCACAGTAACTGTGCAAAATCTCCTTTAGGCTAATGAACTGATAGTGTCACTGTTCATGCAGTGGGGTCACAAAAAGCCCATGCTGAAAACTTGGAGTGAAAATACCAAGAAATGCCCAGGGCATTAGAGTTTCTGACCATAACACTCTGCACTGAGGGACTGACAGGCATCGGGTATGACTTGGGACTAGTCAACAATAATGCTCATGCCATTCCTCCCGCTCCCCACCCTGCAGCCAGTGACGGGTATTGAGGTGTGCCTTTGACTCTTCAGCCCAAAATTCACTCCATTCTCTTATATTGTACTCATTTCAGCATATTTCCTTATGGAATGGGGTGAGTGTAAAGCCTGAAAACCCCAAGGCACACCTCAACTCTTGTCTGTGTCTGCAGGGTAGGGTGAGATGAAATGGCATGAGCATTATAGCCAATGACCAAAGGTACTCCCAAATGCCTGTCCATGTCTGTGGGTGGGAGTGGGGTTGGTATCAGTTCAATATTTCACTGCCATTCCTATTCTGCCAGTCTGTCTGTGTGTGTGTCTCTCTCTGTCTATATGTCTATGTAATTATCTGTCTTTCTATTAATTGCATGTATCACTATTTTTACCTATTTCTAAAACAAACCTGCATATCACATTTGTCTGCACTCTGAGCACATACTTATGAAGCTTTGCATATTTGTACTGCACTTCTGCATAGACCTCATACTTTCCTAATATTCCCATTATCACAAGCATAACTACCTTGCCCTTATCAAAGTGACCCTTCTGAAAGTTAATATTACATTTTCTCTAATCATCATTACACCTGACTTCCTGACATCAACACATTGCTTAAATATAACTTACATCACCTCATGGACAAAATCCCTGTTTCTCTTAAAAGAAAAACAGTGTAAATAATCCCAAGGCTGAACATATGCCAGATATTACTTTTTCATGTACTGCCACCTTCTGTACCATCATGGGGATTTGCATATGTTTCCCTTGATGCTTTGCATTATAGGGATATGTGCAATTGTGTTTTCTTTAAAATTTGGCTGTCTGGCCAGTATTATCTAAGATAACACATACATCAGTGACATTTGCTCTGGGGTTCTTTTGTAAGCTTCCTATTCCTTCCATTAAAATGTACACTCCATATATTTTCCTAATAATGAGTATGCCTTCCTTAGAACAGAAACAAAAGCGAATCTTACTACTTACAAATCATCGTGTTGTTTCTCCATACCTCCTTAACAATTACACACAGCTTCACTAACTTTCATTATGCAGCTGTGGTGAATCTGATCAGAATTTGTTTGATTTGTACTGTGGATGCAGTTCTGTTGAGCAACACAGTATGAACCTATTACATTTATGGCACACTAGGGAATAGCATGTAAAGGGCAAATGGTAACTAATGAATGATTGATGAAACAACTCCAGTATACAGTAGTACCTACTGACTACAAAAGTTACACAGTATGTCTATAATATTACATATAACTGGAATATCATTTTAAATTTTCTCAACTTTCAGTTTTATCAGAGCAATAATATGTTGGTAAAACAAGACTTTAAAGGCATTAAACCATTTTGCATTTTCATTTTTTTTATCATATATTATTTTATTGTATTTTGTATTTTGTTTCCATACAACAATATAGCCAAAAATACAAAGATATGTAAAAGGAACATTATGAACCATCATATAACTCTCACTATAGAACCACATTATATAACTTTTTAACCAATGGTTATCTATCACAGATAAAGCAGCCATTTAACATAGCTCATCATTTCCACTGACTAGTGCTAGTCAAGAGACTGTGTTAGAAACATTAGGACATTCACACAGGTAATATTCCAAAAAAATTGCACTGTAATAGGGCAGCTTCATGTCTGATAAGACTACTCCTAGTTTCTGGTCAACAGACTGGATGATTAATTCTATAAAACCAGTAGGTGAGAGACCTATAGAAGAGATAAGGAGAGCACAGTGACAGAAGAGTTATAGCTAGGTGAGGTGAAGATGCCTTCTCTGAAAGCCCATTGTAGAGGGGGAAGGGTCATAATGTGGGAGGGTTGTGAAGATGGCAGGGGGACCTCACATATGTGAGAGTGAAGATAAGTCCCATTTCGTGGTATCTTGTGTTTGCTTTTCCTGATGCAGTGATTCTTTCAAAGATGCTTGCCTGGCCACTGCTGCCCTCCAGGAGAGAACTGTGTGGGGGACTGCTTCCATTTTATCAGAATGGCTCTCAAGCTTCCACCACTGCAGCCAGGGTCCATACTTTGAGAGGGGTAGGTAGAGGGTCCAGAGTTGAGGTATTCCCTAAGAGAAGAGTATCTTGTGAGGGAGGATTTTTTACCCACTATTTGTGAGCAGTCTTCCAATACCAAAGCGCAGTATTTTTGGAGGATTGGGCAGGTCCAAAGGATATGGAGAAGATGGGCCAGGAGGCTTGACACTCCAACATCTGTCATGGTGAAGCACTTTAAGCTTGCACAGCTTGACCAGTGTCCTATACCATCACAGAAGAATTTTCATTTGTATCAACTGACTTTTGGCATCTACATGCTACATGGGCCACCTTGAGCCAGGAGGACCATAACTGTTTGGATATGGGGCACTGAAGTTCAACCTCCCAGGCCAGCCTACAGCTAAAGGTGGTGTCCAACTTCGAGTCTCTCAACATTTTGTAAATGAGTCCCACCAAGCCCTGGCCCTGCTTGGGTTGATGGACTGAGGTCAGGTAGCTCCATGTAGTGTTGTCAGTGTGTTTGGTCAGGAGGGGGTGCAGAGCACTTCTCAGTTGTAGATATCTCCAGAACTCTTGAGCTTTTAATATTTTATTATCCGAGAGGAGTAGGTCTCCTACTGTGTGGATTCCTTTTTGGGCCCAATGTTGCCAGGATAAATGCTTGTGATCTACCATAATAAGCCTATTGTTCCAGAGAGGGCGCATATTTAATGGGATTGGGGGATAAGTCACTTGTGAGCCACTTGTAAGCCACTTTGTAAGATTCATAGCACAACACCAGGCTTTGCATGTTTTGGTCATAATTGAGAGACGTGGTTGCCGGGGCTTCCTGCTACAGCAGTGAGTAAAGAGAGTCTCCTGGTATAAGGGCCCTTTCCAGAAGGACCCATTGAGGAGGGAAGGTCAGCCTTGGGTCAAACCAGGCAGTGGCTTGTGCCATGCAGAAGGCCAGTTGATACCCCAGCCACCAGGGGAGACCAAATCCTCCCTTGGACCAGTGAGCTCTCAGTTTTGTGCATCCCCAGCAAGCTTCTCTACCTTCCCCTTAAAAGGAGGAGACCAGTTTGTCCAAGTATGTATGAAGTTTGTGTGATAGGGAGTTTGGGAGGTTGTGCAGTAAGTAGGAGATTCTTGGAAGGACAAGCGTCGTACAGCTTCTATTTTTACCTTTAAGAGACAATTGTAACTTTCTCCACTGCCAGACTTCAGCCATCAGAGCTGTTATCAGGAGAAAAAACTGGCCTTTCCAGATCATTCCAGGGTAAACGGATATAAATGCCTAAGTAGAGAAAACCCTGTGGTGCCCAAGTAATATTCTTCCATGTAAACAGTTTCTGGTGCATCTAGAGTTGAGCGGAGATAGAATTGTTTATTTTGATTAATCATAAGGCCTGGAAGAACAAGCAAACTCTTGTAAGGTGGAAGCACTAAGGGAGGAAATGTTGGGGTTGGACGGTTAAGCAGTATGTCATCCGCATATGCGTTGACCAGAAAAGATCTGCCGTGAACCGGTATTCATGTGATACTTGGAAGTCTGGAAGAGGAGAGGAGATAGGGGACATCCTTGCCTAGTACCCCTTTGTAAGGAGAGAGGAGAGGAGATGTCCTTGTTAGTGACAATCCTGGCTGTGGGATGGTGATAGAGAGTGGAAACCCAGGAGTGAAAATAATCTCCAAACCCATAGAGCTGGAGGACATTATGGAGATAAATCCACTCAAGGGAGTCTAAAGCTTTGGAAAAGTTGATTGCTAAGGCTGCCATGGGGGTGGGAGATTGTAGTGCAAGCCATTTCAGGTTAAGGACTAGGCACAGGTTGTCTGCCCCTGACCTGCCCTTCAAGAAACCCAACTGAGCAGGGTGAATCAGGAGAGAGAGAGAGAGAGAGAGAGAGAGAAAACACGCGACAGCCTGACTGCCAACTTTTTGGCTAGGAGTTTAGTGTCCACAGACAACAGGGAAATAAGTCTGAAACACATGTAGTCAAGCACGTCAGAGGATTTCATGGGGATCAGAGTTACCAATGCTTCTCACTGGGCACGCAACAGTGGGGTAATAATGTCTCCACTCAAAAGTTGATAGAACTCGACCATCATCCCATCCAGTCCTGGGGCTTTACCCTTTGCCATCTAGGAGAGGGCAGCTTGGAGTTCACTGGGCACTGGGCATAATGGGGGCCTCCAAATCATTACACTCATCTTGAGACAATTGGGGTAGGGAGATCCCTTTGCAAAATTCATGCATACGGTTAGAGAGTTCAGTGGGAGTGACCGTGGATTTAGCCTCGTATAGGGCTTGATAAAAGAGCCTCATTGTTTCATTTATCTCTTTTGGCATAGATACCACCTTGCCTGCTGCATTTCTAACTGCAAGTATCCTGGAGGAGGCTTGCTGCTTATGTAATTGGTAAACAAGCAATTTACCTCCTTTATCTCTCTCCTCCCACGATTTATGTTTGGAGCGAAGAAGCTGCCACTCGGCTTTCCTGCTTAGTAAAATGTTAATTTGGTATTTCAAGCATGTAATCTTGGCCAAAAGAGGGGACTTAAGGGGGCTATGTGCTGAAAGTTTAAATTGGCTGTCTAGTAGGGCAAGCTTGGTCTGTAATTGCTGCGCCTGTTTAACTTTAGCTTTGCTTTTTGTCGCCATGTAGGAGATAATCCTCCCCCTGATTACTGCCTTAAAGGCCTCCCAAAGAGTGGAGGCAGACACCTCCTCAGCCTTATTGAGGGAGAAATAAGAGCGGGTCTCTGCTGTTATGTAGGCTTGGAAATCCTTGCCTTGTGGCAACAAAGGATTGCACCTCCACCTTGTGGAGGGAGCACCCTGTCCTGGGGGGGGGGAGAACAGTATAGACACCAGAGCATGGTCGGATATTATAATTCTCCCAATGGTGGCTTCTGCCACACCAGGTGAGGCTACATATTTAGTCAGCCAGAAGTCTATTCTGCTGTGGGTGTGGTGGACTACCGAATAAAAACAGCAATCTCGTCCCTGAGGGTTATTCCGTCTCCAGGGATCACAGAGATTCCACTCCGAAATAAGTTCACCTAGAGCCACCAGGTCTTTGGGGTGGGACTGTGGGGTGGGAATAGACTTATTAAGGAAAATATTAGGGACCAAATTGTGATCCCCTCCTGACAAAATTGGGAGATCTAAGTATCCACACGTGAGGTCTGTGAAGACCTGGTTAATGGCTGGGTATAATCAGAACTGTGACCATATATATTAGCCAGCAACACCCTTCCTCCCAGGTATGAAAATTGGGCCACTATCCACCTGCCTTGTAAATCCATACATTTGTCCTCCACCACTAAGGTGGATCTTTTGCAAAATAGGATGGCCACACCCCTGGATCTGCTGCAAGTGCAACTAGCAATAACTGTCCCCACCCATAATTTCTTAAGCCAGCACACAGTTTTGTTGGTTAAATGCATCTCCTGGAGGAGGGCTATATCAGTACCTAAACAGTTTAGAAATTGGAGCACTTTTGTGCATTTGGCGGGGTGGTTAAGCCCCTTCACATTCCAGGATATGCATTTCCAACCAGAGGATACAGAGGGGTTGCTAACCATTATATATCGCCAATGGGATAAACCAGAAGAGGAGTACTCACCCACAGGATACAGAATTTTCTACCTTAGAGAAAAGGAGAAGGCCTCTTATGAGTTAGCCAGAGAGTAGGGGTGGTGTCTGTCCTTGTAAGAGGTTAAGGGTAGCCAGAAATTGAAACAAACTTAGGAGGATTACAGCGGCTGTCACAGTTGAGGAAACAACCTAAGCAGATAAAACCAGAAAGAACACACAGGACAATCAATATCTTATTAAAAAGTAGAACACTAAACAGTACCTGCATCTATAGTAGTATAATCAACAGAGAACAAATTTGTAACTTTAATGATGCTGATTTAAACGTGAGGAGAGCCCAGACACTTCAGCCACACTACATCAGACACCAATAGTGGGAGAGGGTCACAGAAACAACAGATAGTGATCTGTCCCAGACCTGTCTCCTGAGTCTCAGTAAAGCTGGGTCCGGTGAGTCCAGGTAATCCTAGCGACTGTTGGGCGGTGGGTAGTATAAAGAATCATATGCAACTGGAATGGGGGCCTCTATACTCCTCCAACCATTTTATGAATAAAAGAGACATAGGCATGAGTGGGGTTTGGCCATCTGGTGGGTATAAGTAGGTCTGCGTGTTGCCTGCTCCCATATTTTAAGCTAATACCAGTAGGCTGCAGGTGTACTGTCCTGCATAGACTTAAATGCAGGATGGGGGGGGTGCCATGGTACCACTGTAAGACCTGTACTAGGGTCTATAGTGGCCCAGGTGGACCACCATCTATGGATTGGGGGGGGTAAGGGAGAGGCACATTACTCTCCCTTTAATGGCATACAGTTCAGAAGGAACAGTTTCGCCCCACCAAAGGGGGCCATCCAGAAATAGCGGTCAGATGCGGGAGTGGGGGGGAGAGTACGGGGCATGGGTATACCAGTAGGTAACCATTATCCCATAGCAACACGCAGCCAAGAAGACAGGATGACTATTTCCCAATAGAAGGGAACATTCTGGTCAGCTATAGAGAGATTATGCTGAAACAATAAAACATCTTAGCCATATGAAAGTCCAGTTCTTCATCCGTTTCTGTCAGAGGGTCCTGGATCCGTTCTCTTTCCTTCTGTTCTACTGGGGAATGGAGGGGCAGCCAAGGCCTCCATAAATTATTTAGTCCCCAGCTTTAAAGGCCTCTGCTGAGGCATACTCTTCCTCAGCTTCATCCACGGTAGTAGCCCAGTCTATTGGTTCAATGTCGTCCAGGGGTTCACAGGTTTCAGTGGTTGCCTGGTCTTGCTGCTCAGGGTTGGCCATGGAGAGCGCTTCTGCTCTCAGGAGCTTAGTGGGAGGGAAGGCTGAGAACTTGCCAGTAGCTGAGCTGTTTGAGCTTCTGGATCATTGGCGACTAGAGGTGGATATTGTTATCTGCATTTGTTTCTCCAGGATCTTTGAATCTGTGAGAGCCTGTTTAAAAGTAGACAGTGAACTAGGGCCACCTGCTGCTCTAATTCTCCAGGATGGAGCTTCCTTGCATTCGGGACCTGGGGACAATTTATCAGCAGTACCAGTCTGGTGATGTTTATTCCCCCTAGGCCCCTCCTTGCCTTTCTGTTCCCTTGCCTTTTCTGTCCTCAGGAGCCCAGAGGCATCTGGGAGAAGTAGTCTTTGTTAGGAGGCCCAGCCAGTGATTGTGAATCCAAGTTTCAGAATCTCTAGGGCATTTAGCAAGAAAGGACTTCCCATCTTTAGAAATCTGCAGTGCTGTACGTTTTTGAAACCGATATTGAAAAGTATTTGGTTGCAAAAATGCTTTAAGTGGTCCAAAAGCTCTTCTTCTGGCTGCTACCTCCTGGGAGAAGTCTCTATATATGGAGATAGTAGCTCCCTGCCATGTAAGCTCTCCCCTCTCTCTAGCAACCCTCAAAAGCTTATCTTTCATTGAATACCTTAATATGTACGCAATTATGGTTCTGGGAACATTAGAGCGGTCTGATCTGCCTCCTACCCAGTGAGCTCTTTCTACCCCAATCAGGTCCTTCCACCTCTCACCAAACAACTGAGGGAGCCACTCATTGAGGAAGCGTTCAATATTGAGGCCTTTGGTTCCCCCTGGGATCCCCAGAATCCTCATATTATTCCTCTGGCTCCTGTTGTCATGATCCTCGGCTCTGTACCAAAGCTAAGCAAGTCTGGACTCGTGATCTCTAAGCTGTTGCAGCACCACAATATGCTGACTTTCAAGTTCTTCTGTTTTTTGCTCCAGCACATTTTGCTTATCTTCTAGTTGCCTCACATCAACCACATTACCTGCCAGCAAGGTGCCAATGTTATCAACTCTGGTTAGGAGCGCTTCCAACATCTAAGTTATGTGTGATAAGGCACCCCCTAGTTGGGCCTGGTCAGGAGAGAACTGGAGATCTTGCAGCCCGAGCCCACAGTTACGATTAGTGGGGGTTTCCAACACACCCACCATCACGGCCATGTAATATATCAGCCACTGAATGTTCTCTCTTGATTCGTCCGGAATACCACAGCGATCAGCAGTCATGACCTGTTAGGTGTCTGTCGGGCACAAAATATGCAGTGAGAGTACTGGTAGTTGAGCTAGTTTCCAGATTATGCGGCCTGCGCAGCCTGCCCAATCTGTGCCACTTGCAGGTTGTAACTGGTCTGGTTCACATAACAAGCATGGAGCCCACACCAAAAAAAACATCAGGATATGGGTGGTAGAGGCAGGGATAGGGTTTCCAGTTGTTTCAAGGAGCTTTCAGTCTGGCATAGTTGTAGATTTAATATGATAGAGCACCAGGTTGGGACACGCGAGAGATTTAAGTGGCTATCCTTATTGGGTCCAAGCCACGCACCCATTTTCATATTTTGATATATGGAAAAATAAAAAACATCATGAGAGGCATATAAAAATCACCATGAAAAAATTCAGCTGTTTCTACTTTAAGTATAAGTGTCAAATGGCATCATACACACTCTGCAAAAGCTGAAAATAAAAGATACATACCCTTGTTTCATCCTTTGTACGACTCATCAGTGTGACTGATCTATAGCTCAGTAAGAGGAAGGGGGAAACCAGCTCTATGATGATCTTACTGGCATGGATGATGCCAGTAAGACCATCATAGAGCTGGTCTTACTGGCATGGATGATGAATGAGCCCATAATATGAAAGTCATCTACATGTTAAAGAACTTCAATGCAAAAGCAATGAAGCAAGGATTACCCTGGAAGGGCATCGGCATGTTTCAAAGAAATACAAAATTACACATATGCCAATGATGCAAATCATTATGGGAGGTATATGAAAATCCCCATGAAAGATTAGGATGGTTTTACTTTAAGCAGCAGGAGGATATGCTATCAAGTTAACTGACTATAATCTTTAATTAAATACAAAATAATGGTTCCTGATTTAGCCATTTTAAATAAATTATCTTTTGAAAGGTCTAACTTTTAAACTGCTGGCATTAGAAGCTTATTTTGTTTAATAAAAGCATGTTGTACAGATCAGCATGAATAGATTATATCAATGTGGTTTTCATGTTCTTTAGCAATCTGCTAATCATTGAGCCTCTATAAGGGAGATGGCCTGCATCCTTCTAGGAGGGGAATAGCAGTTCTGGTTGGCAGGTTTAAATGCTACTTAAATTAGCATTTAAACTAGTCATGGTGATGGCAAGAAAACCAAGGGAGTGAACAATTGCCCACCCACATATGATAAAATGTTAAAGAGGAAGGTTCCAAAGGGAGAAAACTCCTCTAGGGCAAAGATGCTGGAAGTCAGGGACTGGGACAGGAAGGAAGAACCATGGAATATTACTCAGGTAGGGGAGTAAAAAGAACTAAAGGAGACCAGGAATAGAGAAAGTAGAAATGGAAGAGGCAAGTCACAGGTGGCTTCTGGGAACAATACAGACAGGAATGGGAGGAAGAAGCAGGGTAATGAATGAGGGTGTTCTCCATAATGCAGGCCAGGTCAACAGAGGAAATCAAGTCCGCAAAAATAGTGGTCTTGTGCCTCATTGACCTGGCATTGCATAGCACTGCCTGAAGAGGATTACAGGATGCAGCTGGCCCTCTTGCTACTTTCCCACCTGGTCCGGTGGGAATTCTGGGCATGGAAACCAAACACATCTGGCTTCTCCCCAGGCACCACTCATTCCCAGGGTGTCTTCTGCACTGAACAACCTCAATACTACTAGCCCCCCTCCTCCGCTGCCCAAAGTTTATGACTCCTCCGCCACCTAGTTACCTGACCTCCCTGCAGCAGAGGATCAGGGTTACAGTATATGTGTCTGTAAGGTTGGCCAATCAAGTGCCCACCAACTTAAGTCATGTGTTACAATGAAGAGTTACATAAAGAGGTATAAGGAAGTGCAGTCATTGATTACAGTTACAACGACTGGCCACAGGCAAACGAGCCATGAGGGTATTATCGAAGGTGAGTGCAGAAGAACAGTTTAACACTTCAAAAGGTAGGTTATTTCAGAGTGATGGTGCAGAAATAGCAAAAGACCTGTCACCTGCACATATATGTATCAATATTAAAAATCTTAAAACTTTTTAAAGTTTTTTTCATTTTTTCTGGATTTTTTTTCACTTTTTCTGAATGTTATTACTACATCTTATTTAATTTGGAACAGTGTAGTTTTCAAGCCAATATTCATTCATCTTACAATACCCTCTTATTTGCACTGTGAACATTTCACAACCCCCAACCCTGTAACCCCTACAAATACTCTTCCTTGCTTTCACAAACCATGCCTGCAAAAGCCTCAAAAGATAACAATTTGCACACCATTGTCAATTCAAAATACATATTTTTTTCTAGGTGTGTTCATGATATGACCGTGCATTTTAACTTTACAGCTTTACAGGGGTTTGTTAACCCTTAACTGAGGTTATTTTACTGGTTGTGGACAGAATGCAGATGGTCTGATTTCATAAAGCTTTGCCAATTTTGTGATTTTATTGCAGGTGGACTTCTGCATTCCATGTACTTCTGCTGCCAAGAATGGGAATACTATGTAGTGGAATTCCACATAACCCTCATAGAAAATATGCTGAAATTCTATGCCAGGAATTAAAATGATACCGTCATTCTGCCAGTTGGGTTTTTAACTTTGCACATCTCTAGGTCTTATTTATATAATTCTCTGTAAAGTCCCATTCCTAGCTGCAGACTAATATTAACTCAGGAAAGAAACTATTATATAAAAACTATTGTGCTGCCAGATGGCGCTTCCCCCATGACAAATAAGGATGTGGGGATGCTCATAATTGCTGTCAAATCAGTGTGGCTCAGTTGGTAGCACAACTGCCTCTGGGCCAGAAGGTCATGGGTGCTTGTCCCACACCGGGATTGGGCTCATACCTAAATGCTGGCACCAAAGTGCAGTATTAGGAGGGTGCTGTACTGCTGAGGTGTACTGTTCTTCAGATGAGATGTTAAAACTGAGGTCCCTTCTACCAATCCTGGTGTATATCCAGGTGGAAGTAAAATATCCAAGGTACTCATTGCAAAAAAGTAGGGTCTTTTTTTATTGAAAATTCAATACAAGACATCAGTGAATACATTGCAACTCATAAAAAAACACCAGAAAGTTATAAAGAAAAATACATAAAGTAATGCGGGGGGGGGGGGGTACAGGGAAACAAAAATTCCAATAGGGAAAAACATCCAACATCACATTTCATAAGGGACCACGGGCCAGATATTCAAAACTTTGCACCGGGCAAAAACCGTTTGTGCAGGTTTAGCGCGGGATTAGTGCAGGTCTGCTATATTCAAAAGGCCAAATAGTGCTGGCAAACTGCATTAGCGCTGGGCAAAATTATAATGTAAGCAAGGGGTAAACTGACATGAATACAGGCGCAATGCTATATTCAGCGACTAGCGCCGTGCTAAGTGGTTTTGTGCGACTTAGCGCAACACTTAACGCGGTGTACATTACTACCCATAGATAAAGCCAAACATAGAGGAAGCATGCTGCTAACTGATGGCATCACAATGATGCCATCATCTGCCACCAGTCCCAGCCATGCCAGGCAGTAAGTGGTGACCCTGCTGCCAATGGACAGCATGGCAGTGTGGCCATACAGCACACACCTGCGAACCACACTTCTGTGGACACCAACAGATGCCAGCACACACATGCAGCACTGTGGGCATGGAGGATGTTGAGGGAGTATGTATGGGTGGCGAGGCTGTGCCACAGACCAGGTGTGGCCACAAGGCTGGGACACATCATGCAGTGCACATGGGCCAGTATTGGGAATACCCCAACACCAGTGTGCCTTTCGGATAATATATGCCCCCCCCCGGCCACATACTGCACAGCTGTACAACTGCCACAGCACACAAAGCCAGAAATGTACATGTCACTGTGAGCATCCCATGCCACAGGTACAGCATCTTTGAGTCACACAACAGCGTAACAGTAATGTCCACTGTCAGTAAACACCTGCAGGTTGGGCCTCTCACTGTGTGTATAGTGCAGTCATCATCACTGCTACACACCATAGGCAATGCTGTGTCCACACACTACTGGCCCCTTGCTACTGTAGTTTCTGCTGTGCACTGTAGCATGACCTACAATGTGACAGTTGCATACAGCACCACCACCATCTGTGCCTATGCTGTGTTGTCCCAGTACAGCTGCAGGCAGCAAGCGCGTATGCAGAAGTAGTGTTCAAAACTGTATAATATTCCCCAAACTGTTTGCGCAGCGCTAACATGTTTTTGCGTGGTTTAGTGCAGGGCTAAACAGTTAGCCCGCTGCAAAATGCATGCAAATCAGGGCATAATGAGATGCTAATCTGGATGTTTGCCCACAGACTACCTAAGTAGGCTCATTTGCATGTCACTTTTGAATATGGCAAGGTTTAGCGCCGGGCAAATGTGTTTGCTCGGCTAACGGTTTAGCTCAGCGCTTAAACTCCACGTGAACGTGTTAGCGCTGCTTAACAGTTTTGGGAATATTTTACAGTTTTGCACACTGTGGTTTTCACATACACTGCTGCCTGCAGCTGTACTGGGTCCACACATTTGCTGGCACACACATTGGCCACATAGTTCATCTCTACCTACCTTCACATCGCTGTGCACTGTGTTGCTGTTGTGGTTTGCACTTCCTGGTTGCCATATTCAGAGCTGTCTTATTCCAGGGCTAAGTTTGCCCTGCACTCCCAGACCAGTTTGCCCGGCCTCATTACCATGCTATATTCGGAATCTGTTTGCCCTGGGCTATTCCTTTTGAATATAGCTTGCTCTGTGCTCTGGGCTAAGTTTGCCCACCGGACAGTGCTAATTTTGCCCCAGGGCAAAGTTTTGAATATCTGGCCCCACATGTCTAACCTAATGTAGAAAAAAAACAAAATCAACTCCTTCAATAGAACCAATATTGATAAAGAGGAAAACCAAAGGGACCAAGGGGACTAAAAAGAAAAGAAAAAACATATTGGAAGAATAAATTTTTTTTTTCTTTAAAAAGATAAGAAACAATAAAAAAGAAATAAAAGGAAATACAAAAAAAAATGGTGGGGGTCCCTCATAAGGGATTCTTTACATACCCCCAAAATAATGTAAATAGGAAAGCTTCCTAAATCCATCATCAACTAACCAAAAATAACCCACTGTAAATCTGTCTTCCACTCTGTCTGCCCTCCACTCTATGTTATCCTCTCTCAGATTCCAAGGCATACTTTCCCCATATGCAAACTTCTATTCCATTATACAGAAAAGCTCATTAATACTTACGTTACTTATGTAATCTGTAAAACTTGAAATAGCCCCCGCCATGTTGCTTGAACACTATATACAGGAAACAATTGCACATCACATGTATACACCTCCAAACAGGCTGTTTCTATCAGTTTGCCAATAGCTAAATATGTCATTCTTTGATGCTGTAGGACATATCTGCTATGAGCCTGCCAAAAATAACATTTTAAACAAGTGAAAAAAAAAACAGTGTTCCTGTGTCAAAGGCTGCCAATCTGCCATGAAATTGACTGAGAACCAATTGTTCATATGTTAAGCATACTAACCATGGTAATTGCCATTGTTGTGATAAGAAAAATTACATTTGTGTAGAAAAAACACATTCTAGTAAAAAATGCTGCATCGTCTCTTCCGGTGTCGCACAATCCAAGTAGGGACAGGGCCGTTCTTCTATGGCTTTGTGTTTTAAATTTCCTCGAACATTCACCCTCCCATAAGTACCTAGCAATAGATTATCCCACATCCTCAAGGGGATTCTAGGATTAGTCAATTGGGCTAATGCCAGGAGTACCTTTACTGGGTTGCAAAATTTAAAATCAGGTAGTTGTGAACCAATGGTTTGTATTATTTCCACATATAACTGCTTCCGAGGTGCTTGAAGCAATCTTGGTTTTGATATGTTCCAATTATACAATTTCACCAAAGTGGGCTTAAAAAACAGGTATTCTTATTTTCGGTACAGGTTTTACAGGTACATCATACCACATACTTAAGAACCCCTGCCGCAAGGTCCTTGTCCATACTGTCTTCTCATCCTGACGTCCCAGTGTTTGTATTAATATTTTAAGGTTTCCCACCCAAAAAAATAGTGTGAGAAAAAACAGTGGCTTAATCATACCCAACCCACCTTTATTTACTGGTAAATAAGTAAAAATCCTCTTAATTGGGTTCAACCTGTTCCCCCACAACATACGAAAAAAAATACTAAAACTTTTGTCTCAAGTGAAACGGGATAGGATATACCCAACTGACGTGCAACAATAAATGAACTAAAAATTGTTTTAATATAAAAATTCTCTTCTGTTTTGATAAAATCCAGTTCTTCCAAATATCTACCTTCCATTCACATTTTTGAAGGGCCATCGACCAGTTCTTTTGTGCCATATCCCCTTCTCCTATGTAGAAGCCTAAAATGTTGATGGGATCCCTGGAAGTTTTAATACCATACACCTTCCCCTCTACCATTGGTGGTCCCACACAAAGCCCCACACTTTTATCCAGATTCAAGCAAGCACCAGAGATCTCCCCATATTTCTGGACCTCCTGTATCATTTGATTTACACTTTCTGTGGTACCTAAAAATAAAGCATAAATCATCCACATAAGCAGTTACTTTTAGTTCATTCTCCTGATCTGGTAGTTTAATCCCGTGAATATGAGCATTCCCCACTGTGTGATGAATACAAGTGTCAAAAACTAACTTATATAATAAAGGACTCATTGGGCAGCCTTGCCGAACTCCTATTGTAATGGTAAAGGGTGATATAGCTTGGGCTCCAATAAGGGGTATCAAAGTAGGGTGTCTGGATACCTTTAATAATCCTTTTGGACACTATAAAGTGTTTCAAGACTTGCAACAGAAATGTATGAGAGACTGTATTGAATGCTTTGCTCTGATCCAATGAAACCAGTACACCTGGGGCCAGATATTCAAACTGCGCCCAAAATGTGCACAATAGCAGGAGCAAGCACAAGTCAATTGCGCACATGCGCAATAGACGTGATATTCAAACATGGAGCAAGTCAAATTGCGCAACCAGCCAACGTCTGAATATTGTACAACCTGTGCTATAGAGCAACCAGGAAGGGAAAGCTGAGCAGATATGATGCGCCATAGCGCAACAAAACCAGCCCAGCTGAGCAGTCCAGAGGCTCCATAGCGCAAGTAGAGAGCCCTCCAGCAGCAGAGCAATGGAACTGCACAACCAGGGAGGTAGGCAGGAGCCCACCACCCATGCCACAGATGGGCACAGGAACACACTGCAGAACTAGCAATACACCCCCACACCCTAAGCACAGCATCACTGGGGGAGGGACAGAATATCCACCGGCCCATGGGGACAAGCCAACAAAGCACAGCTGGGCCATGGTGCCCCAGCACACCCACTGGCAAGCTGAGACTGCCACACAAAGGAGCGGACAACCCAAGTACACAACAGCACCCCTGTGCACAGCACACCCCTGCACTGGTACCCAAGACACCACCCATGAGCAGTGACTGTCACTGTCACTGCAGGAATCCCCATGCCCCCCCCGCCACACTGCAACCTTGTGTACCACAGAACCATACAAGCCAGACCCACCAGGAACACCCAGCGGTGTGTGGCAACACACGGCCAGACTGGCTGAAAGCCACTACCACACCAGGGACACCTCCCCAAGCACACACACACACGTTCCCAGGACAATACCACCTCAGATGCCATGCACACCACTGCAACTGAGCACCTATAGCCAGCTGCAAATCAGAGACCACCACAGTATTCATAACAAAATAGATTTATATAAAGAAAATATGAACAGGAACAACAGGAACAGACAACTATGTACAACTCTATACAAGACAAGGGTGGGGGTATAGGTACAAGGTAGGGGCGGGTAAGGGGCAGGGGTGAAGAACTGGGAGAGGGAAAGCAGGGTGTGAGGGATGGGTAAAGGAGGTAGGTGTGGGGCAGCTACTGCCTGCCAGGCCGCACATCAGCCGGCTGCTGCTGGTCCCGGGTCCTCCTCCTACGCCTCACTCCCCTTCGTTTCAGGTCCCTCAGTATCTCGAGGGACTCCAAAGAGACATCCAGCAGGCGGTGGACAGCCCACTCTATCCTCCTCAGGACCTGGACACCTAGGACAAGGGAACAGAATCAATGGCTGTGACTGTCCACAACCCTGAAGCCCACCCAACATGCATGGCATACAGCCAAGTGCCCCACTTCTGTGATGGACTGCACCCACCCACAGTGACCGTGCACAAGACAAGCTCAACCAGGCAGCAACAGCCATGTTTGCCACTGCACCACACCCCCCAGACCAGCACAGCACAACCAAGGCTGTACAGTGACGTGGCTTTGCTGTGGAAGTTAGTGCCACAGCCATGTGCCCAGTGCATGCATGGACCACCAGTGACACACTCCCAGACAACGTGCCACTGGACAGTGCTGACTGTCACATGTTGCGTGCATGGCAGTGTTGTCCATGGATGGTGGCCATGCTCTGCCCCCACAGCATGGAATAGCATCCATGATGTCATGACACTCACCCTCATCAAACTGCTGCTGCTGCTGCTGCGGCTGCTGCTGCTGCTGCTGCTGCTGCTGCTGTTGATGCCGTGGCTCGACACCGCCACCACCTCGGACAGCCACCTCTGCCACCCCTCTCTGTGCCTCATCCTGGGCCTGCCTCCGCTCCGCCACGCCTGTGGGAAACAAAAGGTGAGAAACGCATCAGTGAAATCCCAAAGCAGACAGCTCCCTGCCCCAATGAGTGTGCCTGCCCACACAGCCAGACCCATACATCACACACCTGTAAACACCGCCACAGCCAACCATAGACCAACCCTCCCCCATGTGCTGGTCACAATACACAGTGTTACCCATGCGGACAATACAAGTGCATAGACGGCTCACCCACCTGGCCTAGGCACCATGCCCCTCCTGGCACGTGACCGTAGGTGCGCCAGCAGTGCCTGCTCCCTCCTGTGCAGGTCACCGTACCAGTGCCTGCACTGCTCCGCTGAGTGCCACCAGCCAGTGGCCTCCTCAAGTTCAGTGGCCACCTGCTGCCACACATGTGTGCAGGCCACATTCAGGGGTTCATCCCCAAACAGTGGCCCATGGTGAGGCTCCACCACAGCCACCAGGTTGGCCAGCTCCAACGCACTCCACTGTGGAGCTCTCCTGCATGCCATCCCTGCAAGTATATAGTAGGCAATATGGTGCTCCACAGCACGGCAACCCCACATGGAAATGTTGCGCAATACAACTCCATCAGTCCCTTTCGCGCTGTTCATATAGCACCGCCAGTCCCTATCGCGTTGTTAGCAAACAGCGCGATAGAGCTGCAGACATGCCATACGTACGGCGCCAAGGGGGCAAAGGTTGGGCACAAGGTCATGGGTCTGTGGCACAAGGCCACGCGCAGCACCATCAGACATCTACACATCCAGCGTGATTGGTCGCCTGCGTGCCATTGCCACAGTGGACTATTGCGCAGTTGTGCCACAGCACCATGTGTTGACCGGCACTGTAGTGCCACTGGCACAATGGTGGCCGTGTCCTGAATTGTCGATCGCGCACAGCACGTCATCAGCCCGGCAGACGCCTGCGTAGGCTACCTGGGCATGCGTAGTGTGGTGTACTACGCAGTCACAGAACTGCGCCATTGGCTCAGCCGGCTCAAACGTAGTGCGCA
The DNA here is from genome assembly GCA_016271365.2 of Neoceratodus forsteri. NCBI lineage: Eukaryota > Metazoa > Chordata > Ceratodontiformes > Ceratodontidae > Neoceratodus > Neoceratodus forsteri. The sequence goes on from CM028136.1 coordinate 419,495, forward strand.
AAGCGCAACAGCGCAATATTCAGCCGTCATAAGCAAATCATCCGATCAGCCATTCAATGGTGCAGCGGTGTGATTGCATCTCGTTAAAGTTGCTCCTCTCCTAATTTTCATGCATTGCACTATAAATTGCAACATTGATCTGCAGTGGCCATATTCAGGTTACTGCAGCTGATAGTGAGTTGCATGCATTTTGCTGTTCTGGACCATGGCCCCAGAAGAAGCTGTGTACTGCACAGTCACAGGTGACCACTCTCACCCATACAGGCCGTGAAATGACCGAGCGAGGACTGGGTGAGGAGGATGATGGTGGGCGGAAGAGGAGGCCCAACTTTACCAAGGCGGAGACAGAGGCACTGTTTGAGGCATACCTGGCTGAGGAACCACTTCTCAGTGGACGGCGGGGCACCCCTCAGGCCCAAGCTGCTGCATGGGAGGGGGTGGCATGTGCCATCAAAAGAAGATGGGGACCGACAGGAGGAGGGTGAAGGAGAAGGTTGCAGCCATCAGGGCAGCACGTGCTGCTACAGCCGGTGGTCAGCCAGAGGTGGTGCAGCTGACCCCATCAGAGGACATGCTCACTGCAAGCATAGAGTGCAGCGCCATTGAGGGTGTGCCTGGAGGTGGCTTCCAGACAGGTGGTAGCCCATCACTGCATGGTATGTCATGGTGGGGGGGGAGGTAGTTCACATGGACTAATGTGTCCTTCCTTTCTGTTACAGATCCTGTGCATCTGCAGGGGTCAGCAGTGGAGGGCCTGTCCACTGCGGACAGCCACCCGGAGTTGGAGGAGGGCCCATCCACCTCCGCAGATTGCTGGCATGCACTGCGGCAGTGTGCACGGCCATCTGCCTTCACAGATGTTGAGACAGGTGTGGGGAGTGCCCTTCCTGTGTCCCAGCAGTCTGGCATGCAAGCATGCCAGCACGCTGTGGCTGTGGCTGTGGCACAGACCTGCACCATAGATGATGCACTGACCACTATGGGCATTGACATGTGTGTGTCATAGGATAGACACACAGCAGGCCAGCACACACCCATGGATCTAGCTGGTTCCGACGTATGTGCCAGCATGACAGCACAGTCCCAGGCTGTGCCTGTCAGCACCGGTGGCTATGCAGGTCACTGGCACTGTTGCGGCCACAGTAGGGGAACCACTGATCCTGTGGGCACAGCAGGCGGAGGGGCAGCAGCAGCAGTCACCCACCAGGACTGGGGTACAGGGCTCAGCAGTGATGGAGGTGCACCACCTGTGGACATGCCCATATCTAGTCCTGATGAGCAGCGCCCACCCTCAAGAGGTGCTGTACATCAGGCCCTTCCAGACCCTGAGGGACAGGTTGCTGATGTGGCAGACGACCTCTTTGATGAGCACACCCGCCTGCTGCAGGCATCAGTACAGCAGCAGATGCGGGTTGCATCATCCATGGAGGCACTGTGTGTGGCTCTGGAGTGGAACAGCAGGGACAATGAGAGGATCCTGTCCCGGATTGACCATATGAGGGTGGATGTGACCGCTGCCATTGACAGGCTGACACAGGCAGTGGTCAGTGCCGTGGCCACATTGGGCACACAGTCAGGTGCCCCTGTGCCTCTCACACCGCACAGTACACTATCCACTCCCCATTCCCGGCGTTATGCGACACCCACCCTGTCGATGCCGGGTTCAGCTGTGGGCATCCTGAGCACCCCTGGTGCAGGTATGTTCGGTATGCTGCAGACGCCTATGCGGACAAGGTCGTGTTCGCGCAGTGGGACTCCTGGTGGTCCATCGGTGCCACCCCATGTGGCCCATGCTCAGCCTACCAGTGCTGCTGGGTCTCGATGGGGCCGCCCACGCATCCGAGGTGGCCATGGCACTGTGCCACATGACTGAGCTGTCTCCCAGTGCGGGCCCTGTCTGGTGCTGCCCTGTGTGCAATGTGTGTTTTGGTGGGCAGTGCACCAGTGGGTGCCCTGCCCTACACGCCGACACATGGACCACCTGCACAGCCTCCCAACTGCTGTCCACAGGTGCATGTGCATGATGATGCCTGCATTGCACTGTACACCAAGGTGCAAGGGTGCCCAGCATCTGACACATGTACTTGGACAGTACAGGTGTTGGTACATGGACAGTACAGGTGGTGGTGGTGGCCTGTGGACATGTGTGTTTCTCATGTCTGTTCCTGCTCTGCTGTGCATCTGCCCCTGTGCACTTTGTGCCTGGTGTGTGTGTGTGTGTCTGTCCATGTGGCGTGTGACTGTTCACCCCTCCCTGGTTGTGTGTTTGTGCTCCTGTACCCTGCCACTCCCCTTGCCATCATGCACCCCTGGTGTGTTACCCTGTGTGTATGTGGGTTGTGCCCTGGACAGTGTTTGTTGCACATGGCCTCATGACTTACCTGTGTTGTGCGAAGTGCTCCTCTGTGATGGTGTCCCGGTGCAGCTGGGCCAGCCGGATCAGTCGGGGGTCACGCCGTCCAAGGGGGGGCTGCTCATCCCCATCATCACCGGCGTCACCAGCATCCCCATCGCTGTCCCCTCCTCGACCTGTATGGCTATCCCATGTCTTTGGCCATGTTGTGCAGGATACAACAGGCCAGGAATATCCCACAGGCCTTTGAGGGCTGTACTGTAGGGCACCGCCGGAGGTGTCTAGGCATCAGAAGCGTGCCTTCAGCATCCCAAACACCCGCTCAATGATGTTGCGTGTGGTGGAATGTGCCTCATTGAAGCATTGCTGCGATGGGGTCGTGGGCTGCCGGTAGGGTGTGAGCAGCCAGGGACAGAGTGGGTATCCACTGTTACCTCTGTGGAGATAGTGGAGGTTAGTGTCATGTTCAGGCCCATATTGCCTCTAGCCCTGTGTGCCACTCCCATGGCACCTGTGGCTTACCCACCCCTGCCCCCACTTTGCCAATCCTACATGCATACTCACCCACTAGATGTCCTGTGGGGATGTCCCCACTCTTGAATCGATGGCACAGTGCTGACTGGTACCATATGAATGAATCATGTGCTCCACCAGGGTGCGTGGCACAGACATTGATGATGCGCCCACTGGCATCACACACCACCTGGCAGTTGACACTGGAGAACCCCTTCTGATTGTGATAGGCAGCCCCATCGGGGCCAGGTGGTGTGCAAATGGCCACATGGGTGCAGTCTATCGCCCCTAGCATGCCAGGCATACGTGCTACCCTGTGGAACTCCTGTATGTTTGCTATGCGCTCTGCTGCGGTGCTGGGGAAATGGATGTACTCCGAGCATGTGGCAGCAGTGCGCTGAGGTGGGTGAGGATGCATGGCGTGGCCGACTGTGTTTATGCCTGTGGTGTCCCCTGTTGGCCTCTGGAAGGTACCCGTGGCGAGCAAGCACATGCAGGCTGTTACCTTTGTCTCCACTGACAGAGCGTGACTCCGTCATGAGTGTGCCTGCATCACATCACTGCACAGCTCACAGAGCCACCTCAGTATTGCCCTGTTCAGGCGGTACCAGCCCACAATCTCAATGTCTGAATACAGCTCAAAGCTGTTGCGGGCACGGTACTGACTGTTGGGGGCATACTGCCGACGGGCCCATCCACAGCCACGTCCTCCTGCAGCATGCCTTCTCAAACCCTCATTACAGCTTCCATGTGGAAGCTGGCACTGTCCATCTCCCTGGCTTGTGTCCCCCCAGCTGTTGTTGATCTGTTACCCCCGCTGTCCTGACTGCTACCTCCACTGCACCGGGTACACCTACTGGCCTCTGCACTCTGTGGCCCCACACACCTTCACTTGCCCCTATTCTGTCCTCTACACTCCCTGGCCTGCACTGGTTCCTGCTGTGGCCTGCTCTGTCTGGCTGCCTCATGTGCATTCCCTGTCACGTTCTTGCACCTCTTCCTTGAGCCTTTTTATTTTGGCTCATTTCCACCGTGGTGTAACTTCCACCTGATCCACTGTTGAGCATTGCGCAAGCCTTTGAATATCGCATTGTGCACTTTATGCATGGTTCCCCCTTCGGTTGCGCACACCTTCATTTGCATTGCACTGTTGCTCAGTACGTTTTCTGTGGCGCAACTGCCTCCTGCTGAATATCGCACTATGGCGCAATTTCGGACTTGTGCTGGTGCAACCCTATTGTGCATGGCGCAACCCTTTTGAATATCTGGCCCCTGGTATTTTGTTTTGAGCACAATATGTATAGCAGTCTCTTACCAAAATAAGGTTATCCTGAATCTTCAAACTATGGACCCCACAAGTTTGTGCAGGATGTAACCAATCTGGTAATTGCCTCTGCAGTCTTTTATGAATCATTTACCGTAACATTTTCCAGTCCATATTTAAGAGGCAAATTGGCCTCCAGTTTTTCACAATAACATATCTCCAGACTTATAAAGAAATTTTAATTGTCCAATGGCAAAATCATCTCTGATTAATTGGTTATCTACAATATTGTGGTACACCAGGATCAGCATCTCTGCCAGTATGTCCTGAAACATTATATAAAATTCCAAGGGCAATCCGTCAAGTCCTGTAGATACATTTTTCCTCAGTTGTTTTAAAACTTCTAGAAGTTCATCTGTCGTAAATGCAGTATCAGGCTCCATATGACAAGCACCTCTCAACCCTAGATCAACTTCTGAAATACAGGAATCCATTTCTATCCTTGAGCCTAACCTCCCAGATGATAATGAAGAAAAATACACCTATATTATTAGAATAAGGTCTTGTGGTGTTGTTTTAATGGACCCATCCTCATCTTTTAGAGCTGGAATTTGGGAATTCTCAAGTCTAGTTTTACATGTTTGGCAAGGGTCCCCCACAGGTGTTTTTATCGTACCATACTGCATTGATGCTATTAGAGTGGCTGCCCTGTTGTATTGATATGTCTTCATTTGTTGCTTTATCTGAATAATTTGATGACTGTAATCATGTGTCGTAGTATTAGTGATCAAATAAAGATATTGCAACTGCTGCCATAAGGATAAATATTTTAAGAAGTCTGAAGTTTTCTGTCTAGCCCCATGTATTTTAAACCAGCTTTCTATTTACTTTTTTGTGTCTTCCCACCACTCACCAGCTGTGTCTTACAAGCAACGCACCATGCCTCTAGCATGTAAAAGGGTTCTAATCTGGGCTTGCACATTGGGATCATTTAAAATGGCTACATTCATTCTCCATTCTCTCACACCCCATGATGGACTTACTTTAAAATCCACTTGTAGCTTAAGTAGACAGTGGTCAGAAAATTCCAAAGGGATAACTTGAAGATCCGCAAACTACATTTGAGGATAAAAACCAAAAGTCTATGTGTGTCACCACCCTCCCTCTTACATAGGTATTACTAACCTGCAGAGGGGAAGACAATGTGGCAGAATCTTGCATATTTGCCGTATTCAAACAATTCACTAAAGCATTCGTATCGCAATACACTTTTCTACTAGCTGCATGTATTCATGGTATATCCAGGGGGCAATTGAATTCACCCCCTAGGAACACCTGTCTGGAGGTAGCTAGAAAAGGTTGTATATTTGAAAAAAGCTCTACCCGATCAGCCTTAGTTTGGGATACATAAACAGATAACAACCGACAAGCTGTTTCATTTAGTATACCATCTAGTATAAAAAGATGGCCAGGTTCAACATCAATCAATTTCTGTAATTGAAAATGGATCTCTTGAAATAAAATCCCTAACTCATCAGCTCTCTCCAACCTAAAAGACCAATAAGATGGTCCCCATCTCCATGCCTTTTTTACACTGAGGTACAGCTGCAGATGTATTTAGCCATGTTTCCTGTATAAAAATCACATTAAATGCCTGTTGATTTAAAAATGAAAATGTTGCATTTCTCTTCCCCCCCATTCAACATACTACACACATTTAAGGAAGCAAAAGAAGCTGACTCCATAAGATGTTAAATGTCTGTAAACATCCACAAATGTTTTACTTTTTCATTTGCTTTTTCCCCTCCTGGTGTATCTCACCGGGGGGAGGGAGTGCGAGGAAAGGTCCGCATCTGACCCATCAGTTTCCATCTATCCCTATTCTTGCTGTTTACCTAATTTGTCATATCTATTACTTGTGCTAGTCTCAGAGGTGGTGGGAGTACATAATCTAGCACTTCTTCGGGGAGTAATAATAATCCAAGAGTTATCCACGGAACCGAAGGTGAGTGAGGTGGGGGCATTTCCTGAGAGCCTACCATTTTCATAGTGGTCTGTTCCTTCACAGGTACTGATACTGGATCAAAAGAAATGTCATCCTGATATAAAGTTATCTGTATACTCGAGGTCCCCTGCTGTGGTGTCACAATGAATTGCTCCTGAGTTTGTAATGTTTCTGGTGGCTGGTCCTTTGGAACATCATCATGAGGAGTCGTATGTTGTCCTTCAGTGGATTTATCCACCATATTGGGTGGAGCCAGGGTGTGGGTGGAGGGGTGGAGAATGGAGAACCTCAGACTGCCCCTCAGCCTTTCTCTGTGCCGTCCTAATGATGGTATCCTGGTTGACAGTATCCTGCCAGTTATGAGCGGCATAAGGACATTTGTAAAACACATGCCCTCTCGCATCACATAGGTTGCGCCTCACCACATTTCTGCATTCCATGCTCACATGATCATATTCTCCACAGAGGATGCATTTTAATTTATCATAGGAGCTGGCTAGTTGAGTTCGGTCCCCACACTTATGGCAGGCCTTTGATTGTGCTGCATAGAAACAGACTCCCACAATTTTTTCCAATAATAAAACTTTTAGCAAGATGAGTTGAACCTGCCTCTATCTGTCGGAGTTTAACTTTGACATGCCACCCCCTAGTCCAAAAGGTCTTAGAGTCTATAAATCGGTTTGGGGGCACTTAAAACATCTCAGCACTTCTGCAGCCAATGGTGAATGTTTCCAATATGAATAGTTTCAGCTTGACCCTCTGTTAGTGTAGTGACCCCGTCTCTCTCTACCCCAGTCCCTGGGGCTATATTCTCCTTGTGTATGGGCCTTGTGTGCTGGGTAGTAGATGACGGACAACCCAGGTCTGCCCGCTGTGCCCTCCCTTCTCTTGTATTTGAATCTTGTCTGTCAATATTTGGAGCTGTTCTCCCCGTAGTATTTAAGGCAGTATTCCTCTCATTTAATAAAGGTACTTCTGCTTGTGATAACACTGTTTCTACTGACACCCCCAGTTGTTCCTGACAAGGTTGTTGCATATCTCCTGTCTTATCAGCATTTATAGCTACCATAGGACTCTGAAGTGTTTCAAAATGGCGATCCCTGTGTGGCTGTGGGACCTTGCGAAAAATCAACTGCTGGGTCACTGACCCACTTACCAGTCTCATCCTGCTGCCATCCAGCTTGTTGCAGGGTCCAGTCCGGTGTCCACTCCTCAGGAGGTCCCTCTGGTGAGGCCACACTAAATGCCTCTTTTAATCTAATTTTTAATCTATCTCTTGCAGTCTGTTTTCCTCCAGAAGTACTAGGGATGCCAGTCGCAGACTCTTTTTTTGACAATTTGTCTTTCAATTGTATCTTCCATGCTTCTTTTGATGCACATTCCATCTGTCTCCTTGTGCATACACTTTTATCTCCACTATTTTTCTTCATCTCCATACGGGTAGTCTCCGGAGGTTGCTCGCCATCATGTTGCTACTCTTCAATGGTCATTAAGAATTCCTCTGATTTGAAGCCAATATCTTCCTCACCCGGTTCAAGCATAAGTGGAGCTGGTATGTTGTTGTGATTCATTTGCAAGTTTTCAATTTGCTCTATAGTAGTAATCTCCTCAAGTTCCATCATCATAGATTGCTCATTCTCTTCCATCTCCATTGATCGCTGAATTGTATTGATTCCCTGGTTGTCCATGGCTGGGAGGGAGAGCAACCCCCCAGCCAGCAGCACCTCCACCTCCTCTGTGACATCAGGAACCTCCATCTTGGAATGGGCCAACAGCACCCTCTACCAAGAGTAGGGGAAGTTTTATTACAAAAAGAATAAGTACAAAACTGAAACAGAAATCAATAAACATCATATACATACAAGGTACAGAAAAGCAAATAAGGGAAAAAAAAAACAGACCTACTGCAAAAAAAATCAATAACATACAGTCGGAAATCAAATTATGGACACCTACGGTACCTGGAAATTGAGAGACAAAACGAAACCCCTTTCTTTTTTTTTCCGGGAAGAAAGAATACATCCAAACATCAATACTCAAACAGGAAAACGTATCAGACATCTAGGAAAATAGACTTTACCACCCATTTACTAGCACACATCAACAGAAAAAAAAATTGGGATCTGTACTCTGAACACCTTAATTCCTGTGCACACCTCAGCAAACATTCATACCATACTTTGTAGTGGTACTCCCTTCCACCACTTCTTCCACTGTTCCCAAGACATCTTTTCCTTATCAAAGTTAGCTTGAGCAACAATTTCCTTCTCAATCATAAGTAACAGGATATATGGGAAGACTTCTGCTGTAAAACATATCTGCTGCGTATCTGCCACATCAGAAACTTAATACATGAGAATAAGAGTCGAACAGTCCTAAATCAACAGCAGTGGAAAGCTGCACAGAACCCGTGAGAACATTGGCATAAGCGACCGTGGACCAACCCACATCACCCCATCTACGATCAAATTCTAACCACATTTCCATAGCAAATGGACATAGGATAAAAAAATGCTCCTGCGTTTCAATCAGGCGCTGACACTATTCTCTCGGGCAAAACCTTTCCTCAATACTTTTATACTTAACACTTCCCTTAACCCCAAGATGACCATGGGCACTTAACCACTGCACAGTCCACATCCGTGGTGGCGTTCGTTTATCAGCCAGATAGGTCTCCAACAAAGGATGAGCACTACAGCACAGAGACAGATAAGTCGCCGGAATCTGGTAAAACTCCTCCTGAATCGTACTGTACATCTTTCTAGTAAGCACAGAGAGCTGTGCTTTAGTCAGCTTCCACCGACATAGCTTCTCTAAACCATAAATGACAAACAAAGGCCACATCTCACATTTCCGCATTACCAGAGGGCTCTATGTCCACAGTTACAGCAAAGGAGTCAACCAAAGAGCCACCACTTGTTTCCATTCAGCCGCACCTGGCAGAAGAAACGTCAACACTCTGGTAAACAAAAAGAGATTATGGACATAGCTAATAGGGTTTATTAATTGTCACCCTTCCTCTTTAATGGTTCTATACAGGACCTCCCTTTTAATTGGGTGCAAATGGCTCCCCATATCAGTTGGAAGGTCTGGCTCAAAATTGTAACCTCCAGCGAGCCCGGGGGGGGTGGAAATATCGCACCAACATAAGTCAGCAGAGGTAAATAGAAGGTTTTAACAATAGACACACTTTTTTTTTGTCTGTTGCCTGCTCTTCCAAATTTGGACCTTCTCATTACTCCTTGTCAATATCTTCTCCCAATTGTCCCGTGCCATATCACCAGACCCAAATGTGATGCCTAGGATTGTAGTACTCTTATCCGACATGCAAATATGTTGAATTTCATGCAAGGGAGTAGTACTAGGACTCAGAATATAACCACAACATTTCTGAATATTCAAAGTGGACCCTGACAATCTGCAAAACCACTGAATAACACCCAGAGCACAGACAGCCGAGTCCTTATTCGCCACCAGTAGACAGACATCGTTCGCATAAGCTAACATTTTGGTGAGGTCAGGAATCCCAGGAAGGTGGATACTACTAATCCCACTATGCTGCCTTATCAATCTGAGCAGGAGATCTAGACTAAATATGTATAAAATAGAGCTCATGGGGCAGCCTTGTTGGACTTCTCAAGCAATTTTTCACAGCCCGACCTACATGCCCATTAATCAAAGGGCACGAAGAGGCAATGGAATATAATTTCATGATCCAGGCACTAAATGGGCTAGGTATACCATAGTGTTACAAAACCAACTTTAGATATAGATGGGACACTTTATCATTTATTTTTATTTATTTTGTTTTTGTTAACCAGGTAAGCACACTAGACAACAAGTGCCTATTTTCAGGTGTGACCCTGGAGATTACAATACAGAAACATAGTACATTGTCATGGTAACATACAAGCCCACATACAGGAGGAACCAGAGTACAAATAGAAACATGATACAGAGTCAAAATAGAAACATGATACAGAGTCAGGGTAACCATACTGGTCCACGTACAAGTGGGTGGGACAGCAACACAGTACATATTGTATTCAACGGTAAAGAAGGCAGTACATCCACAGGGTATCTTAGCAGCATGGGGGAGGTAGAAGATCAACAGGTAACAACAAGGTGGAGTGTAGGAAGTATGTCAGCAAGGTACTTAACTAGTATTGAGAGGGAGAGAACAGCAGGAGGACAACCATGATGGAGTTAACCTCCACTAAAGGAAGAGTACTGCCATACAGTTGCATGCCCTGAGGGCAGGGCATGAGAAAGTGGGGTCATCTAAGTGCTACTAGGGAGGGAGCTAATGTGTAAGGTGACGCCTCTCCAGAGGGACGTGTGGGAAGTGCTAAGGTAGGAGTGTCAACAGAGAGTGGCAGAGGCCGTTTTCAACATGTAGGAGAGGTGTCGGGGGTGAGGGAGAGACTCCCCTGGAACTATCTGGCACAAAGACAAGTGGAAGCTGCTTTGAGGAAATTCCATAGGGATGATTTGAAGCAGGGGTGGGAGGGGGCAGCGTGAACTCATACGCCTGTTCCTGGTCCAGGCTGAGCAAATAGCCACTCAGGGCATCTCTCTGTCCTTGGGAAACAACTTCTCTCAACAACAGTAGATATCCATTATTTTTCTGTCCTTTACTGTACAAACTTTGCTGGGGTCAATGAGAAAGGGAGCCATCATCCCCAGACGAGCAGCCAAACTTTTCATTAAGATCTTTAGATCCGAATTCATGAAACTCAGTGGACGCCAGTTCTGCAAAAGACATCTGTCTCCTTTTTTAAAGACAAACAATTGCACCGAATGACCAAACTGCGGGGCTACATCCAGAATCATATTAAATACTACTCATAAAACAACTGCCAAATCTGAAATGCAGGCTTTGTGAAACTCCAGGGTCAAGCCATCCATCCCCGTGGTCATATTATTATTCAACGTGCCAATCACCATCCAAACTTCCTGTTTGGTGATTGGTTTCATCATGTCAGAAAGCAGATGTGGCAGACAGACTGGCTGGGTGCAGGTATGTAGCAAGTCAGTAATCATGTCATAAGTCACATCAGAAGCAGAACATAAACAGTCCATGTGATGGCGGACTTCCTTGAGAATGTCATCCTGTGATTGAACTTCAATTCCCCCGGGTGAGCAGAGTGAGGTCATCACCCCTTGTTGAACCCTTTGTCTACAGCTCTCAAAAATATCACCCATGGCTGCTTTCCCTGGGGTCCCAACACAATGCTCATACAACAGGGAGGAGGTCCGTTCAAACTGCATTTGCTCCATCTGTTGTTTCAAATGAGATACCTGACTAGAATATTCCCCATATCCATCATTCACCAGAGACACCACTTGCATGTACTGCCCTCGTAAGGTCAAATAATGGAGATACTTATCAGCATGGGTTCAAAAGGCCCATGTTTTCATGAAACATTTGATGTCAAGTTTAGTTTGGATCCACCAGTGGCTCACATTATGATCCAATTCAATTACAGACATACGAGCTCGGATAAGGTCCTGAACCCCAGTCACACAGAGCACCTCTAGGAAGACCACATTATTCAATTTCCAGGGGCCTCAGCAACAGCTGACACTGTCCCCCAGGGATAGACTAACCCTCACCATCAAATGATCTGAAGCTACCATGGGAACAGTGACAGCCTGAACACAAACTAAGGAGGCAGCAGCAAACACATACTCAATTCTTGTAGCCAATTGAGCCTTATAAAAGTATATCCCTGGTGGGATGAACCTTCTGATAAGTATCATCAAGTTCTGTTTGCATCAGAATATTCTGTAAGACATTCAAATCACAATACACTTTTTTCACTACAGTGCCCAAATTAGCAGTTGGCAAACGGCAATTAAAATCACCAGCCCATAGAAGGAGACAAGAGGTAAACAGAAAAGGTTTTACTAAAGAGAACAGGTCTACCCTCCCTTTTTTTGTTTCAGGCACATGTAGTGTAATCAATCTCCACCTTCTGTGCCATGTGTGAAATCTAAGAGCAGTGCCCTCCATGGGTCAATGTCCACCACCCTCATGATCAAATAATCCCAGTCCTTAAACACAACCCCCAACCCTCCACAGTGTTCCAGAGTTAAAGAAAAAAAGGCCGGGCCCCAACACCACAATTTCTTTGCATTTTCAACATCGTTCAACGAATACAAGCGAACATCTTGTATACAAGCAATGTCAATATGATAATTCTTGATTACTGAAAAGGCTACCACACATATATGGCCATTATGTATACTATTCACATTAATCTTGGTGATGTTATAAATAAATGGTTGCGACATAGCAGTATAGCAGTTGTTTCAAAGAATCAACATTAATTTACACTAAAGAAATCAAGTTCCTGCTTGTTTACCCAGGAGCTGGCTACGCCTAGGCTGAGAACCACCCTGTTTTTTTCATGTTTGCAGTGCTTGTGTGGCATTCTCAGTCACTTCTTCCTCTGAATCTGAAGACACCCCTTTTTGGGATGAAATCGTAGAGGAAGACTCCGAATCCTCTCCAATGTCCTGATCTCGAGGTTGGAGCACATCATATGGATTCAGCAAAGGGAGTGGTGGCCCAGATCTCCCCACCCTTTGAACCTTAGCTTTTGATGTCAGAGACCTCAAAGGATATTTCTTTGAAGTCACTACAGTCATTATGGGAGGTGGCATCTCTCTCATGTCTTCTTCCTGAACCTTTCATGGCATAGCCCCCACAGACTGCAGAATCTCTGTAGAGTCCGCCACAAGCTCTACCAACATCTGATCATCCATGGCCAGGACCTGTCCATCCACAGGGTCAGGCACCACAGGCACAGAAATAAGGAGGGGGAGGCTGGAACAATAACCATATCAGTCTCATTAGAAGAAGAGATAGGTCCCTGTAATTGTGGCTTATCCATCGCTGCAGCTTGATTCTTTTCATTAACAGATCTCTGGGTTGAAATACTAAGACTCTGTGCCTTATCAACAATTTCCTCCTGGTTAGGGCAGTCCAATCAGTTATGCATGGTCTACTCAGTATTATGAAACACATGTCCCGGAGTGTCACATAAGTTGCACTTCTGTAGTTCAGTACAGTCATTATTATTGTGCCCAAAAGTCATACATGAAGAGCACGTTATTTTGTCACAGACATTACTGAGATGTAGATGGAACCCACACCTAAAGCAGGTTTTAGGATGCCCCGGGTAGAAGCAGTGGCCCCTCTCATACCCTCCCAAAAAATGCACTAGGCAGATGTTTTGGGCCTTGAGGCCCAGACCGCAAATGGACCTTAAATTTCCAGCCCCCAGTCCAGATGTGTTCCTCATCTAAGATAGGGGAAGGGTTCCCCAACACCTTACACCACTGTCATAACCAATACGTCACATCATGGACAGCCACCCCTTCGTTTCTGAAAAGCACAGTAACTTGCTTAATGGCAGGCTTCATTACAGGAAGGACACGAAAGGGAAGCCATAAGGCTGAGTGTTTCTTTTCTCATAAGAAGCCCAGAAATGATCGAGGCTGGCAGGGGTCTTGAAACTCACATCATACAGTGTGTCTCCTGATGCATGGATCAAGACATAGATTTCATTGGAGAAGAATCTCAATGAATCTTTTAGTAATGTTTTCCCAATATACATTCTATCAGGAGGAAGAGGCAAACCTCCCAAATAATGAATACAGACAGCATTCTTTCGCTGTGCCAGTATAGTACTAGAATAACAAGTCTCTCTGCTACAAAACTGTTTTCAGAAAAGAGACGGTTACACCCCCCCCCGAGGGACTGGGAGTTTCTTCTCCATATGGTTGCCCCAAGTACCAATGTCCCACTGTGGGTTTGACTCGCTGGGGCAGGTAATCATAGGAGCTCCATCTGAAGAATTACCCACCTGTTCCACACTCCCTATAGTCAGGGAGTTTTCCTGTGGCACCAGACATCAATCACTAGGCTGTGTATCCTGAGGAGGGCCCAAAACCTTGTTGTCTGAACCAGACTTGTCTAGAGGGTCCAGGACCCACCCACCAGCCTCTGCTTTTATCCACCCTGCACTTGCAAGCACTGAGTCAACAGACCAACCCTCAGGGTGCTGTACTGGAATATCTGCCTGTTGACCACTGCCCAGGCCTCGACTTTCCACAGCAGTGGACTGTACATTCAGGCCTTCCCCCACACCATGCACATTAGTTTCAGAACAAATCTCTATACAGGGAGATGGTACACTCAGGATAGCATCAACAGTTTGAACAGTACTCACTGCTGCCAAGGCCATCACCGAAGTGCCAGGGACAAGTAGAGGACCATTCACATCTAGTACTATCACCTTCTCCTCAGTCCAACAAGATTCCAGCTATTTGGGCAATGCCTTGTTCAGAGCCTCACTCCGGAGTGGGCCGATGTCAGATACTGTGGCACCGCTCACAAGCACACCAGGACCATCAGCTCTCGGTTCCGCCGTAGTAGGCGATCTGACAGGAGTTCCACTCTGAGGGCTCCAACCATGTCCCGGGGTTAAAAGTACCATCAGCAATCTTTGCTGCTGTTCTTCACTCAATGCATGCACAAAGTCTGCCTCTTGCTGTAGGCCTGCCATTCGTAAGTCCATAAATCCAAGCGCTGATAAGTTCAAATATTCCTGCACAATAATATCCATTTCCATTTTGCCATCTCCTCACATATGACCTCCTGTGCTGGACCTACAGGGAAGGAGATCTGCTCCCCTGTAGGACTGCCAGACAACTGAGCACAGCTCACTCTGTTATCCACCACACACCAGCGCCCCCTACCAATGAGTATGGGAATTTTTTATTTAAACTCAAAACAAAATACACAAAGATTGTATTACATTATTCAAATCTTCAAAAAACATAGATAAGTATTACATCATACTTTTGAAATCTGACATAAATAATCTATTTGTACAAAAAAAGAAACCTCCCTTTCCCCTAATAAGTGAGGCAAAAAAGTCTAACAAAATCATACAATAACGTATTACATCATACATAAATCATACAAAATAAGTATTATATCATTCTACAATGGAAACTTAAAGAATCTATAATATAACCCCAAGCCCTACTCTTCTTTATTATGAAGTTTTTAAAGAAGTCATTTTATTCAGAACCATACTGTATGTAAATAATTTCACAACAGGCAAACCCTTACTTCAATGGTAATGACAGCTTATATCATTAAATTAATAATTCTGTTTTTACATAACGTGTCAAATACATTATGTATACTTTATACAGAAGAATATAAAAGTTTAAAAATTATAATCAAAAATTAGAATAGTAATTTAAATATATCAAAAAGAACCTATCCAGTATCTAACCAAGACATATCTTTCCATTTTTGTGTAAAACTATGTGATGACATATTTCGTTTATCTTGTTTCCATAATCCCACTAACCATTCTTGAATACACAAATAAAGTTGCTCTGGGGAGATAAATAATTATCTTAATGACCAAATACATCGAACCTGCAAATGAGATATTTAATGCCTCCCAAAACTAGACGTATAGTATCAGTGCTAAATTTGTCCCAACAATCAGGTAAAATTCCTAAAAACAGAACCTGCATATCTAGTACTGGAAATTTGGCCTTGATCCAGTTAGTATATAGTATAGACCAAAATTGTATAATATATGGACATTCGAAAAATAAATGTGTCATTGTCTCTGTACGGTTTACACTTATCGTATTCCTAGGGCAATACCTATCCTCTTTACCCTTATGTTTTAAATTACCTTTGACATTTAATTTACCATGAGCTGTGAGCCAAATAACATCCCACATATAATCTGGAAGTCCTTGATACGTGAGCATAGCTTGTATTTGTGTCAAATCCCTATGCGTCCCATTAGCAAATACAGGATATTCCAAAAAATATTGTTCTTGAAGAAAAATATATACCTTTTTTCTAAGATTTTGGGAAATTAAAATATAGGGAATCTTCCATAGTTTCAATTTACTGAAACAAGTGTGAAAATATACAGGTAAGTTTTTAATAGGTTTTTGTTTAGGAATAATTCTTTCAGTGGTCCAATAAACTATCCAAGGAGAAATGTAATCCAATACCCATGGTGTCCAAATCTTAGCTTTCCCCATCAATACCGGAGAGATAGTGGTATATAGAAAAATACAGAAAAAGAATAGAATTGGATTAATCATGTGAATCCCTCCTTGTTTTACTGGGTGATATAAAATACCCCTTTTTATGGGGTTTAATCTACTGCCCCATATTGCCTGAAAGAAAACACTATATAATGCTGTTTCTCTAGATAAAGGTAATGAATAAATAGAGCTTAAATGTAGAAAAATTCCCATAAGAAACATTTGAACCATATAAACCCTCTTTTTTGACATTTTACATCTATTCCATGTTGCAATCTTAACTTTGGCAAATTGAATAAGCTTTGCCACAAAAAAAATAAATGCCCCAAATTTTACAAACTTGGGATGTAACCAGGATACCCATAATAGTGGAATATGTAGAGTTATGTGTACCAATAAAAGAACACTTACTTTTAGTCAGGTTAAATGTGGCTCCAGTTCCCCTCGTATAGGCTACTGTCATGTCTTCTGCAGCAGCACAAGATGGAACATCCACTAAAAAAAGACAAACATCATCAGCATATGCAACTAATTTGATTTCCATATCATCACAGCCAAGAGAAAGACCCCTGATGTTATCCGATTGATAAATAGCTGACAACAAAGGTTCTAATGAAAGAATATATAAGATAGGGCTCGAGGACATCCCTGCCTCACACCCCTAGCACATTTTTGTTTGTTACCTATCCACCCATTGACATATGGTGCCACTTCAGCTTGTATATAATATTGCTGTAACCATAAAATAAATGGGGGAGGAAATCCCATCTTACTCATACAGCTCCACAAATATAAATGTGACACACTATCAAAGGCTTTTGCCTGATCTAAATTAATACAAATTCCCGTTAGTTCATCTACCAAGCCTCTTTCTATGATTTCTCTAATAAGCAATAATGCATCAGTGATATGACGACCAGGTACTGAACAGAATTGTGTGGTATGAATAATGTAATCCAATAGACCTGAAATCTGTAAACTAAGAATTTTTGTCAAAATTTTACAATCTGAATTTAATAGTGTGATAGGACGCCAGTAATGTAGATTTTCCCTGTCTCCAGTTTAAAAAAGGAAGATAAGGAGACCCAAATTCATACTATCAGGAAAAAGACCCTGTATTAAACAACTATTTAACATAGATACCAATTGTTCGTCCAACACTTTGCATATAGTACCATAAATCTCATTTGGGAGACCATCTATCCCTGAAGCTTTCCCTCTTTGAAGTTGTGTTACAACAGTTCGTAATTCAAACACAAAGAAATAGGGGCTAATAGGGAAACAAAAAATTGGTCAGGAATTTTAGGCAATATACTTAAATTTAACCATTCATTTACTTTAGATTGTGTTATCATATTATCTACCTGAAACAAGGAGGAGACATGATCATCTAGTAAATTAAAAATATTGATTTGAGTATATACCCTGTTTCCTTCAGAATCTTTCAGACTAGTGATATCTTTCATTTTTCTTTGGGCTACATTATTTTCAAAAGGATTAGTACATGCTGATTTGCCTTGTGTACCATATTTCTGTTGTCTTTCTAATTGTTGTCGTTTAAAGTTCTGTAATTGTGCCAATTGTTCCTTAACACACTTAACATCTTGTGTGTCTATTAAAACTCCCGAGTTCAATTGTGAATAAAAGAACTTTAGAGTATTCAGGAGATGATATTTGTCACATTTTCTTGATGCTCCTAATAAGTATCCAATATGCCTAAAATATTCCTGAAAATCTTTTTTGGAATCTTCCCACCAGGCTTGTTGGCCATCATAAAGAAAAAAAAAACAGATTTACGTGCTTCTAGAACATTTGTAAAACCCTCCAATACTCCTGGGATATCCAGTAAAGATAGATTTAACCTCCAGTATCCCTGACCTTTAGAAGTGTTCCCATAATTAGAAAGTTTAAGGCTCAATACTCCATGATCTGAAGTGGTGACTAACTTTACATGCGGGGAGGAATATTGTAGTGTGGGGGAAATAAACCAGTAATCAACACGAGAGTCCCTGGTGCCTTGTAAAAAAGTAAATGAAGAACTACCTTCCCAAACATCTTTTAAACCTATTAATTTCAATAATTCATTCAGACAGTGTGTATCACAATACACTTTAGACAAAGTTGATTTAGCAGTACGTGATATATTGAAATCACTCCCAAATAAAACATTTCTGCTGGTGAACAAGTATGGTTGTATTAGGTGCAATAATTGAATCCGTTCCCATTTACATTGGGGAGCATAAATATTAATCAATCGAAAAGGGACTGAATCCATAGTGATGTCTAATAATAAAGCTTGTCCAGGGGCAATCTCAACAATATCAATTATTTTTGCTATTTGTGAAGTAAAACAAACCCTACTCCAGTACATAATTATTCTCCCCCAGACCAATAACACTGTCCCCATCCCCAAGAATTAGTGGTTTTATCAGATTCTTGTAATGTATAAAGTCTAGTGTCCTAAAAAAAAGACTATATCATAATTCAAGTCTGAGATCATATCAAAAGTAGCCCTTCTCTTATATCCTGATCTCATGCTGTTTTTATTAAGACTAGCAATTGAAAAATCATAACCATTAGCAGAAACAGGCAAAATAAGTTTAAGTGGTAGCTGACATCTTTCTATTGCTCTTCCTTAAATTCATTCTACTACCCATTCTTTTAATTTTAACTTTACCTCCCTCCCTGGGATCAGTAACTGCCTCTTGATCCGAAAGTCCATCTACATGAGATGGAGTTTGGGAATCAGTATCCAAATCTAATTCCTCTGGGCCTACAGGAGCTAAAACACCATATTTGTTTGAAACCGAAAGAGGTTCTGCAGACTGAGCCCAATCCATCACTGGATCAGGTGTTGCTCCCTTTTTAACAACTTGAAACAAAGTTTCATTTGCTGTAGGGTTTTCAGAATTTGAAGATTGTGGTCAAATCAATACTGGCGTAGGTAAATGTTCAACTACTACGTCCTGCGTCTATCTGGAATTGCATCCATCCCTCCCAGATATCGCAGTCTGATGGCATTTCTGCGTTTAGCTTGTTCCCAGGGGCTTTGAAAATAAATCTGCACATTTAGGCTTTGATGCAGAAGGGTCAATGGGTAGGCCCACAGGCACCTCTGAATTTTCTGTATTTGAGTCCCTAATATTGTCCGGAATGTCCGTAGACATTTCCATCCTGCTCCAGAGAGAGCCCGCTCTGGCAACCACAGCTCTGCTTGTGTAATTAGAAGTGCCTCCTGCAACAGTGAAGAGCCTTCAGGTAATATTTTTACAACTTCCGCCGCGTCATCACTAGTGCCCGGACCCAGTCGGCAAACTTTCTGTGTATTACTAGGTGACAGGCCCAACAAGCATTTTCTTTTTTTTTTTCCAACAGTACAACTTGTGCTGAGGTAAGAGCCTTTTCTGCTTTTAACAATTGTGCCCTTAAGATTTCATGTTGTTTTGCCATTTCTACTGATGCATTCTCATCCATCGCATCCATCTCCTGTTCCGGTACTTCAGAAACTTCTGAAAATTTATTTACCAAAACGGACTGCATTTCTGGAATCTGTGCGGTAGCTTCTTCCGCCATATCAGCTTGTAGTGGACATCCTTCCTCTTCCACTACCGATGGCATACTGACCTCCTCCATTATGGCAATATACAGGATAGCACCCCCTACCAACAAAGGGTAGGGGAATTTCCCCTGTGTCCTGGCCAATATTCCCCTTCCCATAAAACTGGTTCATGGAATTGTCCAGGCTGTGTGTGGGTGCTGATGTGCAATATTGGCTGCCACTGCACATTCAGTCACGTCACTACCAGTCTAGCATTGCTTGTAAAGCACTTTTGGATACATTGTGTACAAAAAGCACTATATAAATGCTGATTCTTATTCTTCTTCTTCAATTAACCAGTCTCTGGGGGCTGTGCATGGCATCTGTGGGCAAGTTCAGGATGCACAGTATGCACAACTATGTGCCTCCACAGGGTGCTTGACTGTTGCCACACCCACAGCACAGAGCTGCATGGGGGAACTTCGAGGGACCAAGGCATGCATCCACTCGGATGTCCATCACAGGTCCGGAAGTGGATCCCTTGCTCTGTGTGAGCAGGGGATTCTGGGAATGCATGGGACCACCTTTTTTAAAGTATGGTCGAGTCACTGCCCCCAGCCCTCCCTGTCAGCCCAGTGGGCTGGTGCAGCACAATGAAGGACTCCCTGTCTCAAAACAGCCAGCAGGTGTCATGGGGGCTCATAAATTATATGGCAGGATCCCCACTGCCATATTCTGCACCCTCCTTGCCCAGCACTCTGCACCTTTGTGAATGGCCCAGAGTGCGGGTACATCCTCAGACATAGCCCCGGACAGGTCGCACACATAACTGCGCAACCAGCCAAAGGATCTAGTGCAGAAGTGATGTGCATCCCTTTTGTGTATGCATGCAAGGATCCGTGGGACCCCCAGTGCACACCACTGACCCGTAGGATTGCTTATGTGCTACTGAGCCATGGCTTGTAGGCAATCCATACCTTAATGCATAGGACCTTTGTAAGAATAATGCTGCCAAGGCATAAATCATGACTCCACACTGGTGCTACTGCACTACACAGAGGAACATGCCATGTATCAGAACTGTGTGTTAAAAGATGACATAAGGTTTGCTGGGAGCAGCATGAAAACTATAAAAATAGTCAAATGCCTGGGTTCAAATGTCATAAACCTAACTGAACATGTTCTCCCTGGGCATAGTGACATGCATTATACCCTGGTAGAGCTTTACTGGTTTTGAGGAACTCTGCAAGTCTGTTCTATTCATCAGGTGGCTGCAAATACAAAATAATGCTTCTCAATGTCTCCCTTTTCCTTGGTGTTTCGAAACACAGGGTGTTTAATGTTTAGATGGCATAAACTGTAGACAGATAGCAGGAAAAAGAAAGGGCTTTGGGGAATGTGGTAGTACCATGTGTGCATCTATGGAGAAGCCAGTATAGTCTTCTGCATATAACAGGACTTAACCTGTTGAGCAGATCTGGTAGGACATAATGGTTGGTCAAATGGTCACATTACAGCAAGTGTTTGGTTACTTTTGTCACTGAATCTACACATCCTGCCTTCCTTATACTTTTAACTAAATGTAGCTGCTAACAAGGAAGCTAAAGATTAAATTTATTCCATGACTGTTATGCTGTATTGTTCTCATACATTTTACAGTCATTACCTTTTTTGGAGGTTTCTCCATCCTCTGTGCACAGAGAAAATGATGAAACCATATGGACTGTAAGTATTCAGTTCAAACATATACTGCATATTGTTAAATAGGTTTGCCAGCAGTCCTGTTTTTGACCTGGACGTCCCTGGTTTAGTTAACTTGACTGTGTCCTCATCAAACAAAGAGGAAAATGTGAAATGTCCTTATTTTAAAGGCCAGAACTTTTAGATATTCACTTCATGGGAAGAGTGTGAATTGAATAAAAATGAATGTGTTACAGAGCAACAGAACCACACAAAGAAAGTTGATGAAGCAGGGATAGTTGAAGCTTTCAGAATTCAAATCCTAAATAAATAATTTGAGGAGTCTTTGATCTTCTAGATTCAATAAAGAATAAATGATTAAATAGCGGGCATTGTGAGGATTGTTGCACATGCTGGCTGTATTATGAAGGTTGAGGTAGAGCCAAGTGCCTCAAATCATCTGTAAAGTACATTGATTACCTAGAGTTTATTTATTTATTAACACTGTTTGGCCAGTAAGGTACACTGAGCTGAGAACAATTCATTTCTAGGTGTATCCTGGGGAAGAGAAATGGGAAGAGGTATATTGCTATTCAAGATAACTGTGAAAAACAGTGCAAATTACACTGACACATTGTAGTCATTAGTAAAACTGTTAAATAGTTATTTGAGATGTAAGAAAATATACCACAAAAATTCATCAAATTTGGGTAAAGGAAACTAGGCAAATCTAAGTTGGGCTTAAAAAATACTATTTTACCATTGATGCAAATCATAATTTTTTTTTATTTTGCTTATCAGTCTATTTTAACTTTGCTTATGAGACTATTACTTCAGAGCCCCTGAAGTGGCATATTAAGCATATAAAATTGTCTTTTGCTGAAAATTTCAGAGAAAAAGTAGAAACTGTTTTGGTTTAAAATAAAAGGCAGTTGACATTTGTTCACATTGCTATGGCACTTTTTTAATTTATCTTTTTTGACAGTCAGTGCACTGTTTTTGTTATATATTCATATTGCTATGGAGCAGAAGGTTGTTTATCTTGCAAACATGTGAGCACATTGTTACCAGTAAATTCTTCAGAACTCTTTGATTATAAAAGAATCAAATGGTTCAGCCAAGTGCCCCATCAAGGCAACTCCAACAACTGTTTGCTTATATGCATCCAGTAACAGAGATGTACAGTATATACTCTAAGCTAGCTCCTTCCCTCTTAGCCATACAGGCTAGGCTGAGTTAACCATATACAGCATGTTAGTGTAACTGTTGTGTGAAAAGGATGTAGATTACCAGTGCTGCACCCTCTCAACTTTAGGTCTAGGACTCAAAAACGGCTGATAAGGGTGGTGGGTTGATGGTGGTAGTGGCGGCGGTAGGAAACTAGGTGATAGATTCACAAAACATTACAAAGTAGAGTGCAAAAGTTTGCATTGCACTTTGCATTTGCCCAGGTGTCCAAAATTGCTATTCACAATCGGATAGCACACTGCACTTTCCGACAGTGAATAGTGCTAGGTCGAGCCAGCGGTAACCTCAGTACTGCCAGCGCTACCCCAGAAGTGCAGCCCCAATATGCAGCCAGGAGTATGTCCCCATAATGCATAACGCAGGTGCCCTATTCCAAGTTCACAAAAGCAGCTATGTAAATGAAGCCACTAGGTGGCCATTTGCATGCTCATTATGGGTCCATTTACATATACTGTACTGGAGTTTAGCATGCCCTTCCAGCCACTGCACCAGAGGCAGCCCTGTGTCCCTGGCATCTAGTATTTCCACCCCCACCAGACCACCAATCACCAGCCCAATAGATAATAAAGCTACTGTATTTCCATTGTGCTTGTGGTCCCCCCCCCACGTGATTGCTGATCACCAGCCTGATTGTGAAAAATGAAAGCTTTCCCTAGTGTCCAGTGCCCCCCATTGATTGCTGGCCCTATTGTATAAATGACAGTTTACCCTAATGTCCAGTAGCCCCCCACCTGACCCCTCACCTGATATAAGAAGACATATTCCCTGGTGGCCAGTGGTCCCTCCCCCCACCTGATGCCTGCCCAAGAAACAGATATGTTTTTTCTGGGTGTCTAGCCATCCCTCCCACCACCTGATACCTCCATCAATGTCACAATATTGTTACCCTGCTGGCCAGTGGTCCCTCCCCCCATCTGATCCATCGCCTGATGTCACAATACTGTTACACTGGTGGTCAGAGGTCTCTCTCCCCTGCCCGATCCCTCACCCAACCTGTAAAACATATTTCCTGGTGTTTAATGGACCCTCCTCTGGCCAGTCCCCAGCCCTTGTGTGACACATCCCCCCTGAAAAACACAGCTCCAGCCCCGATCCCATCCTGTGATCTCCAGCCCCCCAAGCCCATCTTGCATTGTTGACCAGTGGCTCCCTCTCCCTGATTTGATTTGCTTGTGTATGTACATTAGCTTCCCCAGTGTCTATTGGTCCCTTCCTCCCAATCCTGATCTGGAGAATGCTCAATAACTACACTTCATTCCCTGGTATCCATTGAACCCAAGCCCCCCCCACCCAAGCAGGAGAATTGCCCCATCCGCTGCTCCTGCATCCTTCCATGAGCCAGCGACCGACAGTTTTCCTCTCTCCATGAGGAAGACACCGACTGAGCTGTCAGTGAGCATGTACTATATACAGCATGCGCTCATTGACATCTCAGTCGGTGGCCGGCAATGGTGGAGAATGGAAGGCTGTGCCAGTCGCCAGCTCAGGGAAGGGATGGGAGAGTGGGGTGGTGGGGCACTGCCTGCCTGGGTGGGGATGCAGGTTGTCCACTGATACCAGGTAATGAAGTGTAGTTATTGAGAATTTCCCAGATTGGGGTTAGGAGTGGGGGACCACTAGACACCGGAAAAGTTAATGTACATATACGAGCAGATCAAGGATAGAAAGCCACTGGCCACCAATGCAGGATGGGCTTGGGGAGACGGAGATCGCAGGAAGGAACGGGGGCAGAGTCTGTATTTTTTTGGGGGGACACATTACACCAGGGCCAGGGATAGGGTAAGGGGAGGATCCACTAGACAGCAGAGAAAATGTTTTATGGGTTGGGTGAGGGATCGACTTGGGGGAGGGACCACTGGCCACCAAGGTAACTGTATTGTTCTTTAAATTCGATGGACTGCATCTGATTAAGGAGGGAGTCAGTGCGTTGGGGCAGAAATTTGATGTCTTTACAGAATATTTAAACTAGCAAATTGGGAGAGGGGTGCAGCACCCAATACATTAAATGGGAAGAACACCCCTTCCCCATCCACTAGTGATCAAACACGAGTTCAGCATGTTTGTAGTTCATCTGCATCACCAGATAAGGAAAAAGGTTCTGCTCCCCATACAACATGCAGGAGAAAAGCCAGACCTCGCCCCACAACTAACACACCAAAATCTGGCCAATGGAAAATCATGTACACAAATGCCTACAATCTGGGAAACAAGATCCTAGACCCGGAGGCAACAATGACAGAGGTTAAACTAGACATAGTAGTCATTAGCGAGACATGATTCACCAGTAACCACACTTAAGAGACTTCACTACTCAGCTATGTACTGTTCAGAAGAGACCGAGGTTTAAAAAGGAGAGGGGAGAGTAGCCCCTTATGTCAATGAAAATATCAAAGTTACAGAAATTCAGGATACACACAAGGAGTCAGAAAAACTGTAGGTCACCCTGGAAACAGGAAATGGGATAACCATATGAACTGGGGTTGTCTACAGACCTCCAGGCCAGGGGGAGGACATAGACACATTACTGTTAGAAGATATACAAAACATGACAGCTAAAGGGGAGGTTCTGATAATGGGAGACTTCAACATGTTAGATACAGATTGGTCAATACCAGCAGGAACATCCACCAGAACTAGACACATAGTGGATTCCCTGCAAGGGAAGGGCCTCAAACAATTGGTACAGCAACCCACAAGAGACAGGGCTATCCTGGACCTAGTACTGACTAATGGGGAAAGGATCACAGATCTCCAGGTAGAAGGTCACCTGTGGGCCAATAACCATCACATGGTATGGTTCAATTTGGCAACTAGAAATAAATCGTCCCATTCCAAGGCAAAAATATGGGAGTTTGATAAGATGGCCAACAGAGTTAAGCTAGTCCTTGCAAGAAGAAATACAGGTGAGGGGGTACAGGCAAAGTGGGCAAGCATTAAGGATGCAATACTTGAAGAAACATCTCATTGTGTTAGGGAGAAAAACAAGAGCAAAAGAAGGAGGAAACCATTTTGGTTCTCATAAACAGTAGCAGAAAAGATCAAAGCCAAAATGTTGACCTTCAGGAAATATAAGGGAACACAGCGGGACGAAGATATGGAGGCATACCAAACTTCCTTAGAGGATGCAGGGAAGGCAGTAAGGCAGGCAAAGGCCCAAACCAAGGAAACACTAGCAGGAACAGTAAAAGAAGGGGACAAGACTTTCTTTAGATACATTAGAGAAAGGAGAAAGTCCAGAGGGGCTATTGCTAAGATCAAAGGGGATTTGGGGGAGTGTGTGGAAGAGGACCAAGGAAAAGCATCTATCCTAAATACATACTTCTGCTCAGTATTTACTGAGGAGAAGGTAGGGCATGGCCCACAGCTCAGCACCATGGACACGGTGGGGGGAGGGAGGTGTGCACAGGTCCCTTCACAAAAGAAAGGGTCCTACAAGAGCTCACTAAGCTCAGGGTAGACAAGGCAATAGGACCTGATGGCATACATCCCAGGGTACTAAAGGAGCTAAAGGTGGAATTAGCAGAGCCATTAGCAGAACTGTTTCATGAGTATCTGAGCACAGAAGAGGTCCCAGAAGACTGGAGAAGGGTTCATGTTATCCCGCTCCACAAGACTGGCAGCAGAGAACTACAGACTAGTCAGTGTTACCACAGTAGTGGGCAAGATTATGGAGGCACTCCTTAAGGAAAGGATAGTGCAACACCTGGAATCCATAGGAGCACAGGATCCAAGATAGCATGGGTTTACAACAGGAAGGTCCTGTGAAACTAATCTCATAGATTTCTTTGACTGGGTAACCAGAGTGGTGGACCAAGGGGGTGCAGTTGATGTTGCATACCTTGACTTCAGCAAAGCCTTCAATACTGTTCCACATAGAAGATAGATTAATAAGCTGGGTAGGCTCAGGGTGGGTCAGAAGTTGGTCAGCAGGGTGACAAACTGGTTGGCGGGCAGAAAACAGAGAGGGGTGGTAAACAGTATACAGTCAGAAGAGATGCAAGCCACAAGTGTTTCTTTTATATAGTGATTTTCACAAACAGTACACTGTATCCCAAAGTGCTTTACAAAGCAATGCTGCAGATATTGGTAATGCAGGGACTGGATGAAGTAAACATTCAGTAGCTACAAAATGCTCTAATGCACCATACACAGCCTTATTACATTAGAACCAACATTAAAAATTATAGTGATATAATCACTTGGGATCATTTTTCCCTAAGGGTAACCAGGTTATAATTCACCGTTATAACTTGCAGGTTATGATGGTGAACACATGCCAGGTTTCCCTTGTGCACATACTCAAGCAGCAGCTCTTCCTTCGCATGTGCCAGCCGCCAGTCCTTTGCACCGGATGTTGCCACTCGGCTGAAAGTTAAATAAAAAAAAAAGTAAAAGAGCACTTCAGTCTGTAAAATGAACAATTTTAACAAAATAAATAAGAGAAAGTAAAAGAAACCTTTCCCATTAGCAGCCACCTTCCAACTGCATGAATGCGCTGAATCCTGACCGGACCACACAGAGAGGATGTCTTTTTATTTTATATAGTTGCCTTGGTGAAAAAACGATCCTCAGCAATTATATAAAATAAAACATGGAGTGGTGTGTTTAACTTGAGATTTTACACACACCCCTTGGTGTTGGATGCTTAAATAAAACCCTCAAGTTTTGCTCTCGCGGTTTATTTAGCATCCAACACCTCAGGGTGTGTGTAAAATCTCATTGAACATACCACCCCATGTATTATTCTATATGTTACAAACAAAGCACCTTGAAGTCAGCTCTTGAACAAATCCAAAATGCTCATGAACTACAAGGCACAAAGGGTTTACCCCCCACCCTATGATACCCACAGGAATAACAAATAGAATGACATGAAATTTATGCCATCCTGGAATGCAGTGCTGCTGATCCCTATTGATGCTAACAATGGACTATGTGAGAAATGGGTCCACCTCTGACCTAACAGTGGCAAATTAAGGACAAGCCACCCCTATCCCATTGAGCCAATTGGAGCAGGACCAGCAATTCTTCATTTGGTGGGGGGATAAGTGGAGGTTTGAGAGATTTATATTTGCTTTTATTTAACTCATTTTCAGCCATTTTTTTCAAGGTTAAGCAATAGATAGTTAGGACTTCTAATGGAGCAGTTGGAAAAGACTTGCTTAGAGATCAGCATCGGATTGGATAGTTACTATCTGATCCAATTAAAATAGTTAGCGGTGAACCAGATAATGGTATGATCCAGTTCAAGCTACTGGATTAGACATCCCCACTATCCAAACTATCTGAACCTGCAAATGGATTAT
Source organism: Neoceratodus forsteri (assembly GCA_016271365.2). Lineage (NCBI taxonomy): Eukaryota > Metazoa > Chordata > Ceratodontiformes > Ceratodontidae > Neoceratodus > Neoceratodus forsteri. The sequence goes on from CM028136.1 coordinate 447,503, forward strand.
TCAAGCAACCCTATTGTCAAAGTGTAAAAAGCCTCTTATCTTTTTCCAAGCTCTAGGCAGGTTACAAGGCAGTGCTTGAAGGGTTAATCCTGATCCTGAGTTTGACTTCCTACTGTGCCTCAGTTAGGAGACAGGGTGTCTGGTTATTGATGCTTTGTGCTTCCTGGCTCAGCCATCTCGGAGCCCAGGCAAGATTTTCATGACTCTCTCTCCTCCTTTTCTCTATAAAGAGTGGAGGCTAGCTGAAAGCTCATGTTGCCAGGGTTTGCACCCTTTTGAACAGCAGAGAAGGAGAAGCCCAGATAGTGAGCACTGTCCCTCCTTCCATCTTTCTGGGGTGAAAAGGGGCCCTACAGAGACTAGCAGCAGGAGGGAAAATCTGAGTAACTTTGCCACAAGGGGTAGAACATCCCCCAACCTGACAGGCACCAGGTAGTAGTGCTAAAGCAGTTCATTGGTGGTCCTTGCAGATCTGCTCCCATTAAAGAACATAAAGAAGAGAGTAACATGTGAGTACATTCATTAAAAGCTCAGAAAGGAGAATGGTTGCCCAGCTATGTAAGTAACCCATTGGTAAAATAGTTATGGTAAGCGTGATCATCCCACCCCACAACACCCAGCTGAGCGCCGGGGCTTCACTCCACCAGTGGGCGGTCAGTGGCACCTTAGCTGAACCAGGGAACCACGAGGCCAGGAGGAACAGTGAGGGAGCAATTGGGAAAGGCGCAACCAATCGCCTGCAACTCCCACCCCACAGCACCCAGCTGGCGCGGGCTTCGCTCCTGGCGGTGGCGGCACCTTAGCGAACCAGGGAACCATGGGGCCGGGAGGAACAGTGAGGAGCAGTCGAGAAGGTGCAGCCAATCGCCTGCAACTCCCACCCCACAGCACCCAGCTGAGTGCTGGGGCTTCGCTCTGCCAGCGGGCGGTCGGCAGCACCTTAGCCAAACCAGGGAACCACGAGGCCAGGAGGAACAGCGAGGGAGCAGTCAGGAAAGGCGCAGCCAATCGCCTGCAACTCCCAACCCACAGCACCCAGCTGGCGCTGAGCTTAAGCTCTGCCAGCGGACGTCGGCAGCACCTTAGCCGAACCAGGGAACCACGCGGCCGGGAGGAACTGCGAGGGAGTAGTCGGGAAAGGCGCAGCCAAACGCCTGCAGCTCCCACCCCACAGCACCCAGCTGAGTGCCGAGGCTTCACTCTGCCAGCAGGCAGTCGGCGGCACCTTAGCCGAACCAGGGAACCATGAGGCCGGGAGGAACAGCGAAGGAGCAGTCGGGAAAGGCGCAGCCAATCGCCTGCAACTCCCACCCCACAGCACCGAGCTGAGCACCGGGGCTTCACTCCGCCAGCGGGCGGTCAAGCACCTTAGCTGAACCAGGAAACCACGAGGCAGGAGGAACAGCCCAGGCGGAAAGGCACAGCCAATCGGTAGCAGCGCCTCTCCAGGCACAGCAGCGATTGGCTCTCCTGCCCCATTGACTTACACTGGCTCAGTCTGCATTGCAGAAATCTGTGTGGAACTTGATTTTGCTTTCACTCTTCCCTGTTTTTCTGCAAAATCTCCAAAGAGCTGCTTCCAACATGAGAGGCATCTGTAGAGAAATCTGTTGTTGCTTTTGTTTGAATTCTGCTGGATCCTGTTAGCAGCAGTGGGCCAGGCAGCTGAGGCGCACTCTCCTTCTATTTTGACTGAGTAAATTACCTAAAAGTGCTGTTTTCCACTATTGTATTGCAAGAAACTGCCATTTTATTACTCTTTACTGTAATTACAGCTCCTTTTTGCATTTGCAAGGTGGGCCAGATGCTGAGCGCCACTGACCCTTCCCACAGTCCTTTTGTTGTGCAGATTCAGTCAGTGACGCTCAGGAACACTTGTTTCTGCCTTTATTAACTGCTGCACCCTCCTCTGTCTCTCCTTGCAACTCCCACCCAGCACCCAGCTGGGCGCGGGCCGCTCACCAGCGGGCGGGCGGTATACTTGAACCAGGGAACCATGAGGCCTGGAGGAACAGCGAGGAGCAGTCGAAAGGCGCAAAGTTTTGCCCACCCGCCTTCCCCCTCTTGTGTGGTTAATTTATAGGCATCTTCACCTGAAATCTCTTCCCCGCCTCAGCATTTTTCTAAACCAACAGAGAGTCAGATCAGCTTGCTGATCCAGCCAATCATCAACTTCACTACTCCCCACAGCCAACTACCAATATCTCTTTCAGAATGGGGAGCTTAATTCTGATACTCCTTTCACTATCAGCCATAGGGTTCCACAAAGAAGATGTCCCTGTCATACAATTTAGAGTGGTCCATCCACGCAGTCTCTCTGAACCATCCCCTTTGGCTGACACTCAAACCCTCATATATGCTCTACCATTGCTGCATCGACTACAGTGGTATAATCACCATAAAGAGACACATACCACCACACATGCATTTCAGCCAAGGCTCCACTGCTGGATATATAGATCCCCCCTAAGCCTAGTTGTCAAACTGCTACTTGGTATCCCAACACACTTCATTAAAACCACAGGGAGCACCCCAAAAAAAAGAGTGGCAACAGAATAAAAGAAGGAGGACCAAAGACAGCCCCCTCTCCCTATCACTGACAGCCCTCATGAAACTACTGCTCTTTCTATTGCTCTGTATTGGTAATGTGGAAATCAACCCTGGACCTCTTGAAAGTATCACCTCTCCATCAGACCTAACCTCAATTAAAGGCCTCAGTTTCCTGCATATTAATGCATGCAGTCTGTTGAAAAAATTTACGTTGATACAAGCCTGGGTTGCCCATACCTTGCCAGACTTTCTCGTGGTAACTGATACATGGCTCAAACCCATCACAGCGGACAGGGATGTTAACTTACTTAACTATCAGCTATTCAGAGCTGATCGCCAAACAAGGGGAGGTGGAGTAGCCATATATGCAAAAGCTGGTATAGCTGTATCCTGTACTGCTGCAACATCTATGCCCAAGGAGTTTGAATGCCTCTCTCTAAAAGTCTCTCTCCCCAATACAGCAGCTTTTCAACTAATTGGATGCTACAGACCCCCCTCTGCCGAACACAAGCTCTTATCCCACCTGGGAAACCTGGTCAAGCCCACCACTCAAGAAGACATTATTCTAGGTGACCTGAATTTCAACTGGCTCACCCAGGCAGCTACACCTCTGGTATCATTCTGTGACACCTATGGGCTCACACAGTTAATTAATGAACCAACAAGAATAAATGCAAGGAATAGTAGTAACAGCACACTACTTGATATCATGCTAGTGAGTAAACCACATCTATCCACACATGCTGGAGTGCTCCTATGTGATAAAAGTGATCACTGCCCCATCACAGGGGTAAGATCCACCAGCATAACAACAAATCCTGCAAAATTCCGCATGAGGAGATCCAAGAAAAACATCAATATTGAAGGATATCTGCATGATCTAGCTTACTCTCCACACTGGCAAAAGTTTTATCTTGCACATTCTGTAGAAAAAGCGCAGCAGGTGCTAAATAGCATTATAATAAATAAAAAACAAATCCTGTCACTGGTTTTCAGCTGACCTCAAAGCTGCACTGCTGGAGAGAGACAAACTCTGGAAAGTGGCAAGAAAAACTAAGAATGCAAACGACTGGATGATTTTTAGGAAAGCCAGGAATAGATGCACCAGGAAAGTTAGGGATGCAAAGGCTGCCTTCTACCTCGCTGAGCTCGACTCCTCCTACCATAATCCTACTAGGTTTTGGGGCACCATCAAGGGTATGATGGGACAGAACGCTAACAACCCCCTTCCAACTCAACTACACAATAGTTATGGCCCTATCACTGGCAAAATGGAAATCCTGGATGCATTCAACAACCACTTCACAACGGCTGGCCTTGCCTTTGACACCTCCCCAGCTAACCTGCTGAGGGACCAATTAAGCTCCCACTACATTGGTGATCAAAGAGTTGACTCTTCCTTTAGCTTCAAACCTATACTGTTGAAACAAGTTGAGGATCTATTATGGCATCTGGATACCAAAAAAAGTGCAGGAACAGACTCTCTGGACCCCTTCTTTCTAAAGATTGCGTGCCATGTACTTGCAGTCCCCCTAACACACCTCTTTAACCTTTCCCCTAAACTCTGGCTCTATTCCCACACTGTGGAAGACAGCCCAAGTGGTCCCCCTTCTAAAATCAGGGGACCCTATGGATCTTAATAATTACAGGCCCATTTCCATTCTACCTGTGCTATCCAAGATGCTGGAGAAATTAGTGAGTAATCAGCTAAGGGAATATCTTGACAATGCTAACCTATTAAATCCAGCTCAATCTGGATTCAGGGCCAAACATAGCACTATCACTGCATTAGCCAAGGTCACAAATGACTGGCAAATCGAATTGGACAAGACGAATAGTGTCTGTGCAGTATTCCTGGACCTGAGCAAAGCATTCGATACTGTGGACCATGAGCTGCTACTCTCATCCCTGCACTCCCTTGTCCTAGATCCACCCTCCCTTAAGTGGTTCAGATGCTACCTCTCCGGTAGGTCACAGCAGGTAAAAGCTGAATGTGACCTATCCCCATTAAGACCACTGTCAAGAGGAGTCCCCCAAGGCTCTATTCTGGGTCATATCCTTTTTGCCATTTATATAAATAACATTGATTCAACCCTTACCAAGTCCTCAGTACACCTCTTTGCTGATGACACTGTTCTGTATGTCAGCAACCCTTCGACTACAGTTGCTCATGAAATCCTACAAACAGAATTCTGCTTGTTACAACATCAACTACTCGAGAAAAGCTTCTGCTAAATGCAAAGAAAACTAAAGCAATGATGTTCACAACTCAAAACTCCACCAGCACATCCTCTTCAATCACTCTCCCCAGCTATGCACTATACTTGGAGAAAATCTGGAGTATGTTGAAAACTTCAAATACCTAGGTGTGTGGATTGACAACAGACTCAACTTCACCCATCACCTAGAAGAACTGTTAAAAAAGCTTCGCCAAAGGCTTGGCATCCTCTATAGATTAAAACCCTTAATTAACAGAGACTCAAAGATGAGGTTAGTCCAGGCCATCTTTCTATCAGTTATTGACTATGCAGACTTCCTTTATAGTCACTGCCCCATCTCCTACCTTCACAAGTTGGATACCTTATATCATAGTGCAATAAGGTTCATTACAGATCTGCCATATAATACCCACCATTGCTCTCTTTATGACGCAGTTGGATGGGTTTCCTTTCATATCAGGAGGAGTAGAAATGCAGCTCTATGGATTTACAGACCTTTATCAAAAAAACTCCCAAACTATATCCTGGACTGCTTCAACCAGACCACTCCTAGCTCCTATGCCCTAAGAAGCAACAATATCATCCTGCTCAAATTGCCCAAAGTCAGCACCAGACTAGGGAGGGCAGCAATCAGCTATTCTCTAGCTATAGCATGGAACACCCTACAAAAATCCCTAAAACTGCCCATTATCATTCTATTTGCATCCTTTAAACAGCATTGTACAGCCTTCTTCACAGAGAAATGCAGTTGCTACCGCTAGAGCTAGATTAGTCATCCTACAAATCTGGCTTCCAATCATATATGGCATATTCCTTCCAGTCAGACACCCCCAGCCTATGGCACCCAATAATACCTTCACCATCCTAGTATTCATTATGTTGTGTGTCTGTCATGGCCCCCATTGGGATATGTATGTACTGTACATACTATAGATATTAGCTTAACCCTCCTTTAACCGAGTTTTAACATGTGAATTCACTGTACATCATTGTGTTATAAACATTAATTTTCTCTGTATGTATAACTGTCTTATAAAGCGTATGATGTATTTGCTGTGTATCAACTATTGAACCTTGACCTTATCAGGTCCATCTTGTAAATGAGCCTTGCTCAATGATGTTCGTCTGTATAAATAAAGATTTGATTGATTGATTGATTGATTAATTAAGGGGCCTGGTAAGAGTCTGTGTCAGTAAGTCCAATTAGGTTGGACTGGGAAAAGGAGTCCATTTTGTTTGGTGTCACTTTGACCTATCAGTCTTATGCAGAAGTGAGGCATAAGTGGCTGAACTGAATATATGCTTAAATTAGTAAGCATTCTATCATCCAGTTGTCGGAATAACAAAGACGCCACTAGCTGGCATATACCTAATCATAGGTCTGTATTGCCCACAGAATAGCATCTCACCCTGCATGGGGAGAGTATCCCTGTGTGCCCATCTTGTGGGAATAGCATCCAAGAGACCTCATAATGGGAGATAGACTTGCCATAGATTATGTTGATCTGTACAGCAGTGCCCATCCTATGCAGAGCATAGTAGTAGGAGTTCAAATGCCCCAAATAGGTTGAAGGGTGTTGGAGGGAAGGTGATCAAGGCCTTGCATACCCAGAGGTTTCCTCCTTTGTAGGTTTTTTTTCCTCTCTTCTGTGATGACGCTCATAAAAGTTAGGTACCCTCTGTAACAGTTGGAAGCAGCTGGTGGTTTTCCAGGGCTGGGTCTCAGTCTTGCTACCTCTTTCCTCTCCTTGGGGAACACTGTGATCATTTGTCTTTTGTTGTGCTTTTGGGCCTTTTTCTCTAAATTGCCTTTGGCCCTGGGACTCATTCCTGTGACACCTTGAGGGGCTGGAACCCTTGGTATGGGCTCCACATCCTTGTGTCACCCTGAAAGTGTTGTAGTCCCCCTAGCATGGATAGAGAGAGAGAGACAGAGAGAGTGAGTAAGCTAAAGTTCACTGCTGCACAAACACTACAAACTACTCAATCTCAATCAATCCTTGCCTATATATGAGCTCAATTGCTCTTTGAATTGAAAGGATTTGTCCAAAGTTCAGAGGGGCAGCAGGTGATCATGCAACATCTCCACTGTGAACTTAAAACTGCACCTGTCCAAGTATCCTTTGGATGCTCAGAAGTAAGCAATAAGACATGATGGGGTGTGCATTACTGTGTGATAACCGCACTCCTAGGGGCGTAGTTAGGCATGAGGCCATAGGCCGAGTGCTGGTCGTCCCAGGAGTGCGGTTATCACACCGTAATGCACGCCCCGGAGTGTCTTATTGCGCTTATAAAATGGCCCTTTATTTTTAAAAGCTGTTTTCTTATTCAGAAATGCATTTTTAAGCATGTAGAAATGTAAGTTAATATGTGTAGCGAACATAAAGTAGTCCTTCCGCCTACTGTTACTAGCTTAAATTAGTGGTATAATTGGTAACAGTAATGATAATAGTATTAATAGTGACAGTGATTAAACTATCTTAGTTTTAGTGGTTGATGTTTTATTTTAGTTTGATAGGTTATACTGTTTGTGTCTCCCACCTGCCCTGACAAGCCGTGAAATATCAGGCCATGTTTTATTTTCCTTTTTCTCAGTTAAGACAGTGTTTTATCCTAGCCAGTTTAGAAGCATGGCTCAGAGCTAACTGACAAGTCCATCAACTTCATTCTCCCTGTTCTTGCCTGACTCGCTCACATTAAGATAGAGCAGTGCATAAAGAGACAGAAAGTCAGTAAACAAGTTGCCAGCACAGAGCAGGGCTTAGCGGTTTGAAAATCGCGAAGTGGGAAGTTGCTTTGTAGAGTGTCTGCTATGGGATACACTCGCTATGAGTCCAGCAGGCTGCTTTGAGCAGTGGTTTTCAAATCGGCTTTAAAAAAATCATCTAACTGCTTTGGTAGGGAAAGATTGTTTGACCACCTTTATGGAGACAAAATAGATCTCTTTATGAGTAGTTTACATTAGAGAGCAAAGGTCTGCCGTTGTCCGGTGCTGGTTGCAGTTTTAACCACATTGTGAACCAAGCGTATACTGCAATTCTTTAAACAAAGCGCGAAGTCAGGCACGCTGACACTTCCACTGGGCTTGACTTCACCACTCTGCCCTCGCCTCTACTCTCGTAATTAAAAAAAATTGTAAGTTTGTTAATCGAGTCACTGAACAACTTGTTACTGCAGAGGAGAAGGTGGCAGTTTTGAAAACCGTGAAGCACGGCACTGCTCTGTTCGGTGGCCAATTAAGGTCATGCTCACTACCAGCAAGCGGGCTGGTGTCTGCACATTTGATTAGAAACCCCCCAAAAATGTTCTTCCTGTTGTTTGGGGGTGGGGGTTCCAACTAAAATCATCAACGGAAATGGTAGAGAATTACCGCCTGCCAGCTGAAGAAGAAATGTAAAGTTGCTTTCTTGTCATGACGTTAGCGGGCTAAAAAAAATGGCAACGGCATAGTTATGAAACATTCTGAATAGAATGTTTAAAATGAATTAATGAGCCATCACATTCTGTTATCAGGTTGTTTTACTAGACCTAGTTATTTATAGTGCAACATTGTCTCATATTGCACTATAAATAACCAATCAGATTCATCAATTGGTCTCTGCCATTTTATAAGTTAGCAATAACCCATGACAGGATATGGGGTAATAGGCATTTAATCCATCCCTCCAATATGCTGTGAGGCACAAGGCCACAGGCTGGGTTATTGTGCTTATAACTTGGATTATGTTTGTTTTTTTTAAATAAAACCACAAAAATGTTTTATTCCTCTGTAAAGAACAAAAACTGTAGTGTATACTGCTAACTTAAAAAGAAGCCCACACAAGTAATGCATATCACAGATATTTTATGAACATATAAAAACAAGAAATACAGCATGGTGGGGGAAATTCACTTAACTTGGGATCTTTGCCCAATGGGGAACTTTTCAAAAAGAAATTGCATTTAGAAGACTTCTAAAATTAAGAAGTATTATGCAGAGTACTTGGCTGCTACTAAGCAACTTTTTCCTTTTGCAAATAAAAACTTTATTGATTGATTTTCCAAGTACATAAACAATACACTGAACAACATAAACAGCAACCAGGCATACAAAGGTACAAATATATAAGCATGGCAAGCATACAAAAAAGCACAGTAAATACAAATGTAAAGGATGATTGTCTAATCAAGGGACTATTAGGAGTATATTACCACTGTGGGAAAATGAAACTGAGATAAGTAAGTCCTACTGAAAAAAAAACTGACGCACGAGTTTTGCAAAAATATTGGTATTAAAAATTTAATAACAGATAAAAAGGAAATGAGCAACAAGAAAAGGAACCACAATAACATGGAACACTAAACAAAAGGGGTAAAACGCACCATTGACATATTGAGAAAGGAGGGAACATAACTAGCAATCAGTACAGCATAGTTGTGTAGGATAGCCAAATGAAATGGTCAGAAAGCACCACAGGAGTGAACTTGACTAAAACTACCTTTTCAAGAGGACAAGAAATGATTTCTAATTAGCAGCTGTCTGCAATGTTCCCATCTTTAGAAGCAGAAATTATATTCATGCTCCTAATTGACCCATATGTCACTGTGCCTGAACAAAAAGCAATGTGAAAAATTGTATGTTGCTTTGTTTTGTTCTTATGGGCAGCATTGTGTTACAGTTCTCTTCATGTAAGCAGTGATTTGGAGTTATGACTAAAGTACATCATGGTTTGTATGCAGAACTCTGAGCATGGTTCTGGTAGGTCAATAAATAGCTCATGCTTAGCATTCTCTACACAAACGGTGATATTGTAAAAATTCCATTACTGGTTCCATAAAGAGAATGGTAACAGAATGCTGTCATTAAAATGAAAACAATTGAAAACACAGTTGCTCACAACAGCGTTTATTAAGTTAAAGTTAAATATGGATCATTTGGAGGTATGTATTTAATTTCTGTAAATAGAACATTACTAACTGCTTCCAATTAGCATAACTTTCCTGTCCCCTTTCAATAAAAGATAAAACAGTAATGTTCTTTTATTTAGAGGAAGAGATTAAAGGCAGTTCAGTGGGGAGGGGGAGGGGGGAAGATCAACTGGCCCATACTTTTCTCTTCAGGCTCATTCACACAGCAAAATCTAAGTAATTGGTGATGGTGCACAGTGGCCAGATCAGTGCCACTCTACATGTCTGAACATCACCGTTTTGCATTTTTCTGATGGCATTTCATTGTAACCATGATCCCTCTTTCCTTGAGATCGTGTAGTGGTGCCAGTGTTTTGTGCTGTTCTACTTGGCCATGTGTGAACAGCCGGCTCCACATGCCATGCTGTGTCAGGCTTTCACCAGAAGAGTCCAGAATGGGTCTTCAGACCAGAGTTCAGCTAAAGGTTGATTTTTGTACTTTAGACACCACTGAACTTGGTGAAGGTATCTCTTTTTGTAAAATGATGGCTAAAATCTAGAGAAAACAGGGTCTCATCATTGAGCTGTTATACTGGGCATGCGTGTATACATATGCATATATGCATGCACAATGTCACGGCTCAACTCTGAGACCATGTTTTCTCTAAGTTTTAGCCCTCAGTTTACAAAAAGAGCTACTTTCCCTAGTCCAGTGGTGTCTAAAGTACCAAAATCAAACTTCAATTGAACTTGAATCTGATGGCTCATCCTCGACCCTTCTGGTGCTGCAGTGCCATTGGTATATTGACATCACCCACTGTAACTCCAGGGCACTCCCCCACCCTCTGGAACCCTCCTCCACAGCAGAATCAGCTCTCCTTTGCCACCTATCTGAATGCTGCTCCACAGCATTTCAGAATGGTCTGGCAGCAACGATCAACATGGCAGTGATTTAATTCTCGCATGTGAACAAGGCATTTGGTGTAACTGCTGTGGTACAACAAGTCATTATACTATAGTAACTATGTCACTACTGTAGTATAACAGACTTTTTATTTTTTCAACACCATTTCTCCATTTCACTACTGTTGATTTTCCCCTATCTGGCCTTCCTCCTCCAGCCCGGCAACGCTCCTTCCAGAGGAACATACCCAACCTCCTTTTCCCCCATAACATGGCCCTATGGTGAGGTCCTTGGAGACTACAACCTCCCTGAAAGGGTCAGGAGCCAGTGTGGAGGTGGATAGCTAGTCAACTGATGGAGGCTGGATGTCATCTTGCTGGTCATGTGTTTTCCGCTATCCCTTTGTGAGGGTTGCCAGTGTGTAATGGTGCAAGAGTACAAATGTGTATTGACTTACCGGCATGCTATTGGTGTCCAGTTGCTGCTCCTCCCTAACATTTGCCTCACCTATGATATTACCCAGCTTTTGCCAGGTGGCTGATAAACAGTGAAGGATGTAATCCCTCTCCCTGAGTGAGGAAAGCTATCCATAGGATGCTCATCCTTCCTTCCACTCGGCCAGCCCACAGCAACTTGAGTCCATTCCCATAGCCAGGTCACCATTTAGCGAGCAGAAGCACTACTGCTGTGCTACCTGGTTGGCCCATAGCAGCATTTTTCAGTAAACAGAAATCTTTGCACAAGGGGTAAGCATATGCAATAAGTAAACAATAACCTAAGACAGGGCGTGAGGTTATAGGGGATTAATGAACACCCCGGGTGCGTTGTGAGGCATGACACCATAGGCCGAGTGCCCTAACAGCACCCAGGGGGTTCATTAATCCCTAACAACTGCACATCCTGAAGTGGATTAGTACACTTGTAGCATGGGGCAGGTGTAAAAATTAAAACAAGAGACACAAATGTGTTTTCATTTTGCTGTTTAAATGTGGAAAATGGTACTGTATCCTGCTGAGTTGAGAAGTAGTCCCCAACAATCATGCATATGTAATTTACTTTATGAGCATACAAATACCACAAATACAGTGCTGAAATATTTGTATGTGCATAAAACAACATTACATATCCATGACTCACTTTCCCGTGCCTGTCGCTCAGTCTTTGTCTCACTCTGCTGCTGTCTACTTGTCACTCGCTCTCTCTCTCCAGTTCTCACTGTCAGTGGTTGCTGCTGTGTCCCTGGCACCCCACCTGCACCCAAATGGAGTTATCTGCACATGTGCCACTTGCTCCTCGATCTGTTTCCATTCCCTCTCTCTCACTCTGCAGAGTTCACTGCTGACAACTGGCTGCTGCTGTGTCCTCAGGACCTCACCCTCATGATTCACTTTCCTCTGCCTGTCGCTGAGTCTCTGTCTTGTGGTTTGTCTCTGTTTCAGTCTTGTTTCGCTGCATGCAACCTCTCACTCTGTTTCTGTACCAGTCTTACTGTCACTGGCTGCTGCTGTGTCATCAGCACCCCACCCGCTTTTTCACACTATTGCTTGCGCCCACTGTGGCTGTTGTGTACCAGCTTTTTTCTGTAAAACAGAAATTGCACTGGATCCACACAGAAAAAAAACAGTTGCACAATCTCTCTCTCTCCCCCAACAGACATAGCAGCAAGTGCAGCATGACTGAACAGGACACACAGAGATAACATCCTTTGCCATGTCCGATCACTTGGGAGGAAGCTAGGTGTGGGACACACATCGGGGACACATGTGCTTTGGGAGAGGATGGGCCAAAGAGCCACCAAGGGGCATGGTGGGGACAACTGCTTGAGGAGGGAACAGCAGTGGAAACAACAGGCAGCAAGGGGTGTGGCACCTACAAGTGCTGCGGGACGGGATGGCAGATTACTGTCTCACTGTCTGACAGTTTGGGGGGGGTGTAGGTATGGGAGAGATGGTTGGGCACAGATTTCAGCATATGGAATACTGTAAGAAGAAACTTCTCTGTCTCTCGTTCCATCTTCTTGTGTGTGCTGGGGCAGGGGATGGCAGAAACATCCACCAACAGGCCTGCCACACACACACACACACACACATGGCTCTGGAGGGGCTGGCAGGGGAAACACCAGTTGCCAAGGGGCACACCAGCTACAAATGCTGTGGGACGGGAGGACTAAGTATATGATGGGATTTATGTACAGCTCAATATAACATGGGGTCTCTGAATCTACAAAAGAAATGGGACTGCTGCGGGAGGGGCACTGATGGAACTCAGTATTGTTCTCTGATGCCATATACTTTAAGATACAATTAGCAGTGTCAGTAACATGATTGATGCAGCATCAGTTATGCTCCCCAGTCACTGTAAGTGGGGTCCCCGGAGATCTGCTGGGTAGATGGGTGGGAAACACAGAACCGCCCACTAACATAGCTCTCAGCAATGGCTGCTTTTCATGTTCTTACCGTCGGCCAGGAAAAAAGATCCATTTTTCCTACTGATTTACCATCGTACCTGCTCACATGAACTGTGAGTATATGGTGCATTAATGTATGGCCAGGTGGCAGCACTGCACCAATCATATCACTCACACTGCTAACCCCATGTTATAAAGCAGCTTATAAGAGAAGTTTACCACAAGGAAACAAATGGGCTCTGAACAATCAAAACAGACATCAGATTCAGTTACCACACACAAGAGGCTAGTACAAGGAGTCTAGCAAAACATTAGGTAAAGTTGTGATTAATTGAAGATAATGGCCCCCATAATCAGAGCCAGCCAATAGCACTGCACTGAACATAGTGTAAAGCTGTCTCTCAGAGATATTCAGACAGTTAGCATGCTTATGTGTGCATGCTGTCTGAATTGGGGCCATGCTGGCACAGTGAAAAGTGAATATGAGCTGTGTTGGCATGGCCCAAGGATGCACATGGCCCACTGAATACAGTGTCCCCAAAACAGGATAGTGCCAAGGTTACTGTGGCCCATATTCAGCCCAGTGATACAAATGAGTCCTTTGGACATGCAAGGCACTAAGGGGCCTTTGGCATGCCCATTATGGTCTCATTTGCATGCGCACACCAATCCAGTAACACGTGTGCTGGTCAGTAAACAGACATATTCCCAGGCATCTTGTGAACCCCCTTCCCAATCGTCCATGGTACTGTAAACCCCCACCCAGTAGTCTAGTGGCCCCCCAAGAGTCATTCATTCTCCTACCTGCCCACATGCTGTTATGCAGTGATGAAAATAAACAGGAACACACAGGAACTCAGTTTCAATACCTTTTTTTGCAGCAGGAAAGAAGTTCCTGTATTTCTTTCCACTAATATTGGAACTGAAATTCTTAAATCAGCAAAACGACAGTTTCTGGGTCAGTGACCTGAAATCAGGGGTTTCCATCACAACAATGTAATTTTCCTAGAAATACTTCACTATCTCTAACTGAATCTACTAGTATCTATACAGATAGTGTAACTGTGTCTTGATAAGAGTTATCCTTCAGAGTGAGGATCTGCATTCTGTGTTTCATATTTGTCAATGTCTGAGTTCCTGTACTTCTTGTCTACCACTTGCACCACTACTGTTATGTCACCTCAAGCTGGCAACCCTTGCCTCATTCAGTTATGACTTTCCCGTATTCTTACATCCTGCAACAGTGTTATCCTCCTTGCCCTTTACGCCCTTCCTTGCTAGTATCCAAGCTGCCTCCTGTAGACCTCAATTCTATAATTCTCTTGCTCCACACTGGGCAACCAGAAACCTCTGTATGACTGCAAGCAATACATCTTGATCACCTATGACTGTCAAAAAGTACTGTGATAACCCTGTCAGTAGTAGTTCAATTTATTTAAGTGTTAAAAAACTCACTGCATATATACAGAGATTCTGGACAAAACTGCGGAAGCAATTTGGCCTCTGCATGTAGAATGTGGTAATCACAGTTGCATGGCATCCATTCATTGGTCAATTAAATATAGAAACATAAATTTAATGGTAGACAAGGACCACTTGGCCCATTCCAGTCTGCCTATTTCTCCCTACCCTATTACTGTAGATCATGCCCTATCTACAGCTGTTTCTCCCTCTCCCACTTTACTTTCCACTATGATTCCTTTGTGCTTATCCCATGCATTCTTGAACCCAGCCTTTGTTTTCACCCCCACCATCTCTGCTTGAAGGCTATTCCAGGAATCCACCACTCTTTCTGTGAAGAAACACTTCCTCACATCTCTCCAGCTTCATAGCATGCCCCCTTGTTCTTGAGCACCTTTTCTTCTGAAAATGACTCCCCCTGCGGTACCTTATTTATACCCATGAGGTACTCAGAGGTCTGTATCATATCCCCATTCTCCATCCTCTGTTCTTGGGTGTACATATTGAGGTCTTTTAGTCTCTTCTGATAGAGCTTTTTATGTAGACCCTGCACCATTGTAGTTGCTCTCCTCTGAACCACCTCCACTCTGTCTATGTCCTTCCAGAGATGTGGTCTCCAGAACTGGACACAGTAATCTAGGGGGGATCTCACTACTGATCTATACAGAGGCAACACCACAACCCTGCTTTTCCATATGCACCCCAGCATCCCACTAGCCCTCCCTACTGCCTTGTTGCATTGCCTGGCCACCTTTAGGTCATCCGATATGATTAACCCAGGTCTCTTTCCTACTTGGTGGTTGTCAATACCGCTCCACCCATTTTGTACTCCGCCCCTGGGTTTCTGTATCCTAAGTGCATTATTTTGCACATTTTCTTATTGAAACCCAGCTGCCATACCTTTGATCACTCCTCTAATTTTCTAAGGTCTCTGCTCATTCTTTCTAGCCCCCCAGAGTGTCCACCCTATTGCAGATTTTGGAGTCATCCACAAAGAGGCAGATCTTCCCTTCCAACTCCTCTACAATATAACTGATGAAGACATTAAAGAGGAGTGGTCCCAGTACTGATCCTTGAGGCACCCCACTGGTTGCCCTCCCTTCATTAGAGTCAATTCCATTTACCACCACCCTCTGTCGCCTATCCCCTAACCAATTTCTTATCCAGTTTACCACCTTTGGACTCACTCCCATGCTACCCAACTTCCTTACTAGTCTCCTATGTGGAACTGTGTTGAAAGCTTTACTGAAACTTAGGTAGTCCACATCCACCACTCCACCACAATCTTAATCACTTGTCGCCCAGTCAAAGAACTCTATCAGATTCATTTGACATGATTTCCCCCCTGTGAAACAGTGCTGCCTCAGATCTTGTATCCTACTGGATTTAAGATATTCCACAATCCTTTCCTTCAGCAGTGATTCCATTAACTTTCCCACCACCAATGTCAGGCTGACTGGTCTATAATTGACAACCTCCTCTGTGCTGCCACTTTTGTGAAATAGGATTACATCCACCATCTTCCAGTTCTCTGGAACCACTACTGTTTCTAATGAGCTATTAAACAGAACTATCAGAGGTGCAGCCAGTATTTCTCTTAGCTCCCTCAGTACCCTTGGATGCACCCCATCTGGCCGCATTGCATTGTCCATTTTCAGATTATCAAGTCCCTTCAGGACTCTCACCTTCAAAAAAAGACTAGTGTCCACCCTCCTCTCTCCAGAGCTTCTGTTACTTTATTGTGGGT
Source organism: Neoceratodus forsteri (assembly GCA_016271365.2). Taxonomy (NCBI): domain Eukaryota; kingdom Metazoa; phylum Chordata; order Ceratodontiformes; family Ceratodontidae; genus Neoceratodus; species Neoceratodus forsteri. Next base: position 463,678 of record CM028136.1, read on the forward strand.
CCTCCCTTTCTCCTTCCTCTGTGAACACTGAACAAAAGTATTCCTCCAGAATCTCTACCTTTTCCTGGTACCCATCTGCACAGTCACCCCTTCCTTTTTTGTTTAAATTAAGTATACATTATTGAAAGAATTAATACAAGAATAGTACACAACTGAAAAAACCAAAAACACGTATGCATACAAAATACACGCCCTCCCCCCTCTCAGCCACCAGGTCCCCATATACAGTACAAAGTCTATGAGACAGGAATGGAGCATACATCCATGAAAGCAGGTGCAAACATATTATCATTTACAATAGAATTACTGCCCTGGGGTGGACAGCCAGTTGTCAAAAGGGAGCCCAGTGCCTAAGGTACGACTGGTAGTGGTTCCACATAGAGGCCAATCTGCATTCCACTCACAACAGTTCTTGCATTTCCTTGTGCCATTCCAGAAATGATGGAGTAGTCTGGTCCATCCAATGTCGTAATATGATTTTTTTTACTCGCCATAGTAACTCGAACAAAATAATATCACCTGGCACCCATTAGGACCTGGATGTCCATCACCAAAACGCATGTTTCAATTGTAAAAGTCTCAGCCAAGCCTAAATCAGGATCTATTGCCTCCTGTACACGTTGCCAAAGAGGTTGAGGCCTGGGGAAGTCCCAAAGAATGTGCAGGAGGGTAACCTCACCCTCGTTGCACCTGGTGCACTTAGAGTACTTCAACAGTCCCCACCTATGTCATTTTCCCAGGGGTATTATAAATAGGACATATAATTTTGAATTGTGTGAACTGATAGCCATCATATTTAAGGTACTGGTAAACGTTTTGCCAAACATTTTCCCATTGTTGCTTGCCTTGTCTCCAATCTATGGCATAAGGCCAGTATTTAGGAGGGGAACTATAGCTGTGAGACCAGGCTTGTTGAAGGGCCTGGTAAATTGTGGAAATAGCTTGTCTACTAACATTTAGCCTTCCCAGCTTGGCCAAGCTTATACCAGGATAATCCGGTGGAATTACTGCTCCCAATTCCTGCTGAAGTAAATGGCAGATTTTAAATAAAAAAATATATATCTTAAGGATCTAATGCATAAATTTTCTGGAGGGTTTCTAAAGAAGCCCAGCTATGGCCATGACACAAATGAGAGACCTGGGCTATGCCCTTGCATTGCCAGGTGTCTTTGTGGAGTGGTTTATCCAAAATTGTGAAATTAGGATTCAGCCACAAAGGTTGTTCTAATGGATTGCTCAGGGGGGATTTTAAAAGCTGTTTTACTTGATTGTATTTTATAACAGAGGTGTACACCTGCGTTTTCTTAAGGGGTATAGGTAAAACTGCATGTGTGATATAGAAAAATGCCTGCAACCTAATACGCTATTAGCAGCATGGGTTGTCTTCTATAGTCCAACACTGCAGAACATATGAAGGGCACATTACCAATTCAAAAAGTTTTTCCTGTGAACACCTGTAGTAGTATGGTGCAAGTCAAGGGCAAGCTAGCTCAATATAACTCCAACACCTCCAAAGAGACTTGCACTCAACTGGAACATCATGCAGACTGCATACAGTTTTCATTCACCATTTGTGCGTTTATTGCAAATAAAACAGTACAACTGCAATGCAGATGTGTGGAGGACCACAACTTGCCCTGGCGCTTCAGGTAAATGAACCCTTCATTGGGGGTGTGGTTCTCTAGAGGCAACTCACCTGATATACCAGTGCTAAACACCTGATTATTTAAACAGTTGTCACAGTAACCACATCAACATATGAAAACATGGCTTAACCAAAAATTACTATAAATGAAAAAAGGACTGTATGTTAAGTTCTTTAAATTGACATTGTTAATTGATATATATGTTATAGTTATGCATTGCATTTTAATATTTGATGCTTATCTAAAAATCATGCTTGATAGTTTAAAGTGTCAACTTTAAAATTAGAGCTGACATGAAGCTCAAGTGATGGCCAAAGGGGAATATGCAGTCTGTCATGGCATAAATGCTGCAGCTATGTCCACCTTCTAGAGATTCAGATCGAAGTCTCTAGTGCCTATTACAAAAGACAGAAAAAAGAACAAAAAGTTAAACATCATTGCTGATGGTTTTAACTGAAATATTTTTTTTGGGTATATTTACAATTAATACCTAGTTCAGCTACACATACAGTTAATCAGTTTAATCTTTGTAAAAATGAAAAATATGTCTTTCAGCATACTCATATTTCATAACAACTATTTTTGGGTTTAATTTAATATAATGTATGGTAGAATGCTGTTATTCATAAAAATCCATGCCTGCTAAAAAGTTATTATGCTGCAGTAGCTTGTTGTTATGCTGCACCAGGTACGTAGCTACTGCAGCATAACAACTTGGAACCTTTTCACGAAATGCTGTAGGTGTGAGCTGCATACTCTTTAAACAGCTGTCATAACTGTACACAGTTGTGAGTGGCGATTTTAAAAATGCAGGTACCAGATCAAAGCATGTCGGCTGCTATTTTCTCAAGGGGGCTTTCTGATCGTTTTGTTTTTTTTTTTTCAATCTACTACAATCGCTCTTGTCATCCGATGTAAGACATATGAAATGTAAGTAAAATTCAATAGAAATGTTGCCATCTTCGCATTTCTGTCTCATTCTGGGGGATGGAGTAACAGATAGGTGACCATACACTATAAAAGATAATGTATATTCCTCTATCTGTGACAAGTTTGAAAACCTCTTCTCGAGGTCATCATGGCCACTGAACCTCTCGAGCTTCGCTCTCGAGGTTCCAAATGTCGCCATGATGACCTCTCGAAGAGTTTACAAACTTGTTACAGATAAAGGAATATACATTATCCTCTATATAATGTGATTATTGCTAAAAACAAGGGAAAACTTTAAGGGGAATTACTTCTACCCACAGGGTTGTAATCATATTGTTGTGGGGTTTTTTTGCATTTTTGTTGTTGAATTTGATTTGTATACATGGTAACATCTTTCCAAGTTAATTTAAAGCAAGAACCTCTTTATTTTGAGGTTTCTATCACAATGTTGAAAGAAGTTTTTCCACATTATCATCTTTCTTAAGAATTTCTTAGATAGGGCGTACTGTCCCCTTGATCATTGAGACCATTTGGCTTCACACTATTTAGGGTGAAGATCCAGAATGATTCTATATGGAGCAGGAGATCAGTTCTGTTCCCTTCCTTTGGCATTAGAGGAATGTGTTCAATGCCCATAAATCTCATTTCAGTGGACACTGAATTGTGTCTTTGTGCAAAGTATAATCCCACAGGTGTGTCTTCGTGCCCATATTCTATGGAACGGACGTGTTCTTGCAATCATTTTTTTAAAGTTCTATTGGTGCACCCTACACATACTGTAAGATGTTGCAGGGACACCAAAGTACATACACCACGAATGTGGTGTCGTATGTAATATACTCCCTGATATTAATTGAAATATGTGACTCTGTGGGATGAATGAACTGCTTTCCTGGAAATGCCAGTCTGCAACTGACACATCTATGGCACTTGTAAAAGCCACTAGATCTTTTGGGTAACCACTTAGAAGTGTTATTGCTTTCTTCACTTTGTTAAACCATTCCCCTCATCCACAAGCATGGAGCCTGAATGCTGGGGTCAGGTCTACTGACTAGTACAGGCTTAGTACAAGGCAGCTGGCTGGCTGCAAGGCAAACTGAGCCCACCAAAAATGGTCCTCCAGGCAGCTGGCATTCCCAAGCTCCCTCCCAGCCCAGGACCCTCTCACCAGGCTGGCCATAAGAGTGCAGTGCTGAAAACCAAAGGAAGGTCTTAGCCCTTGGCTACTAGTCCCCAAGACCCCCCACTCCACCCCCTGGAGGTGCACGGGTACAGCCAAGCCAGAGTAGTGACTGACTGCTGTGCCTCAGGCAGGTGGGATGGCATCTTCCTCACAGTCACCTCACACCTAGGGGCTGGCCCTGGCTTAGTACCTGACCCATAGTGCAAGAACAACCGCATAAGCAACAACAGGCATATTCCACCAAAGTAGGGACAGTGCCAAGTCTGCGAACCATTATAATAACATCTTATTCTTTTAATCTTGGTATGTATATCATTTTCTTTCAAATTCCTTTTGTACAACATTAACCTCCTCTGCCCAGGCTCCGGTCTCCACTCAGTCTCCCCATTTAATTCCTCTCAAGCTCCTGCTCTTCTTTGCTCCAGCTGTGACCCCTCCCCCCCAGCTCCTCCCACTCTGCAACACACTACTGAATGTGTTCATTCATAACTTCCATGAGTTCTTCACTCCCACAGCCACATTACTTCAGACTGGAGACTGCCATGCCCATACCCCAACTCCATTGTAGCAATCTTCAGCAAACAGGCTACCTTTTGAATAACTGCATATTGCCACTCTAATACTTTTACTCTACTGTCTGCTCGCCATCTATCAGTATTCAGTGTAGCATGGCCTATTCTGCATGTTTTGCAAATATGTGCCATACACTCCACTGATATCTGTCTGCTTGTTTTCTAATTCAAAGGTACTGATTTCCATATAGTTCTGTACTTGTACCACCATCATGCACCACAATGTCTGCCTACTAGTTTCTTGATCCTGATAAGCTGACTGCCCAAAGTCCCATGAACTCTGAAAAAGTCTGATTTTATTTGTGATGCCCTCTGACCACCATTATAGCAGTACACAGTGGAATTTGAAGCAGCGCAATCTGGGTTCAGATTTGTGCTCCAACTACTGAAACCCACTATTTTCCCCAGTTCTGAATTCTTACTAAATGCCTGCAGCCCAGGTGTAACAGCCTGACACTAGTGCTGGCTCCCCAGCCCATGCATACACACACACACACACACACACACGCGCGCAGTCACGCACACAAGCTGCCCTGTCATCATGAGCTGTCCTGGCAGAGCTGCCTGGCCCTGGACTGCACTCCTCAACTTCACTTTTCATTGTCACGTCCATCGTCTCTTCTTCTTGACTGGACCTCTCCCAGTCCCTGCAGCATCCTGGCAGTGGCAGTGCCACTGACCCAGCCCGATTCTGACTCCCAAACATCAGACAGCAACAGTCACCCAATTCAGTGCAACAGGCCATGTGAGCCATTCACTCCTCCTCTATGTGGTGTCCCACTCCCGGCACTTGGTCCTCTCATTCGACAGTCAGGCCCCGCTTTGCACTCCAGTTTGCTGCCCCCAACCCTGCGTGTTCTCTAGTTTTCATCTCTGCCTTCTCCTTCTTCTATCTTGGTTTGTCCACTCCTCTGCTATTTCTGGTGGGTCAAAACAAGTTGTCAGTGGACCAAGGGACCCCACGCATTGTGCAAAGCAACTACTGTCACCAACACTCATGTTCCAGTACCTCCATCTGCTCAGTTCTCACCACCTGCCAACTGACACTAGCACTTGGATGGCTTCATGTGCAGTGCACACAACTCCCTGGCTCCTCCCTCTCCCATACTCTATTGGAGGAGGATTAGCATCGAGGAGCCAGGGGCAAAATTTGGTTGGTGGATGCTTGCTGAGCCTGTGCATTCAAAAAAAAAGCCTGCCTGAGCATTTTGGCTCCTGGGAGTGGCTGTGACTGGCAATGGCCCACTTGTGAGTGACACCAGGAGAGTAAAATCTGAAAACAGACCTCTACAGCGACAGTCGCTGTAATGGTCTGTTTTCAGTGATGCAGCTTCTCCTGGTGTTCTGCCCCCTCACCAAAACAGCTCCGACCTGGAGTTGATTATAAATAAATGTGGGAGGTGCAGGGGGAAAGCCCCCCTCAAAAAACACTAGAAATACTTGTGTCAGTATTGTGCCGTCACTGTGTGGGACGTTGGGGAATTCACTGATGAGCACAAGTGGTGCTTCTGTGACTGGCAGGGTGAGCAGGGTTGCTCCTGTGGGAGGAGTTCTAAAGCTGACTGTACTACAACGGAGTCATTTACTTAAATAAAATACAACTCTACTCAATTATGACTGCAATTCAGGGCAAATCCAGCTAATTGCAACTGCCCTGAATTGCAGCCCATTATTCCAACGGCCGATGGTGGCTCCGGGATCTAAAACTGAGTTGGTGGATGTTTCTTTTCTATAGCATTTTGAAAACATTGATTTCACCACTTCACTATGTAGTTCAAGGTCCAAAAACTTTAATTTATTTTTATTGGCTGTAAATGTGAATCTTAAATTAAGTGATTATTGTGTAGCTATTCTATGAACTTTGGTATTGTTTCTACATCCCCTTTGCCAAATACATAGGCAGTCATCAATGTACCTATGCCATTGTTTTACGAAATGACAGATCCCCTGCCAAATATATAGGCAGTCATTAATGTATCTATGCCAATATTTTATAAAATGAAAAAAGGAGTTAGTGTTTGGGTTATTGATAAATATCAATTCCCACCATCTCAGAAACAGGCTGGCATAGCTTGGGGCCATACTTGCAATCATAGCTGTACCTCGGAGTGGCAGATAGTGTTCATTCAGGAATTCAAAGGCATTGTGTTTTAATACAAAGTCTAGTGCTGCCAATATAAAGTTCACTGGTATTTCTTCTCTGTTGTCTAAATTCTCTGGAAAATATTTACATGCTTGGATGCCTTTGTCATGAGGTATGGAGGTGTATTAGTGTCTCCACATCAATCCCTAGCAAGCACATATTTTCTTCCCAAGTGATACCTTCCATATTTTTCAGTGTATCAGTGGTATCTTTTAGATATCCTAGCAGTTTCACCATGCATATCTGTAAGAAGCAATCCAGAAACTGACCCACCTTCTCACATACTTGGCCATTGCTTGATATGATGGGTTGACCTGGTGGATTTTTAATATCTGTGTGCACCTTTGGTAGGATGTAAAATCCTGATACTGCGGGGTTGGGATTTCAAATAAATTTACATTCATTTGCAGAAATTTCCCCTTCTAATACTGCTTTTGTGAGAAGCTGGTGCATTTGTTTGTTAAAGTTTATACTGCTCCCTTAAGAGAGTCTCAGCAGTGTGGTGATAGGCTGTGGATTTCCCACTGCTTGTTTCCCTTCCTCTTCTCACTGAATTCCCCCCTCCACACATTAATGGGGAGGGGAATGGACAGATCAAGTGAAAGCAAACAGCATCAACTGTGAACTGTATAGACAGACTGCATAGACAGATGGTTATTATAGGGTTATTTTGAATATAGCTCTTTCCCTTACACTGTTATTGTTCAGGATTATGGGTGTACAGGATTACGGGTGCTCTTGTACTGTAAATTTCAGTATTAAGAGCTATATCTGTTTTGATTGTTAAATTTGTCAAAATTTAGAAAGCATAAATAAAAAAAATTGGATTTGATGGCAACACTTTATAATTATCAACATTTTCAGGCAATTTCGGTGTGGTTTTTACATAATAGTCTCTTGACATTACAACAATGCTGCCACCTTTATCGGTGGGTTGATGACAAGATTTTTGTTGTTAATAAGTTCATTCAGTGTTGCCCTTTTAGCTTTTGTCAAATTGTATTTTTTAGGTGCAGTAGTTTGATTAATTATTTTCTCTGCCTGTTGTATCACTGTTTTTTCAAAAGCTATTATGTTAGCATTAGTTGTCACTGGACAAAGTGTTGATTTCTCTTTAAACATTCCTTTTCTGTCTTGATTAATGCTACAGGACACACCCTGAATAGTTCTCTTGACAGGATCTGTTTTACCCTCCAGCATTGCATGGAGTGAGTCATCCATAAAAAAATCCAAATTAATGATTTATTCATGTTGATAAGATTCATTTTGTTCCATCTCCAATGCCCGGTCAATCCAATAAGTTAGCAAGTCTCTGTTCTCTGAATTATCCTCTGCTGTTGCCATCTCAATTCCTCTTGTATATCCCATCATGATTTCAACTTCAGAATGATCCCCTTTATTCCCAAAGAAAATTTTCAGTTGAACCTTCCTGAAGAATTTCTGTAAATCTAGAATTATCTGAAATTTACTCACCGCACATGTGGGAACAAATGACAGGCCTTTTCTTAAAATGGAAGCTTGGTTTTCAATGAGCTCAAATTCCGAGATATTTATGGTTTGTAAGTTTACAGTTGTACTATTCAATTTGTAATAAATGTACAAATGGTGAATGCAAACGTTGTGCAATCTGCATCAAATTCTAGCTGAGTGCAAGTCTCTTTGGAGGTTTTGAACATATGAAGGGGGCTGCTCATCTTTTGGGTATGTGAACTTAAAGTACTTAGCACCTTGTGCAGCATGGAAATATCCTAGAAAATCTGAGGCATTCAAGCCTCCCCATAATCTGAGTGCTGCTAATTTAAGCTACCAGAGCCTAGGCTTAGGTATTTTCCATATGAAGGAGGAAAGCATAGCATGAAGCTCTTGGAACCTGCACAAGAGTAATCAGACTGTTAACATAGTTAACATAGCAATGGGATAGAGGAGACAAGGTAAGATTTTAAGTATGCTAATCCGACCTCATAATGATATCATAATGATAAGTGTAACGCTACCATACCATAATGATAAGGGTAACCCTTTCCATCATTCTAAATTGGTCTTAATTGCATGGACTGGTCTATTCAATTCTACTGTATGAATTCTGTGGAGAAGTAGTTAGTTTAAAACCCAGATAGGTAATATCCCTGTTGACCCCTGTTGACCTAGCTAGGCCCCATATTGACAAGATCACTTTTCCTAACATAGGAATTAAGTGGGAGCAACAGTGTTTTCTCTAGGTTTAATTTATACAGGGAAATGAATCCAAAATGTTGAAGCTCCTCTGGTGCTATTTCAAATGATGTAACAGGATTTGTAAGATGTAAGAGAATATCGTCAGCATAGACTTATTTCTTATATTGACTTGTCCCTAAGAAAATACCTCTTGTGGAGGGAGGAGACTTGATATAACACACTAGGAGTTCTAAATAACTAGGGGCTCTAATAAGGGGGGACTAGTCCATCTAGCATCAAAGGAAGGTCAGCTGGTGGAGAGGGATAAAGATAAGGCAGAAGTGCTGAATGACTTCTTCTGCTCAGTCTTCACTATAGAAGACAGTGGCAAAGAACCTATGTTAAGTGGCACTGGGCAAAGTGATAATGTGTCCAACATGAGCCCCTTCACAAAAGAAAGAGTCCTGAAGGAGCTGAGTAAGTTAAAAGTGTCAGTGGCTCAGCAGGTTGCACACTCGCCTGTGAGACCGGAAGATCAGAATGCTGTGGGCTCTATCCCCACACCTAGCACTTGAGTTAAATTCCAATACTGACACTGTAGTGCAGAATGAGGAGGGTGCTGCACTCCTGAGGTGCCATCTTTCGGGTGAGGCATTAAACTGAGGTCCCGTCTGCCTGTTCTGGTGGTTGTTCAGGTGGACGTTAAAGATCCCATGGCACTTCTCAAGAAGAGATGGGGAATTTCCCCAGTGTCCCGGCCAAATTTCCCCCATTCACTAAAAATACAACCAACAACTTAATGTTGTTCAATTTCAGTTGGTTACCATCTGTATCCCTCCCCCTGGTCACCCCTGAAAACGGGATTTCTAGTCTCAGTAGGCCTAACGGGTCAACAAAATTCAATAAATAAATAAAAAGTGGATAAGGTAATGGGTTCAGATGATATCCACCTGAGGGTCCTGAAAGAACTCAAGGAAGAGATTGCCGCACCACTGGCTGAACTGTTCAATAAGTCACTAGAAAGCAGTATAGTACCAGACAACTGGAAAAGGGCAACAGTGGTGCCCTTGCACAAACGTGGAAGCAGGGAAGAACCAGGGAATTACCGCCTAGTCAGCCTAACCTCAGTGGTGGGTGAAATTATGGAAGCATTGCTTAAGGAGAGGATAGTAGACTACCTAAGGGAAACAGAAGACTTGACCCAAAGCAGCACGGGTTCATGGCTGGGCACTCGTGTCTAACAAATATGGTGGACTTCGATTGAGTTGCCAGAACAGTGGACCAAGGTGGTGCAATGGACGTGATTTACTTAGATTTTAGCAAAGCTTCTGACACTGTTCCCCACAGGAAATTAGCCAACAAACTAGAGCACACAGGCATAGACCATAAAATAGTCAGCTGGATTAAGAACTGGCTTCATTATAGGTCACAGAGAGTCCTGGTCAACAGGGCATTATCAGAGGAGGGCAGAGTAACCAGTGGCATTCCACAGGGGTCAGTATTGGCCCAATCCTCTTCAACATATTCATCAGTGTCACTGCCAGATTTAGAACCAATATAAGGAAATACTTTTTCACAGACAGGGTGATAGAACCATCATCCTGGTGAAACATTTCAATAAATAAATAAACCATGGAACAGCCTGCCTTCAGGGGTGGTAACATTGAAGATAGTACGAGAATTCAAACTAGCATGGGACAGTCAATGTGGGCACCTGAAGGGGTAATACAACAGGGAGAAGGCAGAGGTCTCCGTCTGCTGGCTACTTCTTATGTTTTTTTTGTTCTTACATATAAATTAAAAAGGAATGGGGAAAGTGGGCAACCTTGATGGGTCCCATTTTTTAGAGGGGAAGCTGGGGGAAAGAACCATGTTGCAGCATAGCAGGGCAGTGGGATGTGAATATAACAGTTTCAGTCATTAAATACATGCCTCAGGGATGCTAGGTTTATACAGGACCTGGAAGAGATACTTCCATGAGACCCTGTCAAATGCTTTTTCTGCATCCAGGGAGGCCAGCACAGCAGATGTCCTGCCCTTCCTGGATGCAGTAGTAATATGTTGGAGTTTTCTCAGGTGATCATATGACAGGCATCCCACCATAAACCCACTTGTTCTGGTCCAATGAGGTCTGACCATACGTGCTGTAAACAAAAAGCTAAGGCCTTGGCTAAGATCTTAAAATCTACATTTAATTGTGAAACGAGTCAGTAATTAGTAACTTTAGTAGGTTTTAACCAGGTTTCTGAAGGCTCAAAATGAAGGCCTCCTGCATGGATGCCTCCAGTTCTCCCTCCTCATGGGACTCCTTAAAGACCCATAACAGATAGGGAAGAACTTCCCCTGACAGAGCTTATATACTGTGGTCTCCTTGATCATAAAGAGTACTGTAATAGTTTTTAAATTCTTCAGCTATTCACTGAGGTTGTTATAACGTCCTGACTGATGGGCATGTGCAAATGTTTGATTGAACATGTCACCTCTTGCTGTTTAAGCCACAAGGCTAATAACTTCCAAGCCCGTTCTCTGGAAGATATGTAGGAGACTTCCACCTTAAATGAGGCCAGCTCCACTTATGCTCAGTTCAGTTCATGATATTGTTCTTTGGCTGAGTTAGGATGTAATATAACCTGGCCAGAGGTGGCCAACACCAACTGATGTTCTAGAGATTATATCTGCTGTAATAACTCTGTTGCCTTTGCCTGTTTCTTTTTGTTAGCTGTTCCTGCCAGTCTAAAAATCTCCCCATGAACAGCACATTTGTAGGCCCCCCACAAGGTAACTGCCTTTGGGACAGTACCCTAACTTTCCTGGAAGAAGTGAGTCATACACTCCCATAGGTGGGTGACCACCTGAGTGTCTTGGAGGAGGGCATCATTCATCCTCCAAGTCTTATCAATGCTAATCTCCAACAACAAGTGAATGTAGACTGGGGAGTGGTCTGAAATGACTCTGGGAAAAATTCAGCTGTTGCCAATCCCTGCAAGAGTTGTCAACTCAAAAGAAAGTAATCTATTCTGGATTGGGTTCCATGGGGAGAAGAAAAAAAGTAAATTCTATAGAGGTTGAGTGGAGGGTCCTCCAGGGCTCTATCAGGGCATGAGTATCAATTAGCTGTCTTAGAGCTCTTTGGTTTGGGGTCTGCAAATAAATCAATGGCCCTGACCTAGACATGTCCCCCTCTAGCAGAAAATTCCAGTCCCCTGCTATTATAAGAGGTAAATTCAGCCAAGTTGCTAGCTGCAAGGAAAGACTGATGAAAATTTGAGGCTCATCTTTATTAGGTCCATAGAATGAGACTAAGAGTATGTCTGTCCTATCTAGGGTACCTTTTATTAATACATACCACCCTGTGGGTCAGATATACAAGGTGCATTTGGAAATCCACTGTTCTGGCTATTACAAATGCCACTCCTGCCCTTTTTTTGTTGACCTCTACTCCAAAGACTTGGCCCACCCAATTGCATCTAAGTAACAGAAAGTCTGCTGTAAGGAGATGAGTCTCTTGTAATAAGAAAGCAATGGATGGGCCATATCTGTGGAGATGGGACAAAATATGTGATCTCTTTATGGGGGAGTCATCCCCTTTAATATTCCAGGTTATCACAGAGTAACTGGACAAAGTGGCATATTGCAGATAGTGTATAACATGGGTGTTTGGAGATCATCCTTCAGAATTGGACCCCCAATTCCTCTCCTCGTATGGCACTACAAAAAATAAGAGGTGGAAGTACCCACTCTGAATGAAAAAAAGGTATGTGTTCCTGTCCCTGTCTAAATCTGTTATACATGCCTGCTCAGTTCCTTTATCCAATACCCTAATCCTGCCCACAGTTTCCTTCTGAAATCCCCTGAGTGGGAACAAAAGTCCTCCCCCCCACCCACAGTATCCAAGCCCCCCAAGCCATGACCGGAATGGAGCCATCAGAGGGTTATCACAGTCATGGTCCAGTCTGAGTCACAATGAGGAACATAGAAAACCCTGCAGCTATACACAAGCAAAACTACTAAATTGCCCCACCAGCACCCACCTGTCTGCATTGATGAGGGCAAAAATATTAGTTACTAGATGGGGACTACGATAAATAGTAAATACCACTCAGAAAATACTCCCTAAAGTTGAAAGTCAAAACTGAGCCAGTGCATAAATCTCCCCATGATGACCTCTTACAACAGAAATGTGTCCTTAAACAAACCTTGTCACAACTGCTTAATTTAAGGCATAAGCAAAACTCCAAAATGATCCCTAAACAGGCATGTACCAATGCAGACCATAAAAAGCTACAATCACTCATTAAATTAAAGGAAACATGCTTCACATCTCAAAAAGTTGCTTGCCAATATGGCATTTAGTGCTCCATATAAACGATTGAACACTAAAATAGGAAAAAAATATGATTGTCTCAGATATGCAGAACAGGTAATAACTGTCACCATCTTCGGGTCCCATATAAAGTTACCAAGTCAAAGGTTCAGTGTGGGTTTAAGAAGCTAAAACCATACACAAGAGTTATAGGAAACACAACTGGGGTAGCAAATGTAAGGCAAAAGGCAAAACTAATTCAGACAGGTTTCAAACTTGCCCCATACAAATGCAAAAAGCATGTCTCTCTAAACCTGCCAGGGTTGCTGCTACCGCACACCCCTGGTACCAGATTAGAATCTCATAAATCAGTCTAATGAGGTTGAATGGACAAGCAGAAAGACTCATTGGAGCAGAGGTGCAGATAAATGAAAACCAGCTGGCTGGGTCCCAGAGGAAAGCTGCCCCGAGAGCCATTCTGAAGCTGTTAGTCAGGTGCAAATCCAAATGCCTTCAAAAGAACAGCAGGCTGTGCATGTCTTTTGAAAGTTGCTGACAACCAGGCAACCCAAGTCAGAATCAAAGTGGTGTGAACATAAAGAGCTATTATAGTCGCAGCGTAGCACCAGTGAAAAACTCAGAGTAGTCACCGATTCATTTTTTCCGCCGAAAGGCGCTTTGTTCTGTGGCTTAGCAAACAAATCTGGGAGAACACTAGTCATCCACTGAGTCAAAAATAAATGTACCATGTGGGAGCAGCAAAACAAGTTTAACAGGGAACTGAATTTTACATTTTATACCTCCCTGATGAAGCCGACATTTAATATCGTTATAAGCCTTCTGAAGATGAAGTACTGATGTTGCTGCCAACAGAGTTGTGGGTGTACTCTGGCAGTTTGTTAAATTTTTAATTTGTCCAGGAAAGATAAGGGCTCAGGATCATTCTCCTGGCTGTGGGGTTGAATGAAGAGCTCTGTGTGCTCACTCTACAGCGTAGGCTTGGCCCGTTTGCTTGTGGTCCAGCTAATCTGTGCCCTCCGGTATACTGATCAGGAGCAGGTTGTTCCTCCTGCTCTTTTTCTCTGGGTTATCTGCTTTATCTTCAAGTTTTGCCACCCTCCTTTTAAGGCCACTACATCCCACTCTTCCATTTGAGCCCGATTCTCTAGAGAGCTGACCTGGGCCACTACATCCTCAACCCAGGTCATAAGAGACTCCACCGGAAGGTGGATAGACTTGACATCCATAATTATCTTTTTGAGAACAGATTTTATTGAGGCAAATTCCTGCATATAGGAGTCTGGCTCATGTTCCTTTGTGTGTTCAGAAATAGGTGGAAGATGTCCAGTGCCAAAATCCAATCTTTGGCACTTTGGTGGTTAATGCTGTTCCAGGCTTAGTGGTAGGGTACTAACTGCATCACTTCATTGTAGCCTTGCCCCTCCATCATATAAGAGGCTAATCAAACTGACAGAACATTAAAATAAAGTTGCAAATGACTGTACATCAGTCAGTTACTGAAAGTGAAGGAGTTTTATAGGTTTGTAGCAAAAGTTTTGTGTCATACACTGCGGAGTTCACCATCCTGTGACTAATGCCATCAGCTGGTGCACCGGAGGTCCCCTTCTCTTTTTAACCTTACAATCCCACCCCTGGTCTTCCTTTTTTTGCTTACATAACTGAAAAAATGTCTTGTCCCCTTTCATTACCACCTGGGCTATTCTCTCTTCCATTTGTGCCTTTGCACTCCTTACTGTTTTCCCTGCTTCCCTCTGTTTCCCCTGATATCCCTCCCTATTTACCTCCCTCTACATCTCCTTATGACTTGTGACTCTGAGCATCCTACTGTGACCTTAATGCATTATTTATTTTTGTGTACTAGTTTTTTTTAAGATATATGCTAATAAAATGATTAACTGTGAAAAAAATCTGTAATTCTCCATAACATTGTATTATTACAGAAGTTTGTCCATTCTGACAACTTACTATTACAAACTAATTGTCTGCATGAGATAGCTTCTGTCAGAGAACAGGCAGAGAACACCAGGTAGAAGGATCTGCTGTTATAACTATATTTCTCTACTGGGACCAAAGAACTACAACTCTACTACTGGGACCTTCAATTTAGGGTAAAAACAAAACAAAAACAAACAAGAAAAAGTTAGCGTGTTTGTCTGAGTTGGCTGAAGTGAATTGTTATCTGTGCAGTTATTTAGGTGTTTGTCTCAGGTGGTTGAAGGGAATTGTTATCTGTGCAATTAATTTAAGTGTAGAAAGAGCTGTGAAGTAGGGAGAGTGGCTTAACTAGAAGGAAGCCAGGTTAAAGCCAGATTTAAAAACTGCCCTAGATAGCTTCTGCCAGAGAACAGGCAGAGAACACCAGGAAGAAGTAGCTGCTGTTATAACTATACTTTTCTACTGGGACTATATTGCCTTCCTTCCCCACCCTAAGCCAGTTTTACTTTTATAGGAACAGAATTTGACTGACAACAGGAACTTCCTGTTTGGGAGCAGCAAGTGAGTGATCACAGAGCCACAAAAGACTCACCATCCTAGAAGGAAAAGAGTAGCTCTCCACCCCCAGCTGCTGGAAGTCTGACTCTGAGCAAGTAAGGAGACTACTGAGAAATATAGGAACTTATTGTCTCAGAACAGGAAGATCAGGAGCTTAAAGGGCACAGAGACAGTAAGCAAGTAGGGAAAAATAAAAAATAATCAGAGGAAAGAGTAAGTATTCCAAACAACAGTTAAGGGGCCAGAAATAAGACATGATGGGAGAGGTGCAGTGCAGTGGCTGTGGAGCAGCAGTCTTCCGGGAGACGATCTGGAGGATGCGGTGTTGTCCCATCTGCAGGCACCTCTCTGAGCTGAGGGAGGAGGTTGCTCATCTCCAGGCTGAGCTGGCCAGGATTTGGGGGACCTCCTCTCCCACCCAGGGATCACAAGGGCCACTGCCATTGCCTCAGAAGTTGCCAAGACAGATGAGTGGTTGGACCACGGTGGGCTCAGGGAGGGTGAGGGTGGTGGAACAGAGGTGCATCCCTCCAGTTGTACCTCTCCACAACTCATATGCCATTCTGGAAAAGTGTGATTCCTCTATGGAGGCACCTGCAGTGGAGACCAAGGAGGATGCTGGGAACCTCCACAAAGAAGTCCTACAGGAGGGTGGCATGGGACCCCATGGGGAAGGAAACAACTCCTGGTGGGGGACTCCATTGTTAGGAGGGTAGAACTGGGGGAGAAAGGGGAGAGGGAGGTAAGGTGCCTGCCTGGTGCCATGGCTTGGAGGGACAGGGAGCAAATCCTCAGGATCGCTGGAGCAGCTGCATGGGAGAGGGAGCTGGATGTCATTGTCCACCTAGGGACTAATGACCTGGCTGAGAAAGGGATCAGAGCAGTGCAGGAAGAGTTTGTGGATTTGGGGAGGTGCCTTAGACAAGTAGCACTGACGGCAACCTTCTCAGAGGTGCTGCTTGTCTATGGCATGGATGAGGCTAGGATGCTGCACACCATGGGATTCAATCAGTGGTTGAAAAATTGGTGCAGAGCTCAGGGATTTGGCTTCATTGGGGACCGGGGTCCACCTGGAGTGATGCAGGCCTATACTGGCGTGATGGTCTGCATCTGTCCAGGAGGGGAACCAGGATCCTAGGTGATAGGCTTAAATGCTTCATTGGCAAGCATTTAAACTAGCCAAGGGGGAAGCACTGGAAAGGAGCAGGGAAATCCTAGCCCCCCAAAATAAATCAGGGTAGTAAGTGAGATAAACACCAAGACAGAGATGTTGATAGGGAGAAGGGCAGGGGTAAATGGAGAAAATGACAAAGGCAATAAGGACAGGAGTAAGGCCATCAAGAAATGGAGGGTAATGAGTACCAATGCCCATAGTCTGGGAAACAAGCTCCCTGAACTTGTGGCCTTGATGGAAGAGGGTTGCCTGGATATCATAGCAGTCACAGAAACATGGTACACAGAGAACCATGACTGGGATGTTAACATACCAGGGTACACAACCTACAGGAGAGACAGGGAGGGTAAAAGCGGGGGATGAGTAGCTCTCTATGTAAGGAAAGGGATAAAAGCAACCAAACAAAAGAGTAAACAGGGATGAGAGGAGACACTGTAGGTCACATTAGAGAAAGGAAATGGCACCACAATCCACACAGGGGTTGTATACAGACATTCATGTCAGGGAGAGGGAATGGACAAGGATATGATAGAAGGCATCCTTAGGATGGCAGAGAAAGGGGAGATACTGTTGATGGGGGACCTGAATATGCCAGATGTTAACTGGAGCACCTTTGCTGCAGCCACATCCAAGAGCAGGGCCATTCTATATGCCCTACAGGTGGCATGCTTCAGACAGATAGTTTTGGAACCCACCCATGAGGGAGCAATCTTAGACCTCACACTCTCAAATGGGGACAGTGAGATGATCTCAGAATTAGAAGTGGGTAGCCATCTGGGAACAAGTGACCACCTAACAGTGTGGTTCACGATAAACTCAGCTACAGAGTCAAGCCATACAAAAGTGAGGGTACTGAACTTCAGGAGGGCTGACTTTGGCAAGATGGGAGAGTGCCTTAGAAAAGCACTAGCAAACAGGCTAGAAGGAGGGGTGGAGCAACAATGGGGAAACATCAAAACTGCCATCACAGAGGCAACAAGCCTTTGTGTGAAGCAAATAAACAAATCAAAATGAAAGAAAAAGTCACTATGGTTCTTAAAAGAAGTTGTGGGAAAGGTTAGGGAGAAAAAGATAGCATTTAGGAAGTATAAGGAAACACAGAAGGAGCAGGACAGAGAACTGTACCAGTTAAGGCAGAAGGAAGCAGGGAGGGAAGTCAGAATAGCAAAGGCCTAAATTGAGGAAAAGATAGCCAACTCAGTTAAGAAGGGGGATAAAACCTTTTATAAGTACATCAGAGAGCGCAGAAAGACAAATGGAGGAATAGAGAGGCTGAATAGAAAGGACAGTGGGTGGGCAGAGAGGGACAGTGAAAAAGCAGGGATACCAGCGAATACTTCTGCTCAGTATTCACAAAAAGAGGAGGAGGGGTAGGGGAGGTGCCTAATCCAATTAACAGAAGCACTCTGGATAGGGGGTCTATTCCAGTCCTTTCACAGAAGAAAGGGTTCTGAAAGAACTCCTAAAACTGAAGGTGGACAAAGCAATGGGGCCTGGTGGAATTCATCCCAGAATTCTAAAAGAATTAAGCAGAGAACTAGTGACACCACAGATTACCCTTTTTAACAAATCATGGGAGGATGGTGTGGTACCTGAGGACTGGAGGAAGGCGGATGTGATTCCCCTTCACAAAAGTGGGAGCAAGACAGAGGCAGGAAACTACAGACCTGTCAGTTTGACCTCTGGGGTAGGGAAAGTGATGGAATCACTTCTGAAGGAAAGAATCATTGAGTTCCTAGAGGAAAGTGGGGCATAGGACCCAAGGCAGTATGGGTTCACAGTGGGAAGGTCATGCCAGACGAATCTAATTGATTTCTTTGACTGGGTGACCAAAGTTGTAGACCAGGAAGGGGCTGTGGACATGGCCTACCTAGACTTTAGCAAGGCATTTGACACAGTCCCACACAAAAAATTAATAATCAAATTAACCAGCCTGGGAGTGGGTCCCAGGGTGGTAGCTTGGGTAAAACATTGGCTGGACAACAGGACACAGAAGGTAATTTTAAATGGAGTCCACTCTGAAGAAAGAGGGGTTACTAGTGGGGTACCGCAGTGTTCAGTTATGGGTCCAGTCCTTTTTAATGTCGTTATAAGTGACATTGCAGAGGGACTGGAAGGAAAAGTATGCCTCTTTGCAGATGATACAAAGATCTGCAACAGGACTGATACACAAGGAGGCTTGGAAAGGATGAGAAGGGACTTGGCAAGGTTGGAGGAAGGGTCAGAAGTATGGCAGCTTGGATTCAATGCAAAGAAGTGCAAAATAATGCACGTGGGAAACAAAAACCCAGGTGAAGATTACACAATGGTGGGGGAGGTAGTAACAACAACAACATTGGAAAGGGACCTGGGGGTAATCATATCAGATGACCTTAAGGTTAGCAACAATGTGAGAAGGCAGTAGGGAGGGCTGGGGGGATACTGGGATGTATAGGGAGAGGCATCACCAGCAGAAAACAGAAAGTTGTTATCCCTTTGTACAGACAGTTGGTAGGACCACATCTGGAGTACTGCATCCAGTTCTGGAGACCACATCTCCGCAAGGACATAGACAGAATGGAGGCAGTCCAGAACAGGGCAACTAAAATGGTGCAGGGTCTGCAAGAGAAGCTATATGAGGATGAGACTAAAGAAGCTTAATATGTATACCCTTGAGGAAAGGGGGCATGACAGAAACTTTTAAGTACCTCAGTGGAATCAACAAAGTCCAAGAGGGCAGCATCTTTCAGAAAAAGGGATGTGCAAGAACAAGGGGACACAATTTGAAGACAGAAGGGGGACAGCCCAGGGGCAATGTGAGGAAGTATTTTTTAACAAACAGGGTGGTGGACACATGGAACAGCCATCCTGAGGAGGTTGTTGGGTCTAAAACTGTGGGAGAATTCAAGAATGCATGGGACAGACATAAGGCAATTCTTGTGGGGGGTAGTAAGAAATAGGCTGTTGGTTAACTAGGATCTGCAGCTGATCCTGTAGGTAGGGAAATGGGCAGACTAGGTGGGCCAAGCGATCCTTATCTGCTGTCAAAGTCTAAGTTTTTATGTTTCTATGTACCCATTCATCTCCCCAAAAGACAACAGAAACGGGGATATTTTCTATAGCCCTTGACAATCCCCATTTTACTGTGACAGTTGCTAGTGGACCCCATGCCATACATCCCCCTCACCCGAGACACAAGAACAACCACCCTTGACAGGTGACTGGCACAGCTGTCTGCTCACCTCCTCGGCTGGCTGCTGTCTGACAGTCCCAAAGTGTGATCATGAGTACTGGCACCTTTATACATTTCTAATTAGTTTGAATTTCCTAAATATTACAGCATGCAGATGAATTTATAAAAGAGTGACTGCTTTTGATTTAGCACTATATTGAATACTTGCTTACCACTTTAAAAACTCTGTAGGACAGACTACACAACAATTAATTTCTAAATTCTTGAAATTATTAATTTATTCCATGTATATCTGTTGTACACATTAGGAACATCATGTTTGTTCCCTAGCAGTATTTCATGTATTGAAAAATAAGCTAATAATAAATAGTATAAACAAGCATTTGTCAATGCCGAATGTTGTCGCGCTGGCACTGGCTTTGGTAGTGCAGTGCGGAAACACCTTTTTGGCAGGATGTGAAAAATGACAGCTGTTCTGTTCATAAGCAGGTGTAAAAAAATGCAGTGGTGAAAATGTGGCATATAAATATTGCAAATTCTTGCGAGAAGTTGGTAGCGTGGGAAATGCATAGCACATTTCATAACACAGTCATTTTATGGAGTTTCAGCACCAAATTTTCAACATAGGTATTTTAGAACCTCTGTTCATGTACAGTGTCACTGTCATTTCCTCAAACTGTCCCAAAAAGTGATTTCTCACAGTGACCGCGCTATTCTGCACCAGACGTGCGAAAACACATTCCGGGCAGCATATGTAAAATGGCAGCAGTACTGTTCATCAAGAGGTGTGGAAAAATGCCAATGGTGAAAATCCAGAGTTAAAATAGTACAAATACACAACATTATGAGTGTGCATGCAAACTCTGCAACGCACGCTCGTAACACAGTCATTTTATAGAGTATCGTCACCACATTTTCAGCATAGGCATTTTAGGACCTCTGCTCATGAACAGTGTCACTGTCATTTTCGTAATCTGCCCTGAACACTGATTTCCCACAGCAACCGCAGTATTGTGCGCCGGAAGTGCGGAAGCACATTTTGGCCAGGATGTGAAAAATGACAGCTGTACTGTTCAAGGAGGTGTAGAAAATGACAGTGTTGAAAATCTGGCATGAAAATATTGCAATTCATGAAGTTACGAGTGTGTGTAGCAACTGCACTGCATGCAGCTCCAAGAAACAGCCATTTTGGGATTTTACACAAATTTGCAACATAGGCTTTTGAGAGCCCACCTCATGAACACTGCCACTGTCCTTGCATTAATCAGTCCCAAAAGGTGATTCCATGCAGTGACTGCGAAATCACCTTTTGGGACCGATTAATGTCATAACAGTGACAGAATTCATGAGGAGGGATCCCAAAAACCCCATGTTGAAAATTTGGTGCAAGAATTCCAAAAAATGCCTGAGATATGCATCAAAGTTGAGAAAAACCTATTTATTCCATTATACAGCTTACCGGCATTTCTTCAGTTAAGTGAGCGGCTTTGAAGAGTGCAGACATGTTCAGTCCACCGAAGATCATCGCGTAAGCTCCGAGGTAAGTACAGGGTGGGGGTATGTGGGAGAGAGGGTGTGCAGTGGGTGGGTGCGGGTGGTGGGTAGGGAGACTACGAGGACCGTTTTCTGTTTACAGGTGGGAAAAAAAAAATCACGGACGGTTTCTTTTACAGGTGGTTTCTTTTTTGGGGGTACAGTAGTCGACGGGGGATTGGGCACCCCATCAGCCCAGAAGAAGGGGGACATCATGCCGATGGGGAGGCCTCTGTCAGCACATTAAAGTGAAAGGGGACGGATGCCGATGGGATTGGGCACCCCCATCGGCAAACAATGAAAGGGGCACATTCTGCCAACGGGAGTGGGGTCCCCATCAGTACATACTTGGGCAGGGTAAGCAGACTGGGGATTGGGCACTCCCGGAGTCAGCAGTTTAGTGGCCACTGTGCCGCCATGTTTGCAGCTGGCAAAACAGGTAGGAATGGTCCGCTGCATGTGACGAGCTTTGCTCGCATTGCAGCGGACCTTTCCTTAAATGTGCTCTCCACATTAGTATGCATGGTGTGGCGCTGGCATGCAGGCTGATTGGGGAATGAGGGATGCACCTACTGGTGCGTGCCCTGCATTCGCCCAACAGCGATCGTGCCTCCAAATCTGCACTACCACAAGATGTTGGCTGCGCAAGCACGTCAACATAAAAAGAATATTCTAAGAAATCAAAATTAATTATAGTGCATTATAATTTTAAACTATACTTGATGATTCAACCCATTTTTTTAGAACTGTCTCCTACTGTGTTCCCCATTTTTACCCCAGTATGTCCCCGATACCTACAAACCTTGTGGAACATTATCATGGCATTGTGATATTTACTAGTAACAGTGATAATGAAACATAGGGTACTCTCCCCATGGCAGAACTTTATCAGTACTTACTCCGCCAACATGTCTTAGCCAGTTTTATGCAAATTCTCCTCTCTGCATTTCATACTCACCTTCTTCAAGTGCTTTAAGGTAACATAATGACTCCATGTCTGACACAACAAACAAATCACTTATTGTAAAACTCAAACGCTGGCAGAAGTCTGTCACAGCAACCTTCACGTCTGTTTACAATATGTGTAGCACATATGCCCTCTAATGTGTTAAGAGCCTCAGCTAGCTGTGAGGCAGGCTATTTGTTTAGCAATAGTTAAAGTACATTGGGGAAGCCCGTAATGGGGTGATTTGCATTTTTATCTGAGGACATCCCACCCTCATTGTAACACTTTTATGCAGCACTATTTCTAATTTATAGCTACATTACTTTGATTACATGTCTTCTGAATTTCCAAGATGAATTTTAAAAGGAAATGTATAGAAGATAGTAATGTAAGTAGTGTACTGTACTTATCAGCCCAGGTGGCAGTTCCATCCTGTCCTTACATAATGGTCATATTTTGAAGGCTAAAAACTTTGAGATGTGTTCTGTTCCAGTGTTTCAGTGCTGGTACAAGCTCATTTCAGATTCAGATGCACAGTGTACCTAAACAACATACCATGCCATTTTTAAACACTGTTTTCTGTGAAAAACTGCAAATACTATATGCTTTCATTTTAAGTCATACAAGAGCTGAGCTATTGCCAAATAAGTCATAATTATATGACTAGATCTGTATTTGCCATCTAGTTAGCTGATATTTTTGCACAAATAATAGGTACATGAATTGCAGAAATCTGTTGATTTGCTTAGGTTTTCCAACCGAACCCATTACAGTCTGCCAAGCCTGGGAACAACAGGCAATCATTATTCTTAAAGTATAATTAGTTAACTAGTTTAATTCCAAATTAATAAAAATAATTAAGTGCTTTGGTCATCTAATAGTTAAGGCACTTGTCTTCCATTTTGTGGACAATACATTCAGTTACTAAGGCCACAGTCCTAATCATTGATGGCAATGGGAGTAGAGGTCCAAAGGCTGCTCTTCTCTCTCGGGTGGGCGTCTCTCACACTCCTCAGGGAAAGACTGTCCCATGGTGGCCCAGGTGGATAGTGGAGAAATTCCAGGAGGAAATGCACTAAGTTCTTCCCTGTCAGCCCGAAGCAAGCCTAGAGGAGGCTCTACTGGTGGAAGAGTATGGAAACACTGTCACCAGGGCTTCCTCTAGTATCGGGGTGAACATTCTGACACCCCAGTAATGCCAAAATAGCAGACAGCTGCATCATGTTCAACCAGGGAGGAATGTCCAGAGTCCCCTATCCCCCCTTGTCACTCCCACTATACAAGGACCTATTGAAATGGTGCTGGTGAGGAGAGATAGCCCAGCATGCAGGTCATCAGCAGTGCATCCAGTCCATATCCTATATCCGTATGAGTCCTGAGTAGTGTTATGTGAAATGTAAACTTGTGCTGGTGCAAGTGCAACAAAATTCTATTTCTACTCCCATGAAATTTTGCAGAATTTCCAAGATACTTTTGCAAAAATGTATTATTCAGTAGTTTCCTTCTAACTTTCAAACCACCTATCCAATTTCACAGAATTTGGCACATTTGTAGTTCCACGTAACACATGTATAATTTCCAAGTTTCAAACCTCCATCTAAACTTAAAAGGGACTGAGTTAAATGCAGCCAAACATTCCAAATTTTTAAAATTACATTTTGCAAGTGCAACCTCAATTATCTGAACTCACTGGGGGATGTAAGATTAGTTCAGATAATCGAGGTGTTCGTAAAATCAAGGGTCCCTCACACCATGTTCCTAGTAGCTTGGGAGACATGGTACGAGTTTGGATAATCCAGAAGTTCATATAATGGGGGGTCGGATAATCAAGGTTATACTGTACATAAACTGTATAATTATAAACCCCAGTAACATAAAATCTAGACAATCCACATTTGGAAGGTTTATAGACCCTAACATTTTTTTATTTTTATTTAAATTTTGGTGACCGGGTAGGCCCACTGAGACTGTAATGGTCCCTTTTTGAGGGGCGACCCGGGGTTAATTACAGTCAACAGTACAATAAGAAGTAGGAACAATTCAAGGGAAAGTGTGCATATACAGACATTAAAATCAGAACATATAGTACAATCACAGACAGGTTAGGTAACGTTTAGAATAACATTGGGTAAACACTAGTTTCACAAGAGTGACAGTTACATAAGGTTCTTTTATCAGATCAGTTTTACGGGTTACAATTTCAAGTGTTTCAGAAGTGATAAGATTCAACTGAAATAGGATACCAACCTGTTAGGCAGCAGGTTTTTAGTATCAGAGGTGGAGTGCTGTTTTCTATCCTCAGCGGTGGCATGCACAGAGGCTTAGCTCTAGAAGGTACATCTTTAGGCCTTTTTTAAAACCCCCAAAGGAGCTGCAGTCTTGAAGATTGCTAGGTAGGCCATTCCATAGGGACGGGATGTAATTTTCAAACGACCAAAGACCTTGGCTTGTTCGGACTTTTGGGACATGGAGGAGTCGACGACACGAGGGTCTAAGTATTCTTTTAGGCTGCTTGAGTACTAAGGTACAACTCAGGCTGGGGGAAGCATCTGTTTGTAGAAGCTTGAAAGCCAAGCATAGGGAAGTGTAAGCCAGTCTGCCCTCCAGGGAGGGCCAATTCAGTGAGTCGAGTATATTACAGTAGTGTTCTAGTGGCTGAGCTCCCAGGGCAAAGGGTCCTATTCTGTGATACAATTTTCCTAGCTTTCGCATCTCTGTGTTTTGCATTGAATGTAGCACTGGGGCACCATAAAATAAGGTGGGCAGGAGCATACCTGTGGCTATCTTTAGCCTGGATGCCTGAGTGAGAAAAGGGGTTAGACGGTACATGAGCCCAAGCTTTTGATTTAGCGCCTTGGTTAATTGTTCAACATGAACCTTGAAAGAGCAGTCTTGATTGATATAGACTCCCAGGTATTTGATGCAGTCCACCACCTCAATAGGATGGCCACTGGACAGATAAGGGGATAGTAGACATGTTCTGTCGGGGCCCAATTTACTGAGTCCGAATAGGATGGCTTTGTTTTTTTTCTCATTTAGGACTAGCCTGTTTGTCAGGAACCAGGTTTCCAGTAGGGAGAGATCATGGTTCAGGAGTTGGTTTAGCTGTACAGCATTTGAAGCAGATCTGTATAGTACTGCATCATCCGCATGGAGGGTCACTTTCGCTCCGCCGCAGTGCTTTGGTCGATTGTTGATAAACAGGGAGAATAGAAGGGGCCCCAGTATTGAAGCTTGAGGGACACCCTCAGCAATGGAGCGCTTGTCTGACTCCACCCCCTGCTATCTGTTTATCTGAGATCTGTTTTACAAGTAATCTTTAAACCACTGTGTTGAGTGGTTGTCCAGTCCGAGAGAGCTAAGCTGCTGGATGAACAATTTATGGTCTACTAGATCAAAGGCCTTGGTAAGGTCTATGAAGACCGCACCAGTAAGTTGGCCTTTGTCTTGGGCAGCAAGAATGTCGGATGTTAGACTCACCAGGGCAGTATCAGTACCATGTTGTTTTCTGAATCCATGTTGTCGTGGAGTGAGGAGGCTATGTTGTTCAGCATATGCCTGGACTTGTTGGTATACAATTCTCTCAAGAATTTTATTTAGTGTGCAGAGAATAGAAATCAGTCTATAGTTTTCAACTAGCTCACTAGGTCCTCCCTTAGGGATCAGGGTAACCAAAGTTGTTTTCCAGACTGAAGGGACTTTGCCTTCCATCAGCGACCTATTGAACAACCACATGACTGGCACGGCAATTTCTTGGTCAGCCAGTCTGAGTAACCTGGGTTCAACCTTGTCATAGCCTGGAGAACCATTTGTCTTAATGCTTCTAATGAGCTTTAGGACCTCAGTTTTTGATGTTAACCTAAGGTGAAAATTAGGTGATGAGGGGAGATTTAACGAGTCATCCGAAGATGGCTATTTTGGGCTGCAGGGATGAACCCTGTACTTGCCAAGGTCAGTGAGGAATTCATTAAAGGCATTTGCAGCATCTTGCAGGTTCATGTGGTAGACATCTCCCACAATAATGTCACAGGCATTTTGCGCGTGGTGGCCTTTCAGGAGCACGTTTATTTGGGATCAGAATTTCTTGGGGTTAGAGAGATTTTTTATTTGTAGGCTCTTAAGGTACTGTTGCTTGGCCTGTTTTAAATCTTTTTTACATGAGTTTCTGAACATTCGGTAACGGATCCAGTCATTGGTTAAATTAGTGGACTTGGACCTGCCCCAGGCCCTGTCCCTTTCCCTCATTAGTTTTTTTAGATCACATGTCAGCCACCTAGACTGTTGTGCTTTGACTCTCATTTGTTTTAGAGGGGCATGTTTGTTGGCAGCCGAGAGGAAATTCTTGGTAAAAAAGGCCAGGGCAGAGTCCAGGCTGGGGGCAAGACTAATTTGAGCCCAGTCAATTCCTGACAGGGTATCCTGGAAGGATGTAGCATTGAAATTGGAGTAGTCGCGTGCCAGAAAGGTACAGGGAGGTGGAGTTGAATAGTCATTTTTCCATATACCAAAGATGGGGGCGTGGTCACTTAAGGAGTCGGCAAAAGTACCGTCCAGCTTGAATCTATTGGGGTTAGACACCAGTAGCCAATCAAGGGTGGTGTGGTTTCCGGATTTCCAATTCAGTCTTGTTGGTTCATGGATCAGTTGGGAAAGCTTGGCCTCTAGCAAGCTGGACTTAATGTCAGTCTTAGTCGAGGGGCCACAGTGGAGATAAAAGTCACCCATGATTATTTTCTCATGGGGAGGCAGGTCAGGGATAAGCTTAGTAAGGGCCTTTAGTGCTTCCATCGCAATCTTAGGAGAGTGGTAAACACATCCTATTAGCAGTGGCTTTGTACCCCCCCAGTATACTTTTACAAATAGTGTTTCGCAGCCCTCATCCGCCTTTGCTGGAATCTCTGCTAAAGACACCGTTAGTGATTCCATAGTATATATGATAACCCCTCCACCCTTTTCCCCCTATTCTATCTTTTCGAAAGGTTTTGAATCCAGGGATCCTAATCTCGTGTGCTAAGATCATGGGTTTGAGCCATGTTTCAGAGATGGCTAATAAGTCAGGGGAGTGTAGGTCTGCCCAGGCTTCGAGCTCTTGCAGTTTACATCTGAGACTACTAATATTGATATGCACCAGTTTCAGCCCTTTAGTTTTGGTCCAGCAGGGCAGAGAGGGAGTTACATTTGGGATTTATGTGCAGGGCGGACCTGGGTTTGTTTCAATATCCCCTGCTAGCAGGAGCTTTAGGAGAAACCATACCTTTCGGAACACCTTGGATGGGTGTTGTAAAGATAGGTGTTTGTTTAATTTGAGGAGTGTTGCACAGGCGTACGAACAACCATTATTCCTGATACTGTTCAGAATAAGCAGGCTAGGGTAGTGGCTTAATTGAGGATAGACATAGGGATATGAGTTAGTATGAGGCCAGGTGGCAGACTATAATTCACCTCGGGTTTAACATTAGGTGGTCTGTATATAGTAAGAAAGATACAGCCACTCCCAGAATATGCCCAGCAGCATGCTTGGTATTATAAATTAATTTCTGACTACCTAGTTTATGATACAACTGGCAGTTTTATGAGTAGCAGGCAATTTGGTAGCGAGAGACAGAGATACTTCCCGAGTTGCACAGTAATTTGCAGGTGGTGCAAAAAGGTTGGGATTAGAGAACGCAGGTGCAGTGATAGCTAAATGCCACTAGGGGGGTACTGGAGTTTTGTATTGGGCATGGTAGCCAGAAGCTCCTTTTGTTATAGCGGCCACTAGTGGACAGCTGTGATAACCTGCAAATGGAAAAGTCACCTGATCGATTAATTTCAGTCAGGTGCTTTATCCTATAAAAAGGAGTGACGACCAAGGGTGGTGGTGAGGGCAGCGGGGCAGCCGATGCGTCCTCGCTCTGTCGTTTGCGCTCCTCGCTCATCCTGGTCTCCTTTACCTGTGCAGATTTTTCAGTTTGAATTCCATGCCTTTTGCAGGGGGCGATCAGCGTGGGGCTTGGGAAGAGTCCATCGGCTGTGGGGGAGGGCTGCTCGGTTGCCCTCTCGACCCAGAAGGCTCCCGGGGAGCAGGTTTGTCTCTGTGCAGATTTTTCGGTTTGAATTCTGCACCTTTTGCAGGGGGCAATCAGCATGGAGCTTGGGAAAAGTCCATCGGCTGTGGGGGAGGGCTGCTCAGTTGCCCTCTCGACCCAGAAGGCTCCCAGGGAGCAGGTTTGCCAGCTTTTTCATCTCTTGGTTACAGGATGCCCATGTTATATGAAGCTAAAAATTGCAAAACAGCAGTACATTTATTTATTTAAATCTTTGATTACCGGGTAAGCACACTGATCCAAGGGACCATTTTCAGTCATGACACT
This sequence comes from Neoceratodus forsteri, assembly GCA_016271365.2. NCBI lineage: Eukaryota > Metazoa > Chordata > Ceratodontiformes > Ceratodontidae > Neoceratodus > Neoceratodus forsteri. The sequence continues at coordinate 492,301 of CM028136.1, forward strand.
GGCCACAAATATAGTACTACCAAGTTACATACAGATCATCAGGAATACAGCAACACAATAAACACAGTACAGTTCACAATATGTTGGAGGAAGTCAAAAAAAAAAAAAACACATGACAGTTCACAGATTAGTTCACAGCTAAATGAGGCAAAACAAGTTATAAGAACTGAGTTAGCCATTAACATGGGTGGGAAAGGTACCATGTTGTTGGAGATTACCCTGGAGAGCACAGGCATTTAGCTTCATTCAGTAACCAGGCTTTGAGTCAGTATTTGAAAGAACTGTGGGTATCAGCAGACAGGAGTGAAGCAGGGAGCCTGTTCCAGAGAGAGAGAGAGCTCTGTCCTTCCCAGTAATTTCTTCGACCCAGCTCCTGATTCACAGCCCCGTCCTTCAATGTCCCCGGTTCTACTTGCACAAAATATCTACCCATGAAGCCAGACTATTCCTTCTAAAAGCATTAGGCAGCAACAGCCCAAGCAACGACTCCTTGGATCCCAAAATACTACGACTAGTCCTGGATGACATCCTAGTCCCACTTACGAGCTTTCTAAACCAATCCGACTGCCTAGGTCAATTTTGCAGTGTTTGGAAAATGGCTGTTGTCACACCTATTTATAAAGGTGGGGACAGGTCCACCCCAGCAACTATCGGCCAATTTCCATCCTTCCCCCACTCTCCAAAGCCATAGAAAAAGTGGTGGCTACACAGCTCACCGAGTATCTGACTAAATATGCTGTTCTGTGCCCAGAGCAGCATGGTTTCCATGCAGGCCATAGCACTGGTACAGCCTTATTGGAATTCTTTAACTTTCTGCACTCCTCTCTTGACTCTGGCAACCTTGCTGGAGCAGTGTTCATTGACCTCTCAAAGGCCTTTGACACTGTCAGCCATCCCCTCCCACTTGTCACCCTCTACCATATCAGTTTCTCTACTGGCCCCCTTGCCTGGTGCTCTAGCTACCTATCAGCCTGTTCCCAGTGTGTCAAAATCAATGGGACACTCTGAGAGACCTGCCTGTCCACTCCGGGGTCCCCCAGGGCTCCATCTTGGGCCCCCTACTTTTTAGCCTCTACCTAAACACACTGCCCAGTGCCTGCTCCAGCAAAATTCTTCTGTACGCAGATGATGCCATTCTTTATGCCTCTCGCTGAAATTCTGCCTCCCTCCAGGACTCTCTCCAACACACTGTCAACAAAGCAGAAAGCTGGTTCAAGGAGCACAGACTTGTCATTAATCTCAAAAAGACCAAGTTGATGCTCTTCTCCCACCATCAAAACAAAGCAAGAAATAACCCCCTCTTTATCCTCCTAAGCACTCAACACCCACTTGAGCAAGTGCACACCTACAGATATCTTGGGATTACTTTCAACGCTGCCGTCACTTTTCACGCCCACATTAATGCCCTCGCTTCTGCTACCAACACCAGGATTGGCCTCCTATACTGCCATAGGGACTGCCTTCTACCTGATGCTCTCTGATTGGCCATCACATCATCAGTATCACATCATCAGTACTGTCCTTAGTGGATTATAGCCTACCAGTATAAGGAGCCGCTGATTAGATGGCACTCAGTAAGATCCAATTCACTCTGAACAAGGCCTGTAGACTACTGACCAGTGTCCCCAGGCTCACCCACACCTGTCATCTCTATTCCACTGCTAATCTCCTCAACCTTGAAGAAAGTCTCCGCTACCAAACCTGTCTCCTAGCCAAGAAAATTCTGTTTGGGCTCTCTCCCCCCCCGGGGGTATCTGCCTCCCTCCAACATACCTCCCCCACAGTCTCCACCAGCAGCTCGGACAAGGCCACTCTACTGGTACACAGAACTAGGACTTCCCTAGCTCAGAGATCCTTTTGCTACAGGTCACCTTCCTGATTTAACACTCTCCCTGTAACCATCACTAACACTCCCAAAATTGCCTCCTTCAAAACTGCTCTTCAAAACCACCTGTTCAACACCCGCTGCTGTTCCTGTCACTAACAGGCTGCTCACATATCACTGACTGCACTCGACAAAGTCCTCTGGACTGCCTCCTCCCCGCCCCCACCACCTGGTTTCTTCATTCCCACTGCCAGATATCTGTATTTATGTAACTACTGTTTTATGAAATGTACAAATATATGCAACAATGTCTGTATACTACTGTGTAAAATCTGTGTAAATCTGTATGTCAACCTACTGTAATAGTGTAACACTGTTGTCCTCTCTGTGATGAGGTACCTTTGTAAATGAGCCTCTGGCTCAAAGGTTGCAAATCCGATTGTATAAATAAATAAACCACAGACAGTGCTCTGACACCCAATCCAGTGGAGACCTTAGGGATTTCCATAGGGGGGACTGAGGACATGTGTAAGCATCTGGGAGGAGCTCTGGCCTTCAGAAAGGTGGCATAAGGTGATGCATTGCCGTTTCTAAGGGTGTTGTCAATGATACAACCTAGTGCATAATCATAATGACCAGAGAGTGGGATCCAACCCAGCGCCTGGTAGAGGTCACAGTGGTGAGTGGAGTAGGGTGCCAGGAGTACGAAACAACATACATTATTGTATACCTAGTTTAGACATAAGCACAGGGCAGAAGATGCATGGGAATATATGGGGGAGCAGTAGTCAATGATAGGGAGCAGGTTGCCTTGGGCAATAGCTACGCCGGCCTCACTGGTCAGGAATTGTTTTAACCTACTGTATAGCAGTTAATATTAGTGCCTGATATATTTAGCACAATGACTCCAGTTGTACATATTAGCGCCTGATATATTTAGCTCTCAGTGCTTATTGCTAGAGTACAGTTTGCATGGCAGGTAATATTAGCAGTTTGTTTATGTTAGTGGTTCTTTGCTTTCAGCTTATATAACTAATATAAACAGAAAGTTAATATAATCTGCTATATAATATATGCAGGCCTAAGCTTTTGGTTAACCCAACGTACAATGGAGTTGACGTGATCTGTATAGGAGAGGGAGGGGTCGAGAGTTATGTCCAAGTATTTAAAAATCAGGAACATTGTACAGTGTGGGCTGTCGGGTGAAAGTACAGAGGAGGAGGTGCCAGCCTTAGCAGTGCTGGCCAGGTATGGTTTGGAACCTAGAAGCATTGCCTTAGTTTTTGTTAATTGACCAGTAGCCTATGTGAGCAGAACCAGTTATAGGCCAGGCCATAGTTGATATACAGGGTAGAAGATATGTTTGTCAGGGACTTATCATTGTAGAAGAGGACAAGATCATCCACATACAGTAGGGCATCACAGGAGAGGCAGCCAGAGCGGAGAGAGTTTATAAAGATAGAGAACAATAGGGGCACAAGAATAGAGCCCTGACGGACACCCGTAGAGACAGGAAGGTCAGGGGAGATGGCAGTACCAATACACACTGACTGGGATCGGCCAGAAAGATAACTCTTGAACCATTGCAAGGTCGCTATGGAGCAGCCAAGTTGGAGGAGAGTAGAATGTAGTAGGGGTGGTTGACCAGGTCAAAGGCCTTGACATAAAGTGGGAATTTCATGTGTTTTTGTGAAAACTGTGGACTTTTGTGATAATTCTGTGGAAACCATATCCATGAATTTGCCCATGCTGCACACCTAATTTTGCCCAGCCCTTGTCCTAGGAAACATAAACCCCAAAAGGATTAATAGTTGGAAAACACTAGTGGGTCCCCATACTGTCAGGTAAGGATGGTAAGAGTTGGGTAGGATCTGAGTAGAAAAAGAGAAAGTTGAAGAAAAAGGAGTGATTAATAAAACTTTAAAAACATGACCCACCATGCCTTGAAAACAATCCAAATGCCTTTTAAAAGTAGATACAGTTTTCTTCAGTTTAAAATAATGTAAGGTGTGTTATTCAAGTCATTTTGTAGCAGAATGGGCTGCAGTTTTCAACTTGTATGTGTTGACAAATGTTGTTATAAGGTGTCTGTATAATACTGTAACCTTATAGCAGAAGTGCAGTTCCTGTACTGGAGCACAGTGATGTAGTCTTTGCCAGTGTATCCATGCATGAGAGCTGAGAATCATTGTAAGTGGCTTGGTTTCCTGTCCTGAACACACCATGTTTTAAAACACATTCCATCTATTTTCTAAAACCTCCCTCTCACTTCCTCCCATTCTGCAAAAAGCTTCATCCCAGTGCCAACTTAAAAAAACCTCCCTCCCACTTTCTCTCTGCATACTTTCTCCCTCCAGTCAGCACAATATTGGTACAATTAAAAAAAAAAACTCCCTCCCACTCCCTCCTTCCCTCTGTGTGCTCCTTCTGTCAGCTCCAGACCCATGACCCTATACAGGCACCTTCATCTCTGCAAGTGGGGAGGAGCATCCAGACAGGGACAGAAAATGCCTGTTATTTTCACTTTCCACTAGCACAGCAACCCAAAACGCCTGCATCAGAACATCTCGGTAGCCCTCCCAGACAAGTTCTCTCTGATCCTGTATGGGCACATCAGCAACTCTGCACCACTTGCGGTGTAGAGAGGTAAATGTGTACATTCCTACAATCACAAGAGAACTACTACTTCACACTTCACTATTGAAACAGATTCCAGATTCATCTTAGTAGTCTTGGTACCATGGTTGATTCAATTGGAATCCATTGGACCAAAGACTCCTGAAATGTATTAGTGATATTTTAAATAACAGTTCATTTATAAAAGTTGAAACATGCACAAACTCTGTAATCTTCTGCTCAGATAAAAGAAAACATCATAGTTATGAAAACAATTTGCAAACTTTTTTTTTATAATTTTGGATTGACAATAATAACAAACATATTTTATATATGTACTGTATCTGGGGCAGCCCAGGTAAGATGCAATAACTTTTCAGTAGTGGTTTCCTACTACCCTATTTTACAGAAGGGAGGACTGACAGAGCAGTCAGCTACATACTATACTAAAGCTTATGCCCACTAAGAGTTACAAGCTGCACTGGGGTTCATATTTTGGTGTCCTGGTCCATGGTTCTATAAACTAACCACTAGATCACAGTGCCTTATGCTGTTATATGTGGACACCTATGGACTACAAAAAACTCCCATAAGCTTTCTATAACACTTGAGGATAGGATATAAAGTTCAAGACAAATGTATTGTACAATACTTATATCATTCCTTTCAATGCCTTGAAAGAGTTTATTTGGCGCATGTGCTTCCAAATAATTTGTTTCTACATTAATGATACCCACATATTATTGCAAACAGTGAAACTGACAGAATTCTAATACCTAAAATTGAGATCCTGATCAAATCTTTTTGACTGTAACTTTTCAGGTACAAACCAGATGAAAGCATTAGCAATGAATACAGTATGTGTATTTTAATTAACAGATTGTAAGTGGATAACAAATGACAGCAATTTGAATTATCACTTGTTCCTTTTTGTCAATTATTGTAGTACCATGGCATTGTCCCCTTGAGGGTTGAAGAGCAATTTGTTCCTCAGTTGAATGTGAGGGTAACTGACAGCTGGTCCTGGCTGGCCTTTCCTTTCCACCTCACTAGAAGACATGACCTTCCTCAGAGAGATTCAGCTATGGAATCTGAGCCCGTTCAATTACATAGCAACAAAAAGCAGGTAAGGGAACTGTCTTTATTTGCCAGCTGCACCAGAAATGGAGAGATATAACATGCTTAATGTTTGTTTGTTGCAATAGCAGAGTAATGTCAAGAAGCTTATGAAAATATAGCTACCAAAAGCAGCTGGGAAGTAGTTTGCTTGTTAATGAGATCAACTACCTGTATGTCTTCTTACAAGGCAAAACTTCACATCATGTTTTAGCTGATAGCTATTTTCACTAGTCACATTCTCTCTGCAATAGAATCTGAGTACCAGAACTGAAAGTCACTTGATTTCACAAAACTGCCATAAAGGGGATTGCTCATGGTGGCTGCAGTTTACTTTCAGTATCTATTCATTAAAGATACCATATCATGCTGGCCTGGTGGCACTGAGGGTTGAGGCACTGGATGCCACACCTCACACCACACCGGTGACACGGGTTCAGGAATGAGCCTGGGTCATCAGGGGTTGGCAGCGGAGGACTAGGATCGAGCATCTGCAGACTGCTCTACTAGTCCTGGGGTGGGCTAGGGACATTCACCACACTGTAGCAGCCGCTGGGGATGCCTGGAGTTACTACCAGTGTCGGTGTAAGTGTGGGGGAGCACAGCAGAAGTTGACTCATTGTGCCTGATGTCATTGCACGTCTGCTCTCCTATGGGGAACCAAAATCAGGAGGAAAATGGGCTGGGCATGACTATGCAGCCTGATGGCCGTGTTCTGTGCTGCCTGGAGGACTTGTGAGGAGTCCCTTCATGGAGGATTCTGGGGCTGTCCTGGCTGGGAGCGGCATAGGGGGAACCTCCAGCAGGTTGGCAAGATGGCCATCCCAGATCCTCCTGGGTGCAGTTAGAGCCACCCAGCTCTCCGGGTAGGCAGACCCGAAGGCTGGATGCCCCATGCCACAGCAAGGTGACAAATAAAGTGGGAAAAAAATAAAAATAAAAAGATTCCATATCACACCTACCCACAAAAGAAGATCACTGGGCCATATCAGGAGTCAAGTTGAAGCCAGTGTAGAGACAAACTGAAGCTCAGAGGTGGTAAATGTAAGAGTAACATTAGGAGATAGCTCATCTCCCAGTAGGTGGTGAACCTGTGGAAAAGTCTATCTGTGGAGAATTAAATCAAGTGTTCAATATTAGCTCCACATCTAGGCATCTCTTATACAGTAGCTGCGAATGAGTTTAAAATAAATCTGAAGGTTAAACTCCGCACACCACAAAACAGTTCCCAGGATTACCTTGGTAGGAAGCTGAATTTAGTTCATTTTTCTAGTATCAAGAAAAACTTTTAAATATAATATTCAGACACAATTCTGCTTTTATACAATAGGGGTCTTCTGATAACCCACTAAGTAAATATTAGTATTCTCACCGCATACTGATATCAGCAAGCTGACATGCACACAGTGAGAACATGCACCAGATAAATATACTGTGTACATATCAGCACAAAATATCAGTACTTTCTATGTCAGCTACTCTAGCAGCTGAATGCTGTGGAGGAAGACCAGAAAGAAGAAAACACAGGTACCACAAAAACTCTACAAGTTAAGGTAACAAATACGAGCATAACTAAAAAGCTCCTATTGTAGAAAATGGATACATGATGGTAAGGGGCTTGATATGTAACATCACAACTCGTGGTAAGTCGCTTGGGAAAAAATCATACTTGCCCGATCACACGGGAGCCACTTACAATCCCCGAGCTCACTTGCCACTCATTGAGATATTACACATATCAGCCTCTTACCATCACATATTCCCTTAATATTTAATTAAGGACCTAGCAGAAGCAGAAATATCACACAGGCAAATGTTACAAATTTTAAAGGGACATTGTCAGCATTTAACACTAATTTTGAGCTGCCCAAACTGAAGGTTTAGGGAGGAAGCTTTACAAATGTAAAATGACCTAGTAGTAGCATACTGTAATGTAACGGCTCCATACTGTGTATTTTTGTAAAAATATTATTTTAGACAGTCTGTCTGCAATTTCAGCTCTATGCATCCATGAGCTAGACTGATGAGGAGCTGAAAGGAAATGCTTTCATGCTGAAATGACTTAGTTTTACTCCGATATAAATAAAACGTCTTACCAGATAGGGCTATGAACACTGACATGCTCAAAAAAAGTCCCATTTCGAAACAGGGGCTGTAAACTGTTTTATTTTAAAGGCAAAAGTTGAAGCTGTGATTTCCAGACATGCACGTTATAGGGAAGTGATACTGCGCATGCCAAGAAATCACGGCTTCAACATTTGCCTTTAAAATAAAACAGTTTACAGTCCTCATTTCGAAATGGGACTTTTTTTGAGCAGGTCAGTGTTCACAGCCCTATCTGGTAAGATGCTTTTTTATATTGGACAAAAAATAAGTAATTCCAGCATGAACATGTTTCCCCTCAGCTCTGCGCCTGTCTAGCTCATGGACGCGCAGAGCCAAAATTGCAGACGGACCATCTAAAATTATATTTTTACAAAAATACACAGTATGGAGCTGTTACATTAAAGTATGCTGCTACTAGGGTATTTTACATTTGTAACGTTTCCTCCCTAACCTTTCAGTTTGGGCAGCGCAAAATTAGTCTTAAAGGCTGACAGTGCCCATTTAAGCAGTTATTTATAACTTGTTACTTCTGAAGTATTTTTCCTTTTGCTCATTAAAAAGTGTTCTATGTGATGGCATTATACTGGGTATGGCATATCTAGTATCTAGTGTAGTATGCTGGCAGCTGGCATATCTAGTACTGTTCCACCCACTACATCATCAGCACTGTGACCACACTCACAGTGACATCACAGGTGACTGATCTGGCAGCTGCTGAGTGGAACTTCCTTAGCAGCTCTGATGACACAGTCAGTGAGGTCACAATGCTGTTGATGTAATGGGATGAACAAATCTAGATATGTCAGCTGCCAGACAGAGTGCTGTACCACATACTGCACATACTAGCCTCAGGTATAAAAATCTCCTAATTGAACAAAGGGAAAACAAAAGTACCTCAGATATAAAAGGGGATAATGGCCTGCTTTTAAAAACTAATATTAGTTTAGGCAGTACACTAGCTCTTTAATGTCCTCTATTACTGTTTACACATTCCTTATTACTGATGGCTTTTGTGTGGAAACAAGCAGATCTTTATGACTCAAACATTTCCTCATCCTCATTCTCCCACATAGTCATTATCCACTGCTTTTGAGATTGCGGTATTGGACACAGCAACAAAATGATAATGTCACACTGCATTATTATGGCTTTAGTGGGGAGAATCAGAAGGGTGGGTGATGTTCTGGGGATAAAGATAATGTTTTAATATAACAAACTTAGTAATAAAGAATAAGGGGACATGAAACAGGAAATTCAAAAACTCTAAGTTTCATTATTTTTCAATGTTATATTTTAAAACATTTTCCTATATACCTGAAAATTTATTTAACCATTGAATTTATTTTGAATGTATGCCCAACTTCAGGAGATGCCTGGATATCAAGCGACCATTTGATTCAGTTTGAATCCATGGGAATAAAAGATTTGTGAAATGACCCAATTGTCTGCTTTTATCTATGCATTATAATAAACTTTCCTCAAAAAAGCTGAAGCACACACTGTATCCCAATAATGGAACAGACCCAGAACTTAAAATTATTATTTATTGCACCAAAAAACAACAAACCGCCTGACGCGTTTCGGACAACAGGTCCTTTATCAAAAGCTAAAAGCAACATAAAGAACACCAGCTTATATACTGCAATCAATTATTACATCACAATAATATCTAACAAATCATTGGTTGTTAAACATAGACACCATCACCTCTAAAATCACTGGATAATTTAAAGACATAGGCACGTATTACAAGGGCTACTATAATAAATAAAAAACAATCAATACAAAAAGTCTATACTAAAATATAACCACTATCTGCATTCTAAATATGGTCTTAATTCCAGATGTGCATTAATCCCAGGTGTTTTATAAGCATTAAGATGCAATATCCATTCATTCTCTTTCTTCAGGATTTTATTACGATAATTACCCCCTCTAGGATCATGAAAAACCTTTTCAATACCCAAAAACTTAAATCCATGTGAATTCAGGGATACTTTATTACTAAAAATGTGTGTAGCCGTCGCATAGCTTAAATCATTTTTTTCAATAGCACGAACATGTTCCATCACTCTAATCTTAAAGGATCGTTCTGTCTTCCAACATAAAATGCACGCAATTACGTATCGCTAAATATATAACCCCTGTATTACAAGAAATTAACTGTCTAATATCATAAAATTTATTTGGGTCACTTTCTACCTTAAATTTTTTTAAATTTAATATATACATACAGGCACAACAATTTTTACATTGAAAGCAACCAGTGTAATTTCCCAACCAACCGCTGGGGTGTGCCACTGTATGTGTAAAATGGCTCTTCACTAAAGAATCCTTTAAAGTCGGTGCATGTCGATAAGTAATCATGGGCAACTCTTTACACACATCTCATAAACCTGCTTCTGCCCTAAGTACATGCCAATGTTGTTTAATGATTTTTGTTATTACATAACTCTGATTATTATAGGTAGTTACAAAATGAAACCTCTGACTTTTGTCTCCCTGTGTACTCTCATTCTTATCTGCTAACAATGTTCTCCTCTCCACACTTGATGCTGCCTCATAACCTTTCCAAATGGTGTTCTGAGAATACCCCCTACTTTCAAGTTGTTTTTTCAATGAGTCAGCTGCTATCTCAAAATCATTATGTGTGCTACAATTTCGTTTTAAACATAGAAATTGACCTTTGGGGATATTTTCTATTGTATGTCTAGGATGGCAACTAATGGCAAATAGTAAAGTGTTGCCATCCGTGGGTTTCCTTAAAAGGTTTGTCTTGACCTGTCCTTGTGAATCTCGAGCTATCTGCAGATCTAAATAATTCACAGACACATCGCTCACACAATATGAAAATCTTAAATGTTCAGTAGTCCTGTGGAAAAACTCCACAAATTCTGCTAATATTTTTTCATTTCCTTGCCAAATCAACAAAATATCGTCAATAAAATGCTTCCATAATATTATATTATAGAAAAAAGGATTAATACCATCATTAAAGATGATTTCATTTTCCCTGTCCACATACAAACTACACAGATGGGGCACAAGTGGTCCCCATCAGGTCCCTTTCACCTGTCTGAAAATATCCCCATCAAAAGTAAACACATTCTTAGTTAAAACATGTTCACGAAGTTTTAGTATTAGAACAATTTCTAAATCAGATTTATCTCCAGACTGATTCAAAAAATAAGCGGCAGCATCCATTGCCCCATCATGGGGAATATTAGTATCTAGGGCTTCAGTGTCAAGTGTGACTAACAGACAGTCATTTTCCAAATTACAATTTTCTAACAACTTTAAAATGTCTTTAGTGTCTTTCACATAAGATTTGATTTTTCACATAACCACTAAGAACAGAATCTACATATTGTGACAGTGGTTCAGTTAAACTCTTCAAACCGCTAACTATAGGATGACCAGGTGGATTGTTTCTATCCTTGTGTACTTTTGGTAGCATATAAAAAGTCAGTCTTACAGGATATTCAACTTTTAAAAATTTCCTAGTTTGATCAGTAATGATGCCCTGTTTAAAGGCTTCATCAATCGTTTCATCTATACAGGTTTTGTATTCCCAGACTGGATCAGATCTCAATTTTTCATAAAATCACATCATCCAATTGACTCCTTGCTTCTCATTTATATGCATTAATGTCCCACAGTACAACACAACCACCTTTATCTGCAGGTTTGATCACAATTGTAGAATCACCTTGTAAAGATTTAAGAGCTTCGCGTTCACTTCTAGTCATATTATTAAATGGTATCTGTGGTGGATTCGCAAACAAATTCTCAAAATCCGTTTCACAAAGATCATGAAATACACTCACTGCACTACAGAGGGGTGGATTAAAGACCGAATTGGGTTTAAATGTATCGACTTTAGTGGCAGAACGACTTAAATCTCGATTTATTTGTCTATTGTAGAACGCCTTCACATTCAAATTTCGACACATCAAATGTAAATCTATCACAGTCTGTACTGGATTCAGGGAAATTGTAGGTGAAAAACTCAAACCTTTTTTCAATAAAGATGTCTCAGAGTCAGTTAATATATGCTCAGAGATGTTGATAATTTGTATTTCTCCACTCACCTCTTCATTGTTCTGGCGTTCCACCTGTTGCCATTCCTCCTCCAATTGTATCGCCCCCTCTGTTCGCGGTAAACTATGTTTTTTCTGTCCCCTTCTTGTGCGTTTCTTGTACCGTAATCTACCAATCTGGGGCTCGTCGTAGTTCTTGTTGCGGTGGATGTTCGATACTGTCTGAATCCCCCTGAAAAAAATGGTTTTGTGTAATATCTTCACCCTCTGATCCACTGTCTTCTGTACTATAACTAAACGAAACTCGCGTAGGTCGCTTTAAGATCCCTCTTTTGGTTTCTTTCTTCCATGAGTACTCACGATGATTTTCATAGTCACCCTTATCACGAATAAATTTGGTTTGCTTGATGCTTTTCAGATCACAGTCCAATTTAGCAATAAAATCCTGAAGTTTCTTGTTACATGAATCAAAGCCTTCCACATTTTGAAATTTCAATGCCTCCATTTCTATTTGCTTTAACTCATTTTTCAGAGCAGCCTCTCGTTCTTTACTATACTTAATGATTAACTGCATTAATTTACTGCTGGCTTCACTAAGTATATTCTCCCACTCCTGCATAAAAAGCGCATTGTCAGTCCCAAATGCAGGGTTCTTAATTAATCTCAAACCCCTGGGTATTCTCTGAAGATGCAGGTATGCCTCCAAATTAGTCACATTCCAATAAATTTTTCTCAGTTGTTGTGTGGTCCTCTCCAGATCTCTAAAAACACCCTTTAATGACTGGACTTCAGAAGATGAATTATCTAGCCCATTACAATCCATTAAAAAAGGGTTGACCACACTTACTTCTGTGACTAATTTATCAACGTAAAATAGTGGGTTCTGATTCAAAGTTGCTTCATTTGGTGTTGCTCCTCTTACACTCATTTTAGCTCGAAAAGATGTCGACGGTGCATGGTTCTTTTGCTGTGCATGGTTCTTTTGCTGTGATTATAATAAACTGCAGATGAATTACATACTACTTCATATTGCATTATGGAGGCAATTCATTTAGATAACACAGAACTTCTTTGTGAAAAGAGCATTACTGAAATCAAGGGGGTGCCATGTAAGGCCACCCAAATAATTTGAGGTATGTAAGGCTAAAGCTATGAGAAGAGGCTGGTGGTCACACTGGAGAAAATGAGGCTGAGAGAGAAATGATCTCAGTCTTCCACATACTCAAGGGCATCAAGAAGTTTGCTTGATCTAGTGTTCTAATGCAGTACACAGTACACAGACACAAGCCCTGATGCTCAGCAGTGTGAAATTCAAGGACAAAATTAGGAAACACATCTTCCCCCAAAGGGTGTGGACCTATGGAACAGCATACCAAAGAAGGCAGGGAACATGAAGATGGTACAAGCATTCAAGGTAAACATGGACCAATTTGTACTTGCAAGGGATTGATGAATATTCAAGGTAATAAAGTGGTTATGGAACACCTTTAAATTATTACATGTTCACGCACCATACATTTTCATACCTGCTTAGACTGCATTCATCTGGTTCACTTCCCTGGTTTGGTTTCAAAATCCTCTGGCCATGCATATGTACACTTAAGCACTTAAAATCTGTGTTAAAGCAGAGAATCAGAAAACATTTTGCTGAGACATAGGCTGAAACTATAGGTGTGAGAAAACATGCACATTGCCACATTCACTTAAATGGAGCATTCACCACAGTGCTTGTATTTTAGTGGTAGGGTAGGTTTTCCTTGTATACATCGTTTCATTCGGAATGGAATTTGATTCAAATGTCTGAGGAGTTTGGATGTCCCTGCTGCTTATAAACTTGAATGTGCTTCTCAGGGCACTGGTGACAGTGATTCTTACTTGATAATCTACTACACCTACATGTTAACATACAAAGCCTATAAAAGCCTAACATTTCTGAAAACACACTGATAAAATAAGCTAATAAATAAGTAAATAATTAAACAGGTGAAGTATATTTATAAATAAAGTTATCTTCAAATTGACAAATATCATTGCAACCTGAGTAAAACAAAAGTGCCATGTATTACAAATGATTGCATGATGTAGTGAAAAGCTATTTGCATGATTTAATACTTTTATCATGTGATTTTAAAACTTTTGTACTTACAGTGTTGAGTAGAACAGCAATTATTTCAACACAATAGTTTTTTTTTAATAGAACTTGATTAGGTAATTATCTGTGCAGCACCAGGCTATGCATTAGAAAAAGAGTAAGGTGCCTCAGGACATTGCAGTTTCTGATTTCCTGGTGGCACAGCTGGTAATTCAACTGGAACATTATTCTGAGCAGCCTAGGTTCAAATCATAGCTAAGGAATTTATTTCCTTCTGTTTGTATGGGATTCATAAATGTATACACCACACTCTAGTGATTGAAACCTTGGTTATCTGCTTAATTTGTTCTGACCAAAGTAAGTAGTTGTTAAACAGGCTCCATTATTTTACATCTAGAAACTGGCAAAATATGTTGTTTCAGGATTTATTCAATATTGCCCTTACGAAAATGGAATATTTTGCAATGTATTGAAAAATATGAGTTAATGTATGTCAGTACACTGAGAAATACATTGTCCCAATGTAATGTATTATATAATACTTTACTAAATATATTTTAAATATACTGACGTAATATATTACTAACTCATAGTATGCAAAAATATATATCAATATATTGAGAAATACATTGATGCAATAAAATGTAATACTGTGTTTTTCCACATAAACTAAACCCCTGCATTTGTAATTAAAGAAATTGCAAATGATCTTATTTATGTTAAATGAACTGAAAGAATATATTTTATTACAAAACTGAAATACATTTCAATATAATGGAAATGATGTTAAGTATGCCAGTACACTGAATTGATGAAATACATAAACTAATATATTTAAAAAATATATAATCATAAGGTATTTCTGCCTCATGCACTGCATGATAGCATGTCAATCTATTTAGTAATACACTGTCTGACATATTTTATTAGTATTATTCAAAATGTATACTGGGCCATAAATTCAAAGTGGTTGCACCTGGTGCAACAGAGTTGTGTCAGCACAACCCCGCAATGCGCCCCGGTGCGATATTCAAAAGGGGGACTTGCACAATGCAAGTCCGAATGCACTGGGGCACATTGGTAATGTATGCAGCGCATCTGAAGGGGGTGTGCCTATGCACATGCGGTACATCCCAATATTCAGCCCGGGATGTGTGGGCATCTGCTGGTACAACCCCCAGATGTGCTGCACAAAGTTGAGCCAGAAAATCTGGCTCAAATGCACAACCATATTTTGCAGTAATGGGCTACTTGGGGGGTCCTAAGCGTTCTCCATAATATATATGTTTTTACTACTTATATTATACTGTTATGTAGTAATGGGTAACTGGGTGGGAGTGCCTAAAGGGCCCCATGCTGCCACCGTGCCCCTCACTCCCACCAATACATGTTTTTTACTACTTATATTACACTTTTTCAAAAAGTTAGGAAATTTATGGAAAACAAAATGCCTTTAATGCATCAATTATCGTTGAAGCAACAAAACTCAGGAAATTATATGTTAGAGGTGAGCGCCTAACCCCCCCCCACACCCCTCCTCCACAGACTGACAGATGACGGGGTATGCCATGGAGTTGTACGGCCTCTCACCCCATTCTCCTTTACTGTAGCAAGTCAATCTGCTTACACATGGAATGGGGTGAGAGTTGGGCCACACAACCCCATGGCACACCCTGTCATCTGTTAGTCTGTGAGGAGGGGTATGATTGGTTAGGTACTCACCCCAATGTCTCATTTCCTGACTTTTTGTCACTTCAACTCCTAACTGATGCATTAAATGCAGTTTTTGCCATAATATATATATATATCAAACGTTTATACATGTTACATACATTGTTATGCCTGTTATATATTATATATGTATATATATATATGTTATATATATTTCTATGTTACATATATTGTATACATGTTACATATATTTTATGCATGTTACATATATTTCTATAATGATACACATGTGTTATATACAGTATGTTAAATATATTTAATATATGTTACATATATTTTATATCTATTTACATATATATTTATATATGTTACCTATATTTTTATATACGTATGTTACATGTATTTTTATATAGGTTTCATATTTTTTACATGTTACATATATTTTATGCATGTTAAATATAGTTATATATGTCACATATATTGTATACGTTACATATATACTGTAAATATGTTGCATGTATTTTTATATATATGTTACATATATATTTAATGTATGTTACATATATTTATAGATGTCACATATATTTTATATATGTTACATATATTTTTATACATTACATATTTTTGTATATGTTATATATATTGTTTATATATGTTACATATATTGTTTATATTTGTTACATATATTTTTCTATATATGTTGCATATATTTCACACATATTAAATGTACTTATTATATATGCCACACATATTGTATACATGTTACATATATTTGTACATATTACATGTATTTTGTATATATGTTGTGTATATTTTATATATATTGCATGTATTTTTATATGTTACATATATATGTTATATATGTTACATATATTTTTGTACATGTTACATATATTGTGTGTGTGTATATATATATATATATACACACACACACACACATATATATATATATTCAGAGCTGTGTGTGTGGAGTGGAGTCAGAAGCAGGTCACAGTCAGTGACCGGGGACAATGCGGAGGGCTGAGAGGACTTGTGGTTGCAGTCAAGAGCGGGTCGCAGTTGGTGACCAGGGGGCTGTGTCTGTCAGAGCAGAGCTGTATTTGGCCAATCGCAGACCGAGGTGTGGGATCGGGCCAATCGAAGAGTGAGGCACCAATGTGGTTAGACTTTAAGAAGCCAGCCAAACTGCAGAGCTGCATCAGAGCTGTGTGTGTGGAGCAAAGTCGGGAATGGGTCTCAGTCGGTGACTGGGGACAATGTGGAGGGCTGAGAGGACTTGTGGCTGCAGTCGGGAGTGGGTCACGGTCAGCAACCAAGGGGCTGTGTCTGTCAGAGCACAGCTGTATTTGGCCAACTGCAGGCTGCGGTGTGGGATCAAGTCAATCGGAGAGTGAGGCACCAACACGGTCAGGCTTTAAAAAGCCAGCCAGACTGCAGAGCTGCATCAGAGCTGTGTGTGTGTGGAGCAGAGCCGGGAGCAGGTTGCAGTCGGTGACCGGGGACAATGTGGAGGGCTGAGAGGACTTGTGGCTGCAGTCAGGAGCGGGTCAGGGTTGGTGACCAGGGGCTGTGTCTGTATTTGGTCCTGCCCACCCTCCCCAACCCTGGCCTGTATTAAATGCTGATGGGAGGAGAGTCATTATCAAGTGAAGGAGCTGAAAGACAGGTCTAAAGGGAGTGGCGAGTACATTGAAGGACCAAAGTGGGAGCAAGGAGGGAGCTACGGAAGCAGTGCAAGGAACTGGTTTTGCAGTAGAGGAACTGGGTCCTGCATTTTCTACACAGGGGACATGGACTTCAACCTCGGTGGATATGGGAAATGGACACAGACATTAAGAAATCCTTCACAAAAGAGCTAAAATTGTGATGATATGAACTGGGTTGAGACTACTGACGCTGGAGGTATGGGGAACTTGATCCTGGACTATTGACACTGGAGATGCTGGGGGCTTGGACTGGACTTGATGTTTTGGACTTAAACTTGGTAACTATGATTATTAATTAGAGGAGTCTATGGTTTTGCACATGCATTCTTATTTCCAAAAAGTATAAGCTTTATTATTTCTAAAAAGTCTTTACTGTGGGTTGGGGCTGAGAAGGAGGTGAGGATCCAGTGCCCAAAAATACATAAGGTGTGGTTTTTCAGAACTGTTCTGAGTATCATGGTAGAAATGGTAGGGCAAAACAGAGGGAGAGGCAACCAAGGGAGGGGGAATTTTGGCAGGGTGGTGGGGTGCCGTGGCTGTGGAACAGCTATGATCCTAAATTGGGCTTGGAGGATGGGTGATGTATGATGTGTAATCAGCTCACTCAGCAGAGAGAGGAGGTGGTGAGACTAAGGAGGGGGTTTAAGGGGAGCTGGGAAATGGGGTAGAGAGGCTGGGATGGTATAAGCCAAGGAAGGGGGAAGGGCTAAGTGGATTCCATGGAGGATCAGATATACTGCCCTGGAAGTCTAGAGCTTGGGAAGGAGAGGACAGAAGGGGAACCAGAGGGGATAGACCAGAGGTGATAACAGACAGCAGCAAGTCCAGAGTTGGGACGGGAGGAAGAGGGTGGTGGAAATGGACAGCAGGAAGGCCAGAGGCGCAAAAATTATGCCTGTAGCTAGAGAAAAGGGGTCAGCTGGGGATGAGGAGGAGTGGAAGACAGTAGGCTTAGGAAAGGGCAGACGGATTCCCAAAATGAAAGATGACATAGGCATAGGTGAGATGGGCCAGTGGGCAGAAGTAACAATTAGTTTTGCCTCCCTAGGTATTCTAGTCAAGTAGATTGGGGAGGAAGGGGGCCGATAGGGGCCATTAGGGAAGGGGGGCAGGATGGTTGTAGGAAGCAAGGGGAAAGATCTCAGGGGCAAGGGAGGGGGCTGGCACATTGCATGCAGGGGAAGGGGTGGAGGAGGGGACTGGCACATTAAGAACATTAGGGACACACCCAAGGGTGGCACTATGGGAACTGTGGCATAGAAAAGAGGCAGGAAGGAAGCACTGGAAGAGCTGGAGTGGAGCTCCGGGGAGGCTGAAAATGAATGGGAGGAAACCCTACGGGGCAGGAGCTGCAGTATGAATCTGGAACATGCACTGGGCAGGGTGCAGGAGAAGGGTAATATGTGGACAGGGCAGGTGGTGAGGAGGAAGACTTCCCCAAGTGGGGCACAGTGCTCAAAACCACCTTCTGCAAAGATGGGTAGGACAGGAACAGTTGGAGGGGGATCAAGAACAGTTGGCACAATCTGACACAGAGAAGCAGATGGGGGAAAGCCAGGACCAGATATAGGGGGGGCAGGTGAAGTTGGCTCATGTTCAAACAGTGTTGCAGGAGGGGTTTGCAGGGGCGAAGGAAGCCAGGCGGAAGTACAAGGGATGAAGAGATATGGGTGGGGGGTCAGAGGAAAGGCTAAAGGAAGAGGGTGATAAAGGAAAGATGCTGGGTGTGGATAAACATCTGGAGAGGTTAGGTGATGGGGAACAAATGATGAGTGGGGGCAGAAACCAAGTCAGGATGGAACATGAGGAGGAGGAGGTCAAAGGAAGCCAAACCTCATGACTCAAGGCTAGATGCCAAAAGGACACCCTGGAACCAGAGGGCAGTAGGGTGGCACTCTTGGGGGACTTAATAATTAAGGGACTAAAATGGGAAAGGAAGGGAGCAAAAAACAATGCAGTATGGGTACAGTGCATGCCAGGGATGATGGCACTGGAGGTGAGGCATCATATTTCATCCTGGGTTAAGCAGCAGGATGAAAGGGCACATCTGGTGTTTCACCTGGGCACAAATGACTTGGAGGGGAACAGTCTGATGGAAGTACAGGCAAGATTTGAGGAACTTGCTAGGTTCTGTAGCAGTAACACTGTTTTTCCTTCCATTTCCTTCTCTGAGGTGTTGCTAGTACCAAGAGTGAGCACACCCAGAAAGGAAACAATAACAGCTTTCAACAATTGGCTACAAGGTTGGTGCAATCAGATGGGGTTTGGCTGGATAGGTGACTGGGGCTTTACATGGGAGGAGGAGGAGGGGCTGTATGCCCAAGACAGGCTGCACCTCAGCTCTTCAGGGGCAGCTGCACTAAAGAGTAAACTGGGGAACTTCATGGCAAGGGAGTTCAATTTAAACTAAATAAGGGGGGGTGAAGGACAGGGCCATCCTTATGGGAGGCAGAGCAGAGAAGCTATCAGCCTCCCCCCCACATCATAATATGCATCAAGGGAACAGTTAGCAGCAGAGAAGGAAGAGGTGGGGCTACATGTCGGAAGGCTTTGGTTGCAAATGGCAGTAGCCTGGGAAACAAAATGGGTGAACTGGAGGCCACCATGATGGAGGAGAACCTAGACATTGTAGCAGTGAGTGGGACTTGGTGGAACAAGCACCACGTCTGGGAGACGGTGATCCCAGGGTATTGTTTGTTTAGGAAGGATGGGGGGAGGGGTGGCATTATATGTCAGGGAAGGGATTGGGGCCATGGAGGGGCGGGATGAGGAGGGGAAGCAGAGATATTGTGGGTCACCCTAGATGGGGACAGGGGGAAAACCTGTGCATTGGGGTAGTCTATAGGCCTACTATGCAGGGGAGGAAGGGGATAGACACATTGTAGAATCAGTAGTGAGGACGGCATGGAAAGGGGAAATTGTGCTGGTTGGGTCCTTAAACCTTTTTGACATCAACTGGGAGGCCCAGACAGCAATCTCCACAAGGAGCAGGGGCATCTTAGAGGCTCTGCAGGGCATATTCCTGCAGCAAAGAGTCGGTGAGCCCACTAGGGGTGCAAATCTGTTGGATGTAGTCCTCACAAATGGGGACAGTGTGGAGGAGGTGGAAGTGTGGGAAGAGTGTGGTACCAGTGATCACAGGGCTGTCAGATTCAGGGTGAGAGCGGGCAGGGAGAGGGCTAGGACAAGAACCAAAGTAATAGACTTCAGGAAGGCTAACTTTTATGGAATGAAGAAGGTAGTTAGACAAGAAATGTTGAGGGTAGAAGATGTACAGGGAGTGGAGGAATTATTGGCAGCCATCAAGAGTGGGGTATATAAAGCCATGGACTTATGTATAAGAAGGGTAAGAAAGAATAGAAGATAGAAAAGACCTCTGTGGTTTACTAGTTAGGTGGTGTTAGGGGTCAAGGAGAACACTAAAGCATTCAAGAGGTACAGGAGGATACAGAAGGATGAGGACAGGGAAACCTACAGTGAAAAAAGGAAGGAGGCAGGGCAAAAGATAAGGAGGGCTAAGGAGGCCACTGAGGAGAGGATAGCGAAGCAGACGAGGAGGGGGGACAAAACCTTCTTTAGGTACATTGAAGAAAGGAGGAGGGTACAGCATGGGATTGGAAGGATAAGGGGGGAAAGTGGAACAATACTGGAAGGGGATTTAGACAAAGCAGAGGCATTAAATAGCTATTTCTCCTCAATCTTCACAAAGGAAAGAGAGGGCAGGGGACCAGGATATGGTGGGGAGGGTGACAGCCAAAGGCAGGTGGGTGTGGCAGAATTCACAGCTGAAGGAATAAGGGAAGAACTGGGTAGACTTAGGGTGAACAAGGCAATGGGGCCTGATGGAATAGACCCAAGGGTCCTCAAGGAGGTGAAGTATGAACTGATGCCGCATCTTGTGAGGCTGTTTAACTTGTCCTTGGTCACAGGGGTGGTGCCAATGGACTGTAAGAGGGCAGATGTGGTCACAATACATATGGGGGTGGAAGGACAAGGTCAAAAACTACTGTCCCGTTAGTTTTACCTCAGTGGTGGAGAAAGTAATGGAAACACCACTTAAGCTCAGGTTGATAGAATACTTGGAGATAAATGGCATGCAGGATGATAGGCAGCATGGCTTCACCAAGGGAAGGTCCTGTCAGACTAGCCTGATAGAGTTTTTCGATGGGGTGACAAAGATAGTGGACCAGGGAGGAGCGGTGGACATGGCCTATCTGGATTTTAGTAAGGCCTTCGACACTGTTCTGCATGGTGGAATGGTGCATAAGCTGGGCAGACTAGGGGTGGACAGCAAGATCACCAGGTGGATGGAAAACTGGTTGATGGGAAGGAGTCAGATGGTGGTGGTAAATGGGACACATTCCAGGGAACAGGCAGTGAACACTGGGGTGCCACAGGGGTCAGTGCTAGGACCAATACTTTTTAACATCAATGTTAGTGACCTAGCAGAGGGTCTGGAGGGATGGGTGAGCCTGTTCACAGATGATACAAAGGTCTGCAATAGGGTGGATTCCCCTAAGGGGGTGCAAGCCATGAGGCAGGACCTGGAGAGGCTGGAGAGGTGGTCTGACACCAGGAAATTGACGTTTAGTGCACAAAAGTGCTCGGTGATGCACCTGGGGAGGAGGAACAGGAGGGAGCCTTACTCCCCTTTGGGGGGTGGTGATTAAGGAGAAGGAAACAGAAAGGGACCTGGGGATTATGGTATCGCATGACCTCAAGGTGGGCAGCCAGTGTAGTAGGGTGGTGGGAAAGGCAAATGGAATGTTGGCCTGCATTGCAAGGGGTTTTGATAGCAGGAAGAAGGAGGTGCTAATGCCATTATACAGAACCATGGTCAGGCCGCATCTGGAGTATGGGGTGCAGTTCTGGAGGCCTCACCTCCGCAGAGATGTTGAGATGATGGAGAGTGTACAGAGAAGGGCAACCAAAATGGTACGAGGAATGCAGGATGTACCCTATGAGAGAAGATTGAGAGGGCTGAATTTGCACCCTCTGGAGACTAGGAGGGAGAGGGGGGACATGATCAAGACCCTTAAATATCTGAAGGGAATAAACAAGGTGGAGGGTAATAAGTTGTTCAAATTGAAGAAGGCAGCGGACATGAGGGGACATAACCTCAAACTGGAAGGTGGGCAATACAGAGGTAATGTCAGGGGACAGTTTTTCATGGAAAGGGTGGTGGAGGCCTGGAACAAACTGCCGGAGCAGGTAGTGGCAGCTGAAATTGTGGAGGGGTTCAAGAGGGCTTGGGATAGATTTAAGGGGTTGGGAGAAGGGGGTGGAAGCATAACAGAAGGGAGGTAGGGTATTGGGCAGACTAGATGGGCTGTGGGGCCTTTCTCTGCCATCACATTTCTGTGTATCTCTGTGTATTTGGGTAGCTGTGCATGTGACATATATTTTCGTAAATGCTTAGTTTGGTCCCAAGAGTACATTTGCATAACTAATTTGCATATTTTAGAAATGCAGTTTAGCAGCCAAAATCATGATAATTACTAGTACTACAATAATTTCAAATTCACAACATTAGCTTGCATACTGAAAGGAAAGGAAAGGTACAAATTATAAAGCAAGTTCATGTAGGATCTCACCCTGAACTAAAAGAGAAATAAAATGGGGTGGTGTAAATACTGATCTGAGCCTTTAAAAACCACGAGCTTGTGCGGTAAGTCCTATGTGTAAATATAAATGTTCACACATTATCAATACTTAATACAGTATATGTGGGGGGAAAAAAAAACAATATATGGGATATGCTCAACATAGAAACATACATAGAATTTGACTGCAGATAAAGACCGCTTGACCCATCTAGTCTGCCCATTTCCCTACCTACAGAATAGGCCGCAGATCCTAGTTAACCAACAGCCTATTTCTTCCTAACCCCCACAAGAATTGCCTTATGTCTGTCCCATGCATTCTTGAATTCTCCCACAGTTTTAGACCCCACAACCTCCTCAGGAAGGCTGTTCCATGCATTCACTACCCTCTCTGTGAAATAATACTTCCTCACATTGCCTCTGAACGCCCCATCTTTAAATTATGTCCCCTTGTTCTTGCATGTCTCCTTTTCTGAAAGATGCTACCCTCTTGGACTTTGTTGATTCCACTGAGGTATTTAAAGTTTCTATCATGTCCCCCTCTCCTTCTTTCCTCAAGGGTATACATATTAAGCTCCTTTAGTCTCTCCTCATACGGCTTCTCTTGCAGACCCTGCACCATTTTAGTTGCCCTCCTCTGGACTGCCTCTATCCTGTCTATGTCCTTGCAGGAGATGGGGTCTCCAGAACTGGATGCAGTACTCCAGATGGGGTCTCACCAATTGTCTGTACAGAGGATAACAACTTCCTGTTTTCTGCTGCTGATGCCTCTTCCTATACATCCCAGTATACCCCCAGCCCTCCCTACTGTCTTCTCACATTGCTTGCTAACCTTAAGGTCATCTGATATGATTACCCCCAGGTCCCTTTCCTTTTTTGTTGTTGTTACTACCCCCCCCATTGTGTATTCTTCCCCTGGGTTCTTGTTTCCCAGGTGCATTATTTTGCACTTCTTTGCATTGAATCCTAGCTGCCATACTTCAGACCATTCCTCCAACCATGCCAAGTACCTTCTCATCCTTTCCACACCTCCTTGTGTATCAACCCTGTTGCATATCTTTGTGTCATCTGCAAAGAGGCATACTTTTCCTTCCAGTCCCTCTGCAATGTCACTTATGAAGACATTAAAAGGACTGGACCCAATACTGAACCTCACGGTCCCCACTTAGTAACCCATCTTTCTTCAGAGTGGACTCCATTTACAATTACCTTCTGTGTCCTGTTGTCCAGCCAATGTTTTACTCAGGCTACCACCTGGGACCCACTCCCAGGCTGGTTAATTTGACTATTAATCTTTTGTGTGGGACTGTGTCAAATGCCTTGCTAAAGTCTAGGTAGGCCATGTCCACAGCCCCTCCCTGGTCTACTATTTAGGTCACCCAGTCAAAGAAATCAATTAGATTCATCTGACATGACCTTCCCTCTGTGAACCCATGCTGCCTTGGGTCCTGTGCCCCACTGGCCTCTAGGTACTCAACTATTCTTTCCTTCAGAAGTGACTCCATCACTTTCCCTACCACAGAGATCAGACTGACAGGTCTGTAGTTTCCTGCCTCTGTCTTGGTCCCACTTTTGTGAAGGGGAATCACATCCGCCTTCTTCGGGTACCACACCATCCTCCCATGATTTATTAAAACAGTAGCCAGTGGTTTCACTAGTTCCCCACTTAATTCTTTTTAGAATTCTGGGTGAATTCCATCAGGCCCATTGCTTTGTCCACTTCAGTTTTAGGAGTTCTTGCAGAACCCTTTCTTCTGTGACAGGACTGGGATCGACCCCTATCAAACTGCTTCTGTTAATTGGATTAGGACTTCCCCTCCTCTTTGTGAATACTGAGCAGAAATATTTGTTCAGTATCCCTGCTTTTTCACTGTCCCCCTCTGCCCACCCACTGTTCATTCTATTCAGCCTCACTATCCCTCCTTTTGTCTTTCTATGCTCGCTGATGTACCTATAAAAGGTTTTAGTCCCCTTATTAACCGAGTTGGCTATCTTTTCCTCAGTTTGGGCCTTTGCTATTCTGACTTCCCTTCCTGCTTCCTTCTGCCTTAACTGGTACAGCTCTCTGTCCTCCTCCTTCTGTGTTTCCTTATAATTCTGGAATGCTATCTTTTTCTTCCTGACTTTCACAGCCACCTCTTTTGAGAACCATAGTGGCTTTTTCTTTCATTTTGATTTGTTTATTTGCTTCACACAAAGGCTTGTGCCTCTGTGATGGCAGTTTTGATGATTCCCCATTGTTGCTCTACACCTCCTTCTAGCCTGTTTGCTAGTGCTTTCTGAGCACTCTCCCATCTTGCCAAAGTCAGCCCTCCTAAAGTCCAGTACCCTCACTTTTGTATGGCTTGACTCTGTAGCTGAGTTTAATGTGAACCACACTGTTTGATGGTCACTTGTTCCCAGATGGCAATCCACTTCTAGATCTGAGATCTTCTCACTGCCCCTGTTTGAGAGTATGAGGTCTAAGATTGCTCCCTCATGAATGGGTTCTGAAACTAGCTGTCTGAGGCATGCCACCTGTAGGGCATCAAGAATGGATGTGGCTGCAGCAAATGTGCTCCAGTTAACATCTGGCATATTCAGGTCTCCCATCAACAGTATCTCCCCTTTCTCTGCCATTCTAAGAATGTCTTCTATCATATCCTTGTCCTTTCCCTCCCCCTGACATGGGGGTCTGTACACAACCCCTGTGCGGATTGTGGTGCCCTTTCCAGTCTCCAAGGTGACCCACAGTGCCTCCTCTCCTCCCTGTTTACTCTTCTGTTCAGTTGCTTTTATCCCTTCCTTTACATAGAGAGCTACTCCTCCCCCTCTTCTCCCCTGCCTGTCTCTCCTGTAGGTTATGTACCCTGGTATGTTAACATCCCAGTCATGGTTCTCTGTGTTCCATGTTTCTGTGACTGCTATGATATCCAGGCATCCCTCTTCCATCAAGGCCACCAGCTCAGGGAGCTTGTTGCCCAGACTATGGCATTGGTACTCATTACCCTCCATTTCCTGATGGCCTTACTCCTTTTGCCCCATCCCTGTCCTTCTTGCCTTTGTCATTTTCTCCATTTACCCTGCCCTTCTCCCTATTGACACCTCTATGTTGGTGTTTACTGCACTTACTACCGTGATTTTTGGGGGTTAGGGTTTCCTGCTCCTTTCCAGTGCCTCCCCTTGGCTGGTTTAAATGCTTGCCAATGAGCATTTAAACCTATCACCTAGGATCCTGGTTCCCCTCCTGGACAGATGCAGCCCATCATGCCAGTATAGGCTTGCATCACTCCAGGTGGACCCCAGTCCCCAATGAAGCCAAATCCCTGAGCTCCACCCAGTTTTCAACCACTGATTGAATCCCATGGTGTGGAATACCTAACCTCTCCTCGCCATAGATGAGGCAGCACCTTCGAGAAGGTTACCGTGTGTGCTACTTGTCTAAGGCCCCTCCCCAATTCCACAAACTCTTCCTGCACTTCTCTAATCCCTTTCTTAGTCAGGTCATTTGTTCCTAGGTGGATAATGACAGCCAGCTCCCTCCCCTGTGCAGCTGCTCTGGCAATCCTGAGGATTCGCTCCCTGTCCCTCCAAGCCATGGTGCCAGGCAGGCACCTTACCTCCCTGTCCCCTTCCTCCCCCAGTTCTACCTTCCTAACAATGAAGTCCCCCACCAGGAGTTGTTTCCTTCCCCATGCGGGGTCTCCTGCCACCCTCCTGTGGGTCTCCTTTGTGGAGGTTCCCAGCATCCTCCTTGGTCTCCACTGTGGGTGCCTCCATAGAGGAACCACACTTTACCAGAATGGCATAGGAATTGTGGAGAGGTACAACTGGAGGGATGCACCTCTGTTCCACCACCCTAACCCTCCCTGAGCCCACTGTGGTCCAACCACTCCTCTTTCTTGGGAACCTCTGAGGCAACGGCAGTGGCACTGGTGGTCCCTGGATGGAAGAGGAGGTCCCACAAATCCTGGCCAACTCAGCCTGGAGATGAGCAACCTCCTCCCTCAGCCCAGAGAGGTGCCTACAGATGGGACAACACTGCATCCTCCAGAAAGTCTCCCAGAAGACTGCTGCTCCACAGCCACTGCACTGCACAACTCCCATCATGTCTTATTTCTGGCCCCTTAACTGTTTGCAATCCTTACTCATTCCTCTGGGTTTTTTTCTCTCTCTCCTTACTTTTTGCCTGTGTGCCCTATAAGCTCCTGATTGTCCTGTTCTAAGACAAGAATATCCTATATTTCTCAGTAGACCCCTTACTTGCTCAGAGGCAGACCTCCAGCAGCTAGAGGGGGCCGGAGAGCTACTCTTGCCCTTCTAGGATGGTGGGTCTTTGGTGGCTCTGTGATCACTCACTTTCTGCTCCCAAACAGGAAGTTCCTGTTGTCAGTCAAATCCTTTGCCTATAAAAGTAGAACTAGCTTTGGGTGGGAGGGAAGGAGGGCAGTATAGTCCCAGCAGAGAAGTCCAGTCACACAGCAACCCTTTCTCCTGGTGTCTTCTGCCAAGCTAATTACAGAATCTTTCTAAGGCAGTCTTTAAATGTAGCTTCCTTCTAGCTAAGCCACTCCCCCTACTTACTAGATCTTTCTACAAGTAATTTAAACCTCACAGCTATCAAGTTCTTTCAATCACCTGAGATTTACACCTAGATAACTGTTCAGATAACCATTCAGTTCAGTTAACTCAGACAGATACACACTTTTTTTTTGTTTTGTTTGTTAGTTTTTTTATCCTAAATTAAAGGTCCAAGTACAAGAGTTCTACTTCTTTAGTCCCAGCAGAGAAGTCCAGTCACACAGCAGTCCTTTCTCCTGGTGTCTTCTGCCAAGCTAAAGTGGCCATACTAGATATATTTTCTGCATATATCAATTTATACAACATGTGTTTTGAGATAAATCTAGGGATAAAAACTATTATCTCAGTCAGCCAGTGAAGATATCACGGATATGTCCATGTTCCTATACGTCATAGTGATATCTCCATGTTCTTATATGTCATGGTGATATCTTAAATGTTCCTATACGTCATTCTTATTAAAGTGAAACTGTTTCAGTTTCAATCCCGAGTGCAGTAGAGATGAAACACTGCTCCTCACGACTATATCACGCCATGACTACGACCTGCAGCTCCCCATGTGACTCTGACCTGCCATAACTGTTAAAATAAATATTTATTTTAAAAGAAAAAACTTATCTGGTCGATACTGCCATTTTAAATGGGCAAGGAAAGAAACTGTTTCACTTTCATACTGTAACATAGTAGAGTGACCGAGCGCTATATATACTGTAACATGAGGACAGCCCAGATATTTAAAATAAGGCGCACTGTGCTTCTAAATCTGTAGCTTTATTAAGTTTCAAAAACAACCTGCCAACAGTAGAACCCCCCCAACCATGCGCCTCTGACCTGCCAATTGTTTACTAGAAATAGTTTAAAAACTTATCTGGTTGATCCTGTCATTTCCTCAGGGTGTTAGGGAAGAAGCAGTTTTTTTCCTGATGCAGTAAACCTGTAGTGTGGCTGAGTGTTATCTATGCTATAACAGAGGGATGTCTCACAGATTTTAAATAAGGCAGTCTGCCTATAAAAAGTTAGAAATATGTGGCTTTTTTCTTACTATCTATGTTTGTTTAAAAGAAGCTGCTGACAGAAGACAGAGGAGAATGAGTGGGTTATCAGCTTCAGAACAGTGAACGCAAGCCCAAGAGAGCGTTTCTATCACAACACTCGCTGACGCTTGCGTTCACTGTTCTGAAGCTGCTGACTCAGTCGTTCTTCTCTGTCTTCTGTCAGCAGCTTCTTTTAAACAAACGTAAGGATAGTAAGAAAAAAAAGCCACATATTTCTAACTTTTTACAGGCAGAGTGCCTTATTTTAAATCTATGGGACATCCCTCTGTTGCAGCATACTGTAGATAGTGCTTGGCCACGCTACAGGTTTACTGCATCAGAAATTAAACTGCTTCTTCCCTAACAGCAAAACACCCTGAGGAAATGGCAGGATTAACCAGATACCTTTTTTTAAATAAGTATTTCTTTACTAATTACAGCAGGATCAAGCAGATAAGGTTATTTTAAACTGGTATTTATTTACCCAATTATGGTAGGATCAACCACATATCATAACCGCATGGCAGGATCAATCACATACCATAACCACTGGGAGGTTGCTGCACTAGTGGAGCTGCCTCTTATACTAAAAGGGGAGTAATAAGTTGTTTTTTAAATAACTATTTTTAGCCCGCTATTAAAGAATCAACCAAATGTCAGAGCTATGGGGGGGGGGCGCTGCAGGTCATTCAGCTGCCTAATAAATCAGATATGTGGGGGATTGTGTTAAGTAAGGGTAGTGCTACAAGGCCCAAAACACATGTTGTATAAACAGAACATGACATGGCTTGGCTGAAGATATCATATTTATCTTCACTCGAAGCCAATGACATCAAGATATCTCACTCGTGGCTTTGTCACTCGTGAGATATCATGATATCATTGGCCTGTCGTGAAGATGAATATGATATCTTCAGTCAGGCCATGTCATATCCCCTATATATTTTAAATTTCAGCAATATATTTCAATATATTGGATTTACAATATATTGCAAAATATTTTACAACACAAAGATATAAATATACTGAAATATATGAAAACATATTTCTAATAATATATTTAAAAATATATTTCATTTTTGTAAGGGTGACTGACTGTGAATTATTAAATAAACCCTAGTTAGAACTATATGAGGTAGATGTCTATAGATTTTAGAAGACATGCTACATAATGATTCATCTGCAATTCATTTAAAAACACACCTTTCTTCATATTGAAAGCATATATAACTGGCAATATATCTAACAATTTATGTGATCAATACATGCTGCAGCAAACAATATAAGATTTGTTAAGGAGTAGTTGGGATGATAGTGAACCCTCACAATTTCTGCAAAAAGTCTCTGCATTTTTGGGTAACATTTTCTGCTATTTTGCAGTGACCCACTGTGGGCAGTGACCCTTCTAGATGAATGGCACTGACATCTTTTAGTAATCAATTAATATTTTTATAATAGCAAAATTGTTCAGACTTACAGGGCTGTCAATGTCCTTTTTCATTACTTTCCTGTTCCTGAACTCTTACATGTGCACTACTCTGATGACATAATTTTGATTATCATTGTTCGATTAGTTTTATTTATTTGCAATTTTGTGACTAGGCAAGGCACACTAAGCTAATATTGCTTTTTTTCCGAGCTGCATCCTGGGGGTGGGTTGTATACACCTGTTTTATTGACATAGGAAATGTAGGCCATGATACCGGGGAAATTCCCCATCTCTGTCAGGCAGGGGCACTGTTGACCCACCTAATGGAGGATCCAGACTTGGAGTAGCAAGCGATGCATCATCAGGCTGGGTGCCAGTCCTCCGGCCCATCCATGGAATCTAAGGAGGACAGATAAGAAGATATGGTGTCTGCAGTGTCAGAAGTGGACTGAGACAAGGAGGATTTGGAAAGGGAAAAGGAGTTGGATGGCATGGAGGTGACCTCCGGTGGGATTTCGTACACCGTGGAGGATGACACTGCATTTGCAGAGGCACAATTACACAAAGACTTGATCAACAGAGGACCATTCGCTTTACCTTCTTGGCCGAGGATGAAGAAAGATACACACAGAGAAAAAAGGCATCTCGTCACACCTCCAGTCCAGGGCAGACCTCTCAGGATTATGAGCAGCCCGGGGCTAGTTCGGCTCAACCAGTGGAATCTATACACATGGAGAAGGTAGTTGCAACCCAGCTGCATGGTGGAGCAGACAGAACCAGGCCACAAATAGCACAGGAACTGATTCAGGTGGCATTTAACACAGGACAGGCTCCCCAGGAAGTAGAATGGTCACCCGACAAGGTGCTATGGGATGCTGGCTAGAAACAAACGACCACTGGAAATTGGTTACCCTACATGGATTTGGGATTTTTGCATTCATGAACAGAAGAGGCAGTGGTTCACCCTAAAAGGGTACTGGAACAGCATGAAGTGAATGGTGACCAGCAGAGGATCGAGAGTATGAACAGAGAGGAATCAGAACAGCGGGCTCTGCCCCACAGGTATTTGGGGATGTGGGACAAAAGGCAGATCAGAATGGGGATGGTATGGCTGCAGATGGGGAAGGAGAGACCCCAAGAGAGTCAGGTATTGTACATTCAAATCCTCCAAACCTGGTTACAGGGACAGGGGAGAGAGAGACACTGGCAGAGGGGTCACCATGGGAGTCTCAGGCTCAACAAAGAGGCATCTCTGGGGATTTGAGGCATAAGAATTCTGGTACAAGTATTCTGGGTAATGTGACTACTGAGGAGTCTGGTCAGGGGTCAGGGGCTCACTCTAAGTCACAGATGGCAGGGTACCCTCCCTTCCACCCCCAAGGGCTTCACGATCGACATACTCTGATTTCTTCTCTAAGACAGAGCCGGCACAGTGAAGAAATGCTGCATGGCTTAGGTACAGAGGGGGTATGGAGGTAAAACTGGATGGGTATTATGTGGGAT
The DNA here is from genome assembly GCA_016271365.2 of Neoceratodus forsteri. Taxonomy (NCBI): domain Eukaryota; kingdom Metazoa; phylum Chordata; order Ceratodontiformes; family Ceratodontidae; genus Neoceratodus; species Neoceratodus forsteri. The sequence continues at coordinate 523,602 of CM028136.1, forward strand.
GAACACTGGTAAAGGATTCTATGTGCTTTATGGCATCAGAAGTATATGCCCTTATTCACGTGTCTGGATAAGACACCTTTGCCATCAGTTTCTGCTCCCCTCACCCTTTGGAGCATTTCTGGATAAAATATGAGCAGCGGAAATTTTACTCTTTGTGGTCCCTATTCATTTGTATTCCCCTATCAAAGTCTACTATTAAACAAATTATGATTATGTTTTGAAATGAGGGGGTTCATATTAGTGATATTGCATATTGGTTGCAGCAGCACTGCTAGGTGCTGAGTGTTCTAGAGGCCATTCTGGACAGAGGACATTTTTGGACTGGTGCCTGGACCTTTAAAGTAAAACTAAGACAGTCCAATGAAGGTGTCATTCACTTACCAAATCATTTTTCCTGGGTCGGGACAGAGAGGTATGCTGTTATGCTGAGCAACCAAAGACATGCCACAAGTGTGGGGCAAGGGCTCATCTGGCTAACGTCTGTGATAGATTATGTTGTGGCATCTGCAATGAGATAGGTCACATCAGTCATCAGTGTGCCAATATGGCTAAAAGTAACCTGTGTGATGAATATGGGCACATATTTCAGGGGTGTCCCTGGGCGGCTCACAACAAGGCCAACCTGGTAAATCCAGATGAGCTGATCAAACAGGCTCAAACAAAGAAAAAACCCTTGGAGCCAAACTTTGCTAAATCAGCCCCCAAACCACATCCTGCACCCACCCCAGCTAAATGAACAGTGACACCACAAGGCCGTTCAGCCTCACCTACCTCTCCTTCATCCAGTAGCAGAGCACCTAATCTACCTGAGTCCTCTGTGCAGATGGAGATGGAAAAGAAGACTCTAGTAGAAGTCCCAGTGCCAGACACTTCGGCTTCTGTTCAGGAAGTGCTGCCTACCACTTCAGGAACTGAGAAGGGGAGAGCCCCATCCTCCCCGCTCCCCATGGAAAGCTCCCTTACCCAAGAGAAGAAGTTTGCATATACAGAAGACTAACCCTGTGTAGACTGAAATGACGAATGCTTTTGACGTACTATCTAAGACCAGTACTGGTGGATCAGACTTGGGTGATTTGGATTCAGACGCATCTTCCTTACACACTCTGTTGCAAGAATTAGACGAGGTGGGGATGAGAGAAAAGAAAGAAAAAAGGAGAAAAGAAGAGGAAACAAAGGGAATTTTGTCTATATAGCTATGTCTTTTTCCCTAGCAACTTTAAATGTTCATAGCTTAATGTCCGGGGTTAAATGGCAGGCCGTATTCACATTATTGCATGATTGTTAGATTGATGTTATTTTCTTACAGGAAACATGGCTTAAGTCAAGTGATTACATGTCACAGGCTAGGAGGGAGTGGATTTGGGGACCCGCTTACTGGTCATTTGGGGAGGCTGTAGCAGATGGGGTGGGTATTTTGTTTTCAGGGTCTGGCTTTACCTTTCAGAATTTAATAGATTTAGTATCCAAAAGAGTACTTCTCCAGGATATTATTTATTTATTTATTTTGTTTTTGTTAACCAGGTAGGTGCACTAGACAAGAGATTTTGCCTATTTTCAGGCAAGACCCGGGAGGGTCACACATCAGAAACAGCAGATACATAGTGTCCACAACAGAATACAAAACATCTAGTTGGAAGGAAAATACAGTAACACATGACAATTTTGAATACATGGCACATTCGGGAACAACAAGTAGAATATACATAGCATGAGGATAAACAGTAATCACAGTTACTTAAACTTTTATAGAATTTTGAAAACAGTATAATTTACTGAAGAAATACATATACAGCAAACACTGGGGGTACATAAGTGCTGAGAGGAAGTACTGCTCTCAAGGTGGAAGATCAGTGGTAGTAGTGCAAGTGAGTAGAGACAAGCAAGCGGTAGAGCAGGAGCAGAGACCTGAGCTCATAGGGTGAGTTATTAAACTTTTTTGAAAGGCCTGGTGAGTAGCCGATTGTTTAACATAGAGTGGAAGTGTGTTCCACATTCTGGGAGCAGATACAGCAAATGCAAGTTCACCCTTCTTGGTGAGACATCTAGGCATAACAAAGGAAGCATTTTCAGTAGATCTCAGTGTATAAAGCAAGTCAGGTTGTTTTAGTAGAGCTCCAAGGGTCCTTGGAGTACTAGTCCGGGTTAATTTATCGACCAGACAATGAGCTGTGTACAGACGACAGGATGGGGTGATCCAATTGAGAGAAGAATAGAGCTGACAGCAATGTGTTAGTTTAGGAGCTGCAAGGGCAAAACGGCAGATACTATTATAACAAGTGCTCTATTTCTGGATTACTTGCTTACTAGCATTAAGGTAGTCTATAGAGCCATAGTTGAGGCAAGGTCGAAGAATTCCCTGAGCAATGGCCAGATTGTCTGTCAAATTTAGAAAGGATCTTACCTTGTAAGCCAGGCCAGGTTTATTGTTCACTGCCTTACACGTGGCTACAACATGAAGATTAAAGTCCAGTGAGGAGTCAAGAGTCATCCCAAGGTAACTGAAGGATTTGACTGTATCCAGGGTTACGCCATCAGGTCCATGAAGGGAAATTCCTATATGACAAGTTTTTAGCCTAGGAGAAGTCCCAAAGAGCACTGACACCGTTTTGTTAGTGTTACGTAGGAGCTTATTTTGTTTTAACCAAGCCAAGAAGCAGTCAAAGTCAGATTGAAAGGAGGTGCGAATTGCCGGAATGTCATTAGTGGCAGAGTAGATAACCATATCGTCCACATAGAAAAGAGACAAAGTCGATCTGAACTGGGAGGGGGGGGAGAGGATTATTTAAAAAGAGGCAGAAAAGGAGAGGACCAAGAATAGAACCTTGGGGAACACCAACTGAGGTAGAGACAAGATCGGATGCGATGTTCCCTATTTGAACAAATTGTTGCCTACCCAGTAGGTAACTGCCAAACCAGACCATGGCAGAATTTGAGAAACCAAGAGAGGATAGTTTGGAGAGCAGAAGAGAGTGATCAACCAAGTCAAAGGCCTTTGTGAGGTCGATAAAAATGACCCCAATGAGTTTTTCTTTGTCCATGTTAAGCAGCACATCATTAGTAAATTGTAATAGTGCCGCAGTTGTGCTGTGGCCGGACCTGAAGCCATGCTAAGCTGGGGATAATAGATTGTTTTTATGCAGGTACTCCGTGACCTTTGACAGGGACAGCCCAGCCACTTTATAGGAGTATATGCAGCCCAGAGTAAGGCAGAACAGGTAGAAATGATGGAGGATATCCAGCCGTATTTGGCAACATCAAGACTGGTTTACCTGGTGGGTGACTTTAATTGTAGTTTAGAGGTGGCAGGAAGAAGGGAACAAGGAAAAAAAGTATATTGTGATTATGTGGCCTTAAAAGCCTGCATCACTATGGCAGAATTAGTGGACTGTAGTATACATGCGGTACCACATATTACTTATACATATGTAAGAAGTCTTTTTACATCAAAAATAGATTATTTTTTTGTCTCCAAAATTCTCAACATTCATCATGTAAAGATAGTCCCGGTGGAATTTTCAGATCATGTAATGGTGGTAGGGGTGGTATCCATGGACCCCGGAGGGTGGGCATCAACTCAGAGGTGGAAATTGAACACTGAAAGCTTACAGTTATTTGACTTACAAATGGGCATTTTGGATGTCCTTGTAGCTAGGGTTTCAGTGATGGGCTTATATTCCAACCTGTTAAACCAGTGTATACAAACAAAGGCTGATATCACTAAATGGTTACAGGCACATGGAAAATATACAGCAAATGTCAGGAGGCTGAGGTATCTATCCCTTCAGGAACAGTTGTTTACTTTATTAACAAATACTTTTCATGGGGGGAAGATTTTTCAGCCCAGATTTCAAGTATTAAAGAAGAAATTAAATCTTTACAATATGATAGGGCAACTACCTTACAGGCAGAACTTAGTTTCAGAACTAAAAAGACCCCATTTTCTGACCTCTGCCAAGCATGCAAGGACAGGAGAAACAAGGCCACTATTCCTTCATTACAGGACGAGGGAGGGGTTCTTCGGTGAGATGCTAAGGGAATAAAAGAGGTGGTGGACAGACACATAGCCCATTTGGCAAGTCTTGTAATCCTAGAAGGAGAAAAAATGTCAGAGTATCTTGAAGGCCTCAATGTCCCAACTCTATCACAGGATTAGCTGTTTGCACTAGATAAGGACTTCTCTGAAGATGAAGTTATCTCGGTCATTCAGAGGTTGAAACTGGTAACTTCACCGAGGGAATATGGACTCCCAAATGAATTTTATAAGTCATTTCCTAGAATTATGGCAAACATTTTATTCAAGGTGTATACATATTTAAAGGGACACTGTCAACCTTTTTTGAATTATATTATTTTAAGGTAAAAACTCACATTTTATGATTTTTTAGCTTCTCTAAAATTAATTGATGTTGCTGGTTGTTTTGTCTGCTTCTTTGTTTATTTGAACTGAAATGAGTAATGTATAGTTACAGTATATCCAGTCTTGTTTTGTTTCAAGCCATTGAAGTACTCATATTGCTTACTTTCTGAACATTAGAAACACCCTCGAACAGTGCAACCACTCATGATACAAGTCTCCTCTACTCCAACTGCATAATGAGTGGCTAGACTGTGTTTGGAATGTTTCTGAGTCCAGGAAAGATGCAGTGGGAGTTGGTCAAGCAATGTAAACAAACTTGTTATGGTGTGGTAACACCAGTATGGTGGGCACTCAGTTTTTCACTTTTTAAAGAAAAAAGAGATCTGAATCAAACTACCAGCTGCATCAACAGTGTATAGAGAATGTCACCCACTGGAAGAAATTTAGTATAGATAGTCTATTTATCTGGGATGGTTTGCATTTAAGCAAGAGAAGTAGCTACATCCTTGGGAAAAGTATTACACCTGAAATTGACAGAAATTTAAGCTAATTAAGCAGGGCAAACAAGGGATTTTTTTACTCGTCCAGGCACTAAGGGTAAAAACTATAAAATTCTCTTAGGAAACACTAGGAGTCTAAATGTACTCAAAACCAGTGAACTTACATCTCTTATGAAGCATAAAAACATTGACATAGCTGCTGTCACCGAGACATGGTGGGATAATGCCTCTACATGGCATCAATCTATACCTGGCTATTCCCTCTACTATAAGAATAGGGACACTAATAAAAGGGGTGGTGGAGTATGTAGCTGTACAAAAAACACAATACATACAGTCGAAATTCCAATCAACCATAATGAGGACCCAGATATAGAAGGCTGTTGCATTCAAATTGAACATCAAAATAGAAAAAATTCATCCTGGCCCGTTTTTATAGACCTCTGTCTGCTGACCCCTCCTATGATAAAAAATTACTCAAAATTACTAATGAGCTTTTTGAAAGATCAGATGTAATATTAACAGGGAATTTTAACCTACCTAGTATTGACTGGTATTATTTAACAGCTACAACACAGAATGATTTAACATACCTGGATGCTTTCCTGACTCTTGGCTTGGAACAAATGGTTTTAGAACCCTCCAAGGATAAAAATATATTGGACCATGTCCTAGCAAACTTCCCAGATGATATAACTAATGTTGAAATGGCAGAACTTATTGGGAATAGTGACCATAATATGATACTTTTTTTCCAACAATAAACTAAAATCCCACATAAAACACAATGGTTATAAACCTATTTATAATAAAGGGGACTACATTAAGATCAGAATAGTTCTAAAACCTTATGACTGGGAATCATTGTTCTACAACCTTCCAACTAATGATTGTTGGAATCTGTTAAAAAATACCATCCATAACTTAGAACAGCTTTATATTCCTTTAAAAAAATTAGAAACACAAAGGGTAAAATAGCACCATGGCTTACACCTAAAATCATGCAACAAATAAGAAAGAAAGAGGAGGCATTTAAAATACTTTAAAATCTCCAAACTGAGGATAACTTAGCAGCCTACAAAACTGAACTGAAAAGAATGAAAGAACTCATTAAAAAGGAAAGGAGGAATATTAAATTCAAACTCTCTGTATCAAAGGGTAGCTCAAAAGCTTTTTACTCATACATAAATTCTAACAAAGATTGTGATCACACAATAACAACTATCACTAAGAATGGGTCAGAAATTGATGACAGAAATGACATATGTAATGCTTTCAATTAATACTTTGGGACTGTATTCTCTGATAAAAATACCATGAGTTGCACTACCCCGCTCATCCATAATTATGAGGACATAACACCTGATGAAATTAAGGCAGCTATTATATCCCTTAAAAATAATTCATCTCCTGGCCTGGATAACTTAAATAAACATTTCATAAAACAGACTTTAAATGAACTGTTGGTACCCTTAACAGTTATCTTTAATAAATCATATAAAGAAGGTGAAGTTCCTGATGATTGGCACAGCGCAGTAGTGGTACTGATACATAAAATAGAGGATAATGTATGGGCAGCTGTGTGTAACAACACTATGTTTGCCTTCGAGTGGTTCTCTTGGCAACTCTGTTAAACCTAGAGAGTGAAGTTCGAGAGGTTTACAGGGTTGCCAAGGGTACTACAAGAAGGCAAACAGCGTTGTTGCACACCGCTGACCATACGTTGTCTTTTGTAGTGTGTGGTCAGTGGAGAAACAAAAAAATGATGCCAGTGTTGGAAACAATAATCTACTACTATACAACAGGTTGCAGGCTTACCATGTGGTGAAGGATGACATCCGTTCATGGGTTATCAAAGCGAGCATTTTTATTTTTAAACTTTTTAAAGATAGGCATGTTTGGCTGTTATGGGGGGGCCATGGCAACAGCATCATGTGCTGGTTCGAATCTATTACACTATCGATGTGACGCATCATCGATAGTATAACAAGAGCATGATGTCACATCAATAGTGTAACAACGCTGTAAAAAGATGATTTATGGGTCATAACAGCATTCTACCATATATTATAAAGGAAATAAAAATAACACTGATAACTACCATCCCATCAGCCTCACATCTACTATATGCAAAACCATGGAAAATGTATTAAGAAACAAAACTGACCATGAACTAGCTAGTAAAGAACTATTACATGATATTCAACATGGCCTTCACAACGGTTGATTATGCACCACTAATCTGATCTCATTTTATGAAAACATTAGTAAGAGCCAGGATGCAAACTGCCCCATAGGTATCATATTTCTTGATTTTAAGAAAACTTTCAATAAGGTATCTCACAACACACTAATTAAAAAAAATAATTACTCTTGGACTGAATAGTTAGACTATTAGGTGGGTCGGAAAATGGCTGAATAATAGAACACAAAATGTTAGGATTATAGATACCCTCTCACTCAGTATTGATGTCATGAGCGGAGTTTCCCAGGGGTCTGTATTGGGACCAACACTTTTTGGGATATATATTAGTGATATGCATTTGGGAACATTCAGCCAAATTAATAAATTTGCAGATGACACTAAAATATCATCAGACGTTGACTCTGAGGATAGAATTAATAGGATCAAACATGATCTCCTGCTTATTGAAAGCTGGGCTGCAGTGGATGGAATGAGTTTCAATCTAGAGGAATGCTCTGTTATACATCTAGGGCTGAGAAACACAAATACCAACTATATCTTAAATAATATTCACATTAAATCTTCTACATCTGAAAAAGATCTGGGAATTATTTTCAATAAAACATTTTCACAGAGCGAGCATCGTAGAAAAGTTGCCCATGTAGGGAATGGAATACTGGCTGCCATTAAACACTCTTTCATAACAAGGAATGAAAATTGCATCATTAAACTCTATAAATCCTTCATTAGACCACATACAGATTACGCACTCTCTTTTTGGGAACCATATCAACAAAAAGATGTACAAATAATTGAAAGCATGCAAAGAAGGATTACTAAACGATACACAGGGCTAAAAATCTACCTTATGAAGAAAGACTAACTGCCCTGGGACTTTATGAACTTAGGAGGCATCGAGGGGATTTATTATTATTATTATAGTACTATAAATGATAACACACTCATGAAAGAATGAAATATCAGATTCACAAAAAAAAACCCCTTAAATCTGCAGTGCCATAACAAGCAGATTTTTATCCCTTGGTCTTATACGCACAAATGGAAGCAATTTTTTAATATTAGGGCTGCTACCTTATGGAACACTTTACCGCAGCAGTTAGTGGATATTGCTAGCTTTCAGAGGTTTAAAAAACAATTGGACCAATTATTACTGGGGCCAGATACTTAATTCACTCCACTGATATGGGGAGAGTGGTTGCGATGGGCCGAGTGCCTCCTTCCACTCTTTAAAACTGAGTAATACTGAGTAATGTAAACAATCATAAAATATGCTTTTTAAACTATGATCACTTTGAGGCCAATGGGGGTTGACAGTGTCCCTTTAACTATGTTACAAGTTTTGCCAGATGATTTCGACAGGGGATTAATAATCTATTTGTATAAAGCAGGTGACAAGACTTTAATAGATAATTGGTATCCGATCTGCCTGCTGAATTCTGATTTTAAAATTTCAATAGTTGTATTACAATCCAGACTGAAGCAGGCAGCCCCTACGCTTATGCACCCAGTGCAATCATGTGCATTACCTGGGAGACATATTCAAACGAATTTATGTCTCATAAAAGATACAGTTTATTTTTGTGAGAAACATGGGATTCAGGGATATCTATTATCCCTGGACCAGTGTAAAGCTTTCAACCAAGGTGAACCATGTGTTTATGTTGCAGGTATCGCAGAAGTATAGATTACCACCAGCATTTTTGCTTTGGATTAAATTATTTTATGGAAATGTAGTTATTTCCTCCATATTGACATCTAAGGGGAAGGTACCCAAATTCGGGTATGTAAGGGAGTGTGGCAGGGTTGCCCCCTTTTTCTGTTATTGTATGTGTTTATCTTAGAGCCCTTTGATTAGAAAAAAAAAAAATAATGGCCCAAGCATATTTCCAGGAATTTCAGGTGCACAGGAGGGATGAGGTCAGGCTTTGGCCTATGCTGATGATATGTGTGTGTTTACTCAAACTCAGGAGAGTGTGGCTATACTTTTACAAGAAATAAAGGTGTATGGTCAGGTGTGAGGAGCCAGCCTGAACCTTTGTAAATGCAGAGGTTTCTGAAGACCCCGATTAAAATTTTAGGGATACAGTATGGAGGAGGTGACAGTGCAGTGCACAATTGGGAATCTGTCTTACTGATGGGAGGACAAAAAGCGAGTAGATGGAAGGGGTGGAGGTTGTCTATAGTAAATGGACACATGTGATTAAACAGTTTCTGTTGCCCCTTTTTCTATATGTTAGTACGGTGTTTCCTCCACCACAGTTTTAGAGACTAGACTCTATAGAGTGTTTTTCAGATGCTGTGGGCAGTTGTTTGAACCCCATAAAGTGGAAGATAACATATTTGCCTAGGACAAAGGGGTGGGGGGTGGGAATGATTAACCCCATAGCATTTTCCCACACAATCTTTTGGGTACATAATTTGTAACTGGCACTTCTGTTGAGAGCTTGTGTGCCACGGAAATGGCTGTGGAACTCCTTCCAGGATATTTTATTTCGAAGGATTAATGCCCCTATTAGGATGTTTAGGGCTTGTACAATAGACGCCTCTCTAAAGCTCAGTTTCCAAAATAGAATTTGGAGGCAGTATAGCGCAGTGGTTTAAGGCTCTGAGCTGCAAATTTGGAGACCTGGGTTTGAATCCCAGCTGTATAAGTGGAAAGATTTTGGACATCCAATAACAAAAATAGAGTAGAGAACTAAAGAATTGAACACGGAATACTCCTTTGTGGTTCATGCCCTAGTGGGCTCCTGCAATAAAATACATGTAGGAAGGACAATTAGGTCATTCAAAGTCGTCTGCAGAAACACATCAGGGATACTGTTAAAGGAAGGAGGACATCCCCTTGAGAGGCCATTTCAGCCAAGTCCATAACAAAGATCAAAAGAGATGTACTGCATGGGACTGGAATATGCAAGACAAAACCTAGGGAGGTGGTGTCTACAGAAAAAGTACAATGGATTTTTAGACATACTCTAATTGCCCAAAACCTGTTGGACATAACGATGAACAGGATTATAAACTCTAGGTCTGTCCCTATTTTAGGGTGTTTCTAGATAATTATTTGAACCAACTTCATTGTGGATCATAATATTGATAAAATCGGGCACTGGTATGGATGCAGAGTCCCAAACAACAGTCTAAAATCAGAAAATTATACACCGTATAGAAGTTTGTACAAATGAAAAATAGCTGCATATGGATATTTATACACACACACACACATATACCAAGTATTCATCAGTAATTCTTTACGAGATTCTTTGAGGTACACATGAAAGGGATGTGCTACTTACCATTTAAGTACAGATGGCCACTAATACACAGAGACAAACTTTGTGGAGACAGGCATCATGTGTAAGTTGGAAAGGAGCCAGAAACATTCAGTAATTCAGTGTATTCAACAGACAATACTGAAGATCAAGCATCATCAATGTCCCTATACAAGAGTGGCTATAAAGGTACAAATTATATGGACTCTAACTGTACATAAGCAGCAACCATGAATAACCTGGTACTAATGAGAGGGAATGGAAATAGTCATGGGCCTTCCCTTACTAAATGTATCAGAAAGAGTGGAGGGTTCTATTTGTGCAGTTTCTTAATTCACTATAGCAAGTTTGGTTAATGGCACTTTCCTACCTCCCCCCCTTTCTGTTAATACTTAGCAATAATGCCCAACAAAATTGTGTGTTGTGCTGGGATAAGCAGCCTCAGGTGGTTGGGCATGTGGTCAGCAGGTCAAGAGTGTGTCTTATACCTGAGGCGTGATGTTATCCCAGTACAACACACACCCTGGCGGGCATTATTGCTATTATACAATGACTTGTTGTAATATAGAATAAAAATATATATATTTTAAAGAATGTTTTTGTTAGTGTGGAAGATGATGAAAAAAAGAGAAATGGTCATCATGCTGGTGGGCATCCAAATGGGTTCACAGTGCTGAGACTAGACCCGTGATGATCTGCTGGGATAACATCACGGGTCCAGTCCCAGACGACCAATCAGAGACCAGGTTCTTTCTTGCCATTGTATTATTAGCATTTAAGATTAGCTTGGAAAAGCTGTAGTGTCATTAAGAATGAGGCAGGTGTTGGTAGCTATGTAAACTTAGCCACCATATAAAGGGCAGCTGAATCCTGGGTAAACCTCGAAGGCAGTACAGCGTAGTGGTGAAGGGCACAGCTGCAAACCTGGAGATCTGGGTTTGAATCTTCAGTCCCTACTTGCATACTGTGTGACCCTGAGCAAGTCACTTAACTTCCTCGTGCTCCCAGGTCGCACCTGGAAACAAACTCTGGCTTAGTATGCCTTTCCTGGTTAAAAATGTCCCCAGACACAGGTCGAAGGATCAAGTGCCACGACATTCTACTGGCCGAGGTTGTTCACGGTTTTCAGCAACAGTGGATCACAGAGCTTTATATTAAATGTGTATCTATTCAGGCACTTTACACTGGAGTCATTTGCACAATACTGCATTTAATGGATGGATTTCATGAATTCTAAAACTGAACTGAAGATTTCTAGTAGCACAGCTACATGTGAGCATTGGAAGTTAAAGCTAACAATGTAATCTGAATGCATTTTAATAAACGTAAGCTAGCAGCCTTTTTAAGTCCATAAGAAGAGTGTCTAATGCCGGTCACTTGAATAATCAAAGGACATAGTATTACCCACAAATTTTGTGGTTTAAAACCAGGACTTTTAGTTAACAAGAGTAGTCCACCCAAAACTTGCAAAAACATATGTTGTGCATAGCGTTTTGATTTGTATGTTAAGTTGTTGCGTGTCCTTCCCTCTGTCCGCTGTTAGAGTTTTTCTAAATTAGCCTGCTAGCTTTAGGGTAGTTTTACAACGCTGGAGATCTCCATCTGAGATAGCTTAATTGTATTTTTTGTCCTAAAATGCACCTTTCTCATGTGACAGTGATGTAGCAGAGACCATAAATCCAGCAGAAAGCACTGCTTTACAATCAGTTCACAACAGCAGAGATGGGTATATTTTAAAATCTAGAGAATTCAGCTTAGTGACTACCCACATCATAACGATCATACTTGATCTTACTGTCCTGAAGAACTTTGCTGTTGTAATTTTTGTGCAGCTTGTAAAGCTTCCAAGATATTTAGTTAGTTTGGCATCGTGTGCTGAATGTTGGGTCTCTGCTACATCCTTGTCACATGAGACAAGATGCACTGGGGAACAAGGAATACAATTAAGTTGTCTATGATGCAGATCCCCAGGGGTCGTAAAACTATAAAAGCTAGCAGGCTAATTTAGGAAAAACTCCTAATAGCAGTCAGAGGGAAGGAAACACTAGAACCTCACATACAATTAAAACACTCTGCACACATTTATTTTTCTAAGTTTTGGGTGGACTACTCCTTTGGTGTCAAGGAAAATCCTTTGTCAGTTAGTTGCATGTACACTTATCAGGCATTAATCAGGCCATTTCTCCCTCCACCCCCACCCTTTAGCAGCTCGTAGTCTTATAACTCACCTGTCAATTTTGCACTGCAACATGGTGTAGCATAGTGCATTCACCTGCATGTAATCACCCTCAATATAGAAGTGCAGCCACATGGTTACAGCATTAGCCTGTGAACCTGGAGACACAGGTTTAAATCTGCGTCCCTGCCTATTACTGTGCAACATATAACTATACATTTCTATGTCAACAAAACTACAGCAATTACTGAAGATATTCTCCCTCAGGCAATCAGAACGTAGAGCTACTGTCATGTTATCCTGCGATAAAAAGCAGCAGCAGGCTCAAAAATGGGACTGTGTACTAATCCCTGCATTCTGACCCTCCACTGTCAACAATTTATCACTAACCTGTAATGCAAAATGGCAAGTAAAATGGCAGTAGGAAGCTCATTTAATGTCTCTAAAACATCTCTTTTCATTAATTTCTAATTAAAATTTAACTGTTAGTATACCAGCCAGTATCTCATCACCCGTGGACGTGCAAGCCCCTCAACATGATTTTAACAAAGTCCTGAGCTGGTTTCAAGCCAGCCAGCTCAAAGTTAACACTATCTAAAAAAAAAAAAAAAAAAGGCTCCATGGTTTCCAGCACCAGACAAAAGTTGACTAGGCTTCAGACTCCCCTGTGTTCTCTACTTCTGATGGCCTCCCTCTTGAGGTAGTACCTGCATTTAAATACCTAGGGGTCTGGGCTGGACAGCCACCTTGCCTACATCACTCATATCAATGCCATCTGCTTCAAGCTCCGTCTTAAGCTCGGGGTCCTATATTGAAACAAAGACCGTCTGCCCTTTCAAAATGATGCAAACTAATCACCAAAATGATTCTAACAGTATCTGACTATGCTGATATAGTCTATGGCACCGCCCCTCTGTGTCCCTCGCCAGGCTGGACACCCTCCTGAACTCATTCTGCTGCTTTGCTACAAACTCCCCTTCCACACTCACCACTGCTCTCTGCTCCTTTCTCCATATCACTCTTCTTCCCCACCAATGTCGCCCACTTTCTGGCCTTCACTACTGGTTGGGACCCTTCTCTCCTATCTCTCCTCCCTTCTATCCCCTGCTAACCTATCCTCTACCCCTCCGCTCCAGGGATTCCTGCTCTTTCTCACTCCCTTTTCATCTGTACTATCAGCTTTTTCATGCACTTCCCTTTCCACTGGAATCATCTCTCACTCATTCACTCATCCCAGTCCCTCCCTGCTTTCCAGCACCTGCTCGGCTCACTTCTGTTCCACCCTGCTCCTCCCCTCTAATTCTCTAGTTCCCCACCACCACCACCACCACACACCTCAATCTCCATAACTCCCGACTCTATGGCTCACCCTATGGACACATTACAGCTCTTTGACATTATCTCCCCTACTGTAACCAAATGCCGACTTATTGTTTTAAGCACTATGGCCTCCTACAATAGTTTACTGATTTTTGCTGCTTTTTGTTTAAAATTTCCCTTTTGTTATGTCTGGATTGTTGTCACTGTCCTCAGTTTGTATTCTGTAACTGCCCTTTCCCCAGGTAGCACCTGGAAGCGAGCCTTGGCTCTGTGAGCGATAGTGGAGAACATCGGACCACCACTGGACCTCGCTACTAAGCGCAGAGTTCAAGAATTACTTACTCCTCAAAACTACATTTCGGCTATTTTTTGTATTCATTTATTTGAGTATTTAAAAAAAAAAAAAAAAAAAAAAAAAGAAACAAGGGGTGTGGGGAGGGGCAAAGCCTCCCAACTCAAATACACCAATACAAAATTAACAACATGCATGAGCCCACACTGTATTCACAAACACTTTACGCTACGCAAGTAGCGTGGTCCGATGTTCTCCACTATTGCCACTCAGTGTACCTTTCCCAATTACCAACTTTTAAATAAAGTAAACTAAAATAAATACTATATGCTATACTATAGTGGTGGGGTTAACCACAGTAATAAAACATCTTGGACATAATAAACATCTTGGCCTGCAACCTCAGAGTTCATGTAGTCCCCGATAAGAGTAATTGCCTCGTAAACTCCCCATTGCTTTACTACTATCACTATAATACACACTTAAATCTTGGACAGAATTCTTGGTCTTTGTGTTCAGGCAATCTGCAGACACTGACCTGTGAGCTCCTTAGGCGAAGGAACTGTTCTTTATTGGTACTTTATAGTGTGGTCACCATCTCCAGAGATTTCAAGATAAACCTACACTGATTTTGCAGTGAAGGATGGGCTTCAGAATCCCACTGATGAGCAGTGCTGTGTTAAATCCTTGTCTTTGTACTCTGTGTCCACCCATCTTTTTTGTTTTCAGGTTTCAGTAAAAACCACAATGGTGAAAGCTGCCTGCTTCCATGGATGAAAAATGATTTGCCTTGAACAACCACCACTATGCCTAGGAACAGCCTTTCACACGCTGTAAACACAAAACCTTTCAATGCTGGCTTTTCTGATGCTTAATTTTTTTGTCAATTAGTGCCATGGAAACCATGAATTTCTGCCTAATGTGTCAGTACAGAAGACAATGAGTATAGCTCTTTAGTTGCTTCCTTCATTGTAGACACCATCACTACCTAGCCTCCTGTACAAAAGATGTCTTCAGATGTACTCATCGGACCATCAGGTCAATACTACTTCTACTTTAGAGCTCACTTGAGGAAAGCACTTCATAATGGTTCTAGAAACAGGCTTCCAACAAAAGCACAATCTTAATTCCTTGGACATGGAATGTGGGGAGGTATACAGAATACATCACCCAAATGTAGGGCAGTGGAGTTATGGAACAGACTCAACTTATACTTTATTGTTTTCCAATAATAATAAAAATAATAATGCAAGAGTGTTTCTCAGTAAGGCCTCCCCAGAATCTCAACTGGAGGGTGGGGGTTTGGGCAAGGAGTCAGGCGGTGGACCCGGGGTAGGCAGAGTGGCTCCGGGTGCCTGAGGGCCGTGGTATTGGCCCTTGTGCTCGAGGAGGCCTTAGACTGCTAGCAGCTAATGAGAAGCCTGGAAGAAAGGATGAACATAGGCTTGTCCAGGGCTGAGAGCGGTACAGTGAGGAACCAACTGGAGAGCTTTTACCAAAGTCCTGGAGCCAGGAGATGATGTCCTGGGCATCGCCCCCAAATGGTACCTAGCCTCTAAATGGGGCCTCTAAGATGCTGGCTTGAACATCAGGGGCAAAGTCAGACAACTCTAAGCCACAAATGGCACCAAGGCAGAACCCCGTTGCCCCCATGCCTGAGGTGTCAATGGCATCATACACTACCGCAGAACATGAGTGCCAACATCTGATCCCAACTTAAACAGCTGGGCCAGCTGAGTTTTAGTAGGTTCCTCAGGAAGAGTCTGTACCAGGTCCCTCGCCTGGTCCCAGAGGTGTTCTGGTACTGTACCATGGGCCAAATAGTTTATGGCTCTAATAGCCAGGGTGGTAGATGCATACACATGCACACTCCCCCTGGTCAAGCTGCCAGACTCCCGGTCCAGGTGGCGCTGAGATATTTGAGTCTCTTAGTGCAGTCATGAGCTGCATTGTGACCACCGAATCCACTGAGGGTGGTCCCAAAGAGGGCTTACCAACTGGAGCATGACCGAGGCAGTCTGCCTTATTAGGTAAAGGCAGCGTGGTAAAGGGTGGTTCCACGCCGCCATGGTGACGCCCTCGCTTGAGTCGGTTACGGGTACCACCAAGAGGAGGGTATCCTTCTGCCATAAGTAAACTGCCAACCGGCAACACTCTGGGTCCAGCTCCTCTGTCTCCCATCCCATAAGGGACTGGATATGACGAATAACGTCACAGGAACATTGGATCATCTGGGGAAACTTAGGGGCCTCCTTTGACCGATCCTCCAGGAATCCCAGGCCCTCAGAGACTCCGAAAGGAAGAGTCATCCCAGAATGCCCGCTATCGGGGACTGGCTTCAGGGGGTGACACTCCACATGGGCCAGAGCCAACAGGGTGCCAGCCTAAGGATGCCATGGTACGGTAGCTGCTGGGTCATGCCCAATCCAGGTCCTGAGCGGAGGGTCTGGGGGTGAGGGAGAGACAGCCTCCAGGGTGACCCATCCTTGTACTGGATGAAGGACCAACAGGCAGAGAAATACAGATTACTCATTTGTAATGTAGTTCTAGGAGTGGTAAATGTTGTTCATCCATCGTCTGGCAGTGTTCTTTCCCTTTTATTTTATTTTATTGTGATTTGGATTAACACCATTGAGAACAAGCTCATTACATAGGTTCAACATCAGGATTTATAGATACAATTAAACAAGTGAAATTACAGGAAATAGAGTCACATAGGAGGAGAACCATCCTGAATCAGAAAATTATAACAAGGTAGGATTACAGAGAGTCAAGGAGGAGAGCCATCCTGAGTCAGACATTATATAATGGTTCCAATAACAGGATCCAACTGTTCATAACAAATTACAACATAACCACATGACAGTTGGATGAAGAGGACGGGGAGAGAGCTAAATGAGGATGTACATACATACAATACATGGCTCGCAGAACAAGTGCTGAACTGCAAGAAACAAAGCGATCAGGGCTAAGCTGCAGGCGGCTGAGGGAAAGGGCAGATGGAAGGACGAGAGGGGCAGTAGGGAGGGCAGGTGGAAAGGGAGGACAGAGGAAGTCTGCATGCCCTTGGGGAGAGTGACTGGCCAACAGGACAGGAGTCTGGGCAGGGCATCGGTTAGGTTCATTACCTTTGTTAAGGCAGTGCAGAAGGAGTGCAGTCACAGCTTGCCTTAGCGACCAGGAAGTTTAGGAGCTCATGTCTGAAGTGACCTAAAGTGGTAGCAGAAAATATGTTAGATAGAAGGGTGTTGGTCCACTTAGGAGTCCTAAAGGCAAAGGCTCTTTGGCCCAGGGAGTACGACATCTAGGAATATTTAAAGCGGCACTCTCCCGAGCTCTTGGAAGAATGACTGCTCTTGAAGGTGGAGAGAAGATTCTGCACCCCTCAGTAGGCATGAGGCCCATACTACCTTTTTGCCAGCAGGCATGTCTGCACATGATCCGGCCCGTGAACTAGAGCCAATTTGCACAGGCATAGAGGTCACAAGTATGGGCTAAATGGTCGGCACCATTGAGAGATAACAAGATTTGTTAAGGCGCTACTGTAATTAGGTCGGAGGGCAGCGTCCGTTGCAGATCCATAGATTACTAAGCCATAATATACAAGAGAGACTACTGAGCTGCGAATGGCTAGGTTGAGAGCCTCAGGGTTAAACTGTTTATGCCTATGTGGTAGGCCAATACAAATGTTGACTGCCTTTGCAATGTTGTAAATATGGCAGGAGAAAGACATAGTGCTGTCAACTGGTGATCCCCAAGTATTTGAAACGTTGGACAAGTTCAGTAGTAGCACCAGCATTATTTGTTATGGCTAGGGTTCAAGTTCGATTTCTATTCTGGGGATTATAAAACATCATAGATTTTGTTTTTTGTAGTTAGTGATGAGTTCTGTTTTTAAACCAGTTTTAACTTCAGTAAAACAGCTTTGTATAGTACGCTTCCAGGCTCTTAGGGTCAAGTCACTTGGAACAGTACAGCGTCATCTGCATATAGCAAAGTTCGACAGCTACAGGCAAGTGGGAGTTGGTTTAAGAATATGCTGAACAATAAAGGACCCAGTATTGATCCCTGGGTACCCCTGAGCAAACTGATTTGCTATCTGAGGGGTGTTATCTATCCTGACTTGTTATGCAGCGGTTTGAAAGGTAGCTTCTGAACCAAAAACGGTATCAAGTGAAAGGCAGATAGCTTTCGAGTTGCTTGACTAGCAGGTCATGGTTAACTGTGTCAAATGCTTTTGACAGATCTATAAAAGTAGCACCAACTAGAGAGCCACCATCCAGGAATTGTGTATATAACTGGTAAATTCCAGTAGGGATGTGGTAGTGCTGTGACCCTTGCTAAACCCATGTTGCTGAGTGCACTGTAAGTTGTACTTCTCAAGGAATTCTACCAGCTGGTCAGCAACAATCTTTTCCAGGGCCTTTGATAAAGGAGGTAGAATGGAGATCAGTCAATAATTTCCCCGAGAGGCCGATCACCACTCGAACACTGGTGCCACTAAAGCCAGCTTTCCAAAGTTGCAGGAAATGCGAGAATCTAAGTGATGTATTGATGACATGCGCCAGTGGAACGAGTATTTCTTCCCAAGTAAGAGCTACAAATTAAGGTTCAATGAGTAGCCACTATGCCTGGTTTTCCCCAATACCTTTGAAAGCATTTCCAGGCTTTTGCAAGAGAGACTGTTCTAAACTGAAACGGTGGATGAGGGGTGTAGGGTCTAGGGCGATTCTTTGGCAGTGAGGTCAACTTGTGGAAAAAGTCAGAGGGTAAAATACTACTTAGATCAGTAAAGGATGTGTTAAATGAGTTTGCAATTGTTGCAGGGTCCGTGATAGGTACACCATCTAAAAGAAGCATTGAGGGGTCTGTCTTGCTGTCTGTGCCAGTGATATCCTTGAGGTTTATCCAGAATTTTTCTACCATCACCCTTGAACGGGTGAGGGTTCTTGTAGTATTGATTTTTTGCAGCATGTATCAGCCTCGCATAGTCATTGCGGCCTTTTGTATGTCTGAGTGTCCACTTGTTTACCTGTTCCATGTGCTATATATGTCACAGATGATCCCTAACTTTCAGGGTCTGAGAAGCTCTGATGTGAGCCATGGGTTGCAGCGGCCCTTATTCTTCACTTCTTGAGTGGGGCATGCCGATCACAGACCTCACTGAATATCAGGATAAACTGTGCTAGTGCGGTACCGATATTGCAGAAGGAAAGGACTGTGGACCAGTCTTGCTGCTTTTGCTGGCTTTCAACATCTCTAGGTGACCTTGTTTAAGGACCCTACTTGTAACTGTTCTCCCAGGGTTTGTAGAAGGCTTTTGTCCAATGGAATAGGACAGCGAGTGGTCACTGTAGGCGTCAGGAAGTATCTGGGTATTAGAGGTATGTTCCAGTCGGTTAGACAGAACCCAGTCAATTAGTGTAAAGTTCCAGTTTTGTAGTTTGTCCTGGTAGGTGACTTGACTAGCTGGGAAAAATGCACCGCATAAACAAGCATCCGATAGGGACTCGCAGCAGTGGATAGCATCCCCATTGACAAGGAATGTTCTGCCGACGGGACAACACTACCCATCGATGGGAGATGTTCAGAAGCAGGGCCGTCAAAGACATAACAAGCCTATCAGGCTCCATCGGCGGGGAGCAGCCCGTGGATGAGGAATGCACCGTCGATGATGGAGGAGCCACGTTAACGGACCAAGGTGGAGGAGTGTAAGGAGGTGAATCCTGTTCCTTCCTATGCCGGGAACGAGAGCTCTTGGCCACGGAGGCTTGCAGTCAACCCTCCGAGGTCCATTCCACCTGGCTGGTTGATCAGCTGAGGAAGACCCAAGACCCAGCAAGAGTGCGGTGCCTGTGCCTGGGATCAGCAGGTGTACCGTGAGCACAAATGAACATCAGGCCTGCTGTATATATATGAAGTCGAGGTTACTTGTGTGGCACAGGCTCGGACCTGAGGAGAAAGCCACTCTGGGTCTGTGTGGTGGCTGCTTGTGTTTGTCTGTGTCTGTAGCTTAGTTTTTGTGGATTTACATGTTTTTCTGCTTGTGGTAACTATACCATTCTTGCTCACTACATCCGTGAAAGTCTCCTGGACTGGATTTCTGCAAAAAATCATCATCAGGTACCTTTATTTTCATTTTAAAATCAACTTTTTGGAAGCTATCCCAAGCAAAACACAAGTGAAGCAACTACATCTGACAAACTTGGTGACTCTGGGTCCTGCTGGAATCACATTTTCGTCTGACCTGCTCCATGATCTGTATGTGAGCTTTTCAGCAACCTGTTTGAATGACAAAGAAGCATACAGACAAAGGGATTTCACATCCTGCATATGTGCAGGCAGTTAATCACCTTCAGGAATTTTAACATTTCAGTGACTCTGGACCTCAGCTGTTGATCATTCTTTTGGCTTTTGACTTAACCACCAGGTACCTATCCAGAGCGACTGGGTGCAACTGACAAGTGCTACAAGGATAAATGGGGTATATCATCCTCTATTACTAACAATCTCCTTGCTCTGGGTCCCTAGACGCCTGCACTGGTCCAAGCCGCATAAGCCTCGGAAGTGTAATTCAATTGACTACAAAGTACAGCAACTGTCTCTTAAACTCCTACTCTTCCTCCTCTTGATATCAGGAAGTGTTCACTCAAATCCTTGGCCCTGTCTCCTAGCGTACAACAAAGCCTGCCAAAATGGAGGGGCTCAAAATTGCTACCTTAAACATCTGCAGTCTCCTCCCAAACTGGCCTCCTTCAAATCTTTGCCAGCCAACACAACCCGGATATC
Source organism: Neoceratodus forsteri (assembly GCA_016271365.2). Taxonomy (NCBI): domain Eukaryota; kingdom Metazoa; phylum Chordata; order Ceratodontiformes; family Ceratodontidae; genus Neoceratodus; species Neoceratodus forsteri. The sequence continues at coordinate 544,511 of CM028136.1, forward strand.
CTTGCCATCATTGAAACTTGGCTGACACCTAATACTCGGATCATGCCATCTCAATACAAGGCTACAAGATATTCAGGCTGGATAGGACCTCAAAAGGGGTGGTGGATGTGCAATCTACATAAAGGACTACCTCACCTGTCTCCCTGGTTCTTGTCCCACCACAGAAACCTCAGTGCAACTCCTCCCTATCAAGATACTACTTGGTGCCCAAAACAAAGTCCTCACGATTGCTGCTGTCTATATCCCACCAAAAGATCCTGATTCCGCCACAGGCTGTCCTCGAGTTCGCAAGTACACAACCTTCTGACATCAAACTCCTTCTCCTTGGGGACTTTAATATAAATTGGCTTGCTCCTGATGCAGGGTCAAACAAAGATGCCACCTAGCAGCAAATTTAACACAAGTGGTAAACTCCCTACCAGGAAAACTACAAATCAGGGACCAGCACCTCATTGACTGGATCCTACCAGCCACCCTACCATATAACCAATGTAAGTGTTCTCCTGACTCGCTCAGTGATCACTCTCCAATAATATGTACCTGGACAAATAAGTTTCAGTAATCACCTCCAAAAACCATCTATAGCAGAGTCCTACCTTATGGCAACCTTACTCATCTCAAGACCTGTCTTAGGCAGATAGACTGGTCCTTGATTTACAAAACTCAAGATGTTGACCTAGCCCTTGATTACTTTATTACTACTTTCAACACTGCCTGTGACACCTATGCACCAGTAAAAAGCGCAAAATCAAAGCACTCACAAATCCCTGGCTCACGGCAGAAGCTATTGGCACAACTCAAAAGTAGGGATCACCTCTGGCCACTGCAAGAGCTACTGGCACTCTGTCGGACATTCAAAGTATAAACAGGCTCGCAACCACTGTACTAAACAGATCCACTTGATGAAGAGCTCCTACTTCAAGAATGCCCTTCCAACTCCTGGGGCGAAGGGAAATCCTTCTGGGACAACATAAAAAGAATATGGGTCAGCAGTCCAAATCCTCTCCTACAATAATGAATGTGGATGGAACCACTACATTAGACCCAGAGATCATTGCAAACACCCTAAATGATACCTTCACGGACCTTAGTGGTGTCTCTCATCTGATTTCTTTACTGATGCTGACCCTCCAATTTCTACTTCTACTACTGCCTCTCCAACCAAACCACCTTCCATTTCAAACTAGTAAAGGCACATGAAGTCTATAAATATGTAAAGAAGGCTATTTCTAAGTCCCGCGAAAAGCAGCGACACTACTGACCTTAAACTTGTCCTCACTCTGGAGGAAGTACTGCTCCCCTCACAAAAATTTTCAGTCTCTCCTCTACAGCCAATTCCCTAGGAAATGGAAGGCTGCAGTTGTCACTCCAGTGAACAAAGTGGTGATAAGTCACTGCCTGGTAACTATCGCCCGATATCAATACTACCACCTCTCTAAAGCCCTTGAACGCCTTGGTGGCGGACCAACTTTCAGACTACCTGAAAAGCACAACATCCTATGCACTCAGCAGCATGGATTTAGGAAAGGCACAGCACATCGACTGCCCTACTTGAATTCTCAGGAGCAATCCACAATGCCATGGACAAAGGAAACCAACTGGAGCAGTCTACATTGTCTCAACTAAGGCATTTGATACAGTTCACCATGGCCTACTTATCAAACAAACTTCATCCCTAGGGCTCTGCAGGGTCCTGGTAACTGGGTAAAATTACCTTGCTCAGCCGCCTCAATCTGTAAAAGTAGCTGGAGTTTCTCTCAGACTTGAAACCGGTTTGCTCAGGAGTTCCCCAGGATCCATCCTGGGCCCCTCCTTTTCAGCCTTTTCCTAAACTCCTCCCCAAATCCTGCCCTGAACAATTAATCCTCTATGCCGATGATGCCGTGATTCTTGCCACTCATAAAGATCCGAACCTCTTACGCCAACCTTCAGCATGCTTTTTCCAAAGTTGAGATGTGGTTCCTGAATATAAGCTGGTTCTAAACCACAAAAAACTAAATCCATGCTCTTCTCTAACCTCAAGAAACAAGAAACGGCAAGTCACACTCACCATTAATACATACCTGGGAAATACCCTTGAACAAGTGCCAATTTTCAAATATCTTGGAATCAACTTTGATCAAGGCCTAACCTTTGCAACTCACAATGATAGTACAGTAAAAACTATTAATCAGCTAATTGGGTTTCTGTATCGGAACAGACAGCTTACCCATTCTATCATCTCAGTCGTTGACTATGGCTTAGTTATATATGGATTCTACCACTATACAGCACTTAGTCGCATTACAACATCCCTAAATAAGGCCTGTCAGCTGCTCCCTGGTGCTACATCGACGTACTCCACACATGTGAAACTCTATGCTGACTCAGGTTGGTTGCAACTCAAACCGAATAAAGTACCTTACCTGCCTGATGGCGAAAAATCCACTCTGGGCCTCACTCCACCCTGTATCCAAGACCTGTTATGCCCGAAAGTGCTAGCACCGCTTTACCAGAAGATCAGAACACCAGCCTCCAAGTCCCCCGATGCCGGACTTCTCAGGGACAAAGATCATTTGCCTATCGTGCCCCAGCTGGCTAAATGCCCTCAGCACTCAAATTACTGCCTCACCTCTCTAGGTATTTTCAAATCAAGGCTTTTCTCTCACCTTGCCACCTCTAGCTCCTGTGACTGCCCTGATTAAACCTCCCATTTTCTCACTACCCACCCTGTTCCGTTATCTGACAAAGACATGTTTGGGAAACCTTTTCTCCTGCTATTGTCTGCTCCCCACACCTTACTTAACCTCTGTTCTGGACTTTTTCCTATTTCTTTCTCCTATCTGGCATGACCTCTTTCTTGTAATAATAATGGATTATTGATATCTCATGTCCTTTGCACAAGTGATTTGATATGTATTTGTATATGTTTTATTGTTCTTGACACAACACAAATTGTTGTTTTATCTATGTAACCTTTGTACTGTACCTAATTGACGTGGAACCTTTGTAAAGAGCCTCTGGCTCAAAGGTAGTAATTCCTAGAACAATAAACTAAACTAAACTAAAGAAGAGAGAGGAGCTGGGGACTGTGTAAGCCAGAGGCCCAGCAGAGAGAAGAAAAATTGGGCCGGGCCAAGGTATCAGCCCTAGTGAATCCTCAGACCCAGTAAGAGTGCCTGGGCCTGGATCAGCAGGGTACTGTGAGAGGGTCACAGACCTGCTATGGAAACCAGGGTGTTGAGAGCAAGTCCCAGGTCCAGGACTTGAAGGCAGAAAATCGTGAAAGTTCAAATCAAGACTGCAACCCAGGAGGCCAGGAGAGTGACTGGCAGCGTAGCCGGCCGCAGGAAAATGAACAGAGGGTACAGGGGCTGCCCACTCTACACACACATCATCAGGAACTGATGTTGTGTGGACATCCTCATGGAAGACTGCTAGAAGAAGCTGCCCAGTACAGCGCCACCTGGTGGATACTTCCATAAGTAATGACTTGCTGCAAGAGACCAGTCCATAGAAGATCTACTGTTACAGGTGAGTAACCTCTATTTCTAGGGACGTGATATGTTGTTCTATCCACACATCTGGCACACTCCTAGCAGTTCTCCGGGAGAAGGGAGGCAAAGTGCACACCCCCTATTTAGGAAACAGAGACTGGAGAAGTGGGGCCCCAAAACCAGCATCCCAGCATGACTCTAGGTCAATGTGGTAATGGGAAATTAAGGTGTGTGCGGACCTCCAGGTCGCAGCCCTGTAGATTTCCTGGATAGGACGCTCCTGGAAGCAACCACCGATGCAGAGGTATGGCAGGTGGAGTGAACCCTTGGCCCCTGGGAGGCTCCCTACCCGCCAACCATAGCAGAGATCAATGCAGGATGCGATCCACCTGACAATCGTCTGCTTGGCTGCAGGTCTGCCAGGTGCGGCTTCAGCGTAGGGTGACAAATAGCTGGCAAACCTCTCCGGAACCCAGCCATGCGCTCTTTGTAATAAAACGAGCACTCGCCTAGGTTCAAAGTATGGAGCCTGTGCTCAGCTTTCGAGGAATGATTCAGAAAACACCGGAGAGTCATCACCTGGTTAAGGTGAAGCTCTGACAAAACCTTTGGAAGGAACTGGTTGGGATGCGGGACAACCTTGTCCCTGTGGAAGACCATATAAGGAGACTCCACCGAGAGTGCCTGGAGTTCACTGATCGTTCTGGCGGATGTGATAGCCACCAAGAAGATGGTCTTCCACAACAGGTGAGACATCTCACACCAGTGCATTGGTTCAAATGGCTTACCCATAAGCTCTGCCAAACCAGTAGCAAGTCCCATGGTGGTGGTGGTTCATGCATCGGAGGGAAATGTGATCTAGGCCTCTGAAAAAGTGCCAGACTACTTTCTCCTGCACCACTAACTGCTGACCAGCCTGCGCCCGAAGTAGAGACGGCTGCCAGGTGCAACCCAAGGGTCGCCGACCAAGGCCCCTTGGAGAGGGACCACAGGTAGTCCAAAATGCTGGCCATCGGACAGGTCAAGAGGTCCAAGCCCTTATCCTGACACCAAATGGAGAATCTCTTCCATTTGAAGGCATAGCATTTTCTGGTCGATACCTTTCTAGATACCTCCACCACAGTGAGGACATCTTCAGAGAGACCTAAAGCCTGAAACGGAAATTACGCACTTACCTGCTGCCATTTGAAACTAGTACTTTGCTGCCTCCAGTCCAAACCCTGCTGTTTCAGCCAGGTCATCAGAGAGAGTGAATGGGGCCTTTCTGACATTGCCAGTACGGACTGCCACACTGATTTTGATACTGCGCAGAGTAAGCTTGATAGTTAGCCTGCCTTACTCCCAGAGAGGCAGCTAAGTATTCCTCTTAGACATACTGTTTATTTTTCGAGAGTCCTCTCAGGTGGGTGAGAGAATATGGGACCTCGCCTCGCAGGCTGCTTGCCAAATTAAACCCTGATGACCAGGATAAGAACAGAGGAATTCAGTCCCATCTGTCCAGCTGGTATTTCTTGTCCACCTTCTTATCCAGAGATGGAACAGAATTTGGAGCATGCAGGATTTTAGACAAGTCTTTGTTAAAAATGTGTCTACTGGGAGAAGAATCTTCTTAGTGGTGTTAACCTCATCATCCTATATATTTATTAGTGTCAGTGGCTCAGTAGGTAGCACAGTCGCCTCTGAGGCTGGAGATCTGAGGGCTGTGGGTTCAGTTCCCATCTGGCACTTGGGTTAATATCCCAGTACTGACACTGCAGTGCAGCATGAGAGGGGTGCTGCACTGTTGAGGTGCCGTCTTCGGATGAGACGTTAAACCGAGGTCTCATCTGCCTGGATTGGTGGTAGTTCAGGTGGATGTTAAAGATCCCATGGCACTTCTCGAAAGAGTAGGGAATTTCCCGTGTCCTGGCCAAATTCCTCATTCACTAAAATACCACCAACAGCTTAATCTGGTTCAAGGTCAGTTGGCATTCATCTGTATCTCCCTCCCCGGTCGTGCCTGAAAATAGTCAGGATTGTCTAGTGCACTTACCCGGTCAACAAAAGCTAAATAAAAATAAAAATAAAAATAAATATTTGGCCTCTTCCTCATCCTCATCCTCATCCTCTATGACCTCTGTAGTAGCCAGGTCAAGAGCATCAACTATTTTCCTTACAAAGGAAAGATCAGAGGAGAAATCCTCTGGCCTTGGAGGAGAACCGAATTCCTGCTCTGGTGAGATCTCTGGCTGTATAGGCTCACCTTCATCAATTTATTCGTCCATACTCCTCATGCTCCATTTCTTGAGATGGGAGTTCAGAGGGAGCAACCAGGGTTTGAACTGGTGGAGGGAGGGTCGGTGCAGGTATAAGACCCTGCAAAGCCTGGATGACCTTCATGGCCTGAGCAATCTCCTCCGCTGATGGCAGGCTGTGAGGCACAGATGAAACCCCTCTAGGTTTATCAGCCTGGGGGGGTTATCGTGCTTAATCTTTTGGTTTTCTTGGAGGGACCGGAGAGTTAGCCGGATCACCTTCCTTTTGGCAGTACCTGCATCACCCTTATCAGGGGCGCTCAGGGAAGAGACAGTGGTTTCACCGCAGATTTGGAAGGGGTGGGCTGGCTAGAGCCTTTAGCACCCTTATCCAGTCTCGCCTGTATTCTTTCCATTCTTTTTTCAAAAGTTTGGGGAAAGACTTACAGATTTCACAATCTGCTGAGAATCGTGAACCCCCAGGCAGACCACACACAGATCATGCTAGTCTTCCTTAGCAAAAACATCCCACACTTTAGGCAGTTTTTAAAACCTGGGGGCACAGTCTTTCTTGTTTTTCAGACATTCTTATTAAAACTCAACCACAATAAAGATTTCACTCTTTATATCTATCTATATTTTTGCAGTTGGTTCAGGAACCAATAAAGTTCCAATAATGAACAGAGGGTTCAACAAATCGAACCGGGTCAGTGGTTCAACGGAATCAGGTTAGCAGTTCACAGACACGGTTCAACATTTTCAAAACAAATTTAGTTTAGAAGTAAACAGTTTAAATAAACTGACTAAATAGCAGAAATATAGCTGAAAAGTTTCCACAAAGGGTTATAAAAGCCGGTTCCCCAAGCAGTTATACCGAACCATGAGAGCCGAGAAAAAAAACTAAAATTAATATAATAAACTAATCTAAACTAACGTATGAGGTAAAATGAAGTAAATAAAAGCAGCAGTAAGAACAAAAATATAAGAGTACTTATATTCTGTGAGGAACCACAAGGAACGACTGATTTGGGAAAGTCTCCTTGGCGTCCTGACTTGTCAGGTTGAGAAAGAAATCAGATACGTTGAAGGAACGTTGCAGCAGATAAGGGCAGCAGTTTGAATGTTGTGTCACAAGCCAATGATAGTTCTATCATTTGTATATAGTTCCAGTTCTCTGGGTAGCTCTACTTAGGAGGCTGACTGCATATAGTTATGAATATGAAGAATATCTGGGTTAGAAACAGGGTTTCACACCAGGGCAATACAGAGTGAAAGCATCCTCAATTATATTTAAATTAGGGGGATGCAAGAGACAATCATTGTTCATGCATACACTACAGACCGTACCAAAAACAGGTTGAGGGACTTTCCTTTAAGGATCTGGAAAGAAAGCTGTGAATGGAGGAAAGCAATGCCTACAGGCAATTATGGTCAATAGGGAGGCAGTCAATCTGCTTCTGAATGGGAGGCCAAGACAGCACTGTTTTTGCCACCAGGGATCTTTGAATGGGAAACAGGCCAGGTCCGTTACCAGTACAGCAAGTTCAGGAATGGTGGGTCCCAGACAAGATAGTGGAGATCTATAATCAGTAAGAGGAATGGAAATACAGTCCCCTGGACTCAGAGGAGCTTTTAAGCCTGTATCATGCAAAGTGCTAGGGTATAGGAGGTTGAGGCCAGGGCCTTCTTAGATAGCATCACAATACCTACATTCAGAGAACCAGACAGAAGTCCTGGGGGCTCTTTTAACTAAGGTGGCAATTGTCCGAGGGAGGGACACTGAGAGAGCAGGCATATGGTCCTGATGGCTTTAGTGCAGTTTTCCAAGGAATCGGTTGGGAGGGCTGCGTGCTTCATGTTGTGAGGTATCTATTTGTGTGTTACCCAAGCCAGTGAAAGACTGTAGTGGAGTGCTCACGCAACGCCTCGCCTCCTGAACTGCAACATTAAAATTCTAGACAAAGTGTTGGCACAGTGCCTCTAGCAGGCACTACCATAGTTAATGCATCAAGACCAGGGGCAGCTGTCTTATCACAACATGCACAGATTGCTCAGTGTGATGCACTGGAGCACTCAGCATCTGGGTACAAGCAGCTTGTGCTGTCGATGGATATAAGAATGCCTCTGACAGTACAGAATGGGAAGTACCTGTCCCAGGTCCTGGAAGTATTCGGGTTGGGAGAGGGGCATACAGGTAGGGCCAAGTGAAGATGCTCATGTTAGTCCCAGGGCTCGGACACTGGTGCATGGCAGACTCTCTGATGAATGTAGGCTATCTTGAGGCACACGACAGGGTGACCCCCTCCCCCCACCCCGCATTACAGAGGCACTGGCTACAAACGACTAGCTATTATGACTAAAAGTGCTCGAGCCCATAAAGGAAGTGCCGAAAAGTCATAACAGCAGCATAAGATCATGTTGTATGTGGATGATGTGCTCCTGCATGTAGGAACCCATAGGAACTATGTCAGCCTTGCTGCTGGTCATATGTTTGTTTGCTGCCTTCTAGGGTTATAAATTAAATCTGAATGTCAGAGCTAATGGGCACTGGGAAACCTCAGAAAGACTGGGCATGGGACAGCTGGGGTTGCAAGTAGCAGGGAGGTCCCTTATTTACTCAGGTGTACAAGTGGGTAGAGATATACATAGCTTACATGCCCTCAGTTATTAGCCCTGTTTAACAAGGTGCTTGCTGAGCTAGAATGATAAGCGGGCACTCTAATTTCCTGGCTGGGACACATCAATCTTCTTAAAATGAATAAGCTCCCAAGGCTACTGCATTTGCTACAGATGCTCTCCATGGGTCCCACAAAGAGTGGCACCAAAAACTGGAACAGGGATTTTTGAGGTTCATATGGCAGGGGAAACAACCTCAATGGGTCTCCAGTGACTTAAAAGTGGAGTGTAGCAGGGATCTCTAACCTTTCCCCAACAGAGGGCTATCAGATGGTGATTCTGCACATATTCAGCACAGGGTGGCACAAATCAGGTACCCAGGTGGCCAACAGCTACTTATAAAATTGGTTTAACTACCAGATTTTGAAAGTCATTGGCCAGCTTGGCTACTTGTCTACAAAGTGATAACTGAGCCCTTAAAAGGATGGCTACTACAAATATTGCTTTGGCTACTAGATTTTGAAAGCTAGTGGCCAAACTGGCCACCAGCTCACAAACTGATTTGTCCAACCATGATTCAGCACTGGGTAAACAAGAGGAGGCTGCAAACTGGCTAGATTTAGAGGAGCTAGACAGTCAGGGTAGGTCATCAATGTACTCGTCTCTTTGGGGGTGAGAGAAGTTTCTAACTCACTGGTTTTGCATATCCTAACAGTCTGGGATATAGTCAAGAAGTGTACAGGGGCAAGGAAGAAAAACTCTGCTAATCCCCACCACAAGGGATCTTGAGTTCCTACCAGGCCTGGAAGATGGAGGGTCAGGGAGTGGGAAGAAAGCTGCATTCTGTGCCTAGGGGAATCAGTATACAGGTGACACATGCGGTCATTTGGGGAATTACAAGAGAAGCTTCATGTGTCACCCTCCCACCATTTCAGATACTTTCAGGTCAGGGCATTTGGGCAGGCTCAGGAGACACCCAGTGGAGGCCTCACCGCTGGCCTCCTTAGAACAGGCTACATATCTGTCCAGGGAATCTATGGAAGGTCTGGTATCAAAGCCTGCCCAGCAGGACAGAACTTACCTCCCAGACCTTGCCCACAAAGTTTGAGACCAGTGGAAAAGGGACTTGGGTGTGTCTACTGCGGAGGAGAACTGAGCAATAAATACAAGTCCCAATATAAATTCCTACACAGATTGTACTGCCCCACTCAGGGCTACAAATATTTGTTTTGTGGATGGCTGTCCAACGTACAGGTATAATATTTATTTTGACTGTCCCAGTAGAATTTGTACCTGTCCAGCTGATTTTGTTTATTAATTCTACATTTCTGTTTCCAGATACCAGCTAATAATAAATGTGTCCCTGGATGGCACAGTGCCCTGAAAGGCTTAGTAACTTATGGTGCCCATTCTTAAAGGGGCCATAAATAGGGGCTACTAAATACTACCTGGCTGGTACATGGTCATGAAAAGAACTTAAGTGTGCTGCAGTTCACTGCCTTGAAAGGGCAGTTAATTTACTTCCTCCTCCTGTTCAGAGTAGCCCAAACAAGGGCACTTAATTAACTCCCTTATGCTCTGCCCAGACAAGCCGAGCGCTTCTTCTGTTCTGCGAGATTCTCCTACTTAGTAACCCTGGCAAGTCTTTTTTCTTTAACATAGTTTTGCTTCCATTGCTGGCACTGGTGGCAGATATACCTGCCTATCTGCCCCGCCTGCCATGTGACCATCAAAGGCTCTGCTGGGGAGTTTCCAGTTTCCCTTGTGCCCCTCCCCAAGGAAGCCTGCATGAAGGACTAACCTCTAAGCTGGTGATGTGCTGACACATGTCTCAGTCAAGTGTCTAACAGCATTCTCCCCTCCCTACACTACTGTCCTTGCACTGCCACCCAAGCACCCACAGGTGGCAGTGTCAAGGCAGTGTGCAGCCTTCCTCCCCAGAGGAAGAGAGCGCCCCTGGGATGCTCAATCCTCCTCTCCCTAGTCGCACTCCATTGACCTGTACTCATTCCCAAACCCGGGTCACTGGCGCCACGAGTGGTAATGATGACACTGCGCCATAGGGCCCTCTGACAAAGGCTTTTACCCAGCCTCCCACCTCCTGACTCTAGAGCCCTTCCTGCCCTGACAGGGTTTTTAAGTGGCTGTCTTAGCCCATTAAATTCCTCTCCTAATTTCTAAATATCAAGTCATCCCCTCTCTCTGCCTTGACTGCCCTGGAAAGTGCTTTCACATACTGTTCTCAGGCCCTGACAAGGGCTATAAAATTAGCCTTACCAAGGCCCCTCTTCATTAGCAGACAGCCCTGAAAAGGTTTTAATCTGCATTGCTAAAACTGCTGCCTGTTAACAAGAGCTAGTCTTAGTCGTTGCTGCTGCAGGAACAGCACGCAAAGAATTAAAGTGCAGAAAGCAAAGGAAGATGGGCAACTGCTCATGCACAATGACAAGGAACACATCTGCAGTTGACCCAACTGTGACACTGTTTTCATTTCTGCTGCTTGATGAAACCACCAACTACACAGAACAGCCCATCACGGGATGTTGGGTTGAATGGGCATCTCTCAACGTAAGACATCATGATGTTGAGACGCTCAATGCCCAAACTTACAGGTGGCAGCACCTCCTGGGTCTTAGTGCCCATTAATGCTTTTTTCTTGATGCCTGTCCCAGGGACAGGCAGAAAAGAAAATTACTCACCATAGCAATGTTGTTTCTTCTAATGGCGTCTTGCTGTATTCTGACTATATGCAGTTAGCCCCAGCACTTGAACTGCCCTGGAGAGTAAAGGGTTAACTGTATGCAAAGGCATAAACGTTGAGCTCGAGCTCGGTTTTCAGACCTCGGTCTGTGGTACTCTAAGTGTAACGTCAGATTCTTACAAGTACTAAACTAGCTAACTCAAAGGAAGAAATTGTTTCCAAAATTTTGTGCCAAATGGCAAAACAAGCTTTAGGGTCAGAAGACAAGTCGAGAACACCAAAAAGAACACAACAGGTAGTGTTTACCAAAATGCTTAATAAACAAAAAGAAACCCCTAAGAGATGGAGGCATGACCAGTACACTTCTGGGGTGCAGCACTGTGCCTGCCCCACCACATCCCAAAACTACTAGGTTCCAGGAGGAGGCAGGAGGGAGGTCAGAATACAACAAGACTCATTAGAAGAAACATTACCATGATGAGTAATTTTTCTGCAAACAACATGAAGTCTTGCTGTATTCTGACTATAAGCAGACTACCAAGCAGTACCTCGGAGGATGGAGTTAGAGAACTATTTTGGGAACAAGCTCTGCAGCACAGCTGCATGCCAAACCTAGCATCACTTCATGACAGAATGTCCAAAGAGTAATGCTTGGTAAAGGTGTGAACAGATTTCCAGGTACCTGCTTTACATATTTCCACTAATGTTATATCTCTAGCTGCTACGACAGAAGCAGCTGTACCTCTGGTAGAGTGAGCCCTCAGGCCTGAGGGAGGCTCCTTCCCAAGTTCAGAACAGCAGAACTGAATGCAAGAGACAATCTACCTGGCAATAGACTCTCGGTAGCAGGCTTGCCCTTACCCACCTGATCATAAGTGAGAATTAATTGAGAACAATCCTTCCTATGGCTTTAGTATGCTCAATATAGTAACTGAGAGCCCTTTTCACATCTAGACTGTGTAGCCTCCTCAGTGAAAAAGACAGGCAGGGACATAGACTGGTTCAGGTGAAAGTCTGACACCACCTTGGGAAGGAACTTTCTATTGGTACAAAGACCACCTTATCCCTATGAAAGGAAATGAAATTAGGTTCACTGATAAGGTCTGTAGTTCACTGATCCTTCTAGCTGAGGTAATGGCTACCAGAAATACAGTTTTCCAAGTCAAATATTTCAGCTCAGCTGAAGATAAAGGTTCAAAAGGGGCTGCATAAGCTGTACAATACAGATGTTCAGATCCCAGAAAGAGTAGGCTCCCGGAAGGAGGACTGACATGGACCAAGCCTTTGAAGAACTTCTTGAACACTGGATGAGAAGCTAGGAAGAGACCTTACCAGCGAAAGAAAAGCAGACAAAGCTGCCAAGTGTACTTTAAGAGTAGTAGGCCAGAGGCCTAAACTGTTAAGATGCACCAAATAATCCGGGACAGTGGCAATGTCAGCCAGCTCTGGCTTAATATGCCTACTGGAACACCAGAAACAAAACCTCTTCCATTTGAGTTGTATGTCTTTCTAGTGGCAGGTTTCCTGCTAACTTTTAAAATATCCAAGACAGATTACGACAGATGCAAACTTGCATATTCTAGCTCATCAAGAGCCAGGCCCTGAGCCTGAGAGTCTGAAGGTTGGGGTACAGAATTCTCCCTGAGAGGAGGTGAGGAGATTGTAATGCCTGGGAAGACACAAGGGCAGTGATACTGACAGTGACAACAGAAGAGGATACCAAGGCTATCTGGCACAGTCTGGAGCCACCAGAATCACCTTGCAAGGCCGGGACCTAACCTTTAACAGGACCCTGAATATCAGAGTAAAAGGAGGAAATGCATACAGAAACTTGTTCATCCAATCTAGTAGAAGAGCATCCTGGAGAACAGAACCCAGAAGGGTGGTCTGCAGCAATACACAGGAGTTGATGACTGTCTGGTGCTGCAAAGAGATCTATCTCTGGGGTGCCCATCGAGGAAGAAGACTTGAAGAATGACAGGGCTCAGGGTCCATCGTGGGGACCCCGAGAAATTCTACTGAGAGCATCTGCCAGAATGTTGTCCTTCCCTGGGAGGTGCACAGCCACCAGAGAAACCTGAAGGAATAAGCTAGAGACCAAATTTTCATGGCCTCTGTGCACAGACCGAGGACAGAGTGCCTCTGTTTGTTGATGTACCATATGGTTGTGGTATTGTCCTTTCTGATCTGTATCACTTTCCGTAGACAACTGCTGAGAATGTCTGAAGAGCCATAAAGACAACTCTTAATTCAAGAAGATTTATGTGCAGAAAGGACTCATGGTGTGACCAAGTTCCTGAGCTATGAGATGATCTAGGTGGGCTCCCACGCTTAGAAGAGAGGTGCCGTGGTGAGAACCACAGAAGGGACCAGACTGATAAAGGGCACCCTTGTCAGAGGTTGTCCTCGTCCAACCATCACTGAAGGGCCTGGACCAGGTTTGGAGACTGGAACCAGTCTGGAGAGGGTCCTTTTCTGAGACCAGAAAGATCTGAGACGAAACTGAATATCTCTCATTTGAAATCTTGCTCCTGAACCACTGCTGTGGAAGCTGCCATGTGTCCCAGCAGCTGTAGAAAGTGTCTGGCTGGACGAGACACCAGAGGATGAAAAGAGGAGACCAGAGTGACCAGAGACTGAACCCTTGAGAGTGGAAGAAATGCTCTTGCTTGAACCATATCTATTTCCACTCCTATGAAGGTGAGAAGCTGGGCTGGCTCTAGAACAGACTCTCTAAGTTCAGAATGAAGCCCAAGATGAGAAGGTCCCAACCAATTATACCACTTATAGTACTGCAAGTTAATTTCCCAGGATGAAACTTTTGCTCCTATTCATATGGATAATGCCTTTTCCACCTGGAGACAGATGAGATTATCTCATGTCTTCCAGTTTCTTTTCCCTAAGGATTCTTCCCTTTAAAAAACTACAATCTCAATGTAGCCTTGGGACTCAGATTTATTTAGATATTTCCAAGTCCATAACCATATACTGCGAAAACAGAGGCCTTCAGGTTAAAATGCCCTCCTCTTCCTGATTTATTAAAAGTATTTATTGAAGCTATCGAGGAAATCTGGGGACTCACATTATAGGACAACTTTACAGGTGGCTGAGAGTGAGCAGTTAGAATCCACGGCTTCAATCTTGCAAGAATGGAATAGATTTGTCTCTAGAGGTTTCTCTTGAGGCTTGGCTGGGATCGGTACTACAAGCTATAAAGATTACATCATCTCCCTTAGAGGGAATTTGGTTGGAAGTACCATTCAGGGCTCCAGTGATTCTCCTAAAGTTTCTACCAGAAAAATACGGGACATGCTGGAGAGAGTGGGTGTCTAGGCCTCATTGGTCATGTGTCTGGCTGTGCCTTTTGTTGATGCCCTTTGTCTCTCTCTTCAGATGGAACTTTCTAGGTATTCAATGAGCCGGTGGAGTTAACGGCCTAACAAATTATACTAGGATCTTTCCAGACCACTACCCCCATGGTACAAGACACTCCTTCTGGTCTGCCTTTGGCAACTAAAAAGTTATAACTCGTAGGTGGATGTCAACTCTGATTCCTACGGTCCAAGAATGGAGAATTACCATGTCTGATATATACTGTTCTGAAAGTCTCAATGCTAAAATACAAAATAATCCATCTTACCTGTTGAAATGGCAGCAGTGGGTTCTTCACCAATAAACGGTGGACCCCACCTTCTGCCCATAATTCTCCCCTTATTGTGGATTGTCATACCTGAGTTTCTCACCTAGCAGGTAAAGAGGTGGGGGGTTAGAGAGGGTCAAATTTACTTGGATTTCCTCTTATACTTCACCTATATTATGAGGGAAGGAAATCACAAATACACCCTTTATACATTGGTGATTATTTGATACCTTTTAAAGCTATAGGATTAATCCCTTCTTGACATTATTAACTCAGGTGCAACATGGAGATGGACTACTATTATATATCACTACCTGGTGTATTGATCTCATAGGACAAAGTTTTTTACCCTCAGAGATTAATGATTCTGCTGCAAAATAATGCTACCACTGTAAACATTTATAAATTAACTGCAACCCTTTTCTTACTTGCAATGTGTGTAATGAAAACTTTAATAAAAAAAAAAAAAAAAAAAATGAAGCCCAAGGATTCTAGAAGTTTTCAGGTGACCTCTAAAGCTGACTTGACTTGGTCTGAGGATTGGCCCACTAGAAGCCAGTCATCCAGATATGGGAACAGAAGGATGCCCTGCCTCCTGAGGAATGCCACCACCACTGCGAGACACTTAGTGAACACCCTTGGAGCAGATGTGAGGCAGAAAGGCATGGCCCTGAACTGGTAATGGCCTGAGGGCAACTCAACCTGAAGTACTTTCTGTGGGATTGTCTAATAGGAATGTGGAAGAAGGCATCTTTGAGATCCAGGAAGCTAGCCAGTCTCCAGGTCTCAGAGAAGGAAGAAAAATTACTCACCTCAGTAATGTTGTTTCTTCTAATGGAGTCTTGCTGTATTCTGACAATAGCAATGAGTCCCAACCTTCGAACTGCCCCGGAGATGAAAGAGTTAACTTTCCATGCCAGGCATGGAACGCTGAGCTCGAGCCTGTTGAGACTCTGTCTGCTGCTGTTTAAACTCAAACCCAGATCTTTACGAGCTAAACTCACTAAGGTCCTGTGTGGAAGCTGTAAACCTACACTAGCCAACTGGCTACTAAACATAAAACAGATTTTTGGTCCCAAAACAAAGACTCAAGTCAGGAGACCCAAAAATGAAGAAACACAACACCCACTCACCCAAAGAAAAGGGTGAAAACAAGGTGGGGCACCTCCTGAGTGCCAATACTGCCACTGCCCACCCACATCCCAAAAACAGAGGTTCTGAGAGGGGAAGGAGGTAGTCAGAATACAGCAAGACTCCATTAGAAGAAACAACATTACTAAGGTGAGTAATTTTTCTTCAAACAACATGAAGTCTTGCTGTATTCTGACAATAGCAGACTACCAAGCAGTACCTCCATGGAGGAGGACAGAACCTACTTAGGAAATAGACTCTGAAGCACAGCTGTGCCAAACCGAGCATCATTCCTAGCTTGGATATCCAGGGAGTAATGCTTGGTAAAAGTGTGAACTGTTTCCAGGTAGCTGCTTGACATATCTCTAGAATAGGAATATCCCTGGCAGCAGCCAGGCAAGCAGCTGTACCTCTGGTAGAGCGAGCCCCTCAGGCCTGAGGGTGGAACCTTACCAGTTTTTCATACAAAATTGAATACAAGAGACAATCCACCTGGCAATGGATCTTTTAGTGGCAGGTTTCCTTTACTAACCTCACCATAAGTGAGGAACAGTTGGAGAAGTCACACCTGTGACCCTTGAGTACGTTCTATGTAGTAGCTAAGGGCTCTTTTCACATCTAAACTGTGCAGCCTCCTCTCACCAGAGGAGGAATGGTCAGTGAAGCACACAGGAAGAGACATAGATTGGTTAAGGTGGAATCTGAAACCACCTTGAACAAAACTTCCTGTTAGTCCTGAGGACTACCTTATCTCTATGGAAGGAGATAAAAATCAGGCTCCACTGACAGGGCTTGTAACTCACTTATCGTCTGGCAGAGTGATGGCTACCAGGAACACAGTTTTCCAAGTCAAGTACTTAAGCTCTGCTGAAGACAAAGGCTCAAAGGGGTTGCAAAAGCTGAGCAATGCAAGCGTTAAAGGTCCCAAGCAGGGCAGAGTCCTGAATGGAGGGTTGGTATGAAGCAATCCCTTGAAAACTTGGAAAATACAGGGTGAGCTGAAAGAGAAGAGGGCTTACCTGCTGAAATGAAAGCAGAAACAGCTGCCAGATGCACCTTTAGTGTAGCTGATCTAAGCCCAAGCTATTCAAATGGACCATATAATCAAGGACTGTGGGCAGATCAGCAGACTCTGGGGAAATATGCTTCCCAGAGCACCATATGGAAAATCTTTTCCACTTGGAATTATAAGTAGTCCTGGTGGAAGGTTTCCTAGAAGCCTTCAGAATATCCATTACACCTTGGGAGAGGTGTAAATCAGCAAACTCTAACTCTTCAAGAGCCAGGCCTTGAGATTGAGAGATTTGAGATCTGGTACCAACCTTCCCTGATCACAGGTTAACAGGTTGTAATTCCTGGGAAGAGACAGAGGAAGATGGCCTGCTAAGGACAACAGGAGAGGATACCAGGGCTGTCTAGCCCAGTCTGGAGCAATCAGGATCACCTTGCAGGGTTGAGACCTGATTTTCACTAGCACTTTGAACAGGAGAGGGAAGGGAAAAAGCATACAGGAACTTCCCTTCCCAACTGAGAACTAAGGCATCCAGGGGACTGAGCCCAACACTGGGGCCTGCAGCAAAAAGGGAAGTTGGTGATTGTCTGGGGCTGCAAAAGATCAATCTGTGGGTGCCCCATCTGGAGAATATCACCTCCAAGACCAGGGGATCCAGTGACCATTCGTGATGGCCCTGAGATATCCTGCTGAAAGCATCTGCCAGGACATTGTCCTTGCCTGGGAGGTGTACTGCTGTGAGGGAGGTGTTCAGGGAATAAGCCAGAGACTACAACTTCATTGCTTCTGTGCACAAGGCCGTAAACCAAGTGCATCCTTGCTTTGTTGATGTACCACATTGTGGTGGTATTGTCTGTTCTGACCTGAATAACTTTGTTCTGAATAGATTTGGAAAAGCTTGAAGTGCTAGAAATACTGCTCTGAGTTCCAACAGATTGATGTGAAGCAGAGATTCCTGAGGGACCACAACCCCTGGGTGGTCAGGTCGCCAAGTGAGCCCCCACCCCAAGAGGGAGGCATCTGGTAAGGATTAAAGAGTGGGACTGAGTGACAAAGGGAACTCCCTGTCTTTGATTGTTCTGATCCTGCCACCACTGTAAGGCCTGGATCAGGGTTCGAGTCAATGGGATCAATTTGGTCAGAGGGTCCTTCTTTTGAGACCAAAAGGCTCTCAAATGGAACTGAATGTCCCTCATCTGAAATCTTGCTCCCTGCGCCACTGCTGTGGAAGCAGCCATGTGCCCAGGAGCTGCAGAAAATGCCTTGCTGGTCGAGACACCTGCAGGGTGAATGAGGAGGCCAGTGTGATAAGGGTCCTTGCCCTGTCCAGGGAAGGAAAGCTCTGGCCTTTTCTGTATCTAGCTCTGTGCCTATAAAGGTGAGGAGCTGAACAGGCTCTAGAACTGACTTTGAAAGATTCAGAAGGAAACCCAAAGAGGTGAGCCGTTGCTGAGTTATCTGTAGGTGTAACTTGACGGTCTGGAGACTGGCCTACTATGAGCCAGTCGTCCACAGATATGGGAAGATGGCAATCCTTTGCCTTCTCAGAGAAGCAACTACTGCTGCCAGGCATTTTGTAAACACCTTTGGGGCAGAGGTTAGAACCAAGGGCATTGCTCTGAACTGGTAATGGCCTGAGGGCAGCTCGAACCTGAGGTACTTTCAATGGAAGCTTCTTGATGAGAATATGGAAGTAGGCATCCTGAGGTCCAGGGAAACTAGCCAGTCCCCTGGCCTTAGAGAGGGTAGAATTATTCCCAGAGTCACCATTTTGAATTTTGGTTTTAAAAGGTGCTTGTTTAAGTATCTGAGATCCAGGATGGGCCACCATTCTCCTGTCTTTTGGGGTAAGAAAGTACCTGAGTACAATCCTTTGCCCTGGTGTAGGGGTGGAACCCTTTCCACAGCTCTGAGAGCCAGGAGGGAAGAGAACTCTGCCTCTAGGGCAAGTGCCTCTGAGGGATTTGCAGGTGGAAAGGATCCGATTCTCAGCTTTGGAACATTTTTAAGCTGAGAACCAGTCCCTGGCTTACTACTTCCAGGACCCACTTGTCTGATGTTGGAGACTCCCAGTCCTGGACAAAGTAAGCCAGCCTGCCCCCTACAGGTAGTGGAGAATCGGCCCTGGCAAACCCATCAGGGTGCCTGTTTGGCAGGGGTTTTGGCTGAGGGGTGGAAGCAGGTCTGCTTGTACCCCTTCTGCCTCTCCCTCTAAGAACCCCCTCTGAGCATAGGCAGAAGAGGAGGCCTGGCTTGGTAGAAAGGCCATGAAAAGGCCTGCCCCTGCCCCTGGAGATGCTGCTCTGAGGAGTGGCCTGCCTTTCTGGCCTGTGCACTCCCTATAGGTGGTCCTATATTCGTCCATTTTTTTCATGTAATTCTCTGTTTGCTCCCCAAACAGAGAATTACCTAACAGGAAAATCCATGGCCTCAGTCTGGGTATCCTGTGATAGGCTAGTACATCCGAGCCAAGCCATTCTACAAGTGCCACAGATGTAGCCATGACTCTAGATGACACATCATTGGAGTCCACTGCAGCATGGAATTGCACCTTGGATGCCTCAATACTATCAGCAGCCACCTGCTCCAGCTCCTTGGCAAGCTGGCCAGGGACCTGTTTTGCTAAAGCCATGACAGTGCCCCATCTGGATTTTGATACCTAGCAGTATAGGCCATATAGTTGGCTGCCATGTACTGTTTCTTTGCCATGGCATCAATCCTCCTGGAGTCCTTGTCTGGGGTGTGAAGCCAAGGAATATTTGCCTTATCACAGGCTGCAGCCTGCACTACCCCAGCATGGCTGCATTGTTGAGTAAGGAACTCCGTATCTGAGCTGACAATGTATACCTCTTGTCCATTCTTTTATCCACAGGAGGTATAGTATTAGGAGTCTTTAAAATCTTAAGTGTCTGTTTCCCAAAAGATTTGTAAGGGAATAGACAGCCTCCTAGACTCTGGGATATCCATCATTTCCACATAGTCAGGCTCCTCCTGGTCATCCACAGCTTCTTCCATAGGAAGCTGGAGGGTTCAGCCACTTTTATAAAACATGAAATGGGAGGGGACTCAGAAAGCCTAGGAGGAGACACTCTGAAGGTCTGTCTGGGGAGATGTCGGGTCAATGGCACATCTAGACTTTCAAAATCACATTCACTTTCCTCATACTCCTCTTCCTCCTCCTCCTCGGTTCATAATATTCCTCTAAATCATAATCTTGAACCGTGGAACCGCCGAACGCGCCTCCCTGATGGTGCCGTTCGATGGAACCGCAGAAGCGACTGCACAATTTTATCGCTTTGGCTATTTCTTCAGCGGTTGGATAAGAAAGTTTTGGATCCACACCAGCTGATTTTCCTTTCTTGTTCTCTTAGCTGAACTGACTCCTCAGAATCGGCTCTCTTTGCCCAAAGAAGTCTCGCCCTGGTCAGAGGGCACTCCTTCTAGTTCGGTTTGAACTGAACCGGACTGGCCATCTGGTTCAGCGGACTTTTGGCCTCCCTTTCCTGAGCCTACCAACTCTCTTTTCTGGGTAGCTGCAGGAAAATTTTTACAAATCTGGCAGTCTGCATTGAGGTGGTCAAACCCCAGACAATAAACACAGGTGGTGTGGGGTCCAGCCTTAGCAAAGACTTCCCCACACACACTGCGGTGTTGAAACCCAGTGGGCCCGGTTTTCTTTGGGTTTCTCAGACATTGTGCCAGTCCTAACCAAACTTACCCTTGTAATGGCAATCCTTGAAGCAAGACCCTCTTATCAGTTCCTGACACCGTGTTACGGGTGTGGAAAAAGCGTAATAAAAACTGGGTTTTTAGAACCGATAAGAACAGATAACCACACACTAAAAGTACAGATAAAGATTTTTAACAACTTGATCAGTTCAAACCGAACCGATGAACCGTTTACAAGTTCCACACAGAATAGAAAATAATATAAACCTATCTAGTACTCACAAATACCACAGACAGAGACTGAACGACAGGTTATGGTTTAAATTGATTCGAAAACCGAGAAAAGCGGTACTTTAACTGACTAAACTGAACCGGCAGAAGGAGAACCTTCGGGCTACTGTTCAGTGAGGCAGAGGTAAAGAATCTGACGGTTTGAGTTTAAACAGCAACAGACAGAGTCTCAAACGAGCTCAAGCTCAGCGTTCCATGCCTGGCATGGAAAGTTAACTCTTTCATCTCCAGGGCAGTTCGAAGGTTGGGACTCACTGCTATTGTCAGAACACAGCAAGACTTCATGTTGTTTGAATTACTCCCAGAGTCACCATTTTGAACTTTGGTTTTGTCAAATGCTTGTTCAGGTACCTTAAATCCAATGGGTCGCCACTCCCTGTCTTTTTGGGGGTAAGGAAGTATCTTGAATACAGTCCTTTTCCCTGTGACAAAAAGGTACCTTCTCTGCTTGCAGAAGAGAGAGACTTCTGCCTCTAGGGCCTTTGTCTCCAAGGGAGGGAGGACCAAAGACTTTGCTCTCACTTTTGGGAACCTTTGGAAGCTGAGAGAAGTCCCTGGCTCACTACTTCCAGGACCCATTTGTCTGAAGTAACAGACCCCAGGCCTGGGAGTAGTGAGCCAGCCCACCTACTGGGATTAGGAGGTGACCCTGACTGACACTGGACTACTTATTATATATCACTATCTGGTGTGCTGATGTCATAGGACAAACGTTTTTACCCTCAGATTAATGATTCTGCTGCAAAAATAATGCTACCATTGTAAACATTTATAAATTAACTGTAACCCTTTTCTTACTTGCAATATGTATGCAAAACTTTTAATACAAAAAAAAAAAAAAAAAAAAAAGAATGAAGCCAAGGATTCTAGAAGTTTTAGGTGACCTCTAAAGCTGACTTGACTTTTGGAGCTGCTGTGAACGGGACGATCAGCGGTGGGAAGGAGAGCAGAGGACCACATCGGTGGTCACAGGAGTCCAGGAGGCCGAGGAAGTTGCATCGGGCGGCAGAGGAACCATCGGAGGCCGCCGCTTCAGTGCAAGGACCGGTGGGGCAACCAGCCTAAGTGCGATTTCTCGAAAGCAACTGGGCTATAAAGGCCATTAGCCCAGTTGCAAAGAGCCACAGAGGATTTTCCTTCCACACCACTAACCTCGCCCCGACCTCATTAAATAGGTGGAGGGGTGAAGCCTGGAAGGAAAGGCTGTGAATGGTAGCCTGGACTACTGTGGGTGTCCTGGATTGCTGCTGATGCTGACTGGAGCTGGAGGAGCACCAAGTAGAGTGGGTGAGTGAGGACTGAAAATATTGAACAGTGACTATCTGAGGATGAAAGGCATGGTGTGGTGCCCGATACTGAGCTGTGCTGTTTTAAAATGCTACTGAACTTGGGTGGGAGGCAAAATAGGATACTGGTAGGCTTGGGCACCATAAGGTACATGCTAGCCACATACGGAGGTGGGTTTGAGAGTCATAAACCAGGAAATTGCCGACAATACTGTGTATACTGTTTTAACTGCTGATCATAGTACTGCTCTTCGATAGTACTGCCTTATATGTTACCTGATAATGCCGATTATATAGTGCTGAGGAGCTTTTGGAACCTGTCAAAGGGAGATCTGTGTTTAAACAGCTGCTCCAAGTGAGGTGGGCAAAAGCTATTGGGCTGCAAGTGGCTTGGCCTGCTCACACCAAAATGAGGGGGATCCGGGGCAGATCAGGGCAGGGTGATTGGGTGTTGGGTGCAGGGCAGCAATAATCCTAAAGTGGGCATGGAAGAACGGAGGGTGCCCAGTGTGCTCCCAGCTGGTAGGACTTAGGGCGAGGTAGTGGGGATCAGAAGAGAGCTAGAAGACATGAGGGGAGTGGGGGTTGGGAGGAAATCTGTCCCAGGGAGGTTGGAGAGGCCACCAGCATACCCCAGGGTACGGTGGTAGAACGGGCCCCATGGTGACACAGCGGAGGGAAGGGCGCTTACATAACTCAGAAGGGGTAGGGCGATTACAAGAAACAATGGATAACACCCCACAGGAGGGGACCGCCAGAGGGAGAAAAAGAGGTGGAGGAGCAGGTGACAACACAGGGGCAGGCATTACCCTTAGCAACAGATACACCATGCTCTACCCAGGAGAAGAGGGAGTTGGGGAGGGTGAGCAGGACAGAGAAAAATTGGTTGGGCCACTGGTAGGGGAGGAAGGAGTAGAGGGTAAATGCAACTGAGAGAAGAGGGCAGTCAGGGAGAGGGGACCAGTGAGACGAGGGGGTGGAAGGTGGGGAGGGACGGGGGCGGGGCTGAGCAGACACCCAGGCTGGGGAGGCAGACAAGGGAGGGCGGTGGTAGCAGGCACCTAGAGGGGCTAGGAGAGGGTATCTGCCGAGAGGGAAGGGAGGAGGTAGGTAGGAAAATTATGCCGAAGGGAGGGGGAGATAAGATCAGAGGGGGAGGGGAGGCAGGGAGGGCAGGTGGAGGGGAGCTGTGGCTCTGGCCCTAAAAGGAGGCTGGGGATTCGGGAGGAGGCAGCTGTGCTGGTCAGGAGGTTGGGGAGGGAAGAGTAAACCGGAAGTCTGATGCAGAAGGAAGAGACAGTAGGTCACGACAGACTAGTAAATCCAGGACAAATGGGGGTCTGAAGGATAAGCTGGAAGGAAGAAAACAGGAAGAGCCTGGAAGGGGTCAAAAGGGCCAGTAAGGGGGGTAAAGGTGATCATGCTGGGGAATTCCATGACCAGGGCATCCAGTGGGAAGGAGTAGGGAAGGTACAAACAGTAAAGTAAGGTTAAATGTAACCCAGGACTGTCCATTCACAAGGCCAAATTCCAGCTATATTCCTTAGCTTTGAATGCGGGACACCCTGATTCCTGGTAAACCTGGGCACAAATGACTTGGATAGGAACAGTGAACTGGAAATCGAGGCGAGGTTTCGAGCTGGCCAGGGTCTGCCATTCTACTGGGAGTTCAATCATTCTCAGAAATCCTGCTGGTGCCTAGGCACGGGGAGGCCAAGCACAAACTAAGAAGTGTAAATCAGTGGCTCAAGGAATGGTGCAAGGAGGAAGGGTCTGGACTGGTGGTGGACTGGGGACACATGGGAAGATAAGGAG
Source organism: Neoceratodus forsteri (assembly GCA_016271365.2). Lineage (NCBI taxonomy): Eukaryota > Metazoa > Chordata > Ceratodontiformes > Ceratodontidae > Neoceratodus > Neoceratodus forsteri. Next base: position 568,382 of record CM028136.1, read on the forward strand.
TTATATGCTAAGGACAAGCTACATCTTAACCTGGAGAGGAAGGAAATCCTAAAGCTGAAGCCATGGAATTCATAAACGAAAGTGGGTTTAAACTTGTAAAGGGGGAGGGTGCAGGACTGAGACAGGAGGACTGACCGTGGTACCTGGTCTAGGAGGCAAATAAGGGCAGGGACCCAATGGACACAATGCAAGAGCTACTGAGGAGGGATCAAATAGGGAGGCATGAGGACCAAACAGCTGTGCAGGGAGGGGGGTGGAGGACAGTCCTGGTAAACGTCAGGAGTATGGGCAACAAAATGCCCGAGCTACAGGCGATGCTGACGAAAGGATCAGCGGATGTGGCAGCGTTACGGAAACATGGGCCACCCAAAGAATGACTGGGATCTAAATTTGGAGGACTATAAAATATTCAGGAGGGATAGAGAAGTGGGTAGAGAAGGAGGTGTAGCACTGATAGTCAGGGATGGGATAATGGTAAGTGGAGTAGAAGAGGCAGGGGGAGTGGAAGCTATCGGTAACCCTAAAATCGGGAGGAAAAGATTAAAAGTGGGGTGGTTTACAGACCACCCACACTGGATCAGGATCTAGAAGGAAATGGTAGAACACATCAAGGCACACTGTGACCGGGGAAAGGTAAGGTGGTGGTCATGAGGGACCTGAATATGCGGGGCAGACTGGGACACCATGACATCAGCGGTGACCAGGGACCAGAGGCTGATGGATGTGTTTCAGGATGCCTTCTGGTCCAACAGGTGGGGAGCCTACTGAGAATACTGGATGTTGTTCTTGCAGACAGCGACCGGATAAGGGATCTGGAGGTGGGTAGCTGCTGGTAGGAGGGGACCATGACACAGTCTGGTTTATGATGTGTGCCTGGTGGGGGACCACTCAAACACAGTGGTAATGGATTTCAGGGGGGCGGATTTTCACGACATGGGCAGGATACTGAGGGGGGAGCTGAGCCAGATCAGGACAGACATGGATGTGATAGTTTATGGAGGCCATTAAAAAGGACACAGGAGGCCATGTTTGTGCAAGGGTAAGGAGCAAAATGGCAGGGCCAACAAGCCGTGCTGGTGGACCAGGAGGTGCAAGAGGCGGTGAGAGGTAAGAAGGCGCCACACATGTTTTAAGCATACCAGGGGAGTGGGAGAAAGGGGAATACAAGCTGGCGGCTAGAAGGGTCACACAAGGGTGCTGAGGGGATCAAAGGCGGGGATGGAGTACAACCTGGCTAAGGAATATGGGGTTACAGATACATAAGGGGAAAAGAGGAAGGGAGGGCACAGATCCCCAGGATTAGGACCAGGTGGATGGCCCCAGGAAGCGGAGACAGGCAGAGGTACTAAATAAGTACTCTGCCTCGGTTTTAGGAGAGAGACATGGCCTACATTGGATCAGGAAAGGGGGGCTGAGAGGATAGGGCACAGGAGGACGAGAGGATCGAGAAGAGGCCGGGCACCAGGCGGGCCAGGTCCGAAGAGAGGACGGGCTTTTTCTGAAGAGAGGACTAGGGAGGGGAAATCACAGAAGACAGCGTGAGGAGGTCCTACGGGCACTGAAAACTGACAAGGCACCAGGACCGATGGGCTGCATCCAAGGGTACTGAAGAATGGCGGACAAACTAGCAGCTCCACTAGCTGGGTTGTTCAATGCTTCTCCAGACAGGAAGGGTGCCCCAGGATTGGAGGGTGGCTCATGGTGCCCATCCGCAAGGGGCGCAAGGAGGAGATGGGGAATTACAGGCCTGTCAGCCTAACGTCAGTGGTAGGCAAGCTAATGGAGGATTCATCAAAGGGATGCTCGGAGGCAACTGAAAAGCTAGGATGCATGGATGATAAGCAATATGGTTTCACCCCAGAAATCGTGTCAGACCAACCTCATACATTTCTATGACTGGGTGACAGGGACCCTGGACAGAGTCCAGTGGACGTCTTATATCTGACTTTAGTAAAGGCTCGACCTGTTCTCCACCGCGGGGTGTGCTGCGTTGGGGAGATGGGGAGGAAGACAGTTGCTTAGATGGGTGGGAAACTGGCTGACAGATAGAACAGAGAGGGTGGTGGTAAGAGGAACTGTCTCCTCTCCTAGGAAGGTCGTCAGTGGGGTGCCACAGGGGCCAGTACTGGGGCCACTCCTTTTCAACGACCTAAGTCTCGATATAGGGACAGGAGTTAGGAGTAAGATGAGTCTTTTCATGGACAACTCTAAGCTGAGCATTGGCGGCGGAGAGGAAACAAGGGTGGCAGTTCAGGAGGGATCTGGACACCCTGGAGGACTGGGCAAGGAGGTGGGGCTTAGGTTTAACCGAGAAGTGTAGGGTGTTGCATCTGGAGGTCAGAAACCCAGGGCATGTTTATACCTTTGGAGGGGTTCCACGGCAGGCCACTACGGGAGAAAGGGACATCGGAGTGGTGGTAGACACAAAATGAACAGCAGTGAGAACTGCAGAAGAACGGCAGCAAAGGCAACAAGTTGCCGGGCTGCTTACCGAGGAATAACATCCAGGAGGAGTGGAGTGATCCTACCCCTGCACAATGCCCTGGTTAGTGTTGTGTGTAGTGAGTGTTGCGTGCAATTCTGGAGGCTATGCCTTAAGAAGGACATAGTACTGTTGGACAGGGTCCAGAGGAGGGCAACTAGGATGATCCGGGGCATGTGGGATAGGACCCTCAGAGGACAGGCTGCAAGCCCTTGGGCTGTGATCACTGGAGGAGAGGAGAGGAGAGATAGGGGGACATGATTGAAGTTTTCAAATATGTAAAAGGATTAACAAGGGTGGAACAAATGAAATGTTCAGGGCTCAAGAAAAAGGGCAAAACCAGGGGCATAAATGGAAACTGAGGGAGGAACCTATAGGAGAACGAGAAGGCATTACTTCACAGAGAGGTGGTGGAGCCATGGAATGCATTACCCGGGAGCCTGGTCGAGCAAGACAGTGGAGGGCTTCAAGAAGGTGGGATAGATGCATGGGGTACTGAAGCCAAGACTGACCCTCATGGGGGGCGAGGGGAGCGCTCATAAGGGCTGGATACTAAGCAGACAAGAAAGACCGACAGGCCTATTAGGCTGGCTTTTAGTATGTTAGTATAGTTAGATTGCCTGAGGCCCAAAGATGATGTCATACTGCTTTCTTGCCATGGCATCAACTTTCCTGGAATCCTTATCTGGGGTGAGATGCCAAGGAATATTAGCCTTGTCACAGGCTGCAGTTTGCACACTACCAACATGGCTGCTATGAGAAGAAAGGAATTCCGTTCCAGGACCTGACAGAGCATACCTCCTGTCCTCCATTCTTTTTCCACAGGAGGAATGGATGTAGGAAATTGTAGAATTTTCTATGTCTGTTTCCCAAGGATTTGTGTAAAGGACAGACACCCTCTTAGACTCTGGGACATCCATCATGTCCAGATAGTCAGGTTCTTCCTGATCCTGTTCAGCCTCTTCCATAGGAAGCTGAAAGTCTCAGCCACTTTCTTACAAAACAAGAAATGGGATGGTGACTCAGAAATCCTGGGAGGAGAAGCCCGAGAAGGCCTGTCTGGGGAGATGTCAGGCTCATACTGGCTCATCTAGGCCCTCACATTGCTCCTCTTCGTAATCTTCATCCTCTCCCAATCACCCTCATAGTATGCCTCAGGATCCAATCCCAAACAAGTCCTCGGACCTAACCGATCGACTCTGAACCGAGACGGGTTCAGTCAGAACCAGGCAAGGTGACTGTACAACTGAAATCGCTTTGCTATTTCATCAGCGGTCGAACATGGGAAGCCGAATCCGAACCAGTGATTTTTTTCTCTTTTACCTGGACCGATTCCTAGCAGAATCGGCTCTGCTAGTCTTCTAAGAGAGCATCGCCCAGGTCAGTAGGCACCTCCTCAGGCTCGGACGCAACCGAACCGGGCTGGCCATCTGAGCCGGACTTCTCAGCCTCCTCTCCTTAGCCTACTCAAACATTTTTCCAGAGTAGCTTTGGAAAGTTTTACATATTTGGCAGTCTTCTTTGAGGTGGTCAAACACCAGACAATACACACATATGAGGTGAGGGTCGGTCTTAGCAAAGACTTCCTTACACTCAGTACAGTGCTGAAACCCAGTGGGTCCGGTTTTCTTTTGGGTTTCTCAGACATGCCTTACAAAATAAAGTCACTCAAAAACAGCAGTTAAGCCAGGTGACTGTAACTTATCGGTCCCCAACTGTGTCATGGGTCGGTTAAAAAATCTAAAGTCGATTTTTTAGGAACTGATAAGTATTGGAAAAACCACACAAATACAAAGTATACAGAAAATACAGAATAGGTTTCAGTTCCAAACTGGATCGACCGACAAAGAACCGAAAATAAAAACAATTTCTTCTGAAAATTACCACTACCTATACTACCACTTACTGGCACGAGACAGAGGCAAAATACCGATTTTCTACCAAACAGGTTGACAGAAGCTGACCGATTTGAACTTACCAAACGTGTTTGGATTAACGAAGAGTGTGAATCCAGCCTAAAACGCAGAGCACTAAGGAGGAACCTGAGCTTCCAAGCGGTAAGGAAGACCTAGGCGTCATGGGCGGAGCCAAGAGTTTTACCACCGGGTGGGTGGGAGGAGTCAGCTTGAAGACCTTCTGGCAACATTTAAAGCGGCAAGGAACCTGCCGATAAGTGTGGATTGAACAACATAGCCACGTCCCTAGAACTGATGGTTACACTTGAGTACCACAGACAGAGGTTTGAAAACAGCTCGAGCTCAACGTTCTATGCCTTTGCATAGAGTTAACCTTTACTCTCCAGGGCAGTTCAAGTGCTGGGGCTAACTGAATATAGTCAGAATACAGCAAGGCGTCATGTTGTTTGAAATTAAACCAACTGTCCTGGTGAAAACTGGGTGTCTGGACAGGCAGACAGGTGGTTATTCGACCCCTGGTCCCCCTACTGTGGTGCACCGTTTTAACTCTACCATTTCCCTGAACTGTGTCAGGCGGAAGGTTGCCTTGGGAACATATAAGCAAGCATATAAGCATTACTTTTGGGAGTGTCGCGCCCCATCTCTTCTGGGAAGAACCAGTCTGGGATCAGACCACCTTGATGGGTCACCCAGTGCTGCATGCCCTTGGGCATGGGTACTTAGAAGAAAGGGGGGGATCACTGGCCCACCAGTGTTGGGTATGGGTCTCTGCATGTCACTCCATTAACTCAGTGGAAGACCCAGCATCTTCAAGCCTTCTCCTTTGAAAAGCTCACCTACACCCTGAGGGAGACAGGAGGTATTCCTTAAGAGCTGGGAAAATACATAGATTACCTGCCACCAGCCAAAGCTGCCACTCATGCAGGGCCTCATCTAGTGACCCCAATACCTGGGTCTGAGCAGACATGGGCCAATAGTAGCAGATATCCTCCAGGGCTGACACGGCACTACCTATGCCCTCACCAGATATCAAATATGCTTGTCAGTTGATTTTCTAGTTGTGAATAGACTTACTGTAATATGGAATGAACTGTCCTATCTCCTATATGTTTTGTCCAAGTTTGCCGACCTAGTGTATTGTACCTGTTATCTTTTAATGACTAATGGCCTGATCACATGACTTCTGCCAACAGATTTCTAACTCCCAAGTTTCCCATTTGCAGGTTATAGGACGCAGACACTAGAGGGACTTACATCTTCCTGACTCATACCTTCAATCTCCCATTCTTCTCGATAATATTGACTCTCCCTATCTCCCAGCCCCTCTACTACTCCCTAGGCTAACCTCATCTGCTACTCCCAACAGTCAGTGCAAATAAGCTCTACCCTCGGACCTCCCATTTCTCCTCCTCCCCAGCCTCTCACTACTCTCCCTTGCAGTGTCATTCCTCCAACCACCACCAGGAGTCGCTGTTGTGCTCCTGGTTTTGCCACTCCAGCCCACTGAAGGGCTGCCCTGCGACTCCACTCCCAGTCACCTCTGGGTCTCCGAGCAGTACCTCCAACCAGGATTTGAACCTGGTACTTTCTGCACTAGAGTCAGTCACTCTACCACTGAGCACCGGAGACCTCCACAATGATGTGTCAATGTGCCCCACTTATACCGCCCTGGGCCACTGCCCCATTGATACTGCTAACTGGCCACCCCTTTCACACTGTTTACCCAGATTCCTCCTGATTGCTCTCTCTATCCTCATGCTTTGGTCCCCTTGCCCCTCCTGAGGGCCACCCCCCACCTCCCACTTTCACAAGCCACCATCGACTGCCACCCACCCTATCATGGCCTGTCAGTCATCCCCTATTCCAAACATATCTCCCAAGAGTAATACACCACCTTGCCGGATCACTTTTCTAGCATATCCAACAACTGTCACTCTGACCATCCCATGTACTACTCACTCCACTACCAGGCTACAGATCTCACGGACACATCGCAATGATTCCTTGCTCTACTCAGAGTCCTTGCCTTTCTCCTGCTTATTTTGGGTAATATTCACCCCAACCCAGGCCCTATGATGCCCAGCCCGAGCTGCATGCACCATGGGCTCAGGATAGCTGCAATGAATATCTGCAGCTTACCCAATAAGACCGCAGGCCTTCAATGCTGGATGCTGCATCAGCCTGATGTCCTAGCCTCTCTGAAACCTGGCTCTCCAAAGGACACCTGACTCAATGGTCACCTTCCCAGGCCTTACCCTACACAGGAGCGACAGAGTGGGCAAACATGGTGGGGTGTGTGCTGTGTACGAGACTCCTTGATTTGCCATGCACTTCCAGCACCCACTCTAGACCATGGTGACCAAGCCTTATCCATGAAAACTCACCCTAGGGGTCATCCAGAGCCTCTATTATGGCGTACTATGTACCCAAGAGACCAAGCTCCTGCCATACAATCTCTCACCAACTACATCCAGCTTCCTCCAAAATGGAACACATCACAGTTGGTGATTTTAATGTGAACTGGCTTGCCAGTTTGGCATTCCAGATCAAGGATACTTTTACTGCTTTGGACCTGACCCAGCTCGTCAAACAACCAACCAAGGTGAACTCACTAAGGGTTCCACCACCTTGATTGATATTCTCCTTACAAACTGTCCACCATAGAACCTCTAACCTGGTGGTCCTTCCGGACTCCTAAGTGATCACTCTCCCATATTATTTTCCTGGACTTGTTTTCAAGGAAACCTGAACCACATAAGTCAGCTCGGTGCCGTCTCCAGCCTGGAGGCCTCACTAAACTCAGAAAATACCCAACCCTCTGGGACTGGTCCCCTACCTCACAAGCTGCCTCCATAATAAAGCCCTGGATTATTTTACCTGCTCCTTTAATAAGGTATCGATATCTATACACTCTCTCAAAAGTGCAGACCAGGAGGCGTCATGCCACCTGGATCACATCTGAATTGCTCCATCAACTGAAGCACAGAGATGAACTCTGGCATAAAGCAGTCACCTATGGCTCATAGGCATGCCTATAAAGTGTCTCTTAACAAATGCACTTGGGCAATAAAGCAGACCAAATCTGACCACTACAAAGACCCTTGCCTCCTCCTGGGGAATGCTTCGGTTGTTTGGGACAATATCAAGGAACTCAGCGGCAAATCTCGGTTTCCTCACTCTCCCTACTTACAGCAAACAATATCCCCTACCTGACCCACTGGCTATCAACTGCCTCAACTAGTCCTTCTCTGACCTCAGTGTAGTACTCTCGAACAACTTCATTAACCCCATTCCGAATCCCGCCCCTAACCTTCAGTATCCCCCTTCCACTTCAAGGTAATTACTATGAATGAGGCTAGACTTCTGCTTGCTAACACCCTCAGTGGCTCTTGCTACTGCAAGATTCTTTGATATTAGGATCCTTCATCTAGTGCTAGACTCAGTAATCTCCCATTGACTGACCTCACTAACACAGAAACACAGAATTTGGCGGCAGATAAGGACTGCTTGGCCCATCCAGTCTGCCCATTTCCTACCTGATGGATAAGCTGCAGATCCTAGTTAACCAGCAGCATACTTCTTCCTACCCCCACTCCCTAGAATTGCCTTATGACTGTCCCATGCATGTGAATTCCACTACTGTTTTGACTCCACAACCTCCCCTGGAAGGCGTTCCACACATCCACAACCCTCTCCATGAAAAAAATACTTCCCAAATTACCTCTGAGCCGCCTCTTCTATCTTCAAATTGTGCCCCTTGTTCTTGCACACCTCTTTTTTGAAAGATGCTACCTCTTGGACTTTGTTGATTCCTTGAGGTACTTAAAGTTTCCATCATGTCCCCCTCTCCTCCTTTCCCGAGGCTATACATATTAAGCTCCTTAAGTCTCTTCATATGTCTTCGGTGCAGACCCTGCACCATTTGAGTTGCCCTCCTCTGGACAGCTTCCATCCTGTCTATGTCTTTCGGAGATTGGGTCTCCAGAACTGCATGCAGTACTCAGATGGGGTCTCACTATGCCTGTGACAGTTCCCAAGAGACTGCTACTATCACCCCATACTGAAATGTGGTGACAGCACGTCCCCAACAATTATCGGCCCATCTCCATCCCCCAAAAGCCCTAGAAAAGATTACAGCCACACAGCTCACCGAATACCTGCATACTAACAACCAACTGTGCAAAGAGTAACATGGTTTCAGATCCAGACACAGTACAACCACAGCCCTCACTGAGTTCTCTAACTTTCTTCACTCGCCCTGGATAACAAAACACATTGCTGAGCTATTACATAGCCCTGTCAAAGGCTTTGACACTGTCTCCCACCCCTACTCCTAAGCACACTCCACCGCATAGGTCTGTCAAAGGACCCATAGCTTGGTTTACCAGCTACCTTACAGATAGATCACAATGTGTCAAAATAAACAACACCCTCTCAACCACTCTGCTAGCCCGCTCTGGGGTCCCTCAGGGCTCCATTCTCAGCCCTCTGTTATTCAGCATCTACCTGAATGCCCTGCCCAAGTTCTGCTCCGGCAAACTACTCTTGTATGTGGATGCTGACGTTCTCTTTGTCTCACACCTGGATCCCAGTGTTCAGCAGGCCTCCCTCAACACACATTTAACCAGATCGAGAATTGGTTCACAGACCACAGACTAGTGGTCAACGTAAAAAGACAAAGACCATGATCTTTGCCCATCATCAGAACAAGTCCACAGATCGCAACTAACAATCCTCTCCCACTCTCCCTTCCAGTACAGCAGGTCACTACTTATTAAATACCTAGGCCTAACCTTTGACTCCTGCCTCTCATACCACTCACACATTAAAATCTATCACAGCCATAAGCCCGTATAGGATTACTGTATAGGCACAAAAACTGCCCATTACCGGAAGCCCTCAAACTGGCCATCACCTCCTCTATCCTCTCCCAGTCGATTATGGGCTCACAGTCTACTCTGCTGATCCCACGGCTCTGAACAAAATCCATCTGGCCATCAACAAAGCGTGAGACTCTTCTCCAGGGTGGATAAGTACCCATACATGTACCCTGTATGCCCTGGCAAACCTCCCCACCCTGGATGAAAACTACGCTATCAAACATGTCCCCTCACTAAAAGATTCACCTGGGCTAATCCACTGGGGATGTCTGCCTCTCTCCAATCCCCACACCTCAGTGAACACCGCACCACCAACAAGCAGGTGTGGAATATACGAGTCAAAACCTCATTAGCCCAAAGGTCCTTCCTTTACAGAGCTCCACTCTGGTACAATGGACTCCCTCTGATGTCTCCATCTACAAGTTAGAGTCTCTTCAAGATAGCTCTCAAAGAACATATACTTGCCTCACGAGCTGTCCACGCACCACCTAGTTTAGGAACCTACCATTTCACCCCACCTCTGAGCACCCATATCGGGTGGCGCAGCTCCAACAACTATGGTGTTTTTCTCACCTGTTAACAACACTGCCAGTTGCTATCGGGCCATACTATATCTCTGCATTTCACTATGCCACTCTTAGCCCCATAATGGTGCTCACCCTTACAGTTAATTACCTATTCTGCAGAGCTAATATCCTGAATGCTAAAGTTAACCTCTTGACAATGCTGCTGTTGGCAGCATATGCTTATTGAATATGCCAGCTTCTCCACTTCTTAGTATACTCTAAGTTGTTATGTCATTTAGCATATCTATACACTGGTGTTCATCTGTAAACTGTTGATTATCTGCTGATTGTATAAAACAACCTAGCTTTAATATTGTAAAGAACCAGTAACACTGTGAGCCATTGCTGCCTGTAACCTTTATTTGCTGTGACTGTACTGTATGTCTGTTTTGTCTTTTGACTACAGGGGCGTAAGAAGCATTTTCACTGAGGAGGGTGGTGGAGCAGTGGAGTGCGCTGCCGGGAGGCTGGTGGAGGAGGGCACAGTGGGGGGCTTCAAAAGGGGTGGGATAGGTACAAGGGAAACAATCTAGAAGACCCTCTTGGGGGCTGGGGGTAGTGAGGCAAGCAGCCACTAGGCTGCTTGGCTTTGAACAGACAAGACAGACCATTTGGCCTATTCTGCTGACTTTTAGTATGTTAGTATGTTAAATTAGTCTCTGATTCAAAGGTTGTAAATCAGAAAGAATATTAAATAAAATAAACTCAATAAAATTACTATATAAAAAAGATGTGAAAATGGTGTTACTCAAAAATAAATGCTTAATTTCTGAAACAAGTAATTGCTAGACCAAATACAGAGTACATCATTGAACAATAACTATATTTAAAATCTCAAAAATGAAAAAAAAACTGTGCCATGCTCATTATTTCAATTTAAACAATTCCCTCAAAAGTGTCACATCCCACCCTTGAAGTCTGAACTCACCCCAAACTACTAGATGGAAGGGTGATTTCTCTAACTTGGAAAAACACAATCATTCAGCCCTGGAGTTAATATCTTATTCAAATGGCCACCTTGGGGCTCAATAGTTAAAGTATCTTAAACTAGTACGGCATTTTCTTTAAAATGTATTAATTGAAAGTGTTTTTCAATGTTCACAGTTATTAAATATTTCTATGGCACATGTGGAAGCCAGCATGGTGTCTGAAAGTGAAGCAGCACAGCATGCTGAAAAATTAGGTTGTAATTATGGTGCACAATCTCACTACTGCTTTGAATAAACAGCTGTAGTAGAGTATTACTGAAGAAGTTTTGTTGCGTTCATGGGGTAGTTGTGTGTATAAAACAAACAATGTTTGACCTAAATGTTGCTGAAAGTATTATTTTACACACTAATACAATGAGAGGCTGCTGAGACAGACAGGACCAAAATTTGACTGCAAGAGGCCTCAAGGTCCCCATCCCCATATCGACACCTGAGAAGGGGGGTATGATTCCAGATTCCTGGATGTCCCTAAATTGTGTACTCCCATCCAAAGCAAGTGTCCTAAGGGAAATAAAGGTGACGGTTCCAATCCTGCATATACTGTGGTTTGTAATTAAATTCCCCATAACAGTGGTCTCAAATTCAGGGACAGAAGTCAGAGTGATAATAGAACCTTTGCTATGCCAACATTAAAAAGTATATATATATCAAGATCCACGGAGGATGTAACAATACATAAGAGGGCACCAGTTCTGACTGAGGCACCTGCTGGACCCGTAACCAGACTGTTCCACCCATATGGGTGTCTGCATGCCTAGCTCTGTGGGAGAAGGGCTATGTGTAGGCAACTCTGAGACAGTCAAGGGTGAGGCTTTCTCAGATTCCCAACCTGTTCAGAGCTCGCACAGGTTATGAATTGGTAGAAAAATCGACTTCTCAAAACTCAGGCTGAAAACAGCAGCCCTATTGAGCACCCCCGCCCCAAAGCCTGATGTCTCATGTGTAGCGACATGAAAATCCAAAGCACTGAACTGACACCGAGATATGTGAAATCATGCAAGAGAGTGGTCCTATCTCCTACCCCACCTACTGAGTAGGTGTTTGAGGTAACAGGGCTTTGAATCCTTGAAAGGAAGAAGAACGGTCATGGGTTGTTCCCTGTGCCTTCTCTTGCCCACCCTCATCTCTTTCTGGCAGACTCTAAGATGCAGTGGATAGCACTTGATGAATAATTGTGACAAGGTCAGGTAAAACCCGGTCCCACTTGTTATTCAGAGAGAGTTAAAAGCAATGATCTACACTGGCCCAGTGGCACAGAGGGTTGAGGTGCTGGACACCACCTCCGCGTTACACCGGCGACCCAGGTTCGGGGAACAGTTTGGTCATCGGGGAGCCAGCACTGGGGGCAGGATCGAGGACTGCCCTAACAGCGGCTCTTCTCTCCCAGGAAGGAGGGGTCACCCTTCCGCTACCTCCGGGTGGAGGTCCAGTGGCAGGCGCAGGCGGGTAATGGGCAACCGGTAGGGTGGGTGTCCCACAGTGCATGATGTGTGCGTGATTCCACACCGCACTTATGCCAAAGACATGAGAGTGGGCAAAACAGGAAAATGGCTAAAACAAATAATAGAAAAGAAAAATAGCAAGGATCAATTTTGCTCTCTCCTATTCCTCCACTTGTCTGTCTCTTGCCTGTCTGACTGCACAATCAGATCTTTCTTGTGGCACCTAGGAAGTGGCCACTCTGAAGGCCCCACAATTTACCAGTTATCTTTCTTTCTTCCTTTCTCCCTTGCTTCTCTGTGGTTAAACAAGATATGAAAAGCTGGCCTGGTGGCGTGGGGTGAGGCTGACGCCTCACTTCCGCCATGCGGCGACCTGGGATCGAGAATGGACTCGAGGTCGACTCGAGGGCCAGTGGGGAGAAGGAAGGATCGAGTGTCCCTAGAACAGCTCTCCTTCTTGAGGGTGTTAGGGTGGCCCTACTTGCCTGCCACCACTCAGGGAGGAATCCCGTTCAGGGTGCCGGGACAGTAGCCACGGAGGTGGAGCCGGATGTCGCGCCCATTGTGCGTCTGTGGGCCCAGGAGAAAACTGGAGAAAAACCACCCGTCAGGCAGCAAGATGAAGACCAACCCCCCACAGGCTCCGCACCAGTAGTTGAGTATAACCACAGAGTCCTGTAGCAGAGGATGACTACGAAGGTAAGTCCTGGGAGCAAGTGACAGGCTGGGAGGAAAAAAAAAAAATCGGTCTGAGGGGCACCCAGGAGAATTTAGTGATAAATAAAAGAACAATTAAGTGAATGTTTATGAAACTAGTATCCCTTGGTTTGTAAATGTATGTAATTATATTGTTGAAATGACTGCAGAAAGCTATTTGGGTTTCTTAAAATAAATAAATAATCAGTGATGGGGTGGGCCTAGAGCAGAACTGTCAACAGGAGACTAGCTCTGGGACAGAGTGTTCTTGTTTGCTTCCCTGTTAGGACCAGATGTGTTATTTAGGCTGACCTTAGGAACGAAACTGAATCAATTATAATACAGTTTGTGAAAAACAGGAGATGTAACAAACAATCAGGATGCAGAGTTTAAACTGCCAGGAAAAGGTATCTTATAAAAAGAGTGCAAGGTTTTGTTTAGAGAGAGAGAGAGAGAGAAAATCTGAGATTTAAATTGAGAGAAAGACTCAGATGAAGGATTTTGTTTGTACTGCCTTTAGGAAGAACTATCCTTTACTATTTTGCTATTTTATTTTATTGTACTGTTATTGATGATAATAAAACATTACTTGAGAACTGTATAACGTCTCCTCGTCTGCCTATGCTTCCTGGCCTATGTCCTGCAAAATAATAAATTAAAGGGCTGCATGCCAATAAATAAACAGTTCTTACTGTCGCACCTCACATCGACATACACCTTGTATCACTGTAATAGAAACAATGGCAATGTCAGCAGAAAAAAACATTGGTCCATCCAGACATCCCTGTTTTACCACTCTATCCCATGACCTACTGCCCAGATGGGGTTTCACCATCCTCCTCAGAAACTATTAAGCCCTTTACTCAGTACCAGCCATGCTTGAACCGACTAATTTTGCACCCACCACCACTGCTGGTAGGTTGTTCCACAGCTCAACCACTCTCTCAGTAAAGTAAAACTTTCTAGCATCTCTCTTGAATCTCCCCTCCACCAGTTTACCACTCCTTGCCCCTTGTTTCTGACCCACCATTCCTGCTAAATAGTTCCTCACAGTTTACCTTTATGCCTTTCAGGAACTTGAAGATCTCTATCATGTCTTCCTTTTCACTTCTGGCCTCTTGTAAGTACTGGTACCTAAGCTGATCCTCATAGTATCTGCCCTTTGACCCGAAATCATTTGGTTACTCTATGCCTGTCTCCAGCCTGTCTCAGTCTTTTCTCATGTGAGGACTCCAGAACTAGACACAGTAACCCAGATGAGGTCTCACCAATGATCTATAGAAAAGTAGTAATACTTCTTTCCTCCAGCTATCAAAACCCTTCACAATACACCCAAACATTCTGGTTGCCTTGCTGTGGGCCTCATTACATTGGCTAGTTTGTTTATAGTGGCCATCTTAACCCCTCCCATCCAGTATTCATTTGTTCCCTCGTGCATCACCTTGCACTTTCTGGTGCTTACCTCTCTCCTCATTGAGTGTCTACTCTGCCACAGAGCTCAGTGCCATCTGTGAATAGACATCTTGCCCTGAACTCCTTCACCTACATCACTGATGAACATATTGAAAGCACTGGTCCCAGGACTGTCCCCGTGGTACCCCACTCCTGACCTCCCTTTCACCTGATTTGACCCCATTTAACCTCAGGGTCCTCTGCAGCTTCAGATCCTCTGATTTCATCAACAACCTTTAGTATGGCACGAGTTAAATGACTGGCTTAAGCCAACATAGAAATAAATCTACTGTGTGTCCCTTATTAACTGCCCTTGTTACCCAGTCAAGGGATACTAGCAGATTGGTCTGACAAGACCTCCTGACCTGGACCCATGATGTTTACTATCCTGGAGCCCATTTCTCTCTAGGTAACCCACTAGGTCTTCTATGACTTGTGTTTCCATCAGTTTACCAATGATGGCAGTAAGACTGACAGGCATGTAATTTCCAGGTTCTTTCCTGTACCCTCCTTGTGAAGCAGCACCACATCTGCTATCCTTCAATCTTTCCAAAACCACCCCTGACTGTAGTGAGCTACTGAAAAGTCCTGCCAGGGGTTCAGCCAATTCTAATGCCAATTCTCTGGACACCCTCAGGTGCATCCCATCTGGCCCTAGAGCCATGTCTGTTTTCTTGGCTGCACATCCTTTTATAACCCTTTCTCCTGTAATTACCACCCATCCCATTTATGGGATACCCCTTACAAGCAACCTTTGTGCCACTTTCAGGCAAAGGCTCATAAATCCTCAATGTGAATACTGAGCAGAATGACTGCCTTCTACTCATCCTCCTCTACTACCTTGCCCCACTCAATCAAGCCATCAATTCTCCTCCAAACTCCATTATTTACCTGAAGGCATGGACCCTCCACAATATACAACTGTGTCTGCTTTTGCATCCCTGACTGCCTTCTTGGCCTCCTTCCTCTTTACCTGGTATTTGCTCCATTCCTTATCCCTCCTCCCGTTTCTCCCTTAGTAGTTAATGAAGGCCTTTTCTGCCCTCAGTGCCTCCCTCACCTTCTTAGAAAACAAGATTGACCTCTTGTGCCTATTAAGCCTCAGTACCCATTCTCAAGCATTACTTGGTTTCTTTGAGAATGATCCCTACCTTCTCCCACCTCCCTGATTTTGTCCACTCCAACTAACTTGCCCTTCACTAATTCCCTCATCTGATCAAAATCTAGTTGTTTGACATCCAGAACCACAGCTTTCTGACAATGGTATACTGATACCAGTGTCCAGTTCAAACTCATATGGTGCTATACTGACTGGACCCAGTGGTTCCGCAGCCCGCTCCACGTACTATTTCCGATTGCTGAGTACCATATAGAGAATAGCAGCCTGTCTTGTAGGTTCCCTGACTAGTTGCTACAGGCAGCCCTGCAACATATCTAGTACGACTTGACTTCTGGTGCTCTTAGCTGCTAGGACACTCCAATCTATGTCTGGTACATGGAGGCCCCACCACTACTTACATGTTTGCGGCCCCATCTCCAATTTCTACTCCTAGTTCTCTAATAACCCCTGCGTCTCTGTGTTCAGTGGCCTACAGACCACCCCCATGTGAAGCTTCTTTCCCTCTGCAGCAGGTTGTAGAGCTGTACCAAAGCAACTGTCTCCCCAGTTCCACCCCTGATGGACCCATCCTCTACTGCCTCTATGCCTTCTTTGACAGAAGGCTACCCCACCCTCCTTTTCCTTACTTTTCTCTCCTATACATAGTATACCTCGAGTACTGCCTGTGACGTAGACAGCCAGCTCTGAGTGCTGTATTAACTTGTTTTATTACATATAAAATATGTGATGGGAAGGTCAGTTTGAGAAACTACAATCTTGCTGAACTGACACATAAACCCCCGGATAAGTTCAAAGGACAGGAGGTATTTTAAACTGCAGATATCTAGGGTGCAATTACCTTGTCAATTTGCTTTGATCCCAGGAAATGAAATTAGCCATTCACGGCATCCCAGGGAATCCTTTGATTTTGCTCTAGGTGTCATATGGAAAGAGCATGCATGGGTTATGAATAACCTTCCAGGAAGCAGCTCATTTCATCAAAGAGGTTGATGGCTGGGCCAAACAGGACCCAGATGAATTTGGAAGGCCAAATATAGATTCCCAGGAAACCTGAATTACAACAGAGAGACCTTTGAGGTGAAGATTCCAAGGCCCAGGCCCGGGATTAAAGAGCAAATACACTTTTGCTTGAATACAGTGACTTAGATCAAAGAAACATTTAAGATATACGTGTAGCAGAGTACAAACTGGGTTGGTCTGGTTAACCTGAGGGAGAAAAGGCAGTGAGGTCACCTATTATGTTTTTTAAATATTTTATTTGGACATCTTGTGAGATAAAATATAGATGTAGTTACACCAAGCGGAGTTAGTGACCTCATGAGAAGGCGGCTCAGTACTGTTTAACTGCTGAAGAACTTGGACAGAGACACACAAGACAATATTGCTGACTGAGAGAGAGAGACCATCAAAGCACTGAAGTAAGGACCTTAGACAAGATTAGTCTGAAGTTGTTATTTGTAGGAATTTGCACTTTAAACCTGTTTGTTTTAAACCTGTGTGTGTTACGATATATTTGTTCTGTAATTATCATTCTGTTTTGATATTTTTAAAGTAAAGATATATTTTACAAGCGGAAACTGCATGGAGTGCCTTGTCATTTATTTTTATTTTAAGTGGAGCTTTTAAAGGTTATAAGTAACACTGTGTATGGGCTTGTATACCAAACTGGGAAATGTACAGAGCTCTCTAAAGTCTTGCATAAGCGTTCTAAGGGTTCATTTGAAAGACCTGGTTGGGTGCCCATAGGCAAAGATATCTGACCCCAAGACAGAATTATCTGAGCCTGAGAATTAGGCCTAACAAGAGGTTATCAGTTTGAATCCCTCCAGAGCTTGAGAATAAAGTGACTTGAACCCACAAAACAGACAAGAGGAATTACCTTGTTCTGTTCACTGTACACAAATCATATGCTCAGAGGTTGGCACTTTGAGAGTAGAGAAGCTCACCGGCTGAGCGAGTTTGTGACAGACTGGTTGGTAGCGGTGGCATAAAGCGTTTGGTGGTATAAGCTTCATTGTACAGTGTGTTAGCTTGAAACCGTTTAGCTCACTTGGAAAAAAGAAAAGGCAGTGTTTTATTTCAAAAATAAACAAATTATATCCCTTGACTTACAGTTAAGTTCCCACCATTTATTTTTTGTTCTTCTGAAATGCCAGTCAGAATAGTATTAGTAGTTAGGAAGAAGAAAATAACTGCTCAACTACAGCAGGCACAATGTAGATTTCTTAAAGCAGTTGTGCGGGGACAGGGTGTCCCGTTTGGGGTGAAAGCCAGTAAGCAGAACCTCATAGAGGCCCTGGCGGTAGCAGATATCCAGAGCAGGGAGTCGCAGACCGTGAGTGAAAGGACCAGACCTCGAGTGTGGCAGAACTAGTGGCCAGTGAGGGTTCCGAGCCAATGAGGTGGACAGCAGGGCCACTGTCACTGGAGGAGCCAGAGCAGCAGGTGATGATCACCAGTATCCTGAATCCAGAGGTACTCAAACTGCAAAATGAGTTACGCAGGATGGAACTGGAAGTAGAGTGACAACAGAGCGGATCGTGAGGCAGAGCGACAAAGAGAGGCGGATCGTGAGGCACAGGCAACAGAGGAAGGCGGACCGTGAGGAACATGGAGTGCCAGCAAGAGGCAGAGAAAAGAGAGAGCGAGAATGCAGCGGAGGCAGGAGAGCAGAGAGGGCTTGGCTGTAACACTCTAACTGAAGAAGCTAATGACCCAACCAGCGGTACCAGGGCAGTATGGTGTAAAGTTTAACTGGGACTGCAGGACTCAGTTACAAATTGAACCCAAATTAATAGCTGAGTTTAAGGGAAGGGAAGATATGGACACTTTTTAAACTCTTTTGAAAAAGTTTGTATTCAGGCTAAAATTCTAGAGAGACCTGAGCTTCCAGCTATCCCACTACTTACGGAAAAGCTCAGGATGCACTGGGTCAAATGGACAATAAAGACAGTGATGATTACAGCAAGTTAAAAGCGCCCTGTTAAAAATTTAATTAACTGCTGAATCATACAGAGCTAAATTCCATAAACTCAGGAGAAGCCCTGATATGAGCTATGAGAAGTCAGCCATGAAACAATGTCAGTTTTTTAAAACATTGGGAAGGAACTGAGGCAAACACTGTTGATAAAATTGAAAATGTGATTTTATTAGAACAGTTTTATTGGGCATGCCCAGCAGAGTTAAAACCTGGCTAGAGGACAGAAGTCCAAAAACAGTGCAAGAGGCTGCTGAACTCTTGCACCCGCTATGCCAAGAGCAGACCTGCTCTGAGAGCTGAATAGGGTAAGTGTGGCAGCACAGAAGGGAAAAGCGCACCTTCAGGGCAGCTAAAACCTCCAGTGCCTCCACGAAACCAGTTAACCCAGGTTCAAAGAAAAGATTTCTCTGAGTAAGAAATGTTTGTTGGTTATATGTAAAAACTGGGCACACTGCCAGACAGTGTCCAAGAAGGCAAACAATATATGCAAAGTAGTACCAGAAAAGAAGTGGGTTGTTTGTGTGTCCCTGGAAGCATGCCAGTGAACATGAGGAACACATACACCCAGTCATAGTAAATGGCGTATGAGCATGGGCCTAAGGTACACAGGATATCTCACACATTGGTAAAGAGGGATCTGGCACAGCCTGGACAACTGTCATACTGCAATGACTGTACAGGACTTTACAGTTGAAGAGAAAACATTGCCACTGGCCAGTGTTCTCCTGGACTGAGGGTGAAACAGAGAATTAGTGCAACAGGTGGCTGTAGCCAACACATTAGCAGTACATATGATACTGGGTAACAGTCTCCAACCGGGCATGGTATGTGCAATTACCTGTAGCCAAGGCCAGTGGAAACTGTAGTTCCCTGAGCCCCCAGAAGCCACTGGGAAGATACTGAGGCTGGTTCCCAGCTTGTGTCTCAGAGGAGAGACTGATAAAAAGGGTAGAAATTTCCCAGTAGCAAGTAACCACATAACTACAGGGGTTACTCCGAAGAGGAGGGTAACCTCTTGTAAGAGGGTTGGGATTGACAGTGATCCTGAGGGCCCTGGCTGCTAGTGCTAGGGACCCTAGTTTAGCGACTGAAGGGGACCTGTCCCATGCCTTGGGAAGGTGTGAGGGTTTGCAGCTGCTCAGAGAGTGAGCCTAGTTTAGAAAGCTGAGGGCTTGGGCAGACTCGGACGGTGCACAGGAGGTGACGGCAGACATAAGGTTTATTGGGAAAATGGACTTGTGTATACACAGGCAGTACAGAGAGGGAGGGATGCTAGGCAGGCAGCTTGTCATTTCCCAAGGATATAAGTGAACTGATTGCTCAAGGTTGTCATGATATTATTCCCTTGTCTGAACTAAATCTGAGATCACTGCTTGCAACGGCAGTTAGCCAGAATTTACTAGCCTAACTTCACCCAGCAGGTGAAGGAGTATTACAGGTCTTGTCACGGTGTCAAGAAATAGGGAAGGCAGGCAAGAAACCAAGCCGCCCTGATCCCTTGCCCTGATGGAGGCCATTCCAGAGGGTGGGAATGGATATTGTGAGGCCTTTAAATACTCGCCCTCAGGGAAGAGATTCATCCTGACTGTGGTGGATTATGCCACCCAGTACCCAGAGGCAGTCTCCATATCCTCTCTGAGGACAGACAAAGTGGAGATGCCTTGCTTGGGATTTTCTCTCGTGTTGGGTTTCCATGAGGTAATAACTTGATCGAGGGTTCTTTCATCCGGACCTAATGAAATGACTATGGAAGAAAGTAGCAAGGGTGGTGCAGAGATGCCGACACCGAAAGTATTACCCAAGCCAATGGGCTTGTGGAAATGCTTCAATGGTACACTAAAAGTCAATGCTCTGGGCGTTTGCTTGAACAGCATGGGAGGGACTGGGATACACTTCCCACCTGTTGTTCACATACAGGAGGTGCCCCAAGAGTTGGCAGGATTTTCCCTTGAACTCTTGTATGGACGCTTGGTACGTGGGACCTAGACTTGATCCGGGAAGACTGGGAAGGCAAGCCACGCCCACCAGGGAACTCCCATTGTGGATTATGTCCTAAGGTTTAGGGAAAGGCTGAATGAAGCTTGTGGGGACAGCCCAAAGCAATCTGGCAGCTGCCTAGACGAAACAAAAGGTATGGTATGACCCATGAGCCAGAGCTGGCTGTACATGGTGGGTCAGGAAGTCATGGTCCTTATTCCGGTCCGGAAAGAAGCTGCAAGCTGAGTGGGCAGGACCGTACAAAGTGATTAGGAAGGTAAATGGCGTAAACTACATTGTGGAGTTACCTGACCATAGACAGACAGAAAAGGATGTACCATGTCAACATGATGAAGCCATATGCAAATAGGGCTGATGGTGTTCACAGTGTGTAGTCATGGGGAAGGGCGAGAGAAGAAAGCCCCTTCTGGACTTGCTGGAGGAAAGTAAGCAGGAGTCCTCTGTGGAGGCAGTAAAACTGTCTCCCCTGCTGATCCTGGGCCAGATCCAGAAAGTGAAGGAGGTTTTAGCAGACTTGCCCCTTGTTCAGCGCCAAGCCTTGACTAACCCCTTAGCAACACACAATGTGGAGACAGGGACACAGACACACCCGTCGACAGACAGCATATCGGTATCAGAGGTTGTCCAAAACGACATTAGGAGGGAAGTGGAGGATGCTGGATTGGGGTAATCCAGAGATCCCACAGTCCCTGTGCCTCACCAGTAGTCCTTGTACCCAAGCCAGATGACTCGACTCATTTTGTGTAGACTATCTTGGACTGAATGCAGTCACGAAGTCAGGCGCCCACCTGATGCTCCCCGGACGGAACTCCTGGACAAGTTGGGGGGCAACCTATACCTTATGACCATTGACCTGACAAAGGGGTATTTGCAGGTAGAGTTATTAGGACAGAGCGCTAGGAGAGTGGGTTTCATCACACTGATAGGCTTATTTGAGTTTAAAGTAATGCCTTTCGAATGAAGAATGCCCAAGCCACTTTCAAGGTTGGTGAACCAGGTGTTAAATGGTGCCGGAGTGCGCTGGCGTACCTGGATGACACTGCCATCTTCAGCACCAGCTGGGAGGAACACCTGTCACATCTTAGGGAAGTGCTGGGCAGAATACAGAGGTCCGGGCTCACTGTCAAAGCCGAGAAGTGCCAGGTGGCCATGGAGAAGTGGCATACCTCGGGCATGTGGTAGGCCAGGGACAGCTCCATCTCAACCAAATCAAGATAGAGGTAATATAGGCATGGCCCAGACCAGAAACTCAGAAGGTCAGGAGTTCTCTCGGGACAGCAGGGTACTATCGAAAATTTGTACCAAATTACAGTGCCCTGGCTGCTCCCTATCTGACCTGACAAAGAAACGGATGACCAAGAAACTACCTGTGGTCCAGTCTGTGGAAGGCCTTTACCAAACTAAAGGAGGCACTGTGCAGTGCTCCTGTTTTGACAAGTCAAACTATAGTAAAACCTTTATAGTTCAGACGTGACATAGATACATAGACAGTGTCGGCGAGATGAGGCCTATGGCCCACCTAGTCTGCCCATTTTGAGCTTGTAAGTTCAGTTTGTTTTCCTAGAAGTCTATTTCCCCACCCTGACCTCTAGAATTCCTTTATGTCTATCCCATGCATTCTTAAATCCGTGATTGTTTCAGCTCCCACCACTTCCTCTGGCAGGGTGTTCCTTATCCACCACCGTTCTGTGAAGAAATTCTTTCATGTTTCCTCTGAATCGTCCTCCCTCCAACTTCATCCCATGCCCTCTAGTCCTGAAACATCTTTTTCAGCTTAAAATAGTGTTTTCCTGCACCCTGTTCCTCCCTGTAAGATACTTGTATGTCTCTATCATATCCCCTCTCTCCTTCCTCTCCTCCAGGGAGTACATGTTCAGTTCCTTCAACCTGTCTTCATAGGACTTGTGATGCAACCCATGCACCATCTTTGTTGCCCCTCCTCTGAACCTTCTTCTACCCTGTCTATGTCCTTGCGTAGGTATGGTCTCCAGAACTGTACACTGTACCAGGTGGGCGCCTCACTAGTGTCTTGTATAGCGGAATTATGACCTCCCTTTTCCTGCTGGTGATGCCCCTGCCTATACATCCCAGCATCCTATTTGCTTTACCTGATGCCTTGTCACCTGTTTCCTACCTTGAGGTCATCCAGAGATGACAACCCCAAGATCCCTTTCCTGCTTGGTGCATGCTATATCCTCACCCCCAACTGATATATTGTGCCAGGGTTTTTGTAGCCCATATGCATTATCTTGCACTTCTTTGCATTGAATTTCAACTGCCAAACCCTTGACCATTCTTCAAGTTTCTGCAGGTCCTTCTCATTCTGTCTACACCCTCTGGTGTGTCTACTCTGTTACTGTATGTGAAAATGACATAAAGGCCACACAGATCCAGGAGGAACAAAATGGGGAGAGATACTGTGGGTTAAGCTGGAAAGGAAAATGGGGCCAGCCATCCTTTGAAGGTGTGGTCTATAGACCACCAGCCCAGGAGGAAGAAACAGATAGGGAGCTGATGCTAGCCATCAAAGGATGGCAGACAAAAGGGTGAGTAGTACTGGTTGGAGACTTCAATATACCAGATGTGGACTGGAGCATCCCAGCAGCAGCATCAACTAGGAGCAGATTATCCTGGACTCCTTCAGGTGCCTTCCTCAAGCAACTGGTCTTGGAACCAACTCGGCGAAAGCAATACTGGACCTTGTGCTCACAAACAGGGACAGTGTGATGGGGTAACAGTGGGGGAGCACCTGGGTAACAGTGACCACCAGTCATTGTGGTTTGAAATCACAGAAAGAGCAGAACCAAACCACACAAAACACATATCCTGGATTTTAGGGGGCAGACTTTGGGACGCCTCAGACGTGGGTACTGGGGCAGTACTGAGCCAGACATCCAGTGAAGGAGGGACCACCCCATAGCCTACCTGAGCCAAAAGCTGCTCCCCAGAGAACAAGCACTCCACGGTAGAAAACGAGTGTCTTGCCTAGTGTGGACCCTAAAGAAATGGAGCCATACTTGTATGGGCAGCCTTCTGTGATGCAGACTGACCGCAACCCCTGGTTTGGTTGATGCAGATGGGAAAAACAATGGCAGACTGCTCAGATGGAGTCTTGCTTTACAAGGGTATGATTTAAAAATCGTACATAGGACCGAGCCAAGAATCAGAACTCAGATGGACTGTCTAGGGTCTATGAGGAGTGAACTGATTTGGGAAGCTCATCCCATGTAGGGATGGATCCTAAATTCAGTCTAAGTGGGGAGGAGTGTGATGTAGACAGCCAGCTCTGAGTGCTGTATTATTTTTTTATTGCATATAAAATATGTGATGGGAAGGTCAGTTTGCGAAACTACAATCTTGCTGAACTGACACTTAAACCCCCAGGATAAGTTCAAAGGACAGGAGGCATTTTAAACTGCAGATATCTGGGGTGCAATTACCCTGTCAATTTGCTTTGATCCCAGGAAATGAAATTAGCCATTCATGGCATCCCAGGGAATCCTTTGATTTTGGTCTAGGTGTCATATGGAAAGAGCATGCATGGTTATGAATAACCTTCCAGGAACCAGTTTATTTCATCAAAGAGGTTGATGGCTGGGCCAAACAGGACCCATATGAATCTGAAGGCCAAATATACATTCCGAGAAACCTTGAATTACCTCAGAGACACCTTTGAGGTGTAGATTCCAAGGCCCAGACGGGGATTAAAGAAGGCAAATACATTTTTGCTTGAATACAGTGACTTAGATCAAAGAAACTTGTGAGATGTATGTGTAGAGCACAAACTGGTTTGGTCTGGTTAACCGGAGGAGGAAAGGCAGTAAGGTCACCTATTATGTTTTTCAAATATTTTATTTGGACATCTTGGGAGATAAAATATAGATGATGTTACACAAGGCAAAGTTAGTGACCTCATGAGAAAAGCGGGCTCAGAACTGTGTTTAATTGCTGAGAGAACCTGGACAGAGACACACAAGACAATATTGCTGACTGAGAGGAGAGAGACCATCAAAGCACTGATGTAAGGACCTTAGACAAGATTAGTCTGAAGTTATTTGTAAAATTTGCACTTTAAACCGGTTTGTTTTAAACCTGTATGTGTTGGGATATATTTGTTCTGTAATTATTGTTCTGTTTTGATATTTTTAAAGTAAAGATATATTTTACAACGGAAACTGCATGGAGTGCCTTGACATTTTATTTTAAGTGGAGCTTTTAAAGGTTATAAGTAACACTGTGTATGGGCTTATTGTATACCAAACTGGGAAATGTACAGAGTTCTCTAAAGTCTTGCATAGAGTTCTAAGGTTCATTTGAAAGACCTGGTTGGGTGACCGTGGGCAAAGATATCTGGTCCCCGAAGACAGAATTATCTGAGCCCGATAATTGGGTATGCTAACAAGAGGTTATCAGTTTGAATCCTCCAGAGCTTGAGACTAAGGTGACTTGAACCCACAAAACAGACAAGAGGGTTACCTTGTTCTGTTCACTGTACCTAAATTATCGCTCAGAGGTTGGCACTTTGGGAGTAGAGGGCTGACCAGCTGGGCGAGTTTGTGACTACTACCAAGCCAGTCATTATTCTTGGTGGCCCATGTTTCTCTAATGGCTATGAAGCCTAATCCTGCATCTGCAGCACTGCCTGGAGCTCACTAATTTTGTTTCCAGGCTCCTGGCATTTAGGCAGACTGCCTTCCAGCTTGTGCCTACACTATTCCATCTCCTGTGAGCTCCTGTCACTTTGACCTCCCCTCCCTCCTTAATGTCCTGGCTTTCCTACTCCTTTTTGTTTTTGAGACCCACTATGTTGGCAGCCTTACTTAACTTATTATGGACCCTTACTTTACTCCTTTCATCCTCACTGCTCCTAGACCCCATTTCTGAAGGAATCCTAGCTAGGGTCACCTTAACATCTCTGCCCACTGTGGTTCCCCGAGGCCTCAGTCTTCCTCCTTGCAGTTTCAATGTCCACCTACATGGACATAAAACTTCTCTCAAGCGCACTGGTCTCTTCTCTTTTTGGGTTATGGCTGTCACCTTGGAGAACCTCCTGTCCCAGAAGCTCCCACAGTCTCCCACAAAATGGTACACCTACTTCCTAACACCATCCCTTCACCACCCAATAAATTCCTCAATCTCAGATTTTCCTTACCATCTCCTTCCCATGGCCACCTACCCCACACAGGGAGGACCTCGAAAAGGCAAAGGAAACAGAGTGTGCCTCAATCTGTCCCCAATACTTTTAAAGTTCCACTTCACTGTCTCAGTCAGCTGGTTTGCCACATTGTTGATATTTAAGTGTACAAGCACCCCATGCTCCCCTTCCCTCCTCTACCATCCTCCCTATCCTATCCATATCCCAGATGGCCGATACTCCTGGAAGGCATCCGACCACCCTCCTTCCCATTCCTTTCCCCCTCCTCTCATCAAAGGCTCCACCTCTATACCTCTCCCTCATCACCTTCTCCACCCCTCTGGAGTCCTCTACTGGTAGGATAATCCTTGCGGTCTTCCTTCTGTTCTCTCCTGGGTGCCAAGTCATGCTGTTCACCCTTCTCAACCAGCTCAGACTCCCTCTACCCAGTAGGAGTCATGTACCTGTGCCTCCTCCAATGGTGCAAAAGATTTGCAGTCGGGATTTGATGAGTTTGGACAACTCTGTAATATATTATATTAGGATGTAACTGGAGACAGAATGACCAAATCCTATGCTAGGTATAGGAGTTCAATTGTGCTGGAACCCACAGACTCTGTTCCCCAGCTTACAAAACTGTATGAGAGTTCCTGCACGTCTGTCATCTTTCTCCACTGCACAGTATAAGAGAGCCCCATACCTCTCAAAAACTGTAAGAGATTTCCTGCATCTTCGTCATCCTTCTCCACTGAATAGTATAGAGAGTTCTACCACCTACAAATCTAGAGGAAGAGTTGCCCCACCTAAACATTTTCCAGTTTAACCAGTGGCTGGCTGTATCTGAGAACTTAAGTCACACCAGGTAGCACTTACAGATTTGGAACCTACACATGTTTTGAAAGGGGTGACTTGTACCTTTGACTGCATGGCTTTCTCTGTATCTCATCATTCCAATCACATCAAACTTGTTTAGCCACCCAGTGACAAACACCATTGCTACATACAGCCACAGCTTGTTTTTCACTTGCACTGTAGGTCATAGAAACCTCCATGCTGTCACCATCCTGAAACCACTCTGCATGTAAACAGTGTGTCAGCATACAAACATGTGGATATTGACAGAAGTGTGCACACATACAGACACACAGGAAAAAGCCCAAAACAGTGAGTGTCAACTCCTAACTGCACATAAATAAGGGATTGCAACTTAACCCCCAAACTGACAGAGCAAATCTGCGCATATAATAAAAATAAGCAAAAAGGCACAGAAAGATTACTAGCCTTTCTGCCGTCTTGAGTCACTGCCACTTTTAGTGAGAATCACGGTTTGGCACCACAGAGTCTCATGGCAGAACAGCCTTCCCCCTCTTTTCAAAGTATCCGCTGTGTCGCAATGCTCTGGCTGCTGCCAACTTAGGCACTGCCACGCTCTCCCATTCTCACCCAAAACATTCAGTGAGCAAAACTTGTCAGCCGCACAAAGGAGTAACAATCACTGCCTACAGTAATGGGATGGAGGGTGTGGTCAAGGCTCGAGAACATGGTCCCCTCCCCGACTTTCCTCAACCTTCAGCTATCACCATGCTGACCCCCACCACCGACCTTCCTCAACATGCAGCTATCACCATGCTGGCTCTTCAGTCTCATTGCTCAAATTCAGCTACCTGCGCTCTCACTTAGGGCAAAAGGCTACAGCACTTCACCTGCTACAATGAACAAGAGAGCCGGGCTGGAGGAGTCTAACAATCTAAAACAAGTCAACAAAACAAAACCACAAAATGCTTCTTACACAAAACAACTTTCAACAGAAACACTTCTGTGTCGGTCAGGCAGAGGCCGGAGATCACTGGTGAAGGAAAACACTGTGATTCAGATCGCAAATCATGAGGGATGTAAAGGTCTGACATCTCCTACCTGTACCCAGCAGAGGTAGAGCTAATGACTCACTAGGAATAACAGAAGCACCCTCTACACTCGAGAATTTAGACGCTGTAATAACTGCAGTTGGCTCAAAGAAATAGCAGGACTTGGAATTGGAAACAGTGTCTCAGAGGGTTAGGCAACTTAACAACAGGAGTTTGTGGTTAGATTCTGCAGCACTGCCCAGCAAAAGGAACTCAGAGTAAGCAGTCATCAGCCAACAGCTTCTCCAGTTCTGGAATAAAATGTCATATAACATACCACCTCTATCACAGTCTTCATGTGTCCAAGTACAGATTTAAGCAGCATTTTGTCTCCTGCTCCAAGTTACAACATCCTCCCATTTCAAGACTGTGCATTTTGTGACATTTTAATATAGCTGTTTTATTCTGAAATGCTCTGAATGTATTTAACTACAATGCAATGACTGTATCCTACTTTTTATCTTTGTTTCAATTTTAACCTGTTAACTGTACATCCTCCCACCACCCTCCATCTCCCCAGGCTGCATCTGTAAACAAAACTTATTTATTCTCTGTACTACCTACTTGATAAACATTTCAAGTAAATAAATCACCCTTTAAAAGTACTGCAACCTCATGGCCGGACGGTGGCGCTGAGGTTGAGGCACTGGGCGTCACACCTTGCTCCACACCATCAACCCGGGTTCAGGCATCTGTGCCATCAGGGGTTGGCGAGGAGGGACAGGATTGAGCATCCGTAGGACTGCGCTCCTTTCCCTGGGGAGGGACTAGGGCCATCCACCACGCTGCAGCAGCCCCCAATGGAAATCGGGCACTACAGGAGCGTGGAACACATGTGGGGAGAAGTGCGGCGGACATCTGCACGCCATGCCTCGGACGCCATTGCATGTCCACGCTTCTCAGGGAAAAATACAAGGAGGAAAATGGCAGATGACCGAGGTAGCTTGATGGGCGCACTTCAGCAACCAGGGACCTGTCATGTAATCATACTGCAGTAGTGGTTCCTGGCCCGGTACTGGGGACTTAGGGGGTGCCTCCTGCTGTGCAGCACTCTGCCAGCCATATGTGAGTGAGCCTGCGGCTGATCGGGGATGAAGATGGCGGCTGGAGGTAGGCAGGTCGGGCTGCAGGGGATAAATAATGATATGATTAAAAGAAAAAAAAAAAAAGTGCTGCAACCTCAGAAATTAGTTTCTACTTCTCAATATGCTGGGGTGTGCAAAGAGATGCTCTTTTACTTTAATTTTCTCCTCGACTACCCCAGCCCTATCACCAGACATCCCCTGACTTACGGCTCCTTACCCACGGCTTACCTGCTGTGACAGTGTGGCACAGAGCCTTGCGACCTGTGCTTTCTTCTAATTTTTTTTCTTTTATTATGTTTTTATCCAGTGTTTTTCCCGTTTAGTCTGTCCGACTTCCCAGGCAGGCACCGCCGCAATCTGGTAGCCTCCCAACTTCCGCCCTCTCCCGTGCACTGCCACTTGGTCTCCATCCAGTGGCAGCAGAACTATGGTGGGGGTGACAACCACCTGAAGAGGCTGCCATTAGGCTGCTTGATCCTGCTCCATCCCCCCTCCCAGTGCTGGCACCCCGGCACCCAAGGGCGATCCCAATCCCAGGTTGCCAGCATGGCGCCAGCGCCTCACCCTCAGTGCCACTGGGTCGGCTTCGACCTGTGCTTTCAAAGGTCCGATGGAGCCACACGAAGGTTGCGGTGCAATGCCTACCACTGGTCGGGAATCATCCTGCCAGCCAGGGTGCTGTTCTCCGATTTCCTCCAGAGCAGCAGAGCAGTGTGCAATAACACAGAAACACAGACTGTGTCGGCAGAAAAGGACTGGTAGGCCCATTCAGTTTGCTCTATTTTCCTGCTTAACACTACACCTCCGACTTATTTGGTCACAGGTGTCCTCCCTCTCCCTTTATCTCTATTATACCCATATGCCTACCCCATACACTCTTTAAGCTCCCAACGTCTTCACCCTCTACCTCCTCTAGCAGACTGTTCCAGGCATCCACCACCCTTTCTGTGCAAAAGTTTTCATCACATCCCTGTTAAAGATCCTCCTACAGCTTCATGGCATGCCAACATGTTCTGGTGCTCCTCCTTCTCCTATTTAAAAGACTCCCCCCCCATGAAGTACTTATAGGTCTGATCATGTCCCCTCTTGCAATGCTGTCACTGGCTTAAGCTGTGCACCTCCTTACACAGTACATTGGATGGGTGCTGCTCCTCTGCCCCCAAAGTTCAGGTCCTGCTGTTCTGCCTCTAGCCACCACTAGGAGGCCAGGCTACCGCTAGCTGCTGCTGCACACATCACCCTGGATAACCAGTCCTCAGGCACTCAATCCTCCTCCCCTAGCCGACCATCCAGCGACCCAGGCTCGGGGCACAAACCTAGGTCACCGATTGTCACGGACGGCGACTACCACAGCACCAACAGGTGCCTGAAGGATGCTCTTTGCTTCAAGGTTCGTAAATGCTTATGGTCAGATTCTAAGACATGGTTAGCGCTGACAGAAAAGATTTCATCAGATGTATGAAAAGATACAACAGCTGTTCAGGAAAGAAATAAAGAATGAAGTTTTCCATAGTGTCTTTTATAAAATTATAATTCAAACAGTTAAGGACAGTCCAATAAGACTACGCACACAGCAGAGACAGTGAGAGGAGGTTAATCACAGAATAGAAAAGTGACTTGCTTTGGTCACATTGTAAGTAAAAGTGCTGGGATGAAAACCTGACACTACAGGTTAGCTGGTTGGCATTTTAACCATTAGACTAGATCAGTGATACTCACTTACAACTTGTAGCGGCTCTTGGAACCCACTCGAGAGGAGCAACCTTCAACCTGGTACTCTCAAATGGGGATGGTGAGAGGACCTCGATTTAGAAGTGAGTAGCCATCTGGGAACAAGCGACCACCAAACAGTGTGGTTCATGATAAACATAGCCTTGAAGCCAAAGTCCAAATATACAAACTCAAGAGTACTATGGACTTTAGGAGGGCTGACTTTGGCAAATGGGAGAGTGTCAAGGAATGCACTAGCAAATAGGCAGGAAGGAGGTGGAGGAACAATGGGAAAAAATCAAAACTGCCATCACAGGGCAACAAGCCTTTCTGTGAACCAAATAAACAAAACAAAATGAAGGAAAAAAACACTATGGCTCTCAAGAGAGGTGGCGGGGAAAGTTAAGGAGAAAAAGATAGCATTCAGAGGTATATGTACTCACAGAAGGAGCAGGACGAGAACTGTATCAGTTAAAGCAGAAGAAAGTGGGGAAGGCAGTCAGACTATGAGAAGCCCAAACTGAGGAAAGCCACAGCCAACTCAGTTAGTAAGGGGCTAAAACCTTTTATAGGTATACTAGAGCAAAGAAAAGACCAAGGGAGGGATAGCGAAGCTTAATAAAGGGGAGTGGGGTGGGCAGAGGGTGACAGTGAAAGGCAGAGATACTGAACAAATACTTTTGTTCAGTATTCATACTATATACTAAGAAGCCAGCAGATTAGGCCCTATGGTCTATCAAGTCTGCTCGATGGCCAGTGCCTTCCCAGGGCACCACCTGTAACCACCCTCCTCTCTCCCTACAAGGTCCTCCATTTCCCAGTGGGGCTCCGGATGCACCCTCCTCTAAACCTATTCCAGCCTTTCTTGAATCCTCCACAGTAGTAGTAGCCACCAGCTCCCGGGCAGTGCATTCCAGAGCTCCACCACTCTCTCAGTGAAGTAAGCGCCTCCTTGTTTCCCCCTCAGCCTCCCGTCCAGTTTCATTCAGTGTCCCTGGTGGCCCCCACCTCCCTCAACTGAAAAGACCCCCTCAAGGCTTACCTATTTATTCCCTTGAGATACTTGAAGACCTCTATCATACCCCCATTCCTTCTCTCCTCCAATGAGTACAGGTTGAGGCTCCCCCAGTCTCTCCTCATGGGGCCTTTCCCTAGCCCCAGTACCATCCTGGTGTCTCCTCCACCCTCTCCAGTAACACAATGTCCCTCTTTACGTAGGGACGCAAAACTGCATGCAGTATTCAAGGTGTGGTCTAACCATGCAATTAAACAGCAGAAGGAGCACACTACGACTCTTTGATGTTATCCCCTGGCTATGCACCCCAGCATTTTGTTTGCTTGGGCGCAGCCCTTCTACACTGCTCTGAGTTATACATTCTGGCATCCATCACCACCCGAGGTCTTTCTCCCCTAGAAACCTGCAGTGCCCCCCTCCCCAAAAGGTGTATACATGAGTCAGATTTTGGCCCCAGATGCAGAACCCTGCATTTCCCAGCATTACATTTTGCTTCCAGGCTTGTGACCATTTCCCCAGTCTCCAGGTTCTCCTGGAGATCCAGCTTCCCTCCTCCCCATCCACAGCTTGAGGCATCCATAAAGAGGCTCATCCCAGAACCCCCTCCATCACTTTGCCACCAGTGACATCAAACTAACCTGACCTATAGTTACTCGGCTCCTCTGCGAGCCACCCTTGTGTATAAGCTGTCACGGGCCATCCTCCAGTCCTGAGGCACACACCCCAACTGCAGGGAGGA
This sequence comes from Neoceratodus forsteri, assembly GCA_016271365.2. NCBI lineage: Eukaryota > Metazoa > Chordata > Ceratodontiformes > Ceratodontidae > Neoceratodus > Neoceratodus forsteri. The sequence continues at coordinate 600,490 of CM028136.1, forward strand.
GTTAAAAGGTCCGCCAGGTGTGCGACAAAAGAAGAGGAGGAGGGAGGTACCTAAACTAAACAATAGAAACAGTCTGGATAGGGGCTCGATACCAGGCCATTCACAGAAGAAAGGGTCCTGAAAGAACTCCTGAAACTCAAGGTGGACAAGGCAATGGGGCCTGATGGATTCACCGAAAATTCTAAAAGGACTAAGGGGAGAACTAGTGACACCATTGACTACCCTTTTAATAAATCATGGGAGGATGGTGTGGTACCTGAGGACTGGAGCAGGTGGATGTGATTCCCGCTCACAAAGTGGGAGCAAGGCAGAGGCAGGAAGAAAAAATTACTCACCTTAGTAATGTTGTTTCTTCTAATGGAGTCTTACTATATTATGACAGATGCAGTTTGTCCCACCATTAGAACTGCTCCGGAGGTGAAAGAGTTAACTTTGATGGTGCATGGAATTTAGAGCTGAGCTCGGTTAGAGAAGCTCTGTTAAGGTGGTTTCAAACCAAACCGTCACATCTTTTACGAGCAAAACTCACTAAGGCTCTGGTGTGGAAGCTGTAACCTACACTAGCCAACTGGCTACTAAAATATTCACACATTTTCCTGGTCCCAACACCAAGACTCAAGTCAGGGACCAGAAAATAAGATAAAATAACTAAATAAAACACAACACCCAAACGTAAAGGGGCATCAATAAGTGCCAACAGTGGACTGCCCACCCCATACCCAAAGTAGAAGTTCTGAGAGGGGCAGGCTGGGGGGAGGTCATAATATAACAAGACTCCATTAGAAGAAACAACATTACTAAGGTGAGTAATTTTTCTTCAAACAACATGAAGTCTTGCTATATTATGACAGATGCAGACTACAGCAGTACCTCCATGGAGGAGGACAGAACCTACTTAGGAATAGGCTCTGAAGCTGGGCTGTGCCAAACCGAGCATCCCTCCTGGCCTGGATATCCAGGGAGTAATGCTTGGTGAAAGTGTGTACTGTTTTCCAAGTAGCTGCTTGACATATCTCAAGATAGGGATGTCTCTAGCAGCAGCTAGAGATGCAGCTGTACCTCTGGTAAGTGAGCCCTCAGGCCTGAGGGGAACCTACCCAGTTTTTGATAGCAAAACTGGATACAAGGCAGATCCACCTGGCAATGGATCTCTTGGTGGCAGGTCTCCTTTCCCAACCTCACCATAAGTGAGAAATAGTTGGAGGAGTCAAACCTGTGACCCTTAGTGCGCTCTATGTAGTAACTTAGGGCCCTCTTAACATCTAAGCTGTGCAGCCTCCTCTCACCAGAGAAGGAATGGTCAGTGAAGAACACTGGAAGTGAAATAGATTGGTTAAGGTGGAAATCGAAACCACCTTAGGCAAAACTTCCTGTTAGTCCTGAGGACTACCTTATCCCTGTGAAAGGAAATAAAGTCAGTCTCCACTGATAAAGCCTGTAACTCACTTATGCGCCTGGCAGAAGTGATGGCTACTGAAATACAGTTTTCAAGTCAAATACTTAAGCTCTGCCGAAGACAGAGGCTCAAAGGGGGTTGCATCAGCTGAGCAATGCAAACATTAAGATCCCAAGCAGGGGCAGGATCCTGAATGGAGATTGGTATGAAGCAATCCCTTAAAAACTTGGAAAATACAGGGTGAGCAGAAAGAGAGAGGCTTCCTGCTGAAATGAAAGCAGAGACAGCTGCCAAATGCACTTTCAGGTAGCTGGTCTCAGTCCCAAAAATTAAGATGGACCATATAATCAATACAGTGGGTAAATCAGCAGATTCCGGGAAATATGCCTCCCAGAACACCATATGGAAAAACCTTTTCCACTTGGAGTTATAGGTAGCCCTGGTGGAAGGCTTCCTAGCAGCTTTCAAGATTTCGAGAACACTTTGAGAGAGTGTGTAGGTCAGCAAACTCTAACTGCTCAAGAGCCAGGCCTTGAGGTTGAGGGATTTGAGATTGGATACCAAACTCTCCCTGAGCACAGGTTAACAGATTGTGGTTCCTGGGAGACACTGGGGAAGATGGACTGCTAAGGACAGAAGGAGTGGGTACCAGGGCTGCCTGGCCCAGTCTGGAGCAATCAGGATCATCTTGCAGGGCTGAGACCTGATTTTGACTAGCACCTTGAACAGGAGAGGGAAGGGGGAAAGGCATAGAGAAACTTCCTTCCCAATCGAGGAGAAAGGCATCCAGGGGACTGAGCCCAACACTGGGGCCTGCAACAAAAAGTGGAAGTTGATGATTGTCTGGGGCTGCAAAAGATCTATCTGAGGAGTGCCCCAACTGGCAAAAACTATCCCCAGTACTAGGGGATCCAGTGACCATTCGTGATGGCCCAGGAAATCCTGCTGAGAGCATCTGCCAGGACATTGACCTTGCCTGGGAGGTGAACTGCTATGAGGGAAGTGTTCAGGGAATAAGCCAGAGACCACAACTTCACCGGTGCACAAGGCGAAGACAGAGTGCCCCTTGTTTGTTGATGTACCACATTGTAGTGGTGTTGTCTGTTCTGACCTGTACCACCTTGTTCTGAACAGATGCAGAAAAACCTGAAGTGCTAGAAAAACAGCTCTGAGTTCCAACAGGTTGATGTGGAGCAGAGATTCCTGAGGGACCATAACCCCTGGGTGGAGGAGTGCCCATGTGAGCTCCCCATCCCAAGAGGGACACATCTGTAATGGGGTCAAGGAGTGGGACAGAGGATGAAAAGCACCCTTGTCTCAGATTGCTCTGATCCTGCCACCACTGAAGGGCCTGGATCAGGGTTTGAGTCACTGGGATTAACTTGGATAGGGGATCTCTTCTTTGAGACCAAAGCTCTCAAATGGAACTGAATGTCCCTCATCTGAAATCTTGCTCCTTGCACTACAGCTGTGGAAGCAGCCATGTGTCCTAGGAGCTGCAGGAAATGCCTTGCTGGTCGACAGACCTGCAGAGTGAAGGACGAGGCCAGGGCCACCAAGGTCCTTACCCTTTCCAGGGAAGAAGGCTCTGGCCTGCTTTGTGTCCAGTTCTATGCCTATAAAGGTGAGTACCTGGACAGGTTCCAAAACTGACTTTGGAAGATTGAGAAGAAAGCCCAGAGAGGTAAGCAGCTGCTGGGTAACTAGCAGGTGTGATCTGACCTGGTCTGGAGTCTGACCCACAATGAGCCAGTCGTCCAGGTAGGGAAAAATGGCAATCTTTTGCCTTCTTAGATGAGCAACTGCTACTGCCAGACAGTTTGTGAACACCCTTGGGGCAGAGGTAAGGCCAAGGGCATTGCTCTGAACTGATAATGGCCTGAGGGCAGTTCGAATCTGAGGTACTTTCGATGGGAGCTTCTGATAAGAACATGGAAGTAGGCATCCTTGAGGTCCAGGGAAGCTAGCCAGTCCCTGGCCTTGGGAGGTAAAATCATTCCCAGAGTCACCATTTTGAATTTTGGTTTTAAAGGTGCTTGTTCAGATATCTTAGATCCAGGATAGGCACACTCTCCTGTCTTTTTGGGTAAGGAAGTACCTGGAGTACAGACCCTTGCCCTGGTGTAGAGGAGAAACCCTTTCTACAGCTCTGAGAGCCAGGAGGGTTGAGACTTCTGTTTCCAAAGCAAGAGTCTCTAAAGGGTTTGCAGGTGGAAAAGATCTGGCTCTCATCTTTGGAAATTTTTGAAGCTGAGAACCAGACCCTGGCTCACTACTTCCAGGACCCACCTGTCTGATGTTAAAGACTCCCAGTCCTGGACAAAGTAAGCCAGCCTGCCCCTATAGGTAATGGAGAGCTGACCCTGGGCATCCCATCAGGGTGCCTGTTTGGCAGAGGCTTTAGGCTGAGGGTGGGAGCAGGCCTGCTGTGCCCGTCTGCCTCTCCTCTGAAGAACCCCTCTGAGCATAGGCTGAAGAGGAGGCCTGGGTCTGGTAAAAGGCCTGTGAAAAGGCCTGCCCCTACCCTGGGGGCTGCCTCTGAGGAGTGGCTTGCCGTCCTTGGCTTGTGCACTCCTATAAGTGGTTCTATATTCATCCATTTTCTTCATATAATTCTCTGTCTGCTCCCCAAACAGAAGAATTTCCCACAGGAAAATCCATAGCCTTAGACTGGGTATCCTGTGACAAAGTAGTACACCTGAGCCAGGCCAATCTATGAAAAGCCACAGATGTAGTCATGACTCTAGAGGATACATCATTAGAACCCACTGCAGCATGGAATTGCACCTTAGGTGCCTCAATACCATCAACAGCCACCTGCTCCAGCTCCTTTGCAAGCTGGCCGGGACCTGTTTGGCTAAGGCCATGACAGTATCCCATCTAGATTTCTGGTATCTCTTAACATAAGCCATATAGTTTGCTTGTCTGAGTCCCAAAGATACTGCCATGTATTGTTTTTGGCCATGGCATCAATCTTCCTGGAGTCCTTGTCAGGAGGATGTGAAGCCAGGGAATATTAGCTTTATCACAGGCTGCAGCCTGAACTACTAACATGACTGCATTGCTGTGAAAGAAAATCTGTATCAGGACCTGACAAAGTGTACCTCCTGTCCATCTTTTAATCTACAGAGGCACATAATTAGGAGCTTTAAAATTTTTATTGTTTGTTTCCTAAAGATTTATGTAAAGGATGGACAATCGCTCGGACTCTGGGATATCCATCATCTCTACATAGTCAGGCTCCTCTTGCTCATCCAAAGCCTCCTCTAAAGGAAGCTGAGGGTCTCAAGCAACTTTTATAAAACAAAAATGAGAAGGGACTCAGCAAGCCTAGGGGAGATTCACCTAAAGGTCTGTCTGGGGAGATGTCGGTTCAATGGGCACATCCAGACTTTCAAAGTCACATTCACACTGATCATAATCATCCTCCCCTCTTCTGGTTCATAAAACTCTTCTATATCAAATACAATTCAATCGGTTCAAACCGAACCGATAAACATTTACAAGTTCCACACAGAAACCTATCTATTACTTACAATACCATAGACAGAGCTTGAACTGATCGGTTTGCGGTTAAAATAAATAATATCAGCGGTTGAATTTAACTTAGAGAAAAGCGCTCAACCGAGGAAATGAACCGGCAGCAGGAAGAATCTCGAACAACTGTTCAGTGAGCGGAGTAAAGAATCTGACTGTTTCAGTTTGAAACCACCCTAACAGAGCTTCTTTAACCGAGCTCGCTCTAAGTTCCATGCATTGCATGGAAGTTAACTCTTTCACCTCGGAGCAGTTCTAATGGTGGGACAAACTGTATCTGTCATAATATAGCAAGACTTCATGTTGTTTGAAACTACAGACCTGTTAGTTTGACCTCAGTGGAAGGAAAAATTATGGAATCACTTCTGAAAGAAAGAACTATAGTGTATAGCGGAGTGTTGTTCTGTATAGCATTTCATGACTTTCAAAATGCTGTTCTACCACAGTTCAAGGTCATGGAATGCTGCTCTGCCTTACTGTGGTAGAACAACATTCTAGAACATCTAGAGACTGCAAAGTCAATTTCACTTTGAAGCAAAAGAACCCACAAACACATTTTCACATGGTACTATACACTATAAAAAATACAGGATGAGCAACTCTATGCACAATCAGTGTGTTTTGCCACTCGGGGTTCTAATCCCATGGACCTCGAAGCTTTGCTTTCGAGGTCAGAGGGAATCAGAATCCTCTGTGGCAGAACACACTGAATTCTGCATGGTTGCCCATCCAGTATTCTCTATGTTGAGTACAGAGGCCAGAGGGCAAGGACCCAAGGCAGCATGGATTCACAGCGGAAGGTCATGTCCTTGAATCAAACAGATTTCTTTCACTGGGTGACCAAAGTAGTAGACCAGGAGGGCCTGTGTAATGGCCCACCTAGACTTTAGCAAGGCATTTGACACAATCCTACAAAAAGATTAATAAACATGTTAGCCAGCCTGGAAGTGGGTCCCAGGTGGTGTAGCCTGAGTAAAAACTCACTGGACAACAGGGCGCTAGAGGGTAATAGTAAACCAGTCCACTCTGAAGAAGGGGGTTACCAGAGGTTCAGTACTGGAGCTGGTGCTCTTTAATGTCTTATAAGTGACATTATGGAGGGACTGAAAAGTATGCCTCTTTGCAGATGACACAAAGATCTGCAACAGGGTTGATGCACAAGGGGGATGACTCACCATAGCAATGTTGTTTCTTCTAATGGAGTCTTGCAGTATTCTGACTATATGCAGTTAGCCCCAGTACTTGAACTGCTCGGAGAGAGGAAAGGGTTAACTCTATGCAGCAGCATAGAACGTTGAGCTCAAGCTCAGTTTTCAAACCTCTGTCTCTGGTACATCTCAGTGTAACCTTCAGATTCTTACGAGCAATACTAACTAACTAAAGCTATGGAAATTGTTTTAAAACATTAAGCCACAGGCAACAAACTTGGGTCCAAAGACTCAAGTCGAGAACCCAGGAAAAACCTATGTAGATAGTGAGACAATCTATATAAAAACACAAACCATTAAGAAAAACTCACCAGATAAGACAGGAACAAGGTACACTCCACGGGTGCAACACTGTACAGCAACCGCATCCCAAAAGACTAGGTTCTGAGAGGGAGGCAGGGAGAGAGGTCAGAATACTGCAAGACTCCATTAGAAGAAACAACATTACTATGGTGAGTAATTTTTCTTCAAACAACATGAAGTCTTGCTGTATTCTGTTACTATGCAGACTGCCAAGCAGTAACCCCCTGGAGAAGGGAATAACAGAAACTTACTTTGAAACAAGCTCTGCAGTACTGCTGTGTCGAAACCTAGCATCACTCTTAGTCCTGGGTATCCAGAGAGTAATGCTTGGTAAATGTATGAACTGTTTTCCAGGTGGCTGCTTTGCAAATGTCCACCAACAGAATATCCCTAGCAGCTACCAAGGAAGTAGCTGTACCTCTGGTTGAGTGTGCCCTCAGGCCTGAAGGTGGCTCTTTCCCCAATTCTGAATAGCAAAATTGGATACAGGAGACAATCCACCTGGCAACAGATCTTTTGTGGCAAGTCTACCTTTTCCTACTTCACGTAGGTAACAAACAGCTGAGTGCTATCATTCCTGTGGGCCTTAGTTTGCTCTATGTTACTAGTTTAGAGCCCTCTTAACATCCAGACTGTGCAGTCTTCTCCCCTGAAGAATGGTCAGTGAAAAGACAGACAGAGACATAGACTAGTTCAAATGAAAATCTGAAACCACTTTAGGTAGAAACTTTCTCTTTGTCCTGAGGACCACCTCACCCTGTGAAAGGAGATGAAGTCAGGTTCAACTGACAAGGCCTGTAATTCACTGATTCTCCTGGTAGAAGTAATGGCTACCAGGAACACAGTCTACCAAGTCAAGTACTCAAGCTCAGCAGAGGATAAAGGTTCAAAGGGAGTTGCATAAGCTGTGCAATGCAGATATTCAAGTCCAAAACTGAGTTGGCTCCCTGAAGAGTGGGTTAATGTGAACCAGACCTTTGAAAAACTTACTGAAGACAGGATGAGATGCCAGGGAAGATCCTTCCCTACAGAAGGAAAGGCAGAAACAGCTGCTAAGTGAACTTGCTATGTACTCCAGAAATTACCATTAGCCTTTAATGTATTGTCTCTGTATTCATTTTTATTTATTTTCTGCATTGTATTTTCTTGTTTTGTAATTTCATGACGTGGAGCCTTTGTAAATGAGTCCCTGAGTCAAAGGTACTTTCGAATCCTCTAAATAAATAAAATAAACTTTAAGGGAAGCAGACCTAAGGCCTAGCCATTAAGATGAACTAGATAGTCCAGGGCTGTGGCAATGTCTGCAGAATCTGGGTGTATGTCTTTCTGAGAACACCAAATGCTGAACATTTTCCATTTGGAATTGTAAGTTTTCCTGGTGGAAGGTTTCCTAGAAACCTTAAGGATATCCATTACCCCGGAGAGATTCAGACCTGCATATTCTAACTCTTCAAGAGCCAAGCCTCAGTCTGAGAGACTGAAGATTGGGAAACAAATCCTCCCTGAGATGAGGTCAGGAGGTCGCCTCCTGGGCAGAAACAAGGAATTGACACTGCTAGAGACAGCAACAGAGGATACCAAGGTTGCCTGGCCCAATCTGGAGCCACCAGAATCACTGTGCAGGGCTGAGACCTGATCTTCATCAGTACTCAGAGGAAATGCAAAGAGAAACTTGTTCATCCAGTCTAACAGGAGAGCATCCAGAGGGACAGTCCCAGGACTGGGGTCTGCAACAGAAGAGGGAAGTTGATTGTCTGGGGCTGCGAAGAGATCTCTCTCTGGAGTGCCCCATCTCTTGAAAATCACTTGAAGGACATAAGGGTTCAGGGACCATTCATGGTGACCCTGAGAAATCCTACTTAATGCATCTGCCAGCACATTATTCTTCCTGGAAGATGAACTGCTATCACAGAAGTCTGAAGACAGTAAGCTAGAGATCATAACTTCATGGCCTCCGTGCACAAGGCTGTGGACCAAGTGCCCTCTTGCTTGTTTATGTACCACATTGTAGTGGTGTTGTCTGTCCTGACTCACACCACTTTGCCTTTGACCAATTCTGAGAAGGCCTGGAGGGATAGGAACACTGCCCTGAGCTCTAAAAGACTGATATGAAGAAGCGACTCCTGTCGTGACCAAACACCCTGTGCAGTGAGGGGTTCCTAAATGGGCTCCCCACCCCAGGAGAGAGGCATCCGTTGTCAGGACCACTGAGGGTGCTTGACTGAGGAATGGGAAACCCCGCCTGAGATTATCCTGATCCAACCACCACTGGAGAGCCTCGACAAGGTCTAAGTCACTGGAATCGGTTTGTGAGAGAATCTTTTCTGAAACCAAAAGGACCTTAAGTGGAACTGAATGTCCCTCATCTGGAACCTGACTCCTTGAACCACTGCAGTGGAGGCTGCCATGTGGCCTAGGAGTTGAAGAAAATGTCTGGCTGGGCGAGACACCAGAGTCGAAAAGAAGAAGCCAGATCTGTAAGAGCCCTTTCCCTTGAGCATGGGAGGAAGGCATTTGCCTGAATAGTACCAGCTCTATCCCTATGAAGGTAAGGCGCTGTGCACTGATTCGAGAACTGACTTGGAGAGATTTAGAAGAGACCTAGAGAACTGAGAAAATTCTGGGTAACCTCTAGAGCTGACTTGACCTGGTCTGAAGACTGGCCTGCAATCAGCCAGTCATCTAGATAAGGGAAGACAAGATGCCTTGCCTTCTGAGAAAGGCTACCACTACTGCAAGACATTTTGTGAACACCCTTTGGGCGAAGTCAGGCTGAAGGGCATGGCTCTGAACTGGTAATGACCTGAAGGCAACTTGAACCTGAGGTATTTTCTGTGGGAGCACTTGATAAGTAAAGGGTTCGTTTTGGCCATGGGATTGCGGAAATGACACGCATTTTTAGGTTTGTCCCCACTTGCTAGGCACCTGATGGAACATCTGGCACACAGTGTGCCACATTATCAGTGCCGACTTCCAGCAGTCTTCGTTTACTTCACAATCTGTCCTACTTCAGAGATCACGCGGAAGTCTTTGGATATTTCTGGTATTTGGGGAATGCTGTGGAAGGCTGCAGGAATGATCGGGCATCAATCGGGACTCAGCACAGTGGCATTCTTTGGCCCGACTACAGGAAGGAGGAGGGACTTGAGGGTCTGAGCAGCTCTATGACTGGGTGGGTGCCCATGGAATCAGTCCCAGCCCACAAAAAGAACTGCACCAATGAGGTGGGTCATGGGATGGGCTAACAGACTGAGTGGCACGGAGGCGTATTGCAGTACTCAGAAGACATTTCACTCTGGCATGGACTTGGTTATTCGACTTCCACAGCACAACACTTTACCATGTGTGTGTTTTCTGTAAAACACATGGTACAGTCAGTTGAACAAGCGCATGTGCAAGTCCATATGCGCATTTCTGAGGCAGCTTTCACCGGAGACAGTCTGATTATCTTGTCCGATTACTTTAAAAAATATATCTCCATCTCTTGTTAATTTACACTTGAACTGGCACAATCTCAGATTGTTTCGTGATTCCTCACATACAGAAGCAAATTTAACATAGAAACATAAGACTTTGACGGCAGATAAGGACCACTTGGCCCACCCAGTCTGCCCATTTCCTACCTACTGGATAAGCTGCAGATTTCAGTTAACCAACAGCCTACTTCCTGCCACCCCCACTATAATTGCCTTATGTCTGTCCCATGCATGCTTGAATTCCTCCACTGTTTTAGACCCACAGCCTCTCCAGAAAGGCGGTTCCATCGTCCACCACTCTCTCCGGAAAAAAATTTCCTCACATTATCCCTGAACTGTCCCCCTCTATCTTTAAATTGTGCCCTTGTTCTTATACATCTCTTTTCTGAAAGATGCTACCCTCCTGGACTTTGTTGATTCCTTGAGGTACTTGGCGTTTCTATCATGTCCCCATCCCTCCTTTCATCAAGGATATACATATTAAGCTCTCTCAGTCTCTCTTCATATGGTTTCTGATGCAGGCCCTGCACCATTTTAGTTGCCCTCCTCTGGACTGCTTCCATCTTGTCTATGTCCTTGCGAGATGAGGTCTCCAAAACTGCACACAGTACTCAGATGGGGTCTCACCAACTGTCTGTACAGAGAGATAACCACTTCCCTTTTCTACTTGTGATGCCCCTCCCTATGAATCCCAGTATCCCCTGGCTCTCCTTACTGACTTCTCACATTGCTTACCCACCTTTAGATCATCAGATATGACTACCCCAGGTCCTTTCCATTTTGTTGTTGTTAGTACCTCCCTGCTATTGTGTACTCTTCTCCTGGGGTTTTGTTTCCCAGGTGCATTACTTAGTGGCTGGCTGCACAAAAAACCTATAGTTTGCAGCAAAGAAATTTGAAGGGCTCTGACTTCACTTTTCAGGGCCCACAGTCACTGGAGCCCCTCTCTCCATTTGTGCTCTGGCTGGCAGTTTGTCCTAGGCACACAGGCAGCTTGATGTGATCAGGATTCAGAGTGCCTAGGCTACGGATTTTACTGTTTGATAATTTCTGTGAAGAATTTATAAAAAATCTCTATACAACATATGTACATAGTGAGACTCTCACATGACAAAAAAATACAACTCCTGAGGCAGGCTACTTTTATTTTACTGCTCTTGCTGCTGTGAAATAATTTCACATAAGTGTGGTGCCTGGTCCTGTATTTAGTTACTGCTAGAGAGCTTCTCTGCTGTTTCACTTTGGAGGAGAGGCATTAATGTACTATCTGAAAACCAGGTTTCTGGACTTGAAAAATATAAAACTGTGAGAGTAAAAAATTAATAGTACTGACTGGCTAATATTAGCTTTTAAATTGCTGTTTTTCAATAATAATTACTGTACACACAAGTTGTGGTATGTATATTTTTTATTATATAAATACCACAACTTGTGTATGCAATATTAATATTGAACAGCTGGCAAAGCCAGTCAAACAACTATTTATTTCTCTACATTCAATTCCCCAAGTCCAGAGCTGGTTTAATCTAAGTACCTCAATATACTTTCTACACAGGCTTGCTTCTGCTTTATAATATATTACCTCCTTTTCGACTTAAACCAGAGACTGACAGTTCTTAACTAGAACAAAATATAAAAATATTAAAACCTAGAATGCAATAGATAGTGTGAGACCACCCTGTTATATATTTTGTCCTATTTCCTGAGGAGATGTTTTCTTCCTGCTGATCTGACTAAACTGAAATTGCTCCACACTGTAAGTGAAGTGTGGCAGTGCCTGGTGGTGGGGATATTTCAGTATCAACACCAGTGTTCTGTCTTACATATGTGCTCTGTAGGAGGACAGAGACACATAAAAGACTTGAACCTTCTGGACTTGGAAAACATACCCCACCCCCAAGTGCATAGATAGAATCTATCTCATCTGTGACAGGAAACACATACAAAAGAAAAGACAAAAAATGACAGACTCAAGATGGAAGTTTCTGTTATTTTTTGACAGCTCTTTCTAATGGGAAGGACATTCACTCGCTCCCTCTCTCTCCTTATCTGCACTGACTGCAATTGCTGGGTGATTAATGAACCTAAATTAGAAGATAACAAAAATGTAAAAATAGCCACTCGCTCTGTTGGCATCAAAACATGATACTGTGAGACAGACCAAACAATTTTGATTACCCGACCAGCGGCAGGGTATAATTTCAAGTAACTTAATGAAAAAAACGAAAAAAAAAATGACAATTTTGAAAACAGCAGCATGATCTGACAATCACAGCAGTTGCACCCCAATGCACCTTCCACCTCAAGATCAGTGCCTGTATAGGCATAATTTTTGGAAACCAAAGCAGGCTCAATTAGAGGCTGCACCTCTCCATCTGCTTCATCAATGCCTGCCGTAGGTATAATTTTTGGAAACAGCAGCAGGATCAAATATAGCACACAGTTGTGCTTTAGTCACTGGCTGCTAACTTAGCAATGCCTACTGTATAATAACAGAACAGGCTAAGTAATGAAAACTTCTAAGATTAAAAAATATACTACTCGAGTTGACACAATAAACAAACTAAATTCATTGTCTGTCCCCATCATTTGAGACATGTCTCCTGATTTTCTCGATTTGTCCCCTGTTTTTGGGGACCTGTGGGACATTGGCTCGATTCAAAATGTTCTAGAATGAACCCTGTAGGTATATGGAAATAGGCATCCTTGAGGTCCAGGAAGTTAGCCAGTCTCCTGGCCTCAGAGAGGAAGAATTATTCCCAGAGTCACCATTTTGAATTTTGGCTTTCTAACACCTAGCACCCAACAAACAGAACCCAGTCTGTCACGATAGGCAAAGTTACTTCTGCCACTCTTCAGTCCACAGTGGTGTACCCAGGGCTCCATACTGGGGCCTCTGTTGTTCTCTCTTTTCATAAATAATCTTCCTGCAGGGGCATAAAATGCAACCCTACTCTATGCTTATAACGTCGTCATCTACCACAGTGCCAGATCCCTCAAAACCATATCCTCCACCTTCACCAATAACTATGGAGCAGCACAAAACTGGTTCCTGTCCAAAAACTCCTGGTAAATGAGAAAAACAAAGGCCATGCTCTTTGGCTCAAAGCCCTCCTCACAAGGTTGCCAATACAAATGACACACTTCTGACAGAAACCCTGCTGGATCTCCTCTTGTTATAGTATCCTCCTTCAAATACCTAGGAGTAACTCTCGATCCTTCCCTCACTTTTAATGCCCACATTGATAATATTGTAAAAGGGTCTATCGAAGTTGGGGACAGCCTACTGGGTCAACCACCTCCTGACCCCTGAAACTCGCCTTGCTATCCCCAGGAAATCTCCTGCCTTTCCTTGACTATTGCTTTCCAGTTTTCTCCACACCTCTGCCTCACATCTCTCCCAGTTAAGTACCACATACAACTCCATCTGTCACTTCATCCTTCAGGTTCCTTACTTCACGCTAACACTGCTCTCTTTGCAGACACTTGGCTGGCTATCCCTTCATGGCCGCTATGAATATGCCTTGGGCAATCTAGTCAACACCTCTCAGAAACTCTCCGAAGTCACCTTTCTCACCAATTCTCACTGCCTGTGTGGTTACTCATTCTCTCAGAGACTCCTCCATTCCCCCCTTGTAGTCCCTGTGTTCTACAGTCATGGGGAGTTAGATCCTCCCTATCTCTGCCCCTCTCTCTGGAACAAACTTCCACCTGTCATCAGAAACGCACCCTCTCATCAGTCCTTCAAATTTCAAAAGTGGCTAAAGTCCCCAGACTACTTGTCGTGCTCCCTAGAGCGACCCTCTGTAGCCAATACCACAGAGAACCATACTGTATCTCTCGACTTACCACCTGGACGCTGACCACTAGTTTGTACCTCTTAGCACTTGCTTGCTCCTTCCTGGGTTCACATGGATCACCGTAGGTATTTCCACCATGCACTGTCGCATATCCTGACTGATCAAGTGATGTGTGGATCTACAATGTGACCGCTCACGTGTGATCAACCATGTATCCGAGACCCAGGCATGCACTCTTGTATTTATTATGAAACTTGTGTGTTAGATTTGATGTGAAATGTTTCATTGTTACTCAGTGTATATTGCTCCTTCCATAATGTAACCTGTGCCTATTGCTTCAACCTTGTATTGTCTGCCACTGTTGTGGTCGTCGCAACTGAAAATGGTCCTTTGATCAGCTTGCCTACCCGGTCACCAAAAAACATAAATAAATAAAATGTTCGCTCAGCTATCTGAGGTCTAGGATGGGTCATCACCCCTTGTCTTTTTGGGGCAAGGAAGGAAGTATCCGGAATACAGTCTTTGCCCCTGTGTTGTGGAGGAACCCGCTCTATAGCTTTCAGGGTTAGTAGGAGGATACTTCGCCTCTAGGGCAACTGTTTCTGAAGTTGTTGCAAGTGGAAAAGATCTGGCTCTCACTCTGAGGAATCTTTTGAAGCTGAGAGATAGTCCCGGCTTACTACTTCCAGGACCCAACATTCTAAAGTGATAGGCTTCCAGGCCTGGAAGTAGTAAGCCAGCTTGCCCCCTACTGGGATAGAGGAGGCAACTCAGTCTGATACATCAGGGTGTCAGTTTGGCAGGGGCTTTAACGGAGAAGAGGATGCAGCCCTGCTCATCCCTCTTCTGCTTCTCCCTCTGAAGAACCCCCTCTGCTGGAAAGAAGAGGAAGGCTGGGTTTGGTAGAAGGCCTCTGGAAAGGCCTGCCCTGCCTGCCCTAGACTGCTGCTTCTGAGGAGTAGCTTGTTTCCCTTGGACACTGCACTCCTGTAGGTGGTCCTGTATTCATCCATCTTTTCATGCAAGACTCTGTCTGCTCCCCAAACAGAGAATTACCAGACACAGGGAAATCCATAGCCTTAGCCTGGGTATCCTGCAAGAGGCTAGTACACCTAAGCCAAGCAAATCTCCTAAGAGATATAGATCTAGCCATTACTCTTAATGCCACATCACTGGAGTCCACAGCAGCATGGAATTGTACCTTGGATACCTCAATTAAATCAGCAGCCACCTCCTCCAGCTCTCTGGCCAGCTGGGGGAAGCCTTCTAGCCAGCTCCAGAACTGCATCCCACCTGGTCTTCTGGTACCTAACTGTATAGGTCATATAATTAGCCTGTCTGAGCCCCAAGGAGGATGCCAAGTACTGTTTCTTGGCCATGGCATCCACCTTCCTGGATCCTTATCTGGGGGTGTGATACCAAAGAATATTTGCCCTGTCACAGGCTGCAGCCTGCACTATCCAACATGGCTGCAATGGTTATACAGAAACTCCATGCCAGAACCTGATAACATTTAACTCCTGTCCATCTTTTCATCCACAGGGGGTATAGAAGTAGGCATTTGTAGCAATTTTGAGCCTGTTTCCTAAAGATTTGTCAAGTGGGACAGACAACCTCTTGGACTCGGGCGTCCCTCATCTCTACATAATCAGGTTCCTCTGCCTCCTCAGCAGCTTCCAGAGCTTCAGCCACTTTTGTAAAACAAAAGTGGAGGGAACTCAAAGTCTGGGGGGACATTGGCAGGCCTGTCTGGGAAGATGTCAGGCTCTATAGGCTCATCTAGGCCTCAAACACATCATCATCATCATCATCATCATCTGGAACTTGTCTCCTCCACTCCTCATAGTATACATCAAGATCATAATCTGATGGAGTTGGAACCATCCGAGGCGAATCACTTACCAGAAGGTGTCAGTTCCGATGGAACCGCGAGCGACTGAATAATGCTGATCACTTTCATAATTTCTTCAGCGGCTGGAACCTGCGGGTGGGATCCGGTCAGCTGACTTTCTTTTTCAGGCGGAACGATCCCAAGAATCAGATCTCCTTTTGCCTGAGGAGGTATCGCCAAGTTCAGCAGGCACCTCCTCAGGTTCAGTCAGAACCGAACCAGGCTGGCCATCCGGATCAGCGGACTTCTCGGCCTCTTTTCCTTCAGCCTACTTAATCTTTTTTCTAAAGTGGCGTTGGAAAATTCTTACAAATCTGGCAGCCTGTTTTGGGGTGGTCAAACCCCAGACAATACACACACTATGAGGTGGGGATCAGCTTTGGCAAAAGCCTCCCCACACTCAGTAAATCAAATCAAATCAAATTTATTTAAGAGGCGCCCAATCCTGGAAGGCTCTGGAGCGCAAAACTGTACAGTATATCATACTCTATACATTTCATTACAATATCATACAAATAAAATACATAAAACTTAATCACCAAATGCCTGCATGAATAAAAAGTCTTCAGGCGACTCTTAAAGGCCTCTATAGTGGGGCCTCTCTCACTTCAACTGGCAATGAGTTCCAGAAAGCCGAGCAGCAACTCCAAGCGATCGATCCCTGCTGTTTTAACCTTGCTCTTGGAACTTTGGGGAAGCCCCCACTAGAGGCGGAGAGCTTGGACAGAGGTGTACGGTACCAGGAGATCAGAGAGGTAACCAGGGCCTGTCCATGTAGGGTCTTATAGGTGAGAAAACCCACCTTAAACAGAACTCTCCACCTGACAGGCAGCCAGTGCAATTCCATGAGACTGGGTAATATGACAAAACTTACTCTGCCCGGTCAAAAGCAGGGCATCAGCGTTGCACTAGCTGCAGTCTCGGAGAAGTTCCAGAGCGGCGAGATAGAGGCATTACAGTAGTCAAGCCTAAAGTAACTAAGGCATGTACCAAGGTAGGGAGGTCCAGAGCGGAACAAGGGGCTTAATCTGGCGATATTTCTAAGATGGAAAAAACAGGAGCGAACCACGGAGGATATTTGGGCCTCCATGGACAGGTTCCTGTCAAAGATCACCCAGATTTCGCACCATGGGAGGCCATCAATGACACAGCTCCTAGCACAATGCCAGTTGCAGAATCAGGGTCATCCCATCCACGAGCTCTGTTCGACTCCACTACCAGTACCTCAGTCTTATTGGGGTTCAGCCACAGCCAGCTGGAAGA
This sequence comes from Neoceratodus forsteri, assembly GCA_016271365.2. Taxonomy (NCBI): domain Eukaryota; kingdom Metazoa; phylum Chordata; order Ceratodontiformes; family Ceratodontidae; genus Neoceratodus; species Neoceratodus forsteri. The sequence goes on from CM028136.1 coordinate 617,364, forward strand.
CATCCAGTCATTTATCTCAGCCAGACAGATATTCAGCACATCCACTGCATTTGATGTTCCTGGGGAAAAGGATAGGTACAGCTGAGTATCATCAGCATAGCAATGAAAACTCAAATCATACCTCCTAATGACCCCGGGGCAGCATGTATACACGAACAACATTGGGGCCAATACCGAACCCTAAAGGACTCCACGAAAGGAGGCAGGGTGCTGATGAGAAATTACCCATCACAACCGCTGCCTCCTGTTAGTAAGAAATGACTCAAACCATTTGATGACAATACCAGTGAGTCCATATAACTCCCTCAGGTGGAAAAGCAACACACAATGGTCCACAGTAACAAATACTGAAGAGAGATCAAGGAGAACAAGAATTGTCTTGCTCGATCTCTAGCCCTGAGGAGGTCATTTGCACCCGAACTAATGCAGTTTCAGTGCTATGTCTGGCCCGAAAAGCTGACTGGAAGGATCATATAACCGTGGGTCATGAGATATTCTCCCAACTGAAGTGATACCACCTTCTCACAACCTTTCCCAGAAATGGAAGATTGGAGATAGGACAGTAATTTGCCCTAATCTCTGGGTCCAGAGAAGCTTTCTTTAAAGGGGTCTCACCAGAGCCTCCTTCAAGGCATCTGGAAAGACACCGGACTCAAGGAACACCCGGACAATCAGGGCAAACACCGGGCCAACAGTGTCAATGCACCTCATCAAGAAGCGCTGGCACGGGATCCAGTTCACAAAGGTATACTTCAGGTTGGCCACTATCTCAATGACCTCACGATCCTCCACTGGCCTAAACTCTCCCCAGCCAGAGAGAATGCTCTCAGAAAACAACTGACGACTACTGACAGCAATGGTATTACTGGCTGAGGAAACCTCCCGCCGGTTGCAGACACCCTGTCCGAGGAAAAACCAAACAAATTCCTCACAATCCTCATTTGAGGAAACTCTTCAGAGCTGGAGACAAGATGGATGAAGAAGTCTATCAACAGTCCGGAAGAGTGAGGCTGGTCGAGCTTCTCCCAGCAGCAATCTCCCAAGACAAAAATATTGCCTTCTTTTGGTTGATTGCCTGCTGATATGGCAATAATGCGCGACACAGGACCAGTTTGTCAGCCCCCAGACGGGATTTCCTCCAGCGACGCCTAATCTCCGACCCAGCTTCTTCATCTCCCTGAGATCACCATCATACCAAAGCGACCTCAGGTATGAAGTTCTGGGTCATACACCGGACAGAGTGCGAGGAGTCAATGGCAGATAACACCTTATTATGGCGTCTACCGCTCCGGCGATACAACACCCACCCTTGATAAATCAACTGCCACCAGAAAACCATCAGGGGTAAGATCTTTAACGGCGACAGCGAAATATCTCAGAAGGGAAGAATTATAGGGAGCACTGAACATGAACTTCACCATGCAATGATCAGACCAAGCTACTCGGTCAATATCAAGATCAACGATCTTAAGTCCCAGTGAGAACACCAGGTCCAATGTGCTGCTCCTGATGAGTAGACACCAACAGACTGCACCAGCCCCAAAAGGGACATACCTGCAGTAGCTCATCGCGTACCTTTGACTTCTATCTTCGCCCAAACATTGAAGTCCCAAGAAAAATACATCTTGGGGAATCCAATGCATGACAGCAACAACTGGCTAATTCCTGCAGGAACTCCCATCGGACCAGAAGGGTGATAGATGAGGAGGATCCTGCAGCCCAGAAGTCCTCCAAACGGCCACACACTCAAATGAACCTGGGGCTCCCACGGGTGCAGTGAAGTCAGGTTAGATTTAAAACAGATAGCTACACGCCTCCTCAATGATTACCTCTGGGGCAGTGCACCACAGTATATCCTGGGGGATTGCAGCCTCAAAAACAGGGCCAGCATCATCTCCACCCAGGTCTCTGTAATGCACGCCAGGTCGACCGATGAGACAAGACCGGCAATAAAAGCCGTCTTGTTTCTGATCGACCTGGCATTGCATAGCACTGCCGTCAGAGGTATAGAAGGTGATGCAGCCCTAATGGTCACCTGGCCACTTGTCCTGGTGGCCCCCGGAAATAGGCACCAACCACGTCCTGGCTTCTCCTAGATGCTGTATTTATTCCAGGGCGTCTCCGGACTTAACCACCTCAATCCTTTGATCAACCCGCTCCTGGTCATCCCACAGTGGATATGCAGAGCAATCCCCCAATCCCCACTTCCTACAACGTCTGATAGTGATATCAGATACAGGGGAGGGATAAAAGGAGCTAATGCATGCAACTGCGAACTCCCATAAGCAATCCTAGGCCCCAAGACTCGTCTAACAAAACTCCCACACATAGCTAATTAAATAAGCCAAAATGGCACATATAAACTCATGCAGCAATACACATAAAAACTCTACTTTATAATAAAACTAGTTGACATACATGAACAGCAATACCATATCTAGTTCCCACCTCTCATTGAGAAACAGGCAATATTTTCCAACTCCAGGCGAGCGCCACTCTGGCCTTCGGCAGCTAACGGCAAAAGCGCCTATCTTTATAGGATGCCTCCCCACACCACGCATCAATAACTGGCAGCCCTCCGTCAAACTCCAGCTCCAGCTGGCGGCGATATTAACAGTCAAATACACAGCCTCTCACGCTGTGTTAGCCAGAGCAGGGTCAGGTGGGCAGGCAATCAAGAAAAAAAAGCTCCAATAGATAGCGCAATAGTCCAGAATCACCCGCTGCAACGAGCAGCTCTCAGCTGACACACAAAGAGAAGCAACAGTGTTGAAACCCAGTGGGACCATGTTTTTCTTTGGGTTTCTCAGACATAGCCTTCTCTTGCAAAAGTTACCTTTCACAGCCTTCAAGCCAGGTAACACTGTTCGATCGGTTACCAACTGTGTCACGGGTTGTGGAAAGAACCGAGCAAAATCTTGGTGTTTTGAAACCGATCTGAACCGGGAACCACAAGAGAAACCAGAGATGAGAAGAAACAAATTTGTGTCGGTCAGACCGACCGATGGAAACCAAAATAAACCAACTTTTTCACTAAAATAATCACTAGCTACCTACTTACACTACCTGTACCATAGACAGAGATTCGATACAGAAAAAATATGAAACGGTTGTTAAAACTGACTGATTTTACTATAACCAAACCGAAGCCAAGGAGAAATCTCCAGAGCAACTTCACAGTTAGGCGGAGTACAGAATCGAACAGTTACACTGAGATGTACCACAGACAGAGGTTTGAAAACGAGCTCAAGCTCAACATTCTATGCTGCTGCAGAGAGTTAACCCTTGCCTCTCTGGAGCAGTTCAAGTGCTGGGGCTAAATGCATATAGTCAGAATACAGCAAGACTTCATGTTGTTTGAAAGTACGAGAGGGACTTAGCAAGGTTGGAAGCATGGTCAAAATATGACAGCTTAGATTCAATGCAAAGAAATGCAAAGTAATGCACCTGGTAAACAAAAACTCAGGGAAGAGTACACAAAAGGGGGTTCTTCAACAATAAAAATTGAAAGGGACCCGACAGCAGTCATATCAGATGACCTAAAGGTAGGCAAGCAATGTGAAAAGGCAGTAAGGAAGCCTGGGAGGATACTGAGATGCACAGGGAGGCATCACCAGTAGAAAACAGAAAGTTGTCATCCCTCTGTACAGACAGTTGGTGAGACACCATCTGAGTACTGCATGCAGTTCTGGTGACCCCATCTCTGCAAGGACAGACAGGATAGAGGAAGTCCCAAGGAAGGCAACTAAAATGGTGCAGGGTCTGCACCAGAAGCCACAAGAAGAGATAAAAACAGCTTAATATGTATACCCCGAGGAAAGGAGGAGAGGAGGGACATGACAGAAACTTTCAAGAACCTCAAGAAATCAACAAAGTCCAAGAGGGTAGCATATTTCAGAAAAGGGATGTGCAAGAACAAGGGGCACAATTTGAAAATAGAGAGGGGCAGTTCAGGGGCAATGTGGAGAGTATTTTTTCACATGGGAGAGGTGGATGCATGGAAGGGCCTTCCTGAGGAGGTTGAGGGTCAAAACAGTGGGGAAATTCATGAATGCATGGGACAGATATAAGGCAATTATAGTGGGGGGTAACAGGAAGTAGGCTGTTGGTTAACTAGGGTCTTCAGCTTATACACTAGGTAGGGAAATGGGCAGACTAGGTGGGCCAGCGGTCCTTATCTGCCGTCAAAGTCTATGTTTCTATGTTTCTCTTCACAGTAAAACCTGCAGCTCTTTAATACCTAATAAACTTCTTATCACCTTTGGCTCTTAAACCTAGACAAACCTTTTGTCCCACTTTGGCCACCATAACTGTTGGTTATGTCATGCTTCCTACACACACACACACACACACACACACACACACACACACACACACACACACACACAGATCTGTAGTACAGCTTAATTTTAAACTGTTAAACATGTAGCTGCTGAGGCTATTATGAGCGAGCACCACCAGCTTACGGAAGTACTGCACTTTTAGTCGAGAGTGTATAGCATAGACCCTACTGACTGGAGCTTCAAAGAAGTATCTGTGTCTGTATTTTTTTTAACTTTGAAGAGGCCGAGCAGTAGCTGTAGTTTCTTAATGTTAAGCTGCTCTTTGCTAATGCAGAAGACAGAGAGAAGTACTGCGTAGGGTTGGGTAGCAGAGAGAGTGCAGCGCTGTGTGTGTCATGGTTAACTAATAACAAAAAAAAACAAAGGTCAGGCAGGTGTGGGGCTGCTGTTAAAACAATTAGTAAAGTACTCTATTTTTGGAAGTGAGCAAGCAACTTGGGAGGGGCTGGCTGGCTTGTGTTCAGAAGCATAGACTTGAGAGTGCCTGGGGACTCAAGAGCAACAGTGTGATGTGAGATTATACCTTTCCTGCTTAAAATTGCTGTTATTAGTTGTTCAGTATGCTACTGGGTTACCGCTGGACTTTTGTTGTTCATAATTTTAGAGGAAGATTTCTTCCATTTACTGAGCAAAAGCAAAATAAAATAAAAAAAACTAGCATTTTAAAATGAATGTTCTAATGGCAAAATGATATACAGAAACATAGACTTTGACGGCAGATAAGGACCACTTGGCCCACCCAGTCTGCCCATTTCCTACCTACTGGATAAGCTGCAGATTCTAGTTAACCAACAGCCTCCTTCCTGCCACCCCACTACAATTGCCTTGTGTCTGTCCCATGCATGTTTGAATTCCCCACTGTTTTAGCCCCAACAACCTCCCAGGAAGGCAGTTCCACGCATCACCACTCTCTCCGTGAAAAGATTTCCTCACATTACCCCTGAGCCGTCCCCCTTATCTTTAAATTGTGTCCCTTGTTCTTACACATCTCTTTTTCTGAAAGATGCTACCCTCCTGGACTAGTTGATTCCTTGAGGTACTTGAACATTGCTATCATGTTCCCCTGTCCCTCCTTTCATCAAGGGTATACATATTAAGCTCTCTCAGTCTCTCTTCATATGATTTCTGATGCAGAACCTGCACCATTTTAGTTGCCCTCCTCTGGGCTGCTTCCATCCTGTCTATGTCCTTGCGTAGATGAGGTCTCCAAAACTGCACACAGTACTCAGATGGGGTCTCACCAACTGTCTGTACAGAGGATAACCACTTCCCTTTTTCTACTTGTGATGCCCCTTCCTATGCAGCCCAGTATCCCCTGGCTCTCCTTACTGACTTCTCACATTGCTTAACCACCTTTAGATCATCTGATATGACTACCCCAAGTCCCATTCCATTTTGTTGTTGTTAGTACCTCCCCTGCTATTGTGTACTCTTGTCCTGGGTTTTGTTTCCCAGGTGCATTACTTGCACTTCTTTGCATTGAATCTAAGTTGCCATATGTTTGACCATTCCTCCAACCTTGCCAAGTCCCTTCTCATCCTTTCTATCCCCTTGTGTATCAACTCTGTTACAGATCTTTGTATCATTTGCAAAGAGGCATACCTTTCCCTCCAGACCCTCTGCAATGTCACCTATAAAGATGTTAAAGAGGACTTGACCCAGTACTGAGCCCTGGGGTACTCAACTAGTGACCCCCTTTCTTGAATGTGTTCCACTCACTATTACCTTCTGTGTCCTGTTGTGTAGCCAGTTTGCAGCCAGGCTACCACCCTGGGACCAACTCCCAAGCTGGCTAACTTTATTATTAATCTTTTGTGCGGGACTGTGTCAAATGCCTTGCTAAAGTCTAGGTAGGCCATATCCACAGCCCCTCCCTGGTCTATTACTTTGGTCACCCAGTCAAAGAAATCTATTAGATTCGTTTGACATGACCTTCCTGCTGTAAATCCATGCTGCTTTGGGTCCTGTATGTTGTACTGTGTCCAGTTTTGAAGTACTTGTATTTTATTTGTGCATTAGACTCTAATTTTTATGGTTGTTATACTTTTGAAGTGCACATGGTGCCTAATTTTGTATGAGGTGTCGCTGTGGCTCCTTGGCTAACACTGACCACTCATGGGACCCCTGAGCCAGTTGGGACTCAGTATCACTAGAGCAAGACTACCTCTACCCGTCTAGGACTCTAGGGACTTTGACTGTCAAAGTAGTGTATTTCCATACCCCTCAAATACTGGCCAGTGCTGGTCAATTTATACCCTGTATTATCTTGGCAACAAAAAGGCTGCCTTGACCTGTTTTCAGGAAATTCACCTGTCCCAGAGGCCTAAGCAAGTATTATAATAGTCTGATATCCTGGTGAGCATGACTCCTCAGCAGGAGGTCTACCAATACAATGTTTTCTGAAGGACTTTCTTAAAGTTAAAAATCCCAGTAACCTTCCACATACAGCCACATGTATCTGCAGGCTGTTAGTCACTAGCAATTCTACTGTCTCTTCTCCAGGTAAAAAGGAACATTTCTTACCTTTGAGACTTCTTTTCCTCCAAACGCACATCTATTACTTCTAAGGAGGGTGTAGCTCCACTCGCTGCAGCAGATAGGAGGAGACAGAACTGAATGACTAACAGCCAGATGTCATACCAAACCACTGTAGGATAGCCTGTATGAGAAAACTTCCAGGCTACTCAACAGAACCCTACACAGGGGTGCATATATCACTCCTTACAAGTGGGATTAAGTAGCAGTGTTCCAATCCACAAGAATAAGGGTCAGGAAGGTGAACATCAAATGACAGACAGCCATCAGATCAGATATAACTAATGTAAACTGCAGGGTCTGAGTTACCGCCCTACTAAGGTCCCAAATGGGATTTTTAAGGATGTTATATATTACACACACACACACACACACACACACACACACACACTCTTTCTATTTATTCTCCTCCCTGCCCCAGCTCTGCCTCGTCAGCAGCACCTGGCATCTGCCTCGGATCCTTCTTACCTGGAGCCCCGCGGAGTCCCCCTTTGTAGTTTCCTTCCCCCACCAAGGGTGGGGACGAGGTGGGGCCCATTCCACCCCTGAATGTCACTTCATCACGGCTACTGCATCGGGACAGGCAAGGGACCACTGAGGTCTGTGTTGGTGCTCCATCTTCCCAGAGTGCAGGAAATGATTTTCATCTCTTTTTTCCAGGTGTGCCGTGCACTTGATGTCAAGGCGGAGCTCCGCCACATCCGGCATGCCCAACCCTCTCTGTGAATGGCCAAGCACTTGCTGTACCCCACCTGAGGTCCTCCACCTCCACCTGAGGTCAATCAAGCACCGGCCGCATCTCCCCTCTCCCTGGAGAAGGCAGCGGTCCACAGACAATGTTGCCAGCTGGGGCCGCCCATGCTGACATCGCCATCCGTCTAACATCTATATAATTTGTGGGCGCCTCTCTCCTCAGTTCCCCATCGGAGATTATGCTCAGAGGGCCTCCCTCCAGGGAACCAGGAGACCATACCAGCACCCGACTGACCAGGCTACAGAGGTGCTGCTCAAAATAGGGGCTAAGTCTATATAAGCTACCATTCAGCCCAATGTCTGCCCTGCCTGAACTGTGTTCACCTGAGGCTGAATTGAGGTCTATGGAAGACCATGGCAAGCCAATTCTCTCCTCCAAATGAGAAAAACCCTGCATATGTCTGCCCAAAAGAATTCCCAAGGTGGCAAGTTTGCACTTAAATTAGAGACTGAGTTCCTTCTAGCACTGTGTCCTAGTCCTAGTTAATGTGATCTCACACAACTATCAGTTCTTCAAATGATCACTGGGTAGGATGTGCTAAAAAAGCCCAACATGTCTGTGGTCAGGATGACCAGATCCAAGTTTCTGCACCCAGACTACCTGCACTCATGCCCATGTTCCAAAACATAACAAGTATATGCCACATTAACATACTGACATACTAAAGCCAGTAGAATAGGCCAAATGGTCTGTCTTGTCTGCTTGAAAGCCAGCAACCTAGTGGCTGCTCGCCTTACCACCCCAGCCCCCAAGAGGTCTTTTAGTTTCAGTTTCCCTTGTACCTGGTCCCACCCTTCTTGAATCCCTCCACTGTGCCTCGTCAACTTCCTCACTAAGTATAATCTACTATGCCCCAACCAGCATGGGTTCAGACAAAATCACAGTACCACCACTGCCCTGCTGGACTACACAAACTATGCACATAAGGCCCTGGATGAAGGTAAACTGGTGGGGTCTGTCTTTATTGACCTCACCAAAGCCTTCAATACAGTCAACCACCTATTGCTGACCCAACTCACCGAACCATGGGTGTGGCGCCCAATGCCTTTGCTGGTTCCAAGACTACCTGATACGGAGAAATCGATGTGTCAAAGTGTGGAAACAGTATCCATGCAAGAGAGGTATCATTAGGGGTACCCCAGGGATCAATACTGGGGTCCCTACCTTCAGCCCTTCTTAAATGACCCTCACAGCCTGCGACACCAAACTCATACTATATGCAGATGATGCTGTGCTCCTGAGCAGCAGCAGCGCTCTCAGACTGCCCTACAATCTGAGCTGCAGAACTCCTTCTCCAAACTAGAGGACTGGTTCAGTAGTCATAAGTTGCTACTAAACTACAAGAAGACCAAGGCCTCTTATGTCCTGCCCCCACAACAAAACAAGCACACCCCTCATCATCTCCAACTCATGCAGTGAGCCGCTGGAACAAGTTCACTTGTTCAAGTATCTGGGGTTATAATAGATGATACCCTCACGTTTGCACACCATATTGACTCTCTGGTCAAGACAGTCAATACCAAGATTGGTGTCCTGTACAGGCACAGGCAATACCTCTCTCCGGGGCCCTCCACCTCTCAGTCCACAGCTCAATTACATCTACTACTGACTATGGACTAGTGGTCTGTCTGGCGGCAACAGATACAGTGCTCAAGAGGGTTCAGACTGTGCTAACAAAGCCTGCAGACTCACCCTGGATGCTGAGCGTGGCACTCATACCTGTACTCTGTATGAACGTGCAAACTGGCTGTCACTAAAAAACAGGGTCAAATTCCAGACTTGCATCCTAGGGAAGAAGGCTCTATTGGGTAAAACACCACCTTGTATAGGCAATTTGATCAAGGCAGTCAACTCGTTACAGGTCACCAGAGGGAGGACTAGAGGGGCCTCGGTGATCCCCTTCCGTTCACCTCACTTGGGCAACGTGCATTTGCCTACTGGGCCCCCTATGGATGAATGACCTTCCTGGGAACCTCTTGGCCACCATCTGTCTGGCACAATTCAAAACTGACCTCAAACAGCACCTAATAACACTTTCTAAGTGCACCTGCCCCAGAGTCCAGCCTACCTGCTCTCTCTGCTCCCCGCAAGCACTAGGCAGGCCTCAGATACCCCTCCCTCTGGCCCATCTCATGACTTGCCCCAGCAATCAGTATATGTCATGCTCCTTCAGCAACTGCCACCCCTCTCCTAATTCTAGGGTTACTACCTGTCCTGATTTTCGCAGGACAGTCCTGATTTGGCAGTCTGGCCTGCAAAAAAACATGAAAAATACTACATGTCCTGACTTTATAGTAGAAAAAATATTTTCTAACTTTCCACTAAATGTTGCAAAAACTATAATACTTTAACTAAAATACCTTAAAATGATAAGAAACAATAGAAGCTACTAGAAAACTACAATACTTAGCCTGAATTCTGATTATATAGAGAAAACAAGTCTGTTGCACTGGCCGAGGTTACATACTGTCCTCGAAAAATCATGTTTCAGTAAGAAATGTCCCACTTTGGGCTTCTTAAAGGTGGTAACCCTACCCAATTCACGGTCCCGTGAGTTTCCCAAACAGTCACTACTAATGCTAGCTGCCTGACCATGCCCCTTACACCCACCATTTACTCTAGCATGTCGCCTCCGCCAGCCTTCCTCACCCCACCATTTCTCCCTATGCCTTATCGCCCCGCCTCCCCCACCCTCACCTCCACAGCAGTACTTACCTCCCTCTCGTACCTCCTTCTTCATCCCTCTGCCTGCTATCCTGTCCCTCTGAACTACTGACAAGGCACTTTGTGGCTGCTTATTCCCTCCCACCTCAAAGTGTTTTTCTTGTTATTTAACTTGTACCTATGTTTTTGAGTTATTCTGTAAGTTCTGAATCCAAGCTGTTTCATTCATTGTAATGTACCTTTGCTTTCTCCTACTTTACTTTGTTTTGCAATCTATGACGTGGAACCTTTGTAAAAGAGCTTGTGCTCAAAGGTTTTTCGAATAACTAAATAAATAAAATAAACCTTCCTGGAATCCTTCCTTCTCTGGGGTGTGAAGCCAGAGAATATTAGCCTTGTCGTAGGCTGCACTACCCCAACATGGCTGCAATGGTTGTACAAGAATTCGTACAGAACCCGACAGCATATACCTCCTGTCCATTTTCTTATCCACAGGAGGTACAGAATTGGGAAGCTGTAAGATTTTTTAGTCTGTTTCCCAAGATTTGTTCAAGGAATAGACAGCCTTTTGACTCTGGGACATCCATCATCTCCACAAAGTCAGGCTGTTCTTTCTCAGAAGCTTCCACAATTGGAAGCTGGAGAGTATCTGCCACCTTTTGTAAAATAAAATGTGGGAGGGACTCAGAACGTCTGGGAGGAGAAACATCAGCAGGCCTGTCTGGGGAGATGTCAGACTCTACTGGCTCATCTAGGCCTCCAAAATCATCATCTTCGTCATCGTCTTGTTCTTCTGCTCCTTCCCATTCAACTTCATAAAGGCCTCTGGATCACAGTCTGAGAGGACCTGAACCGACTCAACTGATCGCCTTCCTGAGTTCGTTGGTTCGGTCGGATTGGAACAAAGAGATTGTACAATGGCAACTGCTTTCATGATTTGTTCAGCGGTTAGGATCTGCGGGTTCGGATCCAAACCAACCAACTTCCTTTTTCTTTTTGTCGGAACCGATCCCTTGGAATCAGATTTCCTTTTGCCAGAGAAGGCTTTCGAGGGGCTTTGAGAATGTCCAGAACCTCTTGAGAGGATGCAAACCTGCATATTCTAACTCTTCAAGAGCCATGCCTTGACACAGGTTGGGATACCAGATCCTCCCTGACAGGAAGTTAACAAGTTGTGATTCCTGGGAAGAAAAGGGTAGATGAACTGCTAGGGACAGCAACAGGGGTACCAAGGCTGCCTGGCCCAATCTGGAGCAATCAGGATCACCTTGCAAGACTGTGATCTTATCTTAACCAGAACCTTGAACAGTAGAGGAAAAGGAGGAAGGCATACAGAAATGTCCCTTCCCAGTCCAGAATCAGAGCATCCAGAGGGACTGAGTCTAAGACTTGGGGTCTGCAACAGAAGAGAGGAAGCTGGTGATTGTCTGGGGCTGCAAAGAGATCTATCTTTGGAGTGCTCCACCTTGAAAAAAAATTATTTTAACACTAGGGATCCAGGGACCATTATTGATGGCCCTGGGAGACCCTACTCAATGCATCTGCTAGCACATTGTCCTTTCCTGGGAGGTGGACTGCTACCAGAGAAGTATGTAGAGAAGAAGCCAGGGACCATAATTTCATGGCTTCTGTGCACAAGGCTGTAGACTGAGTGCCTCCTGCTTGTTGATATACCACATGGTGGTGGTGCTGTCTGTCCTGACATGAACCACCTTGTTCTGTACTGATTGTGAGAAGGCTTGCAGGGCCAGGTAAACTACCCTGAGTTCAGAAGACTGATGTGGAGAGAGACTCTGAGTGGGCACACTCCCTGGGCTGTCAGAGTCCCCATGTAAGCTACCCACCCCAGGAGAGAAGCATCTGTGGTTAGAACCACAGAATGAGACTGAGTGATGAATGGGACCCTTGCCTGAGATTGTCCTGATCCTGCCACCACTGAAGAGCCTGTATCAGGGTCCAGTCACTGGAATAAGTTGATCATTTTTCTGAGATCAAAAGGCCCTCAGGTGAAACTTAATGTCCCTCATCTGAAATCTGGCCCTTGGACCACTGCAGTGGAAGCTGCCATGTGGCCCAAAAAAAAAAAATTACTCACCTTAGTAATTGTCCAAGTTTATTGCAGGAAAGACTCCGCTGAGCAAGCTCATTCAAAAGGAGGTCCTAAGGCACATACAATTGTCTTTCTTCTAATGGAGTCTTGCTGTATTCTGACAATCTGCAGTTAGCTCCAGCCTTTAAACTGCCCGGAGAGTAGAGGGTTAATTTTTATGCAGTGCATAGAACGTTGAGCTGGAGCTCGGCTGAGGTCTCTGTCTGCAGCACTTTGAAACCCAACCGTCAGATTCTCACGAGCAAACACTCACTAACTATGCTATGGAAATTGTAAAATTTTAACTAGCCAACTGGCAACAGAACGTTTGGATTCCCAAAGGAAGACAAGTCAAGAAACCAAAAACCTATCCAAAATAAGATAATAATACAAAACCACCCAGATAAAAAGGAGGGTGCAAAAAGCACCGGGTGCAACACTGCGCCTGCCCACCCACTTCCCAAAACCAGGTTCTGAGAGGGGAGGCAGGGGAGGTCAGAATACAGCAAGACTCCATTAGAAGAAACACAATTACTAAGGTGAGTAATTTTTCTTCAAACAACATGAAGTCTTGCTGTATTCTGACAATCTAGAACTACTAAGCAGTACCTCCATGGAGGAGGAGAGAACCTACTTTGGGAATAGGCTCTGAAGTACTGCTGTGCAAACCGACATCACTCCTAACCTGGATATCCAGAGAGTAATGCTTGGTAAAGGTATGGACTGTTTTCCAGGTGGCTGCTTGATAAATTTCTAACAGAGGATATCCCTGGCAGCAGTCAGGAAGCAGCTGAACCTCTTGTAGGTGAGCCCTCAGGCCTGAGGGTGGACTCTCTCCATTTTCTCATAGAAGAATTGTATACAAGACACAATCCACCTGGCAATAGTTCTCTTGGTGGCAGGTTTGCCCTTTCCACTTCCCCATAAGTGAGGAACAACTGGAGGAGTCAAACCTGTGACTCTTGGTGCGCTCTATGTAGTAACTAAGGGCTCTTTTAACATCTGAACTGTGTAGCCTCCTCTCCCTGAGGAAGAATGATCAGTGAAGAAGACAGGAGAGAGAGACTGATTCAAGTGGAAGTCTGAAACCACTTTGGGCAAGAATCTCCTATTGGTTCTAAGGACCACTTTATCTCTATGAAAGGAGATAAAATCACGTTCCACTGACAGGGCTTGCAATCACTGATACGCCTGGCAGAGGTAATGGCTACCAAAAATACAGTTTTCCAAGTCAAGTACTTAAGCTCTGCTGAGGACATAGGCTCAAAAGGAGGTTGCATAAGTTGAGCAATGCAAACATTTAAGTCCCAGGCAGGGGCAGGATCCTGACGGGAGGATGGTATGAAGCAATCCCTTGAAAATTTACAGAAGACAGGGTGAGATGATAGTGAGGGGCTTCCCCACTGACAGAAAAGCAGAAATAGCTGACAAGTGTACCTTGACAGTAGCTGGTCTGAGGCCTAGGCCATTAAGATGGACCATATAATCCAGAACTGTAGGCAATTCAGCAGTGTCTGGAGAGAGATGCTTCTTGGAACACCAAATGCTGAATCTTTTCCATTTGAGTCATGAGTCTATCTGGTAGCAGGCTTCGAGAGGCTTTGAGAATATCCAGAACTACCTGGGACAGATGCAAAGCTGCATACTCGAACTCTTCAAGAGCCATGCCTTGAGATTGAGAGACTGAAGACTGGGGTACCAAGTCCTCCCGAGGAGGTTAACAGGTTGTAATTCCTGGGAAGAGACAGGGAAGATGGACTGCTAGAGACAGCAACAGGGGTACCAAGGCTGTCTGGCCCAGTCTGGAGCAATCAGAATCACTTTGCAAGGTTGTGACCTTACCTTGACTAGAACCTTGAACAGTAGAGGAAAGGAGGGAAGGCATATAGAAATTTCCTTCCCAGTTCAGAATCAAGAGCATCCAGAGGACTGAGCCCAAGACTGGGGTCTGCAACAAAACAGAGGAAGTTGGTGATTGTCTGGAGCTGCAAAGATATCTATCTCTGGAGTGCCCCACCTTTAAAATATCACTTTCAACACCAGAGGTCCAGGGACCATTTTTGATGGCCCTGGGAGATCCTGCTCAGTGCATCTGCTAGAACATTGTCCTTGCCTGGAAGGTGGACTGCTATCAGGAGGTTATCAGGGAATAAGCCAGGACCACAATTTCATGGCTTCCATGCACACGGCCATAGGCCGAGTGCCTCCTGCTTGTTGATGTACCACATGGTGGTGCTGTGTCTCTTCTGACCTGAACCACCTTGTTCTGCACAGACTGAGAGAAAGCTTACAGGGCCAGAAAACTGCCCTGAGTTCCAGGAGATTGATATGAAGAAGGGACTCCTGAGGGGACCACAGTCATTGGGCTGTGAGGGCCCCAGATGAGCTCCCACCCCAAAAGGGAAGCATCCATGGTAAGGACCACCGAATGAGACTCAGTGACAAACGGGACCCTTGCCTTAAATTGCCCTGATCCTGCCACCACTGAAGAGCTTGGATCAGTTTGGTAAGAGGATCCTTCTTTTGGGACCAAAAGGCCCTCAAATGAAACTGAATGTCCTCATCTGAATCTTGCCCTTAGACCACTACTGCAGAAGCTGCCATGTGGCCCAAGAGCTGAAGGAATTGCCTTGCTGGTCGGGACACCTGAAGGCTGAAGGAAGAAGCCAGCTCTATAAGAACTCTTGCCCTTTCCAGGGAAGAAAGGCTCTTGCTTTGACAGTATCTAGCTCTGCCCTATAAAGGTAAGAAGCTGCACCAGTTTGAGCACTGACTTGGGGAGGTTGAGAAGAAATCCAGTGAAGTGAGCACTTGCTGGGTCACTTGCAGGTATGACTTGACTGCCTGGAGAGTGACCCACTATGAGCCAGTCATCCAGATATGGAAAATGGAAATCTTTGCCTTCTTAAAAGGCTACTACTACTGCTAGGCACTTGTGAAAACCCTGGAGCTGATGTTAGGCCAAAGGGCACTGCTTTGAACTGATAATGGCCTGAGGGCAGCTTGAACCAAAGTACTTTCTGTGGGAGCACCTGATGGAATGTGAAAGTAGGCATCTTTGAGGTCCAGAGAGGCTAGCCAGTCCCTGGCCTTAGAGAGGAAGAATTATTCCCACAGTCACCATCTTGAACCTTAGTTTTAAAAGATGTTTGTTCAGGTATCTTAGATCTAGGATGGTTCCGCTCCCCTGTCTTTTTGGGGGTATGGAAGTACCTGGAGTACAGACCTTTGCCCCAGTGTGGGGTAGGACTCTCTCTATGGCTTCTAAGGCTAGAAGAGAAGAAACCTCTGCTTCTAGGGGCAAGGGTTTGGAGAACTTGCAGGTGGAAAGATCTGGCTCTCATCTTCGGAAATTTTTGAAGCTGAGAACCAGTCCTGGCTTCTACTTCCAGGACCCACTTGTCTGAAGTAACAGACACCCAGTCCTGACAAGTAAGCCAGCCTGCCCCCTATAGGGATAGGAGAGTCGACCGGCAGGCCCATCAGGCTGTCTGCTTGGCAGGGGCCTTAGGCTGAGCAGTGGATGCAGCCCTGCTCATCCCCCTTCTGCCTCTCCTCTGAAGAACCCCCCTCTGTGAAAGGGAGAAGAGGCCGTGCGTAGAAAGGCCTATGAAAGGCCTGCCTGCCCCCTAGATTGCTGCCTTTGAGGAGTTGCCTGCCTCTCCTTGGCCTGTGCACTCCTATAAGTGGTCCTATATTCCTCCATCTTCTTCATGTAATTCTCTGTCTGCTCCCCAAACAGAAATTACCTTCCTCAGGAAATCCATGGCCTTAGCCTGGGTGTCCTGTGAGAGGCTAATACATCTAAGCCAAGCCATTCTCCAAGAGCCACAGATGTAGCCATGATTCTTGATGACACATCACTGGAGTCCATAGCAGCATGAAACTGTACCTTAGATGCCTCAATTCCATCCGCAGCCACCTCCTCCAGCTCCTTGGCCAGCTGGGGAGGCCTGTTAGCCAGTGCCTGTCTTTCGGATGAGACGTTAAACCGAGGTCCCATCTGCCTGGATTGGTGGTAGTTCAGGTGGATGTTAAAGATCCCATGGCACTTATCGAAAGAGCAGAGAATTTCCCGGTGTTCCTGGTCAAATTTCCCTCATTCACTAAAAATACCACCAACAGCTTAATCTGGTTCAAGGTCAGTTAGTATTCATCTGTATCCCCTCCCGGGTTGTGCCTGAAAATAGGCAGGATTTGTCTAGTGCACTTACCGGTCAACAAAACTAAATAAATAGATAAAATAAAAACAGTGTCCCACCTGGACTTCTGGTACCTGGCTGTATATGCCATGTAATTAGCCTGCTTGAGTCCCAAAGAAGATGCCATGTACTGCTTCTGCATCCATGGCATCCAACTTCCTGAAGTCTTTATCTGGGGGTGTGAAGCCAAGGGAATGTTAGCCTTATCACAGGCAGCAGCTTGCATGACCCGACATGGCTGCACTGCTGGTACAAGTACTCCGTACCTTGAGCCCAATAGCATGTACCTCTTGTCCATCCATCTGTCCACAGGAGGTGCAATTTGGAGTTTTAACAACTTTTGTGTCTGTTTCCAAAAAGACTTATGGAGGGCAATAGACAACCTTTGGACTCTGGGATGTCCATCATCTCCACAAAGTCAGGCTCCTCTTGTTCCTCAACAGCTTCTTCCATAGGGAGCTGGAGGGTTTCTGCCACTTTCCTGTACAACATAAAATGGGAAGGGACTCAGAAAGCCTAGGACAGGAAACACCAGAAGGCCTGTGTGGGAGATGTCCGTTCTATAGGCTCATCCAGACCTTCTATTCCGTCATCATCATAACCATCATCCCCTCAGGTCCAGTTCATAAAAATCTTCAGGGTATAATCTTGAACCAGAGGAACCAACCAAACCAAACGCCTGCCAGAAGGCGCGGATCGGTCGGAACCGAACGAGGCGATTCCACTATACGAATCGCCGGGCAATTTCTTCGTGGTAGGATAGTGCGTGTTCTGGATCTGAACCAGCAGATTTATCTTTTCTTTTGATGGACCCGATCCCTTGGAATCGGCTCTCCTTTTCCCAAAGAGTCTCGCTCTCATCAGAGGCACTCCTTCTGGTTAGCGGAACCGAATCAGGCTGGCCACCAGGTCAACGGACTTCTCGGCCTCCTTTTCCCTAAGCCTGCCCAATCTTTTATCCAGGGTGGCTTTAGGGAAATTCTTACAGATTTGCAGTCCGAATCGAGGTGGTTAAACCCCAGACAATAAACACAAGTGGTGTGGAGATCAGCCTTAGTAAAGGCCTCCCTTTTACACTGCAGTGTTGAAACCAATGGGCCTGGTTTTCTTTTGGGTTTCTCAGACATAGCCATACTTAATCAGAAAACTTTCCTTTACTCGGCTTCAGTCAGGCAAGACACCCTTATTGGTTTCTAACCATGTCACGGGTATTTGAAACATAAAACCACATTTATTTATTTTTTTAAACCGTCACGGACCGGTACCACACACTAAATTTACAATAAGACAATACTCTACACAGCAGCGGTTCAGCGAACGGATGAATTATATATAGTTTACAATCTCCACAAGTTTTTCCAAATCTAGTCCACTACCTACGTACTTACTGTACCACACACAGGATCTGAACCGAAAAACAAATAATTTATTGGTAAAACTGACTACTTTAACCGACAGAGAACTGTGAGCACAGGAGAAATCTCCGGAGTGACTGTTCAGTTAGGCAGAGTAAAGAATCTGACAGTTACACTTCAAAGTGCAGCAGACAGAGGTTTGAACCAAGCTCCAGCTCAGCGTTCTATGCCCTGCGAGAATTTAACCTTTCCTCTCCAAGTAGTAGTTCAAGTGCTGGAGCTAACGGCATATGTCAGAATACAGCAAGACTTCATGTTGTTTGAAACAGTAAACAGGGTAATGATCACTTATTGTATTAGGTAGAACACTAGCCAACAGGAAAAACTCCTTCCTATTTGTCAGGATCCAGTCAAGGAGAGTGGCACAGGCGCCACCGTTGGAGATCCTAGTGGGTTCCTGAATTAGCTGAGAGAGTTGACCTTACTAGTCAAGGAGGGAGGAGCAGGTCCGGCCCAGTCAAGGTTAAAATCAGAGAGGCAGATTATATCATTTTCACAGCTGCAGATAGCAAATATTCCATGAACTCCTCGAGCCCTTGTCTAGAGTTTCTGGGGTATGTAAATGCAGTTTTCAACACCCCAAGCAGTACAGGGAATGGAGAATCTCACAATTGGTGAGAGAGAACATGCATTATTGCAATGTTCAGATGCGCTTTGTAGTAAAGGGCCAGGCCACCACCTCGTTCTGCCCTATGTCAATCAGCCCAAAGCAAGTTATATCCCTGTTGGAGCACTGGGAATCCGTGATGGTGGGCTTGTTTCAGATATGGCTAGGATATCAGGGTTGTTGGCACTAATCCAAGTCCCAAGGTACAGGAGGTTGGCCAAGAGGCTCCTCATATTAATGTGGGCAAAGCTGAGGCCAGATGATTGAGGCAGATAGCGTAATGGAGGAGACTGGGTAGGATTTGTGGACAGAGCAGGACCAGAATTTGACTCTACATCCCCTGCCAGAGTAAGGAAAGGGTGAATATCCAGATAGATGCAATAATACAAGCCCAAGCTACTTGTCCAGGGAAACAGAGAAACTTAACTGGATATACCTAATTAATAACCCCAGAACTTTGAAGATAAGCACAGATGGGGAGAAGGATTAGGGATGGAGTCGTTTAGGAGGTTGGAGAAGCAGAAATTATCCAGTGAGTATACTGAGGCGGATGGTGAACTTCAGCTGGACCAGTGAGAACTGAGAATATCCATAGCATAAGTGCTAAAGAGAAAAAGGTGTGTAAACTGAAAGCCATTATAAGGTAGTGGTATGAAAGGGAAACTAGGGAAGAAAGTGGGTATGAAGATAGAGAGGAGCTAGGGGTGGAGGTAAGAGGAATAGACAACAATCAGAGGCAGCGACAGAATACGCGAGAATGAAACAGTAAAGGTGACCTCTGGTGGACAGAGAATATAAAGTGCAGATGGGAAACAAGGGTGTTGGAAAAAAAAATACATACCAATGTCCCACGGATGCACAAGCTATCATGAGAGACTCCTAAATAAAAGTAACGCTTGGACTAAGGGTGGGTGGGTATTGGGGGCGGGCAGGAGCAGCTCTAAAACGACTGTGGGGCAAGCTAGTGCAGGGAAGCCTCTCATACTGGCCCTGCGCAGATGTCCGTATTCTGAATTCACATGGGGGTGGGGAGGCTTCTAGTGGTGCCTCATACCTGGACCCTCAGCGGATCCCTCTGATTGTGGAGAAAGAAAAGGTAGGATAGTTATACTAAGCCCTAGTTAATCATTAGCATAAGTTTCAATGGCTTTAGGCAGAGTAAGTAAATTCACTTCCTGACTGTGCAGCTACCTTTAGAGTTTAGACTAGGACCTGATTTAGCATAGGCACAAGGGGTTGAAAACGCTGTATAGAGATCTTATAATTTTAAAATGTATTTGTTTGAATCTCAGATGGGCGCACAGACTAGGCCCTGGATTAAAGGAGTTTCAGAGGTACAGGTTTAGCACTAGCCACGGGGGCAAGCCTTACAACATTGCTGTCTGAAACGATGAAACCACACTGTACTTCTTCCTACTGCCTGCAATGTAAATCCCTGCTGGTACTGTTGATTGTATTGTCCCTGTGTGCTAATTCTCTTTAATGTAATCCTTCACTTGTTTTTGCCTGATGTTCATGTATGTACCTTGTAATCTCCCAGGTCGCACCTGAAAATAGGCACTTGGCTGTCTAGTGTGCTTACTCGGTTAACAAAAGCAAATAAATAAATAAAAGGGTCTCAAATCACTATTTATTAATTTTTTTTTTTGTACTTTCTATTTTACTGCCTCTCCCTGCCCCCTCGCTCCCGCTTCTTTGGGAGTGCCTGGCATCTGCCTCGGTTCCTTCCGTGCCTGGAGCCCCGCAGCAGTCCCCCATGTAGCCTTGGATTCCCCAGGCAGGCCGAGGCGGGGGCCCAAAGCACCCAAACTAACTTTTTGCTTCGCTGGCGCTCGTGGGACAGGCAGGGACCATTAGTGTTCAGTGGTGGCTCCATCTACCCGGAGCGATGGAGGTGTTTTTCCCTGTTTTCTCTGGGCATGCCATGTGCCCTGGCGTCAAGGTGGAGCTCCGCCGGCGTCTGGCACGCCCAACCCTCCTGGATGGGCCTAGGCACTTGCTGAACCCTGGCCTCCGCCTTAGGGGTCAGTCAAGCACCCGACATAGCCCTCTCCTCCTGGAGAAAGGCGGGCAGTCCACGGACGCTCAGCCTTCTCCCCGGCCGGCCTCCAACTCCCGGGCTCGTTCCCAAACCTGGTCACCAGCGTCATTTAGCTGTAGCGCCTATCACGCGCTCGACGGGCCGGTTTCAAATCACTATTTAGATGTCACAAACCTTGGGGAACAAGCGGGAGCAGTTTCTAAATTTAAGTAACAGCCAGAATTTCTTGCAAGGTGCTGGTAAGCATTTAAATAAACGGCTACAAGAAGGCAAGGGAGATAAGGTGAATTAAAATACCGAGCACAGAGACCTAGCAAATCATTCCTAAGACACCTTAAAGTACACAGTCCAACAGTAAAAAGCTGATAAATCCCTTAAGGTGTACAGACAAGCGATGTTAAAATCCTCTATACTTCAACAAAAATTCAGTTTAGAAAGACTAGCTCCACTGTTGGGTCAACAGAAACCAGCATAAATTCTAATTCAAAAAGGCGCCAAAAGCTAGTGCAGTGAAGCTCTCTTCATGCTGCTGCGCAGATGTCCGTGACGGCGAGTTTTTTGGGGGTTCTCCAGTGATGCCCTGCTGACCTGGACCTCCTGGATCCCTCTGACTGAATGAATTTCAGGGGTGGGGGAGGGCTTCTCAGTGGTGCCCTTGTGACCTGGATCCTTGGCAGATCCCTTTAATCGCCCGTGTCAGCAGGCACCTCCTCAGGTTCAGCTGGAAGCAAATCGGGCTGGCCATCCAGACCAGCGGATTTCTCGGCCGCTTTTCCTTCACCCTGTTTAATCACTCATCCAGCATGGTTTTGGGAAAATTTATACGTGTTGGCAGTCTGATTTAATGTGGTCAAACCTCAGACAAACAGACAAGGTGGGGATCAGCTTTAGCAAAAGCCTCCCCACACTCAGTACAGTGTTGAAACCAGTGGGACTGGTTTTCTTTTGGGTTTCTCAGACATTGCTTTTCTTTTCCTGAAAGTTACCCTTATCATTTAAGCCAGGTAACACAAACCTTTCAGTCACCAACTGGGTCAAGGGTTGGAAAAACCCAGAATAAAACATTTTTTGAGACAGAAATGTACGGTCACACACACTAGAAAGATTTTTGAAACACCAGAAAATTACAAGAATACCAGAAATGGTTCGGTTCCAAACCGGACAGACCGATAAGAAACACAGAAAAACAATTTCCATCACTATCTACCTAATTACACTACCCGTACCGTAGACAGAGATTTGATACATAAAAATTATAAACGGTTGAATAAATTGAACGAATTTACTAAACCAAACCAAGTAGCAGGAGAAATCTCCAGAACTTCTTCATAGTTAGGTGGAGTAAAGAATCTGATGGTTACACCAGAGTGTACGGTGACAGAGGTTTGAAAACAGAGTTCGAGCTCAACGTTCTATGCTCCTGCATAGAGTTAACTCTTTCCTCTCTGGGGCAGTTCAAGTGCTGGGGCTAACTGCAATTAGTCAGAATACAGCAAGACTTCATGTTGCTTGAATTGGGCCCAACCACCAAAATTGAGACAATGCAAATGATAAATGCTGAAAAGGTTTTAATGCCAATGTAAAGCTTAAAAATAGACAACAATGTGCGTAGGTGTGGGATACCTTACCACTAGGCCCAACGGTTTCAGCATGCATGTTTCCTCAGGTCCCTGAGGAAGGTGCATCCAGAGAAACCAGTCAGTGGTAGAAGGTATCCACACCTATGTACAATACTAATATTATTTTAAGCTTTACATTGGTACCCAACATTATCACTTATCTCAATTTTTTTGGTAACTAAGTATGTTCTATTTAATGGATAACAGAAGGAAAAGCAGAAACGCATGTCTTCCCCATTGCCAAGAAGCTGCAGGTAGTAACGGGGAGCAGAAAGCTATTGGGGGGGACAGTACTAGATAAAAAATAAAAAAATGGATCTTTTGCTACAGCTTGTTTCTTGCACTCTGTTGCGCATTACCTAGTAATCTTTCTTGTTTTGGCTGTACTATCACCCCACAATTTGCTCCGTTTTGTTTACATTTCTCCCACCTGCATGTGCATGACTTGCAGTACTACACAGGGACAGCGGGAACACACAGCACATAGTCCCACAGAAGTACACAATAGGACTTGATCGACATGGCAGGGGTGCTTGCTGTAAAATAGGCACCAGCCATATTTGTTGTGGATCCACAACAATGAAAATAAATTGTCAATACCTAAAAAAACTAAAGATCGCTAGAAAAATATTTACAGATATGCAAACTGGAACTATGGCTGCATGCTTCCAGCCAAAATCTGAATTTCGATAATCACTTCCTGATTATTCAATACTGCTGTTTTAAACAGTGTAAACACAGAAGGCATTGTAGAAAACGACACCTGCCTGCAAAGCAATGTATGCATTGTTTGATGACACCATGAAAACAAGTCAGCTGACCTTTCACTGCCTCAGACTGCTTCCTTGTGCTATCCTGGCTGTAATCTGATTTCTCCTTCTCTGCCCCACACCTGACCTAAAGCCCTGTTCTAATTTGTTACCTTCCCCAACCTCCTATTTATCTTTCTCCACAGCACTCCAAAATCCTAGGGGCCATCCAGCCCGAACTGCTGGAGCCCTCCTATTCTGATTCCAGGTATGGACCGAGTGCCGTTACAAGCGAGCCAGGCTACCGACTGAATTTTTAAATTTGGTGCCTTTTTGACTGTCCCTCCACCTGTGCACAAGCCAGTCTCTCATGGAAACAAAGCTCCTGCAGGGCTTACTGAATTTAAAACAAAGTGCTGTTCCAAGAGTTTCCACCGCAGTAGCATTATAAATTTAAACTGCTACTTGAGTATTTATTTTTGTAAATTTCTATTTGCGATTCGATGTTTGCACCGGGCTTAACTGCAAGCTACACTGGACCTGAAACTCAACTGAACAACCCTAATATTGATTAAAATTCACAGAGCAAGTCTCGATTCTCTGAGCAGTGACCTAGTAAGTAATTGTTGTTCTACAGCCTGCCCGCTGGGGTTCTGCCTGCCAAGACAGAGCTTGCTGCAGTTGCTATGCCACCCCCCAATATCCTCCCACCCTTTTCTGTGTTTACTTGTATAGGAAAGGTCCTCATGTGATCTGTAGTTTTTTCTATCTACATTCCCATCTGCAAGTTATACTACTTGACCATTAGCTGGTGTTATTCACTCACGCTTTTCTTCTAGTCCCTTGTTTATATTCCTGCAATAGGTCCCTTGCTGACTATTGCAATATCCTTTACCAACAGCTCCTGCTTTGGAAATCATTGGTTTATCTCTTCTCAACCAGTGTTTCTCTTTCAACAGCCCCTCCTTATTTTGCATCGTCCCTTCTACCCATTCTTTCCATCTAACATAATCTTACCCTCCCACCACTTTTGAGACAGCCCTAGCCAACTTCTTTTGGCTCCCTTCCCTGCCCTCTCTCCCCCTTTCTGCCTACTCCCACTTTTCTGTAAGGGACATCTTTTCCCTCACATTATGTGGACTAAAGGAAGCTCTGTTTTGCAAAGTACCCCTGCTTACCACATTACTTGCCCTCAGCTATCCAACTCTACTCTCGTGTGCCCCAACCCCCTGTTGGATGCGACTAGCAATGACTTCACATACTCTAACCTGTTGGCTGGGGTACCCATTTAACTACTCCACCTGGGTACCTGAGCCTCAAACTCCTGAGGTCACTCTTGACACACTTTGTAAAGAAGAAGCTTACCTCTACAGCAACTGCTACCGTACCATCGCTCTTGCCATGCTATGGATTACCACATTATCCCTTACTCTTGCGGGGACAGAGAATCCAACCCAGGTCTGCAAGCAAATCTTCTCCAATCTCAGCCCAGTGCTACCCATCGCTACCCCAGGCCTCTGGCCTGACCACTGCCCACATAAACATCTGCAGCATTATGACAAACCTCTCTGAACTGGAAGCATGGGTCCAGGTTAATGATCCAGATATTCTAGTGCTATCAGAAACTTGGCTGAAACCCTCCATCTCAGATCGCAACTGTGCGCTACGAGGCTATTTCATGCACCGTGAATACGATCCTCCACCAAAGAGGAGTGGGCTAGCACTATACACAAGACCCATCTGGATGTCACTCTTCTTGCCACCCCTCTTACGGACTCAGGCCTTACATTGCTCTATTACTTCGGGGTGCCAAGAAACTGCACATATTTGGAGTGTATATACCTCATGCAATAGTAAGCCAGGCCTTGAGGAAATCATAGGACTTATCCCTGGTTTGACCAAAATCATGAGGTAGTCTGTCTTGGTGATTTTAACCTCGACTGGCTTGGGCGCACTCTTCCTCCTTGCCTCTACCATTAGCAAAGCCAACTTTTCCAACTCATCTCTTCCCCACTGGATACCATCGAATGGTCACAGCCGTACTACGACTGACTGGATTCTAACTAATAGGATTGATTGCTATTCCACTGCGGGGTCCTACCTGACTCGGTAAGTGACCACTGCCCAGTCTTCTGTGTGTGAGATGCCTCCCTTTCTCAAATCCACAAGGTGCTATCGTTTGCCAACTTTGCCCTACTTAACACTGCTGAGATCCTATGGGACCTAAAACATACAGACTGGTCTCCCCTATTTACCACTAATGGCATCAACCTTGCCACCGACTTCTTTAATATGACCTTACTTACTCAGAAGCACATACCATACTCTACACGCAGGGTCATAGAGCGGTTACCAAATGGCTGAAACCGCCCTCCTGCAACTGCTCAAACAGCGTGGACAAGCTATGGTCTAAATGGAAGTCCTCCTCAGATCTCGGAAGACCTTGCTCAGTACTGAGCTCTCAAAAATACCTGCAAGCAGTCAATCTGGGCTGCAAAGAGTGATTACTACTGTGGACTTCTTAGGTCATCGGCTGCTGACCCCAGGAAATACTGGAATCAGATTAATGAGATATTAGGGAACACTAAGCTATTGACCCCAAGGACTTGTTGCTAAATGACACCATCTGTAACAACCCTAGGACCACTGCCAATGCTTTCAACCTGCTTTTCAACATTGTTCCTAATTGTCCACAGGCCCCTCCTTTGGATCCCACTGCCCTTCCTCTTCTCCCTCAGACACCCTCCGACACTCAAACTTTCTCCCATCTCTCGCCTGGATGTTCTTAGGTTACTGAGGTCCATCCTGTACACGGCACACGCAGGACCTGACAGTATTGAACCCAGGATCCTCCGACTTTGTGCATCTCACCCTGCCACTCCTGTCACTCGACTTTTTAATCTATCCATCAGTACTGCAACGGTGCCTTTGGCCTGGAAATCTGCCAGAGTAATTCCTGTCTTCAAGAAGGGTGACCCTAAAATTCTGTCTAACTATTGCCCGATGCTCTTTTACCAGCTCTTAGCAAGTCACTGGAAAAACTCATTCACCGTCAGTATTCAATCTCAGTCCCGGCTCAACACGGTTTCAGGCCTGGACACTGTACCACAACTGCTCTCACCCAATTCACTAGTGATGTTAAGTCCAGAATGGACAAAGGACTACTACCGTGCAGTGTTTATAGATCTCACCAAAGCTTTGATTTGGTTAATCACCCACTACTTGTGAACAAACTTCATTCTCTCAGTGCCTCTAATTCCACCACATCCTGGATCAGTAGTTACCTTTCAAACCAGACCCAATCAGTCTTCTTCAATAAAGTACTATCATCTCCGGCTCCTGTCTTCACGCCTCCCACAAAGATCCATTCTAGGGTCCTTGCTCTTTACCATTTTGTCAATGATTGTCCCACTACCTCTAACACTGTCAATCCATCATGTACACGGATGACCTGGTGCTCTACTCAACTGCTCTGGTCGATGGATGACATCAATACAGACCCGCTCATCTGCATTTCAAATGATTCAAGCCTGGCTCCTAAATAATGCCTGCTCCTCAATCTATCAAGACCAGGCTATGCTGTTTGGGTCAGCAAGAAGACTCCATACTGGGTCCCCATGTTTTGTGTGCAAAGCAGTGGCAGCTCTACCATCCAGTCTACTGACTCTTTTAAATACTTGGGTGTGACACTTGATCCCTCTCTTGACTTCTCATCACATATAAGCAGGATATGCAAATCTGTTAACATCAAGATAGGTGCCGCTTATCAGTGTGTCACTCCCATACTCCTGCGGCCAGGATCTCAGTTGCCAGAGGTGTTCTGCCCCTAGGCTACAATCACGCCCTCCTATTCTATCCCATGCTAACGCTGGAATCCTTCGTAAATGGGATACTACCTACAACAACATATGTAGATTTGCCCTATCTGCACCCAGACTTACTCACCACTGTCTCCTGTATAAAACCTCCAATGGCTGTCCCCTTCTGCCCCTGGCTCTTACACTCTGGGTTGCTTCATAGACTCCATGACAAGACCCCCAGTCCAGAAAGCATTGGGGCAATGCTCACCCAGTGCCTCACTCCGCCTTTTGAGATCAAACTCACCCCTGCTCTCAGTCCCACACTGCTCTACAAAAATGGGTGAACATGCCTTTGCCCGCCGCTCCCTAAACTCTGGAACTCTCTCCCCTTCCTGTCTAAAGGGACCCAATCCACTCCTCCTTCAAAACTGCACTCTTCTCCCACCTAAAAGTACTTGATTCTTGTGAATGTAACTAGCCCTCTTGCCTCATTTCTTTATATCTAGTTTTATTGATTCTCTGAAATGTTGAATGTCTGTAGTCTGTCATCACCTGTTCTTGTTATTGCCTGCAAGAATGGACAATACTATATGTAAGCTCTATTGTTTTCCTCCAGACCATCCCTGCATGGCTATCCATTACCTGTACTACATACTGTATTGTACTGCATTTTATTTTATTTCACTGTAATTGTCAACTGTGTACTTTATCCTCTGGGGTCGTGGTTGAAAATAGGCAGGGTTTTTGCCTAACGCACCTACCCGATCAACAAAAGCTAAATAAATAAATAAATCCTCTCCCTCACTTTCCAGGTTATTTGAGTATCTTGCCTTATACATTTCATGTCCCTATTTCTATGCACTCAGTCATATCCAAGTGATTTATTTTTCTGATACCACAGTCATATTGCATTAGCTGTCTAGTGCTGAAACACTGGCACCACAAACTCATTCACTTAAAAGAGAACAGGCAGCACTATGTGCCTCACACAAAGTGTGGGGCTAGTCCAATCGTACTTTTTGTCTGTAAAAATTTTTTTTTCTGCCTCACTGTTTACTGCAGTATAGCAGATCATATCAGACTGCTTTTGCCGATTTCCAAGCTGACATTTGCTGCAACTACAAATCTCACAATCCCTGCAGCTCACAGGGCTGCTGCAGTGGGAGATTCAATAGCCGCTGTCCATGTTACAGCTCTTACAAGCTCCAATCGGATGTCAGCTGGTCCCACTTTTCTCCGGGGCTAAGTACAGTCCTCTGTGACAGTACTTAGCCCAGACAATGGGACCTGCAACCAAAAGACCAGAGCCTATTATATTAAAACTATAACCTGCTCAGCAGGCCGTTGAATATCTCACTTCTACCACCCTGTTCTGATGTAAGACACAGAGGAGTCTGGGATCTGCTGTTACAAAGAATCTCAGCTTCAGCACCAGCAGTCTGATACTGTGTACTACAGTACAGTAGAATGTAAATTTAAAAAAAAAAAAAAAAGTTTTTGCCCAAAATGCAAATTGAGACCAGCCCCACACTTGGGTGTGGCTCTCTATCCAACTGTTCCCTGTCAACTAATACATATTAGGCAGCTAAGCTGGATTTACGTCTGATTATAAAGCCAGCAAGTTTCCGAGTGGCTTGTGTACCAGGAGTTCATAGTACAGTTCAGAGCAGGATGCTGTATGCCCTAGTGTAAAGTGGGTCTTTTAAAATGTGCCTTTTTAAAAAAAAAACACTGACATGATGATTAGACTTTAAAACTGCAACAATGCCTTTACAGGGCCTGCCGGTGGCACAGCACAAGGCTGCTGCTCACAATTCTTGTGGCTCCAGTGAGAGAACAAGCATGCAGCAGAGGGACAGCGTGTAGGGAAGAAGGATCAAGCAGGCAGGGAATACAGGCAGACTAGGTGGGCTTAGTGGGCCTTATCTGCCGTCAACCACTACGTTACTATGCTGCTATGTTGCTATTTATGTAAGCTTCCCAGATGATGTTTTCCTGCTCCAGGGAGGGCTAACATCAGCTCCCACTAACACAGTGTCACGGGGTGACCACAGGGCAGTGTAACCAAGAGGAGGCTGGTAAGATTGGGTGTTCTACGGCTCCGCACAACAGCACACAAATGGTTGCATGCATACTCACTGGAGCACTGGCACAAGAGCACTCTCTGGAGGGGAGAAAAGAAAATCAGGGAAAAACCTAAACTTGAACCCAGTACATCTGGGCCTTGTGCAGCCCGCTATTTCCCTTTTCTACTTGACAGGGTCTGGGTGGGTGGGGTGGGGGATGCCCCCTATTCAGTCCTGCCTCAGGGAGGATTTAAAATGAGGGAAGCAGCCGGGAGTGACTAGGCTGAGTGGTTATCAGTAGCTGATGGAAGTAGAGGTGGAAAAAAGGACAGATTAAAATAAATACATAATGCCCTTACAGCTGAGCATTTCCATGGGCTGGCAGTAGAGCCTAGAGGTAGAGGAGCGAGGTGTGAACAAGCTTGGTACATCCAGCAGATCAGACCTGAGTTTGATTCTCACAGCCTCCACTTGCATACTGTGCGACTCTGAGCAAGTCACTTAACCGCCCAGTGCTCCCAGGTCACCCCCTGAAAACAGGCACTTGTGCCTAGTGGGCCTACCGGTTACCAAAGACTAAAATAAAAATAAATAAACAAATAAATAAAATAATGTCCTTGCTGAGATTAATGGCCTGAGGTAAATCCCAGCCAAGGCATTAATCTCAGGAAATGCCAGATTCTTTGGACATTACTGCTGAAGTAAATACAGGTTACTCACCTGTAACAAGAGTTCTAGGAATGGTATATGTTGTTCATCCACACTTACTGGCAGGTTCTGCAACTTTAAATCTTGCGGAAGGTCTTCAAGCTGGCTCCTCCCACCCACCCGGTGGTAAAACTCTCGGCTCCACCCCATGGCGCCCAGATCTTCCTTACCGCTTGGGCTCAGGTTCCTCCTTTGCGCTCCGCGTTTTAGGCCTGATCCTACCTCTTCGGTTAAACCGAAACTCATTCTTAAATTTACTAGACTTCGGTCTTTCTTCCTTCGTGGCTGCAATGGACAAATCGACTCCCAGATTTCGGCAGTGCTCTTGTGGGCAGAAGATGTCTCGGACGATCCTCACTCCACGTGCATTTACTGCCTTGGGCTCGATCATGATCCATGAGCCTGCGAATTGTGCAAGTCCTTCTCGGTCACGTCCTCGAAGACCACGCTGCCAGAATTCAACCTGGGTGCCCAAAGAGACGTATTCCTCCAGTAAAGTCAAAGGAAGCCCATTGGTATGTGGTAATATGTGGTCTGTTGCAGGAGTTAAATTGTGCAGGAACTCATAGGAGCTCAGTTCCACCACCTCTTACAAAACTGCAGGAGAGTTCCTATAACTCAGTCATCTTTATGCACTGAATACTACAGGAGAGTTTACCAACTAACAGGACAGTTCACCCACCCACAAATCCCACCTAAATATCCCCAGTTTAACCACTGGTCTGTTGAGATCTCGGTAACATTAGAGTGGTTTATTTGTGTTCTTGAGTAGCTCAGCTTCATTTTCCTGTCCCCTCACTCTTTAAGAATGCCAATGAAACCACTCAATCTGTTGGCAGCCTAAGGGGTTTAGTTGTTGCCAACAGGGTCTCCAGCCACATATTAACACACATTATACACTGCAAGGTTTCAAGGGGTGACCTGAAGATTACTACTGTTAGGAGAATAATTAAGCGATAATGACCAAACAGCCAGTCATTTCCTGGAAATTAACAACCGGCTGGGAGGAAGGATGTCAAAGTGCAGCCAAAGGCCACCCCCACCCAGCCAGTCATTAAATCGACAGGAAATAAATGGCTCGAGGACATTATTGCGATTATAAATAAGTCTAATCACAGTAATGATTTCTTTATCATTCATTTGTGTCATTTCGAAATTGTTTCTGTGGCAGTTCATCGCTCCTGTACTGTCAGCGTGATGAATATTTATTGGCAATGCGTTATTGAGACTCTATTACGTGCATAATGGTGAGAACTATCTGCAGCTTCAGCTCCCAGAATATGTTAAAGCGTCTAGAAGTTGCTGCCATTTTACTCTTATTTACTCCCATTTCTGTTGTAATGTTCAGTATTGAAGCGGTTCTGTCAGACTTGTATATGATTGCGCTTGACAGCAGGCCATCAGTAAAATCGGTCAGTAGCGGGAAGAGTTGGTGTGCTGCCGTTGCTAGTCATTTCTAAGAGATTTCGGACCAGCACAGCAGCCAATGAGTGAGCTTACTAAGCTCATGAATAATTAATTAGACTTCTAATAATGTATTTTGTTGGAACTCCAGCTTCTTGGTCAAGTCTGCATTGAAATGTGAATGGCCTGAGAAAATTAAAACATATATATTATGTATTATTTTATGTTGCATTATCTATACTTGTAGTAGCATTCTGTTTACGTCATTGTCCTGTTTATCAATACTCCTGCTGTTCTTGGCAGCTCAGATTCAATGCAAGAAGTGCAAGGTAATGCACATGGGAAACAAAACCCAGGGAAGCGTACACAATGGGGGTGAGATACTGACAACAGTAAAAATAGAAAGGACCTGGGGTAGTCATATCAGATGACCTAAAGGTGGGCCTGCAATGTGAGAGGCAGTAAGGAAGGCTGGGGATACTGGGATGCATAGGAAGAGGCATCAATAGTAGAAAACAGGAAGTTGTTATCCTCTGTACAGACAGTTGGTGAGACCCCATCTGAGTACTGTGTGCAGTTCTAGGAACCCCATCTCCATAAAGACATACACAGAGTGGAGGCTGTCCAGAGGAGGGAGACCAAAATGGTGCAGGGTCTGCACCAGAAGACAAATGAAGAGAAACTTAAGGAGCTTATATGTATAGCCTCGAGGAAAGGAGGGGAGGCATGATAGAAACTTTGAAGTACCTCAAGGAATCAACAAAGTCCAAGAGGTAGCATCTTCCAGAAAAGAGATGTGCAAGAACAAGGGAACAATTTGAAAATAGAGGGGATGGCTCAGAGGTAATGTGAGGAAGTATGTTTTCACAGAGAGTGTTGTGGATGCATGGAACAGCCTCCCTGAGTGAGGTCATGGAGTCAAGAACAGTGGGGAATTCAAGAATGCATGGGACAGGCATAAGGCAGTCCTAGTGGGGGTAGGAGGAGTAAGCTGTTGGTTAACTAGGGTCTGCAGCTTATCTGTTAGGTAGGAAAATGGGCAGACTAGGTGGGCCAGCGGTCCTTATCTGCCGTCAAATTCTATGTTTCTTATCTTTGTATTAATATTATACTTATTAGCGAATACTTAATGAATTTCTCAGGTTTCTTTTCTGTAGTCTATGAAACTGCACCATAACCCACTGTATGTTTCAGTCTTATCAGGACCTTGCTGTAAATGAGTTTTGCTCCATGGAGCTTTTCCTGCAAAATAAAGACAAATACAAACTACCTTGCTCCTTTAGTCCATAAGTGTGTTCTCAACCCAGTACTGTACTACCTTTTGGTTCTTCCTGTCTTAGCCAGTCAGTATTCCTGTTTTATTACTAACAAAACAAAAAAATGACTTGCCAAAACATATACAAGTGAATAAAAGAAACCTGTTTTTTTCCCCAGTTGTAGTTCATCCCCTTCCTCCGGGAGACTCCCAACTGGTGGCTTCAGCCCTCATACGAGAAGGACTCTCTCTCAGACCTGACGCACCTACCAACCCGGAGTTTCCTTGTGGACTGCCCCCACGGCGGGCCAGAAACAGCAGCAGGGCACTACACCTCCCCTGAAACCAAATCCAGAATACGGGTCGGCCTCGTGTGAGGCGGCCACCATTGAGCGCCAGCCAAGGCTTTCTTCCTTTCCGCTTTTATCCCTCCCCACACATGCAAGCATGTTGGAAACGTGTCTCTGACCTTTACTGCCCTCCGGCTGTCACCAGGAGGCAGTCAGCGAGCAGGACAACACACTGCCCTCCCCTAGAGAGAGAGCAGTCCTCCGGATGCTTGATCTGCTCTCCCCTGCCAACCCCCAGCGCCACGCTCATTCCCAAAACCAGGTCACGGTGTGGCGAGGTGTGCGTCCAGAACCTCAACTCTCAGCGCCACCAGGCAGGCTTGTTTTTTTATAACGCTCGTATTATTACTGAAACTTCAGGTATGTATTATCTGTTTAATATCCCAGTATATGGCTGTGTGTATTTGGTTTTAAAATGGCCTATTTATTCCCTTACTTGGAGTCGTTGGTAATGATGTCTTTCCCGCCACTCCATTTTTTGCGTGTAAATGTACCTACAAGTTCCAGAACTTGGTGACATCAGTTAATGAGGAAGACTACAGCGAAATTTCCCATGCAAGGCTTCCCTCAGCGGATACCAGTATCGGGCAAGAAAATGGCAGCATAAGCGGGTGCTAAATGTGTAAAATGAACATATTGTATGAGACAATACACTGGGAGTATTAAAGGAAAGCAGTCTTTAATACAGGGCCTTCCTCTGTAAACCTTACCCCCGACTAGGGGTTTTGCAAATAAAATGTAATTCTCTGATGTGGCTTACTTACTTTTTTGAAAGTCCAGCGAGCATAAAATGGATCAGTCTGTCGTCTCCATTTCATTGCAAGTGTGGCACCACACCACTCGGCTCCAATACAAGTGTATTGGGGTAGGCCGGTGTGGTGCCGTGATGCAATGAAATGGAGATGCACAGGCTGTGCCATTTTGCGGATCGGACTTTTAAATAATTTTAAAAAGTAAGTAAGTCACATCAGAAAATTGCATTTTATTTGCAAAACCTCTAGTCAGGGGTAAGGTTTGCAAGGGTGGGTGTCTGTATTAAAGATCACTTTCTTTAACCAGATCTCAAACATGCCCAATTTTCTAATTTTATTAAATAATATAAAAACAAGGATTACATCCCTTTAAAAGGTATAAAATGGACTGGCACAGTTGGATGACAACAATGTACTGTGCTATTATTCAGAAGGTCAGGACTCGTGTGGCATACCACACTGAGGTTAGCTGGGGCTCAGGTAGTGGTTGAGGTCAGGGTCAGGTTACAGTGATACCCACCCGTTGGCTAACCAAGTAACAGGAATGTCATCAGCCAACAAAGCTGCACTGGGCCCAAACTAAGGGAAAATGGGAGCTACTCTGTCCCTTGCTAGAGCATCTATACTGCCTACTGGCACTCTCTGCCCCTTGTGCCTGAGCCGATAGAAGCAGGACATCAAACTTCCCAAAGGAGCTGTATCTCCTGCTGCTCACAGCCTGAAATGTTGCAGAGTACCTGTGTAAAGCAATCCTGCTTCCACTTTTAGCACATCAACAAACTTGTGCTATCTACTCCACAACTGATGTGCTGCCTATAGGGCAAGTAGGCAGCCTGGTCAAGAGGTTAGAGAACAGATCAATAAACAAGCGGATTCCAGATGAACCTCATGTGATCTTACAGAGCCTGGAGAAAACCTGCAGTTGGGACGTCTGAGGTCAGGACCTTGCAACTCCTTTTAATCACCTTCTCTGGTGAAGTATGCACTTTCTAATTAAATCAACTATCTGGCTACAGAGAACACAGGGTGTCGGCATCTCCCACCTGTTTATGGTCCAACTGTGGCATCCTGCCACATTTTCATAACTTCATGCCACTGACATATTGTTATCAGTATGGGGGAACTGGGAAAGCGCATTACACTAAAGCATTTTCTTCAATACATAGTCCCTGCCTGAAGCATCTGCTCTCACATAATTACTATGTATGTACTGTACATATCAGTCAATAAAATGCATTTTGAAACCAAAACAGCTATATGCCTTATTGATTTTTTTTTATTTAGTTGTTTAACCAGGTATAGCACACTAAGCTGAAAGCTTTTTACAGGAGTTAATTTCCTGGGAGCATAACTTATTCAGTTGCTCCACTGCAACACTGAAATGTGTGATGGACCCAAACAGCATACTGATCCTGTCCTTGTATTTCTCACGGTGAAGGGGGAAGGTGGAGAGAAAGAGGTTATAGCTGTTCCTCCCCAGCCCAGCGCCACTCACACTGGGAGAAACAGTAGGAAGGACTTAAGGCAGTCCTGGAAGCAGCCAAGAGGGAGAGGGAACGGACACAAAAAGACCCTAGGAGTGGCAGTGAAGTGGAATTAAGTTGTGCAGGCTCTGCCCTATGGGCAGTCAGATTATATAGGCAAGGCTCTTAGAATTCTGTGGCTCCACAGCCATAAGACTTTCACAAATTCATGCATTATGCCATAGACTGAATGTTGCACCACAATTCATTGCTCTTGGTGACGTTTCATTCAAATATACTTTTTCTCCATAGCTGGCTCCTGTTGCCTTCTTGTTTATCCTGAAAACACCTCTGCTAATCTCAATGTGTGATGTCATTGATTACATCACATCATATTTTAATCAATGGCAGGACTGCATTCTGTCACAAAATCAATAAATCGTGCTACAGAAATTATTAAATGCTTCTGCAGAAACCCAACATCCCTGCAGCAGAAATTAGGACTTGAGAGCAGTGGAGAACTAAGGGCCCTGGGTATAGGCTGTCCTCTCCTCCTAGCAGGGACAGGTTGTAATGGGCTGAGAAAAGACTTAAAACATACCTTCCAGACTCCAACCATGTTTGGAAAACAGCACTCCAAGGGAAAACAATAAATTACTAAAGTTCCACTACATAACCAACAATGGAAACTATTTTCAATATAGGACAGGAGATGTACCAAAATTACAGCACTGAAAACCGAAAGGGCCAGGGCATTCAAACTGCATTTGTAGTCTTTGTTAGTTAAGTCTTCAGGAGGCAAGAAAGTTCGATAACCCTTGCAGTGTAGCTTGCCTTTATGAATCTACTGCATTTAGGAGCCAGGCTGATGGCTGAAACATTTCTGGACTCTGATGACGTACAGGACCCTGAGGTAGTGGGTCCAATCTCCCGGCAGAGGTATGGGACCACCACTTGATAGCTGCACCAGATGTGAATAGCAGGAGAAGCAGGGCCAACAAAGAGCAGTAAAAATCAGTGTTGATGGCTCCTGCATAACTTTATAGACCCTTTTGAATTATGGGCCACAGAAGAAAAAGGCGAGATAGACAGCCTATTCCCAGTGACCATGGCTCCCAGGTACCTGATCAAGTATCTATGGATCTCTGCACAGGCTTCGTTTTCCATGAGGTCTAGGGGTGGTGTTTCCCACAGAGAGATGTAGAGCATGCAGCAGACTTTCTAGCTAAGCACAGTTCATCTAGATACAGATCCCATCGGCTAAGCCAGTCAGCTTGACAGTTTGAGGAGCTTGCCAGATGTACAGCCACAATAAAATGTAGGTTATGTTTTGCCCAACTACTGACTTTGCATGCGTCTGTCTACATGAATTTGCTCCATATACCATCCTGCTGCTTGATACAAGTCCCCACGCACTGTCTCATATTATCAGGATGGTCTGATTTTATTTTTTTTACGTGTTTTATTTATTTCCTCGGCTGGGAGAGGAGGGTGTGCCTTCAGTTCCCCTTTCACCCAGCCTTCACAGCTGCTGCCCGGATGTGGCCAGAGCTCAGAACTCCCACCACAATCCTCCCAGGCCATATCACAGTGGGTACTTACCCCACCACTGCAGGCTGTGGAGGCGGGCCCAGAAGGGAGCTAACTTGGGCGCATCCGTGGCGGCGTTGTCGAGGCAGCCTTTATGCTGCAAGGTATTTCTTAGTTTTTCTCCTGGCGGGCTGCAATGACACCAATGGAGAGTGTGCACGCGCGTCCCACACGCTCCTCCCAGGCGTCTGCCCATCTCCGCCTGTCTGCAGCATCAGTGCACTGCCCCCAGTCTCTACCAGCGGCCAGTCGGCGCGATCACTGATGTGCCCCCTCTCCGGAGGAGAGCAGTCCTTCATATGCTCAATCCTTCCCAATCCTTCCAACCCCTGGCGACCAGTGCTCGCTCCCAAACAAGGGTCACCAGCGTGAGTGTGAGGTAAGGCATCCAGTGCCTCAGCCCTCAGCACCACCGGACTGGCCAGGATGTGTTGACTGTGTAGCCATGCTCAGAATAGAAGCAGTGCTCGCAGTACTGCTCGCATACATAGGATACTGATGGAAGCTCTTTCTTCACAACACCCCATGCTCCATGAGCTAAAGCCATGCCAAACACTGTTTGGCAGCAAAAAGACAGGCATCCCCATCAACATGTTTTGGTTTACATCCCTTAGCATCACCCTCTGTGTAGGTTTGGTGACACAGTGCACCAAGCGATACAGCTACCAGAAGGTACCGAGGAATCTAGGTTGACAAAGCTTGCGTCTTAGGGTTCCAATGTTGCTAATGGTGGAGCTATAATGATCGATGTGAAGCCTGTCCTACTTGATCAAATCTATCCTTTATTGCTATCAGACCGATTAAGAGAGGACCTGTCGGGGTTGATGATGTCTTCTTGCTCAAAGGAAGCTGCCTGCTTGGAGGGTTTACTCCACTGACAGTGAGGATATTACTGCCTGAGACATGCTAAAGTATGCCACCACGTGATGCAGACCAGAGTCGGGCATATACGCTCTTTGTCATTAATTATCCAGCCTCAAAATTGCCGCACATGCACCCATGGTCCCCTCCTTACTAACCAGTCATCCAGATAGTGCATATGACAGTCCTGTATATGACGATGTGCTGCAGTTACGGACATGAGTTTTGTAAACACCCTTAGAGTGGAAGCTAGCCCGAATGGCAGCATGGTGTATTGGAAAAGCTGGCCTTGGATGCAGAACCAAAAAAGAACAGTGGTGACATGGGCGAATGCAGATATGCATCTTGTAATTCTCAGACAGGAAAGAAAATCCTGTGGCTACCATGGATCACAGCATCTCCATTTTAAAGTGATGTGATCTTATTCATCTACTGAGACAACTGAAGTCTAGTATGGCCAGCCACGAGTTTCCTGTCTTCCTCAGGACAGTGTAGATGATGGAGTATCGGTCCAAGCCCTGTATGTGTTGGGACATCAATTGGACTACTCCAAAATCATTATACGGATAGTATTCTGTTGCACACTGGTTCTGTCAGGTTACGAGATACAGGTGACTGAATGCAAAAAAATCCAAGCCAGGGTCCTTGTTAGTCAAACAGTGGCCTTAATTTGTTATAATCGGAACTCTAAAATCGTAATAAAATGCATGTAAAAACCATCCCAATGTTACTCTATGGAGTGCGCCCATGTACTTCATTTACTGACATCACAAAATGTCTGAGTACAGAGTGCTGCAGCAATGTGGAAATGGCACCATTTTGCTTGTGGCTCTATGGAGCCAAATACAATCTTCTGTTTTTTTCAAACAAGGCAGAAATAAATGGAAATTTTCACAGCAGACAACTTAAGGCCAAGTAAGTTTCCACCTATTTTATACTATTTTTCCCCAATCCATCCCTATCTGCTCCACCTACCATTCCTCTTGCAGAGTTTACATCCCAGAGGGTGCAGGCCCAATCCATCCTTATTTGTTACCCTCTGCCAATCCCTTGCGAGGTTTTCATCCTGGAGGGTGCAAGCCCAATCCTTCTTTACTTCCTCCCCCTACCTATTACCTTTCTGGAGTTTACATCCCGGGCGCAGGCTAATCTGCTACCCAACCCGTTCTCCCTCATCCTTATTATAACATAGCCTAACTTTTCTTCCCCAAGTGTTTAATGCAACTATTTCTGTTGAAGCATTTGTATGTTTATGTAGACGAGTACTAAAAAGTTTTGTTCTTGCTTTAACGTTTTATACACAGACTTGCTCTATGTACATCTTCACTCGATTCTATATTCATATTGTGTCTGATCTCGTGCGTTTAACTTAATTCTGTTATTCATATTGTATCCACTTCCCCTTTCCCCAGAACACATCCAGAAATGAGCTATTGTAGCTTAGTATGTCTTTCCTGGTGAAACTTTTCAAAAAATATTTCTTATCTGTTTTGTGGGGGAGGGTGAGAAGTCGGAAGGTAAACTTGCTCTTTTGAATAATTAAAACTATCCTCTAGTGTTGTATTCTTGTACTGATATGATGTGCTAGAACTGTTTTTGACAGCCAGAAGCTTTGTTTTTCATGCATTTCTCGTCATTGCCCTTAGATACATTCATCCTCCTTAAAAGGATTTGGTTACTTGTGGGAAACTTTGAAAACATAACCTTTAGATAATTTAGCTTATATGTTTATAGATTTTCAGTACTTCTTATCACTGTTAGTAGTTCTCCACTATCAGGTTTATTTACGTGGAACCAGGATCCCTGCCCTCTGTGGTTGATCTGCTTCTGCTGTTTCATACTTTGCTGATGTCACAATCCTATTTCCACAGTAACAGATCGTGATGTCACAAATGGAGGATTATGATCTCTGAAGAGGATTAAGCAGAAGAGCAGACACTGAGGGACAAGGATCTTTTTCCATGCAAATGCCCCAGTAGTTAAGAACAAATGGAAGATAAATAACCTAAATTATTTCTTAATATTATGCAGAGGAACAGATAAGGAGTAATTTATGCATGATCAAGTCCACCTTCTGATTTTAACAATTTGTTTCCCACTCAGCATATTTACAGTATATTTATCTCTGTATCTTTCCGGTAATCAAATAAATATTGGTATGCATGTACAAAACTGGCAGAAACCACGTAATGCTGGCTGCTGTGGCAGCACTGGGCTGGGCATACCTCTTAACCTCCTGCCTTGCAAATCAGGGTCAAATTGCCAAAATCATGGACAAGTCTAACAAAATGGAAAAATCAGCTTGGGAAACTCTGCTATACTATGTAGCTTACTGTGCAAAGCATTTTCTCTGACCGAACTAGGCTGTAATGAAAATGTATTTTTCAGTATTAGCCATTACTAAGCAATTGGAATCACAAATTGTAGTGAAAGAAATAATATGACATTATTTCTTATACAATTTATGAAATCAGAGCAACTGAGACCTGTAAGGCAGGGGATAGGGACAGAGAAGAGCACCAGTTCTTGTTGTGTACAGAACAGGTGACAAAGTCGGAACTGCTCACTCTCTAACCAGAAGAGTTGCTGCAGGTTGAGGTGCTAAGACTGATCTGCAGTAGACGTTTCTACCATTTAGATTAAAATACTAGCAGGGTGAACAAGCTTGCAAGTAAACACTTGCCAGACCTTAAAATTATCTGGCCTCTAATATGTTTTTCAAAGCTCTCAAACGTAAAATCAAAATTAACTTGAAAGATCAATGGAAAAACTTACTTTGCATTTGAACAGCTGTGGTGTGTTTATAAGGAAACATTCTGCATTTCAAAGATAAAGTTAAAGTGTAACACTAAATTGTGTTTTTGTCACGGATGTTTCTGCCAAGGGTACTCAGAGCCACACACATTCTGTGAGAAACAGCACAATGTCATTGTACTGTTAGCACAGTTTTCCTCCTGTTAACAGGTAAATGGACGCACCCTTGTGCGTAAAAATTAATCCTGTAACCATCAGCTGTCAGTTTATAGTGTTGGTGGCTCAGCTGCACACTCATCTCTGGGGCAGGAATATCAAAGGTCATGGATTCTAGCCCCACACCAGGAGCGTGGGCTTATACCACTAGGGACCCTGCAGTGCAGCACAAGGCTACAGTAGTGCCACACTGCTGGAGGTGCCATCCTTCAGATGAGAGATTAAACCAAAGGCCTTCTACCCATCTCTGATGGCTGTCCAGGTAGAAGCTGAAGATCCCAAATGGCACATATCATAAGAGCAAAGGAATTTATCTCCGTTCCTTGGCCAACATTCCCCATTAATAAAACCAGTCCATGTAACCCCTCCCCATCACCCCAAGACGCACCTGGAAAGAGACGCCACAGCTCAATGTACCTTTCCTTGTCAAATATTACAAATAAAATTGTAATTTTATTTTCTTGAAAAAAAACTTTTTCATAAACAACTGTTAAGTGCTGAGCCTCAACTCTCAAGAATGAGGAATTTTTGTTTACTTAGTACATCCTACCAGTAAAAAAAAAAAATGCCTGAATTTTAAATCTCCAATTATCTTTAATAAGCATTTAATCAAAACAAGCACATATGCATCACTTAATCTTTAACAGATGTGTTCTGTCTGGATCAAAATCTATTGTTTCTTCTCTACAGCTGCTACCACAGCATTTGCCCAGTGTTAAAGCCATCCTGTGCTGGCAGCCCACCTAGCCAGGACAAGCGCACACAAAGCCGGGATTAGGAGATCATGGGTGTTAGTAAAGAGGTGCTCATGCTCCTTTAAACCCTTTGACCTTTTCTAGTGCCTTTTCCATGACCACCACCAATTCAAAGAAAGAATTAAACTCTGACCACTGACAGCTCACCTTCCTTTGTAGTCAGGCCAGTAAAGACCAATAAAGTAACTAGGACACACACACACCTTTTTTTCTTTTTAAAAGTCATTCCCTTCTGACACACAATCTAAGGGGCAATACTGTTTACAATAGCCACTCTTGAAATCTAGACTTCTGGCACAATACTAGGATCCAGCATAGTATTTTTTTATACAAACCCCCAACCCAACCTATCCCCATCTCAAATCCTTTTTTCTTCTTCTGAAACACAATACCGGGCACCCTTTTTCAAAAAAATAATGACCCGTCGGCCCGGTGGCACAGAGGGCTGAGGTGCTAGCCATCTCTCCTGTGGCACACTGGCAGCCAGGTTGGAGTGAGTCTTGGTTGCGGAGGTCAGCATGGGGTGGGAGGGCAGAGCTAGATGGGTGGCCGATGAGGCAGCTCTCCTCTCGGGAGGTGGGATGGCATCCCTGCTAACGGATGCCCCTGGTGGAGGCCGAGAGCTGCACAAGCAGGCTGCCAGGCAATAGGCCAATGGGGCAGGAGGAGGGGTGTTACCAGGGCTGTAAGGTGCATGCATGCCTCCACACGCATACGACCTTCTCCTGGGGCCCTCGGGGAACATGGGGAAAAATAGAGGAAAAAATAACTGGCAGCAGGATGGCGACTCAACCTCCGCAGGCACCACTCCCAGACCGAAAGGTGAAGGCAAGCCCTGATAATTCCAGGGACGGAGTTGGGGAGCCAGTCAGATGGGGCCACACGGGAGGAGCAAAAATAAAGATGATAAAAAATATATTGACCTGATCAATTACTTTCTGGGAGGGAGGTGCGATATGTCTTCATTGAAACGTGTGTACTTTGGGGAACAAAAACAAAGCTGTGAATAAATCATGTAATGTACTGTATGAACTGTCAAACTGCTGAGATGTCATTTTACTGACTGCACTGTAAAAGGTAATAATACAATGCTTGATTTACTGTACTCGAAAGTTTCAATAAACTCGAATTAATAAGAAAAAGTAAAAGCGTGGATAAACACAGAATCTACCCTTTGCAAATACTATTCAGAGTCAATTTCTTTTGCACCACACAGCCAGACTAGGCACCAAATCTTGTATACCCCATTTTGCATCACATTTTAGTGCAAAACAGGGAACTGCACTCAATACTAGAAAAACATTTTTTTTTATGATTCTGTAAAAGGTATTGCCCAATTTGAAAACAGAAACATCAGTTCCCTGACCCCAATCTACATTTTTTGAAGGGTGGGGGTGGAGAGGAATGGAAGAAAAGTCCAAGATCCGACTAGCTCATTTGTCCCCTCCTAACCTGTGGCGCATGCAGAGATCAAATTGCACTGGCAGGTGACAAAACATTAAAAAAAAAAAAACTAATTTTGCCAATTAAAAATCTGTCTGGTAGAAGGCTGCCACTTACCAGCTGTGGCTATATATATGTGTGTGTATATATATATATATATATATATATTTATTTTGCATAAATAATATATATATATATACATATACATACATACATACACACACACATATACACATTTTTTTTTGTATGTTTGTTAAAGTTCTGTGGCTGCCATCTGGTTCTTCCACCCACCCAGCTGTCTGATCATTAGTGGTCTGTGGCTTGTCCCAACCACTCCTCTGCTAAGCTCACCCAATCCATGGCCTGAAACCCACCTGGCTACATCTCATCATAATAACAGAATCTTAAACAAACAAACAAAAAGTCTATCTGATAACCACACTTTAAGCACTACAAGTATTTCGAGCACAGTAATCTGGTAGTTTCTCTATACTTCTTTGGTGGCATAAAGGCTATGATGCAGTGCAGGCAGCAAGGGATCGGAGTAAGCAGGCGGCATGCAATCAGGAGTCAGCAGAAATAGTAAGCAGCTGGGGAGGTGGTATGCAAAGGTGCCCTCACAGAGGAACCACTGCAGGTACAGAAGCAGGTGTGAGAGAACAGGTACATACTACTGCACACTAGAAGGTGGCACTCGGGGAGAGAGGTGAAAACAGTCTTTAAATCAAATCACAATCAAATCATAATGAATCCAGTAGCACCATTAAAAGGCTCATTCATTGCAAAAACTGTATGAGTTAGATAAGAGTAGCACTTACCCAGTGCTTGAGTCTGTCATGACTCTTCATCAGGGTATAAGTGTCAGTGGCTCAGTAGGTAGGACAATCGCCTCTAAGGCTGGGAGATCAGGGGCTGTGGGTTCAGTTCCCACATCTGGCACTTGGGTTAATATCCCAGTACTGACACTGTAGTGCAGCATGAGAGGGTGCTGCACTTCTGATGTGCAGTCTTTCGGATGAGATGTTAAAACCGAGTCCCATCTGCCTGGACTGGTGGTAGTTCAGATGGATGTTAAAGATCACATGGCACCTATCGAAAGAGTAGGGAATTTCCCGTGTTCTGGCAAATTTCCCTCATTCACTAAAATGCCACCAACAGCTTAATCTGGTTCAAGGTCAGTTGGCATTCATCTGTATCCCTCCCGGTTGTGCCTGAAAATAGGCAGAATTTGTCTAGTCCACTTACCTGGTCAACAAAACTAAATAAATAAAGGTGTCAACTCAAGAGATAAAAAAAATCACAGAAGCAAGAAATGAAAGCAAGAGGATGGTAGAAAGTACAGACAGAAATGCACAACAGAGAATAAACTCTAACAGCAGAGATAGATGAAAGCACAAGAGCACAGAGGAAAGAAAGCGTAAGTGTTAAAGAAGAGAATCTAGAAGCAAAGACAGACAAAATTCAGGATACAGGGTAGAAATTAAAAACAATAATTTGTGTGTGGGAGGCGGAATACCAAAAACACAAATTTGATTCCGTCTCTGGATCCAACATTCCCTGAGCCAAAACAGTGGTGCACAATATAAACCACAGAGCCGTGGCAACGGAAAGTACTCAGGCGGAATACCAGCATCCAGAAAATGATATTCCGCCATGAATAAAGTAAAAGAAGCAGAAAAAAAGACAAGCATGAAAGAGCAAAAAATAAAGAAATAAGCTACAGCTGAAACAGCCCACAGACAACATGAGACCACACAGTGAGAGAAATACAGAACAAAGTCCAAAGAAAAGCGAGAAGGCGAGGTAAGACCAGTGTGAAATAAAATGGGACCACAAAACAGGTAAGAGATCTATACCTAAAATATGGTCCATCATAGACAAATTCAGTCAATACTCAGGGTACACACTAAATAAAAACAAAACAGAAGTTTTGAAATTTCACTATAACCCCCTACCCACACAGCGCAACTCTTGGATGCAAATTGGAGCAGGGAAAATGAAATACTTAGGCACCCAAATTCCAAAGAACCTAGCAATGCTATACTTGGCTAATTTTGAGCCGACTGTAGTCCAGTTAGACAGGATATTAAGAGATGGGAAACTTTACAGTTACCCTTATATTCAAGACTACAATCAGTATCAATGAATATCCTCCTAAATACCTATACCTTTTTCAATGCCTTCCAATAAAAATTCATAAGAACCAATTCCAGATATGGC
The DNA here is from genome assembly GCA_016271365.2 of Neoceratodus forsteri. Lineage (NCBI taxonomy): Eukaryota > Metazoa > Chordata > Ceratodontiformes > Ceratodontidae > Neoceratodus > Neoceratodus forsteri. The sequence goes on from CM028136.1 coordinate 662,019, forward strand.
AGAGGATGCTGGCAAACTATATTTGGAGCAATAGGAGACCTAGAATTAAAAATGTAGTAATGAAGACAAATAAAAAGTATGGAGGCGGAATGTCCCTAATCTAGAGGATTATTTTTAGCTACCCAGTTAAAATGGGCTCTTTTATGGTCTGTTAAGGCACATTCAGCTCGCTGAGAGCAACAGAGGAAGCCCTAACAGATCTCGGTCCCTCTGGGGGCGAGGGCCTTGACACCAGGGATCCAAACTAGAGGTGAGAACATTTCACTTATGTCAGTACAAAACACTCTGGCAGTGATCCCCATTCATCAAAAATGAGGCGGGCGCCATGCTACCTGAATGCCCACCTCTCATTTTGTATTGCGCCACTCTTTCCTGCTCTGTGCTGCCTAGTGGCGCTTAGGCGCTACTGTCCCTTTAAATGTTCACGGTTCGTGATCGCACACTAGGAGTGTGCACATTAGAGCGCGACGCAGGCAGCCCGATTCGAAGCGGTCACGGAGGACGCAACCGCAGTCAGGAAGTTACAAAGTCGGTGATCACGGGGTTGTTGGTCTAGCAGTCAGCAGACCATGCAAAGCGCCAAATTGTGGAGCGAATCACGGAGGAAGCAGGAGAGTGACAGCTAAGGCGCCCTATAGTGGAGCAGCTACAACACTTAGGGGTAAGTCCCACTAAAGTAGTCTGCTGCCACTCGAGGGTTTTGCCAGTGTGACTGTGAGTCTTCTAAGGAGATGATCGTTTTCAGCATATGAGAGTTGGGGCTATAGTATTACTGATGTGACAGCAGGCAGCTAATCCCCAGAAAAAAACAAACAAATCTGTATTGAAGTCTAGCAGTGTTGATCACAGTGAAAACTATCTATTAATTTAGTACTTTGAAGTTGGCTGAGTGAGGTGGGCAGGGAGGAAAGATCATTGTGTGGACTTCACAGAGCAGCAGCTGATTTGAGTCAATGACTCTTAGAAAGTGTTTTGGTGCACTTTACAGCCCTCCACCAGAGATTTGTTTTGTAGCCAGCAAAAAAATATTTGTGTGGGGTCTGTGGGTCTGCACCACTAGTCAGGTTATGCACTTAGTCTAACCAGTCAGTCGTCACTTGTCCCTGATTCAGGGAGCAAAAAATATTTGTGTGGGGAAAAAATTCTGGTCTCCTTAACTGTGCCAACAGGGGTCTGCACCACTAGTCAGGTTGTGCACTTAGTCTAAGCTTCGTCAGTGGTCACTTCTCCTTGATTCAGGGAGCAAAATAATATTTGTGTGTGGGGGAATTCTGGTCTCCTTAACTGTGCCAACAGGAAGTCTGCACCACTAGTCAGGTTGTGCACTTAGTCTAAGCTCGTCAGTGGTCACTTGTCCCTGATTCAGGGAGCAAAAAATATTTGTGTGGGAAAAAATATTTGGGGCTCAGCCAGCATTACCAAACTCTCGTTCTGTACTGACAAATAAACACACGATAACACTTGGGAAAAAAAGCTTTATTGTACACAATGCAGAAACTAACTAACTTTGGTTTCAAATTAACTCAAAAACGAAACATCCTGATCAAGATGACAATTGTGGAGTCGATTGGGACAATGCCAGTTGGTCCAGTTGATATCGACGTCATTGTCCAAAAACTCCTGCACTTCTTCCTCCTGTAATACAGAAAAAACACCTCTAAGCATAGAGCAACAGGATTTTATACTGGCTGGCTTAACAAATACTGTTGGTTACAGTACAAAGAAAATGATGGCATGTTTTGTGCATTTTGCATAAAACATAAAAGAATCTTAAATCAGGAACAGTTTGGGTACTCAGTGGGTGTAAAACATTCAGAGAAGATGCTATAAGAAGTCATCAGAACAGTTCAGTTCACGTTGTTGCTTCTGAACTGGAAGCTAACTGCAAATTTCTGCTTCAAAAGGTGGAATAGAGCAGACAAAGCAGCAGGCCCTGACCCTGGAACAAGAAGCTTTTGTGGCATCCCTTCGTTGCATGTACTGGCTAATAAAAATGAGCTGCCTCACACAGCGAAATATGGCTCACTGCTGGATCTCGCCAAATCACTGGGATGCAAATACCTAGACAATATACATATTGCTGATGCTGTTAAATATCGTTCTGATCGAACTGTCAGAGAAATGGTTCTCTCTCTGGGTGAGGTGGTGAGGAGATCAGTTCTTACAGATTTGAAGGCTGCCAGATTTTTTCATATTTGGTGGAAGAAACAACTGATATTGCTGTTATGAAGCAGCTCATTTTGTATGGTATGTACTGCAAAAGGAAACCCAGGGTTTCTTTCCTGGGACTTGAGGAACTAATTGATGGAAAGGCAGACACAATTGTTAAAAAATGCTGGAGTTCTCTGATAACAATCAAATCTCGATTGATCACCTTGCAGGGTTAGGCAGTGATGGGCAACCGTTATGCTGGGCAGGCAAAGCGGGGTGGCTAAAAGCTGAAAAAGTCAGCCCAATTCTTGTTGAAAATCACTGTATGGCTCACGGGAGGCCTTGGCTGTAAAGGCAGCAGCAAATGAAGTGAGCCATTAAAAGTTTAATCAAACACTAGATCACTTATACAGATATTATGAAAATTCTGCTGTTCTGAAGCTGCTCTGAAAGAAATTCAGCAGGTAATGGAAAATCCTGTTTTAAAGCCTAAACAGGCAAAAGCAGTTAGGTGGTTGTCCCATGATGCAGCATGTGACACACTAAGGAAGATTTTCCCATCCGTTTTTGTCCTTGCATGAGAGGCCTCTGAAAGGCATGATCCCCAAGCTGTGGGCCTAGTAAAAATGGTGGAAAATTGGGAGTTTTCTCTATTTTATGCATGATGTGTGACATACTTCCACACCTTAGCATCTTATCTAAATGCTTTCAAACATCAGCTCTGAATTTTACTGATATAAAGAGACATTTACATTCCACTTTAGAGATTCTTAGGGCCGCCTACTGGTACCTGGTCAGTACTTCTCCTCCGTTTCACCTGAACTAGTACTCCTGAATGATAATGGCCTGAACTTGCCATTTAGCGAACCACAGTTACATCATTTCAGAACCTCTGTGCATGACAACTTTATTAGGGCCTAATTGCTCAAATTGAGCAAAGGTTTCCAAGCACAGAACTTTTGGATCGTTCAGTATCTTTGACCCAACATGATACCAGAAGGTGATATTGAAGAGTTGGAAGGGTATGGTAGTGATAGCCTTGACATTATTCTTGGTCAGTATGCTACTGTTGTGGATGTAGGTGCTTCTGCACTGGAATGGGCTTCCTCGTAGTCTCATGTTCACGGAAAAGATGGCCTTTAAGACTATTTCTGATGTGCTGCAGCTCTAACTACTAAGTATGTAGACCTGTATCCAAACATATCTACTTTGGCAGAACTGGCAATGATAATACCAATGTCAACTGCAGATTGTGAGAGGGTTTTCTGCACTGAATCGAATAAAAATGCAAAGCGAAATAGATTAAGTGCCAGTGTGCTAAATGCACTTATGCTATCTCAGTTGAGGGCCCTGATATTGACAGTTTCCCTTATTTGGAAGCTGCAGCTCATTGGGCAGGACTGCTAAACCAAAGATTAGATCTTGGCCTTGCAGGCACTAGTAAAGAGATGTAGTATGGCTGCACCAAAATGTCAAGACTGTCACAAACTGTTGCCAGGCCTGCAACACTAGAATGCAGAGGTTTTTCAGTACGTTTTCTTTTGCTACTGCACACTACAGAGGCCTACAGATCATCATATTACTCTTATTTCTTGTTTCTTATGCATTTATTGCATCCCAACAGACTCCGCCCACTGGTAGCTCTGCCCCTGGTGATCCCACCCCTGTGGCTCCTCCCCATTACCACCGCTCTATATTTTCACCAATGTGGAACACTGCTCTGGGGTCCTTAAAGCGGCTGTGGACTAAACATAGTTTAGATGAAGAGCTTTGGCCTTTTAGGTGGTTGCTAGGATCCGGGTTTTCCCGTCCAGACAGGACCTTACCTTTAAAAGATGGGGAGATTGGCTTATATTCTCTCAGTCAATTCCTGAATGGAAACAATGTTGTGGAATTCACTCAACTTAAAGAAGATTTTTCTTTGAGACAGGCAGACTGCTTTAGAGATTTACAAATAAGGACCTATATACATAAATTGCAAAATCTTTATACAAAACTAGAGCCTCATCAGGGCTTATACATACTATAGGTGAAATCCTGAACTCAATGAGACTTAAAGGACTGATCTCAAATTTATACGGAGCTTTGAGAGATGGAAGAGAATAAGACCTCCCAGATCAAAAACAGATGGGAGCAGGAGGGGGAACCCCTAGGGGATAAGGACTGGATCTCTGCCCTGATACTGGCCTCTAGGACCACATCGTCCCCAATGTGTAAGGAGTTTGAGTGGAAGGTTAGGATAATATTTTTATTGCACCAAACATCCAGTGTAAGTGGGACAAGAATTGCTCAGGAGAATGCTGGCGGGGTTGTGGGAGCGTCTAGAGCGGATTATCTCCACGTATTTTGGTCATGCCCGACCCTATAAATTTCTGGACAGAAATCGAGCAAAAGATAAGACAGATACTCTCCATACAACTTATATTAGGCCCCAAGAACCTAATACTGGGAATGAAACCAGAGGAACTTAGGGAACAGACAAAATCTATCTATGGAATATTTTTCTTACAGCATCCCATAAGGCCATAACCAGAAGATGGTTCTCACCATGTCCCCGACAACTCAGGAATGGGTGGCAATTATCAACGAGATTAAAGACATGGAGAAATCACATATAGAATAAATCTGAGGACAAAGAACTTCATGAGGACGATGGACTCCATGGCTGATGACATAAAGATAAGCGAGAGAATATGAGGCAGGGACATAAGGAATGAAATCACTAATAAAGAATAATAGGGTTATACCACTTCCAGGCTGCTCTCTACAAAGTAAAGTGAAGTAAAATAAAGTTAATGGGGTAAAAGAACCTATGATGGATGAAATGAGAATGTGCAGAAGATCACTATGAAGTAAACTGTATGTACTTTTATTTTAAGTTAAAAATGATGGAAATAATATATAATTATTGTAACTCTGTGCCAAAATATGCAATAAACTTGAATTAAAAAAAAACAAAAAAACACACAGGTAAGAGAAAGAAAAACCTGTAAACTGTAGTAGAAAGATTGGAAATTACGAGAGTAGCATCAGAAGATCCAGAAGAAAAAATACTCACCTGTAATGTCGTTTCTTCCAAAGGATCCACTAATACTATTACTCTTCCAGTGCTCCTTTAACTCACCTCCGCCCAGAGAGACTAGAATGCTATGCTAACCATGGAATGTTTAGCTCTTGTATCTATTTTCAAACTGCCCAGTGTCAACTGCCTACATTCTACCTCAGATTTCTCAGAAGCCTGCAAAGAGGCCATAACACGTGAATCACTATTTAAATGATTATAGAAAAATAATTCCCAACTGGGAAAATAACAACATTAACCAAAGAACTAGTATAAACAAATGTCCCTTTTTTTTTTAAAGTCAGATATGCCTCTAGAAAAGAACCTACAAGTTAAGACATTACTAGAAGGTGTCAGCAGGTGGCATACCACTCCAACTATAAATCTTACCAGCTGTGAAGGGATTTTTCTTGTTTACTGATTCTGAAAGGGAGGTAAGGGTGAGGTAATAATATTAGTGGATTCCTTTGGAAGAAACAAGATTACTACAGGTGAGTATTTTTCTTCTAACTGATAATCACTAATATAATTACTCTTGCAGACTATGCAGCAGTACCTTAAGGAGGTGGACCAGAATCTATTTAGGAAAAAGACTCTGCAAGACTGCTGTGCCAAATCTGGCATCACTCCTGGACTGGGTGTCCAGGCTATAATGCAAAGTGAAGGTGTAGACTGACTTCCAGGTAGCTGCTTTACATATTTCCATTAGAGGTACCTCTCAGGAAGCTGGAATAGTGGCAGCTGTGCCCCTCGTAGAGTGGGCCCTAAGGCCAGACTGAGGAACCTTGCCTGCCTTTGGTGCAAAACTGAATACACTGGACTATCCACTGAGAGATCGCCCTCTTTGATGCAGGAGTACCTTTACCTACTTCCCCACAGGTGACAAAAGTTGTCTGTCCTGCCTATGATCTTTGGTATAAGTCATGTAACAGCTCAGTGCTCTTTTACATCCAAGCTGTACAATCTACACTCACCTGAAATAGAGTGTTCAGTAAAAAAACTGGCAATGTTATAGACTAGTTCAAATGGAAGTCAGAAACCACCCTGTGGAAGAACTTCCTATTAGTACTCAACACTACCTTGTCCCTGTGAAAAGAAACCTAGTCCTTTTCCACACAGAGGGCCTGTAGCTCACTTATCCTTCTGGCAGAAGTGATTGCTTCTAGAAAAACTACCTTCAGGTAAAGAAATGTAAGCTCTGCAGATGCCATAGGCTCAAGGGTGGAAGCATAAGCTGGCAATGCAAATATTCAGGTCCCATGCTGGCACTGGTTCCCTGTCGGGAGGAAACAAATGAGAAGAGCCCTTTAAAGAATCTTTTGAATATAGGATTTGATGTCAGGAGGTATTCTTTCTAGCTGAAAGGTATGCTGAAACTGAAGCCAGGTGCACCTTTAGAGTTGAGTGCTGCAACCCCAGAGAGTGCAGGTGAGACAAATAATCAAGAAGAGTTGGGATCCGTCCAGGGGACAATACCCTTGTCACTGCACCAAATGGAAAATCTTTTCCATTTTGAGGTATAGGTTTTCTTGGTGGAAGACTTCCTGTAGCCATAAGGACTTGAAAACTGCTTCAGAGAATTGGCAATCTGCATATTCTAAGCCTTCAAGAGCCAGGCCTTGGGCTTGAGAGACCTGAAATTGGGGTACATTACCCTCCCTGAAAGAAAGACAGCAGACTGTAGCTCTGAGGGAGGTGAATCGGTTTGCTCACAAACATTGAGAGCAGCAGGAGTACCAAGGCTGTCTTGCCCAATCCAGGGCTACCAGAATCATGAAGCTGGTTTTGAACCTAAGCATTGATGAGCACCCTGAGTATCACAGGAAAGGAGTAAAGACACAGAGGTACCTGCCTGTCCAATCCAGAATCAGGGCATCCATTGGAACAGTCCTTCACTGGAGCCCTGCAGCAATAGAGTGGTAAGTGGTGATTTTGGTGGGAAGCAAAAAGGTCTATTTCTGGCGTCTCCACCTCCTGAACAGAGCACTCACCACTTGCTTGTTCAATGCCCATTTCTGATGGGCCTGATTTATCCTGCTCAAGGCATCTGCCAAGGTGTTGTCTTTGCCTGGTAGATGAACCGACTGCAGAGAGCATTTAGAAAGTAAGCAAGGCTTCATATCTTCATTGCCTCTGCACACAGCGGAGTGTACCTTGTCCCTCCTTGTCTGTTGATGTAATACATTGTTGTGGTATTGTCTGTTCTGACTTGTACCACCTTTCCTGTTTATTTATGAGATGAGAGAAAACCTGAAGGGCCAGATAAACAGCTCTTTACTCCAGCAGGTTTATGTGCAGGAGTGAGTCTGCACTCTCCCAGGTACCGTGGATGGTGTGATCCCTAAGTGAGCACCCCAACCAAGCAGGAAGCATTGGTTGTGAGAACCAGGAAGGAGGAGGCTCCTGCAGAAATGGAACCCCTTCCCTTAAATGTTCCAGTTCCCACCAGCACTGGATGGCTGTAATAACATTTGTGAGACTGGCACTGGCTTTGGGGTGGGGGCACCTTTGGCACCAGTGTGCTCTGAGGTGGAACTGAATATCTCTCATCTGAAACCTGGCACCTATGACTGTGCTTGTTGCTGCAGCCATGTGCCTAACAGCTGAAGAAACTTGCTGGCTTTGGCCTGCCACGGCAAATGGCGTGCCAGAAGCTGAATGCTTTCTGCCCTCTCCTGAGGGGAGAAAGCTCTTCCCACTACTATATTCAGTTCTGCACCTATGAAGTGCAGAAACTGCATAAGTCAAGACTGACTTTTGGTATTGAGAGGAATCCCAGAGAGCAGCATATCCTGGGTTACCAGGTGGTCCAACACCTGCTCGTGGGATTTCCTCACGATTAGCGAATCGTCCAGATAAGGAAAAATTGTGACACCCAGTTTTTCTGAGGTGTGCCACTACTACTGCTATGCACTTGGTAAAGACCCTTGGTGCAGAGGTAAGGCTGAAGGAAGTGCTGAGAACTGCTAGTGGCCTGAGAGTCTGAATCGGAGATACTTTCTGTGTGACTCCTTATGGGAATATGGAAATATGGGTCCTTTAGATCCAAGGATGCTAGCCAGTCCCTTTTGCAGAGTTGGCAAAATCATGGCCATTGTGACCACTTTGAACCTGGGCTTTACCAGGTACCTGTTTAGCCGCCTGAGGTCTAGTACAGGCCACCATACTCCACTCTTTTTGTTAGTTAATATCTGGAATAGAACCCTTGCCTACTTTGGTTGTGGGGGACAGGCTCCACTGCTTTTGCCAGCAGTAGGGCTTGTACCTCCTGCTCCAGTAGTTTTCTTTCTGAGAAGGAGTTGGTGCAAAATGTTTTAACCTTGGAGAGGAGAGGGACTTGAAGCAAGGGAGACACCCTGACTCATTATTTCCAGAACCCATTTGTCTATGGTTATTTTGAACCATTCCTGGAAATAGTGGGCAGTCTGACCCCTACAGGATGTGGAGAGGCAGCCTGAAGGCAAAATAAATCAGGGTTCTGTTTTGCTTGCTGCTGAGGCTGAGCAAATTGGGATCCTCCGAGAACCTCTTCTACCTCTAGCTCTGTAAACTCCAGTCTGCTGTGGTTGGTACTGCTGCTGGGAAACAGCCTGTACCTGAAAGGCCTCCCTAAAGAGTACCTGCCCCTGCCTCCGAAGTACAGGGCCTGTCTCTGGTCAAGTTGCTCCTAAAAGTAGCTTTATATTAGCCTAATTTTTAACATATGCCTCAGTCTGGGCACCAAAGAGAGGGCCTTTGACAGGAAAGTCCATTACCTTAGTTTGGGTGTCCTGGGTGAGGCTGGTAGCCCTCAGCCAGGCAAATCTTCTTAGAGCAATAGTACCAGCCATCCACCTTGCAGCTGTATCATTGGTGCCAGCTGCCATCTGAAATGGTATTTAAGTCTCAAGCCCAATTTTGCTGTTTCTAGCAGCTCTGACACTGTTAAAGAGGGTTAGCCTCAGCATTGTCCTACACACTGCCAGAGAGCTTCTTGAGAAACAGCTGCATAGGCCTGAGTAGCTGGCTTAGCAGATTGCCAGGGGATGCCGAAGGTGCCCTTTTGCTATTCTGTCCACCTTTCTGAATCCTTCTCGGGGGTGAGAGGATAATGGAGTTTGGCTTTCTCACAGGTAGCTTGCTGTACCATACCCTGGTGGTCTGGGTGACTAAAAGAAATTCAGCACCAGATCTTTCTAACCGATACTTCTTGTCACACTTTTGTTAGTGGGCGAGACTGTATTGGGAAGGAGCCAAAATCCTGTTCTGGTGACACACTGAGTTCAATTCCCTCTTTTTCCAGGTCATCCTCCTCATATACCACTGTAGCAGTAGGCAAGAGGGGTAGCAACAGTTGCTTTTTCAGCAGTGGTAATCACAGGCTGCTGAGGGGTAGTAAACCCTGCAGAGCCTGGAGTAAGACTAAAGCCTGTGTCAAATCAGCAGGAGAAGCATTAAAAGGCAGCTGAGGGACCCCATGAGGCGTTCAGCCGGGTGTCAGTGTGTTTGGTTTCTTTAATTTCTTGGCAGGCACCAGGAGTCAGCGGTTGACTGTCTCTCTTGCCAGAGCCCTCACCTGTATCAGGGATGGTTTAGAGGCTCTGGAAGGAACTGCTCACAGTCTTAGGGGTGGACTGGTTAGGCCATGGACCCCTCCTCTAGTTTTCTTTAAGCCTCTCCCTGCGTTTCTCTACTGTCTTAACAGGAAAGACTTACAAATATCACAGTCTTCAATGAAGTGCTGTTGCCCAAGGCAGATCAAGCAAGATCATGCTTGTCTGCCTTGGCAAGCACCTCAGCACACTTCAAGCAATTCTTGCACCAGGGGTCAGTTTTCTTTTAGGTTTGTCTGACATCATAGAAAACAGGAACCAGTAACCGACCAAAAAATAGTGTAAATTTAAATATTTGTAGTCGGTTTCAAAAGCAGAGGTTCAGGAACCGATTAAGTGAAAAAAACAAAAAACTATCGGTTCGATCAGATCCGGAACCAAGAAACCACTATGAAAACCAATAAACCTCGGTTCAAAAGAAAAAATTACTTTCCACAGTAATCTTGTTTCTTCCCAGTGATGCTCAGATATTCATAACTTTATGCAGTAAGCCTGGGGGGTTGGACTGCCTGCAGAGATGGAACACATGCAAATGATGGAACACTTTGCATGTGAGCATCTTTCAAACACTGTCTCTACTAACTGCCTGTGTTCTAACCTCTTCAGATTTTATAAAGGAGCCTGAAAAGGTAGGCCCAGAATAATGCAGTACTGAAAGTTTTATCATTAAAACTGGGGTTACCCAACAATATAACTTTTCCTTGCACCTTGTTGGGAAAGTATTAACTTCACCACCATCTCCCACGTTCTGAGACACCCCACCCTTGTTTCTTGCCCCTCTGAATCCCATTCTCGACTTCCTGTCCTCCCTTTTTAGTGCTCGTCCATTATACTCCCTATAACTATTTTGTTTCCTGTAATTATTTTGTACCTGACTATATTATCTGTATATTGTCTGTATGATGACATTTATGGAAAATAAAAATTCACAAATGAAATAAAATGAAGTATGGCATCGCTGTAGCTACTGAGCCAGCACACACTGGGATTTGAGGGCAACTGAGTTAGCCACGTGTAGGGCTATTGTTTCCCTCCTCCCCATACCAAAATAGTATGTGGAAGTGTTGCTAGGGAGGTGGAATCTATGCACACCCCAAGTTTGCACATGTGCTTAGGTGTGCCTGTGTTTCCATCTGAACTATATGGACACTGTAGACAGACATAAGCAAACCTAAACTATTAGTAACTACACAGAGTCTGGCACCAACATCTCAGAAAGGCTCTAGGATCCAGATGTGGGTAATGCCTTCATGCAACTGTCCACACGTGTGTGTGTGTGTGTGTGTGTGTGTGTGTGTGTGTGTGTGTGTGTGTGTGGCGCTCCCACAGCCAAAATGACTTCAATACACACGGACAGTCACTTCACTACCAGTTTCTCATTGCTTGTAAAGCATTTTGGGATTCCATGTGTAAGAAAAGTGCTATATAAAATGATCCGTCTCGTCATCTTCCAACTGTTCTATCCAGCTAAAGCCACAAAGACAGTTTGAGGAATAACTGTCCAATCTATTTAGATGTCTGTAAGTATTTATCTCCACTGGATTTCCTCTTTTAAAAGCTGTTGGATATACACATATTTTGTTTTCTGCAAATCCCTGCTTTGGGTGTAGTTGTTAGCATGATTACTGATTGTTTACATAACAGGCAGTGGTTTTAGAAGCACTGCTGGAGGTTCATAACTGACGCACAGTTTATATTTGTGTACCAACTAATTCTGCACTTATTCACATGGGGCCCTTTTTAGCATTTGGTAATTGGGGGTGGGGTCATTTCCTATAAAATCTGTAACGTTTAGTTGGGGGATGAGGTTATTTTCTATAAAATTAGGTGAAGTGTATGTTCGTACTGCCTACGCATCAGAAATACTTTCTATAATTTCATTATAGGAACTATGCACTTGCACATTTCCACATCAGATTTAGACACGATAAAGAACGTCTATACTTCATCTCCCAGCAGACCCTCTTTCTTGCTCTGTTTTGACTCATCACCAGCTACTAAAGTAAACACTGGCAGTAGCTGGATTTTAATCAATCTTTGTGTGGAGTACTTCAGTCCGGTATTCCAGCTATGTTCCTTTTTCCAAGACCTCAAACTCCCACAGGAAGCCAAGCACCAGTTGTCTCCAAAAGCTGGAACACACCTTATTTTCAAATTGCTACTCAACATGTTTGTCAGTTCTAACTGAAAGTCTAAAACCTTATAACTATATGACTAAGTGTCACCTGAAAAAGTTAGCCAAATAAAACTTTCCAACAAACCTTAAACATTACTAAATATTAATTTGCATCCTGCAGCAAGTTTAGTTACTAGTAAAGGACAGTTAATTACCAGCAACAGTAGATCTTGAGGAATCTACTTCAGTGAGCCACACCTATGGAACAAAGACTCCACTGGCATCAGACCTGTCTGGAAACTTTTGCCTAAGCCAGCCCAGTGGCACAGAGGGCTGAGGGCTGGACACCTTACCTCGTCATGCAGACAACCCGGGTTCAGGAGCGGACTTGGGTCGTCGGGGAGATGGCAACGGGGGGGTGAGAGCAGGATTGAGCAGCCAGCTCTCCTCTCTCAAGGTGGTCATTGCCCCCATCCCGTAGTTCCGCTGCCACCAGGTGGGGTCTGGTGGATAGCATAGGCAGGAGGGGTGGCAAGTTGCAGGAGGGTGTCTCCAGCGCGTCATGCACATGCCTCCATATCACGCACCCGGCTGAGAATGGGGACGGGAGAAAATGCAAAAAATCTATAAAGAAAAAAAACACCTTTGTCTAGTGGACCACCCATGATGATGTGTACTGTCAGCCTCTATATGATGTGGGACAGCCTGACCCCTCCTCAGTATGCCTGACACAAAGAAATGATGTCATGCGAGACCGATGAATAGCAAACATAAGCATGTTGAAGCCCCAAAGGAGGTTAGTTTTTTTTGTTTTTGTTTTTGACCGGGTAAGTGCTCTAGACAAATTCTGCTATTTTCAGGCACGACCCAGGGAAGGAGAATACAGATGAATGCCAACTGGCTTTGAACCCGATGAAGCTGTTGGTGGTATTTTAGTGAATAAAACAGCACAGAAAACCCAGTAAAGGGTAAACAGAACAAAACAATGCTGGTCAAAACCCACACTAGACCCCATCAAACCAAGGGAAGAAGTGGGACGGTGTGCTGTGGCTCACTGGAGGAGATTCTCGAAGATCTATTGTTTTGTAATGCAACTGTCCTATCTTCTTCAGGGCCATCTCCTCCAATGAGCCGCACCTATGGAATGATTTCCAACATTACCCCAGACAATGAGTGGCAGGACAGCAGAAAGGTATACAAGCCAACCAGCATGCAGTCCAATGTACCATTGAAAGAAGGAGTCAAAATAGGGTGACCAACAGAGCATAGGGCATATGGGAGCAAGACACCCAAAGCCCCAGCCAATGATGAAAAAAAAATAATCGATGACAGACACACACCATGGCCAGCATATAGACATGGAGACAGTTAGCAGAGCTGAGAAGTAGACCGTTTACAGTACAGGACCAAGGTCAGAAGGTCTAGCATGAGGCGAAGGAGGTGGCTGAGGAGATCTTGGGTGATTCAGTGCAATCCCGCAAGGTTATACATCCCCAAAAAAATGTGTCTTCCTCCTCCCAATCTGGTAAATCTAGGAAAGGGATTCCCCAGACCCAAATGCAAATTTTAAGCCCTGATACGAGTTCGCCCTAAAGGTGGTTGTACAGCTGCTTTACAAGGTTACCTGCAAATGCTTCACATATTTTTCCTACTGCTACTCAAGTTTTAGTAGCCATGCAATTGCTACACAAACATTTTTTAACTTCCTTTAATTTGAAATCAAAAAACATGAACACAGTATTACACAGTATTCAGATATTTCTGTATACATTCATGCCAATATATGATGGTACATAGACTCAGATGCTGTTCGTTTGAGTTATTATTTGAAGATGTGTCCAATTCTTCCAGAAGATCATCTGTTGCGAACCATCGAACTGAAATTCATCTACATGGAGATTCAACATCACTGTTCGTATTCCAGTCTCCTAATGAATTTAAGCCTAAGGAGGACACTGACCTCGGGGAGGCAATGGATTTAACCATTTTCTGGTGACGGACTGTTTTTAGTGCTACTGTTTTAAGTAGTCTCTATATGTAGGCTTCATTCTTCTGTACAAACTTGTGTGTGGAAAGTCCCAAAATGAGTGCTGTAAAAGTCTGCGGTACAGAGATTGGTAAGACCTGGTTTATGAAGGCATGGACTTCTGTCCAATATGATTTTAGAGTGTGGCAGTCCCAAAACATATGGTATGGGTGCCTTCTTGGCTACATCCTTGCCAGCACCTGTCCAATTTGTTGACCATGTAGTGCTTAGTACATGAAGGTGTCAGGAAAAAAATGTCTCAAGACCTTCCACCTAAACTCCTGAGTCTTGGAGATATTAAAAGCAATATACCCGACAGGGTGTTGGGTATACTGGAGGATTCACCACGGCTGGTGTGGTTCAGTCACGGCGCAGCTGAGGGACTAACCACACCAGTAGTGGTAAATCCCATTATACCCAATTTCTGGAGGAGTATACAATTATACAAAGGCCCTGTTTGTTTCTGTACAAAAAATAATGTTTACAACGTCCATTCGTTTTCAAAGTTGCTGCTTCGGTTTTTTTGTTTTGTTTTTATACTCTCGGATGCACTGGTTGGATTTTTGCGAGTTCTGCGCATGTGCGGAGGATCATGACTTCCGCCACTACCGTTATGATTTTTTTCAGCTTATTTGCTGTCGAGAGAATGAATTGGATTTTTTTCTTTTTTTTTTCTTCGGGTGAGTCACTTTTCTTGAATGGTGCAGCACTTTTGTGAAGTTTAGAGGGTAGTGATGGGTATGGGATGTCAGGTTAACGACTAGGTAATCTGCCATCGTCCATGTGCTTGGCAGTGGTGTGTCTGAGGGAATGAAGGAATTTGCTAGGAGTTCCTGATGCGGCTAAGTGGCTGGCACCTTTTCCAGTGGGTACTCTGGAGGTTTACAGCGTTGAAAGGTGCCAGCCAGCCAATCAAACCACAGGATTCTGTCAGGTTTTTTGTGCCCATTGTATAATGTAGCTTTGATGCCCACCTGACTGCCTTTTCCTATGCCTGCTCACTAATTTGGCACCAGATTCCTTTGCATGCATCTCTTTGCCTTGGTTGAGTACCATGGTTTTGCTTTTGTAATATGCTTGCAAAACCTGCTACTAGTTTATTGCCCCCATTCTTCTGTAAAACTCTTTGCCTCCCATCCTCTCCAGCCGCTACCGGACACACCAACAGCATAGTCCGGTGCATTTACTAAACCTGGTAATGTGCTAATCTTATTGGGCATGCCTAGATGCCTGACGCATGGTGTCCCACATGTTTTCAGGGTATGTGACCCATGGATTTTGTATACATTTGCAAATGGCTGGTGTGAGATGAGAGAGGAGTAATGATGTCAGCCAGCCTGAGGCAGACCGTGCGCCTCTAATTCAATCCAACCTGTGCCTCTCTGTGTGGTAAGCCACTGTCAGGGCTGCCTGAGCAGTCCAGTAGTAGTATTTGTAATTTGGTAGCCCCAGTCCACCCTTATTCTCATGCTGCCGAGGGAGCGACATGGATACCCTTGGACAGATGGCCTTTCCCCAGATGAAGAGCCTGGTTGCAGTATGTAAGTGATTCTATACCTTCAAGGGTATGCTAACTGGAAGTATTCTGAAACAGTACAATAGGTGGGGCAAAACATTAATTTGGACTGCCTGGATTCTTCCCCACTGAGAAAAGGAGATGTGCCCATCTTTTAAAGTCGGCATGTATCGTTCTAAAAGTGGTTCAAGTTGGCCTTGTAGAGGTTCGAACCTTCCTTTCGGATATGTATTCCTAAATATTTAGACAGACTCCTGAAGTGTTTAAAGAGTATATTGGCTTTTTATTTGTGTTGACATAAAAAATAAACATAGACTTTGACGACAGATAAGGACCGCTTGGCCCACCTAGTCTGCCCATTTCCCTACCTACAGGATAAGCTGCAGATCCTAGTTAACCAACAGCCTATTTCTTCCTACCCTCCACAAAAATTGCTTTATGTCTGTCCTATGCATTCTTGAATTCTCCCACAGTTTTAGGCCTCATAGCCTCCTCAGGAAGGCTGTTCCATAAATCCACCACCCTCTCTGTGAAAAAAATACTTCCTCACATTGCCCTGAACCGCCCCATCTTCAAATTGTGTCCCCTTGTTCTTGCACATCTCTTTTCTGAAAGATGCTACCCTCTTGGACTTTGCTGATTCCACTGAGGTACTTAAAAGTTTCTATCATGTCCCCCCTCTCCCTCCTTTCCTCAAGGGTATACATATTAAGCTCCTTTAGTCTCTCCTCATATGGCTTCTCTTGCAGACCCTGCACCATTTTAGTTGCCCTCCTCTGGACTGCCTCTATCCTGTCTATGTCCTTGCGGAGATAGGGTCTCCAGAACTGCAGTACTCCAGATGGGGTCTCACCAACTGTCTGTACAGAGGATAACAACTTCCTATTTTCTGCTGGTGATGCCTCTCCTATACATCCCAGCATCCCCCAGCCCTTCCTACTGCCTTGTCACATTGCTTGCTAACCTTAAGGTCATCTGATATGATTACCCCCAGGTCCCTTTCCATTGTTGTTGTTTTACTACCCCCACTGTGTAATTTTCCCCTGGGTTTTGTTTCCCAAGTGCATTATTTTGCACTTCTTTGCACTGAATCCAAGATGCCATACTTTTGACCATTCCTCCAACCTTGCCAATTCCATTCTCATCCTTTCCACACCTCCTTGTGCATCAACCCTCTTGCAGATCTTTGTGTCATCTGCAAAGAGGCATAATTTTCCTTCCAGTCCTCTGCAATATCACTTAAAGATATTAAAAGGACTGGACCCAGTACTGAACCCTGTGGCACCCCACTAGTAACCTCTCTTTCTTCTACATGATTCCACTAAGCTTAAAAACAACTTTTGATTTCTTCTGAATCCTGACACCTGTCCATATTTGTTCAGTGTGTCCAGTAAGGGAGCACATTTAACTGGCTCACTGATGAAAACAACACATCATCGGCATAGAGGGAGATTTTCTAAGCTTATGGATCACACTTGGCTCCCAGTATACTGGTGTTCTGTCATATGGCAATAGCCAGGGTTCACTACCAGGAGCAAACCGGAGTGGTGACAAGGGCATCTCTGAGGGTGCCCCATAGTAGCTCAAACAATGGGAAGAGGATAACATTCACTCATACCTTTGCCCTGGAAGCAGTATATAGATAGTTGATCCAGGATAGGAATTTAGGTCCTACTCCAAATTTAGTTAGGTGTATAGTGCAAACTGCCAGTTTCCTTTTCAGCGTCTAATGAGATTACCAGATTTACTGTGTTAAAGAGTGTTTGACCATATTTGTTACATTCAGAAATCTCCGCACATTATCAAAGGACTGATGCTTAGATATAACCCCGTCTGGTTCCATTAATTTGTTTTCTAATGATCTTTCGGAAGCATTCTGCAGGATGGAAGTCATGATTTTGTGGTCGACATTTATTAGGAAATCGGCCTATAAGACCATAACAGGGGTTGGTAGTATAGTAATAATGGTTTCTTTCCATTCACTGGAGAGTTTTTGCTTGATAGACCCAGCTGATAATTGTAGTGGGGGTGATGATATCCCTCTACATGCTCTATAAAATTCCCCGGTAAACCATCCAGTCCAGGGATTTTCCATTCCTGAGTTTTAGAACAGGTAGTGTGACCTCCTCTTCTGTAATAGGGCTATCCAGACAGTTGCTATCTTGTTCATTAAGTTGGGGGATGGGAGACCAGCGAGAAAGTTCCTAAGTTCCTACATACGGAGGGATGTGGGTCTAGTATAGGTCTTGGTAAAGGAAGCAAAGTTTCTTGCAATGTCTTGGGTCTACAGGGATGATGCCATGTGTGGCCCTCTAAGGAAGTCGCATATCGCTCCAGGAAGATTAATCCCCTAAAACCTAGTCTGAGACTAGTTTATTTGTTGTGCTTGTTTTTTTCTTGCAGTTTACACCCTTCAGTTTATATTTACTATTCCAACACCACACCACTATGGATCACAACTCCTGTGAAATTTGAGGTTAAAAGAATTTTAGGGAAATCAGGATTCAAACCCAGACCTTCTGGATCACATATTTGTGCCTAGCCACTAGACTATGCTGCCTAGTGCTTAGCAAGCTTGCAGGTAAGACATGTGTGACACTAACTGGTCCCAGACCAGTTAAAAAGAAACTGGTCTCAGACCACCTCTGTGGGGAAAAAATAAATAAGAGAGGAACTGGTCTCAGACCAAGTCTTAGGGGACTAATCTTCCTAGACCATCACATATTTGTTTGCTTGTTCTTTATGCAGTTGTGTTGCTAACCACCCTGCCAGGTTGCCTCGTGTATAGTATTTTCTAGAGCAAGTATCACAGACTGCCTTCCACCTTATGTAGCTCTAAGTCTTTGTGTTTGTCTAGTTTTCTGCAGGTCCTGCAGAATGCAGTAGTTTTGGATGATGCTTACGTTGCTCTTCTAGTTCCTTTATTTGGTCTTACTGCTAGTTTTCCTCTGTGTACTTGTTAGAGACATGATGGAGACTCTCAGCACTGCTTTTAAAGTGTTCCAGTGTATCATGGGAGCAGTGGCTCCCTCGTTATAGTGGTCAGATATATCTGAATATCCTGCTTAACACTTATGGAGTTAGCGTTGTCCAAGAGTAGGCCTACGTTCATTCTCCACAGTTTGTGTGTGATCACAGGGTGTATCTATATTTGCAGGAAAGAGGAGATCGGACAGTGTAATGTTATGTATTCTGCAGTCTGTGCTCAGGTGTAACCAACTGCTGGGCACAAAGCACAGTCAATTCGGGAGTAAGTTCTGTGTGGGTGGGAGTAAAATCTGTCATTGGGGTGCAGAAATCTCCACACATCTCTAAACCCCAAATGTTGAGAGATCTGTCAGATGTTTAACAGTGCACAATCTTGGTAAATTTGAAGGAGGTGTCTTATCTATTCTGGGATTAAGCACACAGTTGAAGTTTGCCCAGTACTTCTGCTGCTTTATCCACTATTACCTGATGGATGGTCTGTGTAAGTGCAGGTGTGTCTGCATTTGGTGCATAAATATTTAAGATGGACAGTGGTTGGTTTTGATGGGTTGCAAGAATCAGGATATATCAACCTTCAGGGTCTGAGAAATGAGACATTACTGCCAGTGGGAGGGAATCTATGGATTATGATTGCCACACCACGTTTTTATGTGTGGGTGTGAGGCTGCAAACACCTGTCCCACCCATGAGAGTCACAGTTTAAGATGCTCTGCAGAGGGCATGTGGGTTTCCTGCAATGCTGCCAGTGTAGACTCCCATGTTTAAGATGAGACAAAATGTGTGTCCTTTTTACAGGACTGTTTAACCCATAACATTGTACTGGGTATTAAACAGCTGGCATAGCATAGCAAAACACTACATAAAACAGGAGGTAATGCTAACCATTTCCAGAAATGCCTAGCAGCAGGACTGCTAACTATTTTTGACAAAGTCCATGATACAATAGACAAAATGAATAAAACAGTATATATTTTTTAATTTTGCTAATCATTCTGCTAAGTTCTATGCATTTTCACAGCTGATTAGTACTTTCATGCAAAGAACTGCTAATCAATTTTTCGGTTTATTTAATACCCTGTTGTATGATACTATTTCCATACTAACCATAACCTAAGCATAAGAGTTATTGTTACTGGTTTAGGTTCGGTTCTATCTGGTACAGATGTGCAATGCTTTCTTCTGCATCCACACCATGAGAAATCCACTGGTCTGACATATACCTACTATCTTCATACTGTACTGATAATGTATAACAGCACACATACTCCGACAGGGAGTAAAAATGATAGCAAGAAACACATAGCCTGTGAAGTCAACGCGCTGCTACAGCTAAGTGTTGTGTGCATCTGATCGCCCTGGTGGGGGCGCTTGTGCTGTGGTCCCTAGCATGTTGATGAGAGCGCAAGCCCCTGCCACATTTTGGTGTGGGGTGTAGGAGTTGAAGATGCGAAAGAGTATGACAGCACTCAAGCTCAGGTGTCTTTGCTACGTCCAGTATACTATATCAGTGCATGATGGCACAGTGGAGGATAAATTATGACCCACGTTCCTCACACCCTAAAAGGAAAAAACAAAGAATAAGCGGAGAGGCGGGTAGTAGTACTGGCTGGCAGTGTCTCAATAAGGTTACCTAGGAATTTGGTCCTAAGTGCCTGTTGGAATAATTGCCAATTTATTTACCTGTCAGAGACCTTGCCGTATTCTATAACATCGGTTATAGGTCATTGTTGTGTTCACAACAGCCTAGATGCCACCAGACAATAACAGGTAGAAGTGTTGACCAGAACAAAGAGAAAATTAATGTGTTATGACCTTCTGGCCCTATATGCAAACTTCTCCCTAAAATTAACAGGTTGTTTTAGTTGAATTAGCCAGTCATCTGGGACAGTCGAATGTAATTACGCATCTTTTGGAGACCACTTCCCACTTTAACAGACACCAAAATGGAGGGGCTATCTATAGAAACCCTACACGGATCCTTCAGACTCCTGCAATTTGAACACCTATAAAGGCGGTTATGTTATTCTAAGGCAAGCAACCTGTATCCCAGGGGAACAGTGCATGTGGATAACTATGGGCATTCCATCATAAGAGTATTTCACAGTAACAGCTACAGTCATGGGGGCAGGCTAGGAGACTGTTTTAGGGATATTCAACTCAAGGGTCATTTTGTTTGCTTACTGACAGTAGAGTTCACTTCTGTTGTTCTGGTCCAGTGGCAGCATTAGCAGCGAAGCGAAAGGTGCGACATGAGAGAGAGAAGGAGGAGGCTTGTGAGCTGAGGATTACATCTGCATCTTTACAGGTTTCCTCTGTGTTAGAATGCCTTCTTTTGATATATGCTTCAAAGCATCACAGGCCAATCTCTCAGATCTGCCCTCGAGATTTGTGTGTCTGGCAGGGTGCTGTCACAGCCCTGGTTTCCCACCTGGCGTCTGTACCCACACTGCTTGTTGTAAGGCTTTCTCAACTACTTCCAGCTCATCATGTGCGACTATGACCCCAATTTCTTAAGGATCGGTGTAGCTTCAGCAAGGTTCAGGAAGGTGTCTAGTTTCCTTCAATAAAGACCATCAGCTTTGTTGGGAAGGCCAGGTGTGTTTGATGTGCTTGTCCCTTAGGGTTTTGCACCAGGTATATTTGCTTTTGTTTGGCTTGTAGCTCAGTTGAGCAGTGAGGGACAAAAACAGTCTGGTGCCTCTATATAGGACTTCTTTCTTAGCCCATACTGTGACTAGAATTAACTGTTTAGTAATGAAGAAGCAGATTATGACTGACCATGGGCGGGCTTCAAGGAGGTTGGCTTTTTGGCTAGTGCTCTGTGAGGATGTTCCATTTGAGCTCCTGTTCTGGCTGGAGTTGTAATGTTTCTCACAGGTCTTGCAACATGGTATGAGAGGGCCCTTCTCTGAATCTTGGGCAGACCATGTATACAAATATAAAGCAGTTGATCCCGGGATTTTTCAGCATCTCTCTCTCTCTCTCTCTCTCTCTCTCTCTTATGAATCTGTCTCTCTCTGTGGTATAAGTACAGTAGGGCCTGCCATGGAGGTCTATGGTTTCAGCTGTGTATGCTAGACAGTGTTTAAAGTCTGAGGGTCTGTGCTCTACCTCCTTTAGATCTTTCTTGTGTTCATCAATACTGGTATTCTTCTTTTTGCACTGTATGCGTTAGTGCCTTTATTTCTGCCCAGATTCAGCATAGGTTAACTGGCTCCCGCCATCCCACCGAGTTTGGGGATGGTGAGTGTGACGTCTCGCACACAGAAGCTCCTGGATCGGTGGCTTTTTACTACATGAGGGAAGCACTGGGGTGACTGGTTTCTGCCTACTGTCTGCCTGGCATGTTGCTCTGCCCTCTGGTTGTAACTGCTGTTATTTATGTCGCTTTGCCCTCAGTCCCCCATCACTGCACGCTCTACCGTTCCCTGGCCCTGCCATCACTGAGTAACGGTGCCTAATTCATAACATTAAATTCACTTCCAACTACTGGCTCGGCTCCTTCCTCCCATCCTCCCTATCTTCCCCACCTACCCCCACCCGCCCTCAGGTCTACTGGCGCTAGGCTATTGGTCATCCCTCACCCAAGGACCACCACCAACCAATCAGCCTTCTCTTACCTCTCCCTAAACTCTGGAGCGACCTGCCGTCCCAGATCCGCCATTCTTCATCCAAACTCTCCTATCCTCTGCCTTCTCATCAGTGCTCTGAAATAGGGCAGTACTGTATGCCTTCAGGCTCTGCATCTGTATCTGTCTCCCGTCACCTGTACAGACGAGTATGTGTGGTCTGGTACATCAACAAACAGGGAGGAACTCATTCCTACCCCTTTGCAGAAGGCGATGTGAGTCTGGGATTGGGCAGTGCAGCACAATCTTCACCTCCCGGCATCTCATGTCCCGGGGTCAAGAACACGCTGACAGACAGGCTAAGCCAGTTATCTGCTCTAGCTCATGAATGGGAACTGGATCGGGTGCGTGACGACATCTTCCTGTGCTGGGGAACTCCACAGGTAGACCTGTTTTGCTTCCCTCAAAACACAAAACTTCCTGTCTTCTGCTCCACTTCGCTCCAGGGTGCGGCATTTTTAGAGGCAGCTGTGTCTCTAGACTGGAAAGAACAGATTCGTCTGTGCCTTCCCCGATTCCACTGATCACGAGGGACTTTGCAGAAACTCAGTTTGGATGGAGCTCGAATGATTCTGATCGCTCCTTTCTGGCCCAGGCAAGCTTGGTTTCTCTCTTCTGCAACAGTACTCAGAGGAACCTCCTCTTCCTCTGTCGCTATTTTTGCTGACCCAGGATCAGGGGACCCTGGTCCATCCAGGCCTCAAGTCCCCTTCAGTTGTATGCATGGCTCCTGCAGGCGTAGCTCAAGCCCGATTCGGGGTCCCCCTCCAGTAGCTGAGATTCTGGTGGAGGCCAGGAAACCCTCAACAAGATCTACTTATGCCATGAAATGGAAGTGGTTCTCTATTTGGGCTGCCTCCGATGATGTTGAGCCCTTCTCGTGCTCTGTTGGCCGACTTCTGAATTACTTGCGACACCTCTTCAATCTGGTCTCAGCCATTCATCTTTAAAAGTTCACATGGCGGCCATTTCGGCCTGTCATGTCCCCTTTACAGACAGAGCGTTTGCTCAGCTGGAGGTCTCTAAGGGTCCTTCACTTACGACTCCCTAACTGGGTTCCTGACCCTCCTTGGGATCTGAATTTCATTTTAGAGAAGCTTACTCTGCCTCCTTTCGAGGCGGCAGCCTCAGTGGACCTAAAGTTCCTTTCTTGGAAGACTCTCTTCCTAGTGGCCATTACTTCTGCTTGCGGTTCCGAGCTTCAGGCCCTAATGTGTAAAATCCATATTTGATTTTTCACAAGGAATGTGTGCTCTACTTACCAACCCTAAGTTTCTCCCTAAGGTAGTAGCAGAATCAACACTGAATCAATCCATAGAGTTGCCTGCCTTTTTACGCAGCACTCCAATCAGAGGAGAGTACCTCCTGCATACTTTGAATGTTCACCGAATTCTGAGATACTACACCAGCAGGGCGCAGGATCTCAGAAAGACTGATCAACTGTTTGTCTCTTTTGCTCATAAAGAGAAGGCAATGCTGTTTCTAAGCAATGCCTATCGAAATAGCTGGCTCATTGTATCACTTTCTGTTATGACAAGTACAACAAGACCCTGCGGGTCAAGTTAAAACCGCACTCCACCAGAGGGCGCTGCCTCTAGCTTGTTTCAAAGAATGTGTCAGCGGCTGACATTTGTGCAGCCGCCCGCCGGACTTCTGTCCATACCTGTATGAACATTACAGTTTGGACATTGCCTCGCCATAGAGCAGGCTTCGGACTGGCTGTTCTGCAAGGCCTCCTTTCCTAAGGCCTTCACAACCAGAGGGTCTACTTCTGAGTAGCTTTCCTCCTCCTGTTTGCTTCTCCTTGTATCAGACTGCTTGGGACTCAGTCCTATATGTAATTACCTACTGCAGAGCCCTCTCAGAGTAAGATAGTACCAGTTACATAAGAACTTACTGTAACAGCAGATCTTGAGAGAGAGCTGTTGCAGTAGGTAATGCCTTCCGCCTTCCATCCCCCAAAGCTTTTCAGCTCCTTTTCCAGGAAGGAAATATCTGCTTTTCTCATCTTGCCTTTTGGGGAAAGAACTGGAAAGTGGGCGTGGGGACACGCCCCTTTATACTGATCCGCATGACATTGGTTGCCCTGATGTGAGGGCAGTCGCCTGCCAGACACTGCTAGATAGAAATTTTTCCGTTGGGTCCTGATGCCAGCCGGCATCAGTCCAGTATGTAATTACCTACTGCAAGAGCCTCTCGAAGATCTACTGTTATGGTAAGTTCTTATGTAACTGTACTTTTCTGATGTCACAGAATATCTTAAAAATATGAATATTAAGAGCAGTAGCTGGTGAGGAGAGTGGAACTATATGTAGATCTGAGGGCACCCCAAAGCTAGATTATTTGTTTATAAAAAAACCCATCACATCATATCAGAATAAATAACAGGCATGGAAAGGAAGATGGAAGGGCAGTTAACTATGAAAAAATAATTTCCTATCAAATTAAGCAGTAATGCATAAGAGGGTATGTGTCATTGTTGGATAACGTCATGCTTGGTGTTTTGAAGCACGAGGCACGCAGACCGAGTGTTCACCACCGGTAGTTATTCTAACACACCCACGTGCGGTGCTATTATTAATTATACAATAGCGATTTGTAATAATATTTTAAATAGATTTTTACTCATTATTTTATTGGGTAGTATAGATATTAGAAAAATAGTGCAGCTGTACTATTTTGCCCAGTAGGTAGTGCTGGAGCTGCAATTATGTTAACTGAATATACACTCAGTCAGTATACTCTCATCCCTCTTGATTCTTGCCTCAGTCTGTGTTCTACCTGGTGCCACACATACATACACACACACAGTTTAATTCACTTAGTCCCTCTACCTGCCCTGTGACTGGGTGAATATGTTATGTGACATCTAAATTTGCTGTTAGGATTGGAGGGAAGTAGTGTCGAGGACAGAGACTTCCAGTTTGTGTGAGCTTTGGTAAGTCATCAGGTTTATGCTAAGTACTTTGATAGGGGTGTTTGATATGTGATTACTCTTTTTTTTACTTTTAACAATCCCCTACTGTAAAGCTGCTGGCTGGGTGTGTGTTTATGGCAGAAAGGGCAGCCAAGCATGCCGTCTCTAAAGTCTGCTGGAAAGCATGACAGGAAAACCACATGGAATGGCGGTTTCGGTTTCTGTAACAGACTTGTGGTCTGAGAAGCAACTCATAATGGCATTCAGAAGTTGCCATTTTGGCAGCTGCCCTTATTTAATAAAGTGTGTGTGTGGTGTTGGGGGTGGATTGTGTGTAAGTGAGAGGCAGGAATCCAGGAGGCTGCATGATTTCTGTTTTGGTACAGTAGGTCAGTAATGTGCCAGTCCTTGATACAGCTGATGTTCTGCTGGATATCATCACTGTTCAAGAAGCCACTGACCAGTCAGGAGGCTGGAAACCTTTTCTGCTATTGTATAATAAGAAATACTTGATTGAAAAATGTACACTATATATCCTATATAAGCACACTCTATGTAGTGTTTGGTATATGAAAAAATGTTTTTAATAATTGTGTTTTGTTTTCAAAACTTATATACCAATGAATATTTATACGTTTTTATTAAATTTGTTTCAGAATACTTCACACTAAATCCCTTGAAAAAGCCTGATAAATACAGGCAAACATTGCAGTATGATTGAGAATTTGTCTTTGAAACACCAATAAAGCATTGAAACGAATTCACTGGGTGTCACCCATTTATGAGAAAACAACATATTTTGTGACTCATGATTTCATATTGTCTCAGAATATTTGGTTTTGAGCCATGTTTTAGTGACTCATAGGATATCTGGGGAGTAGTTCATCATTCCTTGGTCAAGGCCAGGCTTATTAGCTAATAGACTCCTAGGCCCAGATATTCAAAAGGGTTGCGCCTGAGCGCAATACTCAAAAAGGAAAGTCTGTGACACAAATCCCGATGCTGGACGCATCAGTAATATATACGGAGGCACAGGTAGGGGCGTGCCCATGCATAACCCTGCACAGCCCGATATTCAGCCGGGATGTGCAGAGCCATGCATGCGCAACCCTACCTGCGCCCAGCACAAAGTTACGCCAGAAAAAAGGAACAACTGATGGCCACACAGGTGAGCTGCCGCATTGCAGGGCACAACATGGCAGCTGCCACCTGTGGGTGGCCACCGAGTTCCGGCTGCACCTGGTGGCGCCTTCATGCCCGATCGCGGGCATTTGTAAAAAGTAGAATAATTTGTCCAATATCCCTGGTGGTCCAGTGGACCTCTGTCTGCCGATCGCGGGCATTTGTCAAAATAACAGGTCCAATATCCTTGGTGGTCCAGTGGACTGCTATCTGCCGATTGCGGGCATTTGTAAATGGACCGCTATCTGCCTGATCGCGGGCATTTGTAAAATAACAGGTCCAATATCCCTGGTGGTCCGCTATCTGCCGGATCGCGGGCATTTGTAAAATAACAGGTCCAATATCCCTGGTGGTCTAGTGGTACCCCCACCTGCCCACTGAGCCCACTGCCCTGGTCCCCCGTCAGCTGGCGAGGTAGCCAGCTGCATGCCCATTGGTTCACAGCGTGAGCCAATAGGCGTCAGGCATATACCAAATACCACATTCCAGATACATCTAGGAATGTGTAGTATAGTATGGGCTAGCGCCCATTGGCTCATGCTCTGAACCTGGTGTGCAGCTCTACCGAGGTGTCAGTCGGCGAGCGTGGGCGGCAGGCGGGTGGTGCTGTCGCTGGCTGGACGGGGGGCAGGGCGTGGGGCTCAGTGGGCGGGTGGGAAGGGGGTATAACTAGACCACCAGGGATATTGACCTGTTATTTTACAAATGCTCATGACATGTATGGCGCAATGGAACTTGTGCTAGCGCATCTCCATGCTCCACTCTGGCCACTTGCGCTGGCACAGTGCCACTGTGCCATGCACACTGGGGTGGTGGTTGCGATATTCAAAGCTGCTGAGCCATGGGCGCAGCTCTTTGAATGTCGGCGATCCACCCCTGCGCGTAGTTGTTGAGCCGCGCCCAGCTTCGCTACGCAGCTGGTGCAGTTTGAATATCTGAGCCTAATATTTAAGTGAGCAGTCTTGATGCACTTACTTGCCCACCCATATAGGGTGGGGAGAAAGGGAGGGCATGGGTCCGGGTTTGTTCTAGTGTCACCAGATAGTGGTAGAATTGTTCTGGACCAGTGTAAGGAAAGAGCAAGAATAAGGACTACTGGGGAGGCAAAGACCAGCCTGTCAGCCAAGTGACATTCCAGGAGAAAAAAATTATCCTTGAGGAGCCCAGTTAGTTTTAGTGACTGTGAGATAATAGCAACATGTTGGAAAAGTAAAAACACTTAATGTGATCATTAGGTCCTATATTGCTCAGCGGCAGAGGGCTAGTGAGACCATCTGAGAATGTCTGTGGGAGCAGTGGGTTTTCCGAGCCATTAGTCCTGTGGTCAGTAGCTGCATTACTTAATTTCACCCCTCTTGTATGAGAGAAGGCAGTCTGTGCAAAGCAGTGCCATCTAGTGAACAAGAGTTGGCTTCAGCCAACAGTGGCTGCTTTACATTTTCTTGCAAAGTATACCATTTGAGATGGAATGTTCATTCTGGTGGGGAAGGGTTAGGCACCACCAACATTAGTAACTTCAAAATACCAATGATAACGAAAGGCATCGAGCTGCGTAAGCAAGTAGGACCAACTGCAAGTGAAATGTGGCATCTCAGCTGTGCTACCCTGTGTAAATAACTTGCTTGTAAGCTGGGAGCAGATACATTTGAAGTATTTTTATCATAGTGAGTGAAAGGAGCTGAAGTAATGTTAAATGCTGATTAGAAAGAGGAAGAATAATACATGAAATTCATAAGTCATCCAATAGGGTGAATACTTGTTGGTTCTCTGAACATGCATGCAATCAAAATTCTCAGAGGCAGAATACCAGAGTGAGAGACAAGCTGCAGCATTCTGCATCAGGTGGACGTATTTGACCTGGCCAAATATGCTGCACTACTTATAACACCATATGCTACACCGTTATTTCCAGCTTCAAGAAAGAATAAAATATGACAGTGGTAATAACAACCTAAAGCTACACCAACAAGCTGAAACCCTTAAGGATGGGCAGCAACTGTTGCTTTAGGTTCCTGGAAATCTTACTGTTATTGTTGTACTGAGTAGAAAGAGGTGAAATAATGCTGATCAGAAAGAAGAACAAATATATAGGTTCCATAAATGCTAACAGACTTCAGATACCTTTCATTTGATGTGGTTTCTGTACATACTAAAAACTTCAAACCAAGCAAAAGCATCATTGGTATGAAAATCAGTTTGTGTGTGTGTGTGTGTGTGTGTGCGTGCGTCTGTCTCATAAACTGGTTACAAAATGTTTTGATTGATACCGCATTCTGTTTGGCATGTTACTACTCAGACCTCACACAGCTGACTCACAGATACATTTAAGTATTTTTATTGTTGTTTTCATCAACCTCCTACCTTGCAAATCAACAACAGGCCATAACAATGAAGGACAAATGACCAAAATCAGGGTCTTGTCTTGCAAAATGGAAAAACTATCTCAAGAAACCTTTTGTTTTTATTAAGCTGCTTAGTGGGAAAGTATTTTCTTAAGGAGAACTCAACTGCAACATTAATGTTTGGCAAGATTTTATGTTTAGGATCTCTACTCTTCAGCAACTGAAATGCCCAGTTCACGAGGGCAGGAAAACCCTGACTCAAAGTCAGGGACATCCCTAGAAATCAAGGACAGTTGAGAGGTATGGCACTCACAGTGAGTAGAAAGAAGTGAAGTAATTTACATATTTAGAAAAAAAAAAACATAGAATGCAAACAAATGATACAAGTAGGCAGGTGCTTTCCAATTTGTGTAGTTTTGTAGATATGCACAATCAGAAATCTAAAACCCAAAGAGTAGAATCAAACTGCAGTGTTCTGTACCATCTGGAAGGTCTGACCTGGCCAAATATGGTACATTACTTATATCAGTATAGACACATTACTATTTCCAGGTTCAATAAAGGGTTGGAATTTGGTTATGGTAAAACAGTCCCTCTCTACCTGCAGCCATGCCTTGCACAAAATAAGGCACTTGGAGAAATGCCAATGCCATTGAACATAAATAAGAAGAAAAGTAAAACCCATCATACTGTCAACTATATAAAAATCAAAGCCAAGACTGGCTACTACAGACATGTCCATTTATTTATGTCAGGCAAATTTGGAGTAAAGCACAGGTATGTTTTGCACTAGCCAGTCTTGTTGAATTTTATATGCCTGGGACATAGAGTAAGCATTTAATTTGAATCCCATAAGAATGGGCAGTGTTTGTTATTTTAGCTTTCTGGGATGCCTTAATCTTGTAGTTTGTTGTAATGACTGGAAAAAGATGGAGAGCAGATATGAAGGATGCATAAATGATATCAGAAAGCAGCTACTTTCCAATTTGTGTGGTTTTGTAAACACACAATCAAAAACTTCAAAGCCAGCACAAAGCATCATGGTTATGGGAATCTGTGTGTGTGTGTGTGTGTGTGTGTGTTAGTGTTAGTGTGGTAAACCAATTATAAAATGTTCTAACTGGTACTGCATTGTGTTCACCTGTCACTACCAACTCTTACTACAGCTAGCTCACCGACACTAAATGTAACAATGATCTTTAAAATCTGCACGAAATATTATGCATGATGACAATAGGGCAGACAAAATTGTTTCCTATTTGAAAAAAAGGACCTAGGCTATGGAGGGTGATCTCAGGTACATGGACAACCAATTCACAAGATTGAGGCCATTGGTCCTGGGAATATTATGCAGTGGTATACATACAGTACATACATACATACATACTGGCATTGCCTTCAAGCAGGGTTGAATGGAATGACTTTGGCAGTAACAGTATGTGCCATGCATGTTGTCTTGGATGACCATGCAGCTGTCACAGTCAAGTATGTTAGTGGTGACACAGCAGTCTATATGCAACCACTAACGTTTGGACGAGTGATTTATACAAGTGTATACTGCACTGCTGTTGCAATCAACATTCCATGCAAAAAGCAACACCCGTTTCTGTTAGGCAGTTTTGTTCATGAAAGTACAGGGAGTTCAGTGCACCCATGATGTAGCACCACAAACTACTCCCCAGATTGACAAGGAATATAATATACATGCTTGCGAGGCCAACAATCAGCTGTCCAAGAAATGGAGCAGAGGGTTGGGTGGAAAACCTTTAATAATAGCACCATTCACTTGGTGCCATGCTGTAGGCTGGCTGTATGCTGTTACAGTCCAGCATGTTAATGGTCAGACAACCTATGTACTAGAGTTAATATCTGGACATGCAAGCTGCATAACTGAAGCTATACTACTGTCACAGAAGAAAATATCTGTTCTGCAGACAATAAAATCCATTTATGTATGGCAGTTTTAGTGAGTGGCTGTAAAGAGACTTCTGTGTTTACCACTGTCATGTCACCCACCACTGAAGCTGTATATGGATTGTCTTTTAAATCAACCAGCGAGGAAGAAGGAACCTGCACCATGGTTTGATTTAGTTGGGTCATGGTGAGCTCAACATAAATAATGCAAAGCATCATGAAAAGTATATGCATGTTGCTTTGCATCAGTGGATATTGATCTTTGGTATACTACACATATAGAATAATGCATGGGGAAAGTGTGGTTTATAAGTTTTTATGCACACCAAAGGTGTGTGATACTATCACCCCAAGGCGAAACCTAAGGTGTTTATATGGGCATCACACACACTACACACACACACACACACACACACCGGGTGTGCATAAAATCCCATAAACACACTTCCTATGTTTTATTTTATATTTACTGGTTTTAAGAATTTCACAGGGAAGGTGACTGTAACACTTAGTTGTATATTTATTGCACAACAAGCTTAGAAGCAGAACCTAGTAATGTAGGTAACACAATAAGTCTGCTTTAACACAGTAAGTGCTTTTGGGCAGTGAATTTTGAACTTATCTGCAAGATGTTTTCCTTTTTCTTCTTTTCATGGAGTCTGTTGAAGGCTGTGGTGTCATGATTGGCGCGTTTATTTGCGTCATCTCAAAGGGCCATTCTTGTTCGGATGAAGGAAACAGGATGCTGTTGCCATATTTAAAGAAATGAAATGCTTTTTAAAAAATATATTTTTGCCATTTTGGAGGTTTCTCTGTCCATCGACAAGCTTTTGTCTGGCACTGAACGCAGCATAGCATTAGTGAGCGTCAGCGCAAGGACAGTTTGTTCAGCGTTTTTCCAGGTGATGCTGCGGTACTCTTCTGATCATGGTTTATGGAACTCCATAAACCACATGTAATAATTACAAAGCTATTGAGCTCCCGCTGGCAGTAGTTAATCACCACTAACCAGTACATACAAGTCCTTATATGCAGTCTCTACAGAGATGTCCTTGAGCAGACAGTGTTACTAAGAGGCACTGACAAAAGTAGTCCAACATTCAGTGGGTACCTTTCCTGCTGACTTGTTGTTGACCTACTCTGAATTATAACAAAACATTTGCGGGTTCTCCTAATGGTAAAAAGTAGTGCTTCATAATTGTAAAAGCAGTCCAGCCGCATTTATTTATTTATTGAATTTTGTTAACCGGTAGGCCTACTGGAACCCAAAGTCCCTTTTCAGGGAGACCTGGAGTTAATTACACAGAATGCAAAACAATATAGATTTTACAGAGTCAGACAATTCATGGGGTAATGAACTAGTTGTGCTAATACAAATATATACTGTAACAGAAACAATATACACAAGGGTATACGTATCATAACAAGAAACAATGTACACAGTGGTACAGGAGATTAGTACACAGGTTGGAACATAATACGTCAAGGCAGTAATACAGTATTAAACAGGCAAGTCAGTCAGAGGGTGCTAGAGAGCCAGTCTCCAGGCAGGAAGCATTCTTGAGCACACTGCATTTTAGCACTGATAATATCCTAAATAAATCAATTCCAACTGATTGAACTCCTAAATTGATACTGGGACACGAAGATACTAGCTCACCAGCTCTCGAATTATACCAAATTTACAATGGTGCAGCAAAATTAGGCTTCCAAAGACCACTAAGTCCAACACAGGGAAAGGAGGCAAGAGCCACCTGGGTCGGCTGCCGCAAATGTGACAAAATCCTCCACGAGTCCTCAGTGGCAACAAATATTGGCCACTATACAATCAGTGAACTCCAAAATGCAAGAACTTTGACACGGCCTGAAAAGCATGATGCAGTGATTGCTGAACTAACCATCACTGTACAAGTGTGCAACAAGTGTTCGAGTACTACACAGGCAGCCACCACAACCTTGGCGAAGGAAAATCACGGAACTTTGTGGCCGACTGGAGGTCCTGGAAAATGACGTCCTGATCTGAAACCTGTGGTTTGTGGGCATGCCCACACAGAGGCACAGAGGGCTCTGATTTATTAACCTTTTGAAGGACTGGCTGCAGGCTTCAGTTATTTTACCAGAAAATTTTGACTGGAATGCTTTGAGAAAAGCATACAGGGTGAACCCTAGAGTGCAGCCTGCAGTTGTCATGGTGCCTTGGATGATCCTGCTGAGAACATCGGGATCAGAAGTTCGGGCCTCATCCTCTAGACAGCTAGAGCTTTGTACCCCCTGCTAGTAGATGATATGGAGGTAAAATGTTTTCTGGACTTATCCTACCAGAGCAAGCCTGCAGAAGCCGGTTTGATGGACTTAGACAGAGCTTTGTACCCTAGAGATTATTAATTCCTTTCTTCTGCCTGCCTGACTCAAGGTTACATATGCCTGGAAATCCTGGCAGTTTACAGATCCAAAGATGCTGGGAGATGGCTGGAGAAGATATAGAGAGTCTGTCCCAGGGGAAGCACACAAGGTTGGTGAAGAAGAAGATGGAGAAAGAGTCTGGTGAAGACTGATTTCTGGTTTGGCAAGCATCAATATTTCTTCTTTATATTGCCAGAGAATGGGACTGAAGGGACACTGAGCCACAATACCCTTGCTGGGTGGCTTTATTACTGATTTCCCAATAAGATGGGTGGGGATATTTGTTTTGATGTATTTTGGGCAGAGATCATAATGCTGGTCAGTTTGATCTTAAACTGAGTTTTCACCACCCTCTGGATATGTACCCTTATTAAGCTTGTGGGAGAAAATTAGTGTTATGTCCTATCTAGCAGTTATAACCTTTACTATTTCAATTGGGTGCCTGTGTGGCTCCGACTGTTAAGTTATAAACTTACACTGGAGACTATTCTATTAAGTTTGCCCTAGATTTTTGAGTTTTGACTGAAGAGGATTTCATGTTTAGCATAATGCAGGAAGTTCTTGGAAAGCATAACTGTTCTTAATTTCAATATATTAATCAGTTATATGGATCAATAGCAGTCAGTAGAGACTGTGTTAACATTCCTGAAGTAAATTCTACCTTTTTCTGGACATTCCACTACCAATGAGATGGCTGGCACTTTTGGGACATTTATGGTATACAGACTGTGGGTTTACCCTCCTCCTACTGTTACAGATTACAGGGACTGTGTATTGAATATCAAATCTATGTATGGATGTCACTGATGTCTTTTGACTGTTCTTATTACCCTGTATGAGGAATTGTGTAACTGATTTTAGATAAAACAATAAACACAAAGTTCAAAACATAAATAAACAAACAGACAGGTTAGATACCCATTCCATAAAAGTGCAAAAAAGAGTACAATGGAAAGGCCAAGTGTCACTACATGCAATGCCAGATGTAATGAGGGTGGCAGCAGCTGTAGGTCAGTGATTGCAGGAGTACAGACTGTGTTCAAACAGGTATACCTTGAGGCCCTTTTTAAAACCTCCAAGTGAGGTGCAGTTTTGAAGGGTGGCCAGAAGTGTGTTCCAAATAGAAGGTGCTGAACTGGGAAAAGATCTCCCTCTTGAGCTTGAGCTGACTCTTGGTACTTCTAGTAGAGGGCATCCAGTGGACCTGAGCACTGTCCATTCAGGCTTGAGGGACAGGGTATCTCAGAGGCAGGGTAGAGTTGGGCTTTTAGGATTTTATAGAGTGAGACTGAGGAGTGGGTACTGTGGTTACCCTCTAAAGATGGCCAGTTAAGAGAGAGAGAGGAAGATGTTACAGTGATGCATCCTAGAGGGCCCAAGGTGAATCAGCCAATTTTGTTGTAGAGGACTAAGTTTGTTAAGCTTCAGTGTTTTCACAGAGTGAAGAAATAGGCCCCATACTGTAAGATTGGGAGCAGCGCACTCTGGCAATAGCTAGGTGAGATTCCTTGGTGAGGTAATTACCTAGGTGGTATAGCAAATTTGGGTGTAGGAATTTAATGACAGGGTCAGTATGTGCTCTGAAGGAGGCTTCCTGATCAAAGTAGACCCCTAGGTATTTAGTAGCCTTGACCACCTATTTGGTTCCCTCTGATGTGGACAATTTTGGGTGGTGTTGCCTGTCAACACCTAGGTGCCTGGGGTTGAAAAGGATGGCTTTAGTCTTTTTGGGACTAAGAATCAGCTTATTTGACAAGAACCAACTTTCGAGCACCAGGAAGTCCTCAGTGAGGAGTTCGTTGATGAGGGTGATATAATTCGATATAGTACTGCATCAACAGCATAGAGCTGAAGAACATGCCCCTCTGTAATGACTGGGTAGATTGTTTAAAAATAAGGAGATTAATATTGGGCCCAGGATGGACCCTTGAGGGACGCCATCAGTTATAGTGTATACTGCAGATTGCATACTCTTCCATTTCACTTTTCGGATCTATTGGTCAAGTAATGAGTGAACCACCTACAGGATAGGTTATTTAGACCAACTCTTCTGAGTTTGTCTAATAGGAAACCATGATTCACTGGGCCAAATGCCTTTGTGAGATCTATGAAAAGTACCCCAGTCATGCACCCCCTGTCCATGGTACAGGATATCTGTGGCCAGGCTAACCAAACAGTGTCAGTACCATGGGATTTTTCTGAAACTGTGTTGCCGTCGGTCAAGAGATGATGCTGCTCAAGATATTCTTGAAGTTGGTGATATATAAGCCTTTCCTGAATTTTGCTAGGGAGCTGAGTAGGAAGATGGGGTGGTAATTTTCTTTCGGCTCCTTGGGGCACACCCTTGTGGACAGATATTACAGTAGCCACCTTCCAGCTATCAGCGATTCAAACAACATGAAGTCTTGCTGTATTCTGACAATCTGCAGTTAGCTCCAGCCTTTGAACTGCCCTGGAAGTATAGGGTTAATTTTCTATGCAGTGCATAGAATGTTGACTCAAGTTCGAGTTGAGGGTCTCTGTTTGCAACACTTTGAAACCCAAGCATCAGATTCTTTACTCTGCCTCACTGAACAGTTGCTCTGGAGATTTCTTCTTCAGCTCGGTTCAAAGTCAGTCAAAATGTTGTTTTCTGCTTATTCTCCGTAGTATTATGGTTCAGGGCTCTGTCTGCGGTACAGTAAGTACTTTAGAGTAGTACTGGTTTATTTGTGGAAATTGTAAAAACTTTTCTCGATGGTTCGTCTGAACCGATCCAACATATGAAATCTGTGTTTTCTTTTAGTATTTGGTTACGGTCCTTATCGGTTTAAAAAAAAAGTGAAACCAATGAGGAGTCTTGCCTGAGTTTGCAGAAAAAAGGGTAAGTTTGGTTAGGATGGCCATGTCTGAGAAACCCAAGAAAAAAAACAGGCCACTGGGTTTCCTTTTCACGGTGAGTGTGGGAGGTCTGTGCTAGGCCGATCCCACACCACCTGTGTTTATTGTCTGAGGTTTGACCACCTCGATACAGACTAAGTCTACCCTGGAAAAAAGATTGGTAGACTTAGGGAAAAGGCCAAAGTCCGCTGACCGGATGGCCAGCCGGTTCGGTTCTGACCGAACTAGAAGAGTGCTCTCTGACCAGGGCGATACTTCTTGGGCAAGAGGAGAGCCGATCCTAAGGGATCGGTTCCTACAAAAATGTAAGACAAATCAGCCAGTTCGGATCCGGAGGTTCATGTTCCGACTGCTGATGAGATTTCCGAGCGATTCGGATTGTTGAATCGCTTCACCCGTTCCTTCCGATCCGGCTCCGTTAGCTAGGGGTTCGGTTCGATCGGTTCCTCCAGTTCAGGATTATGCCCTGAAGGTTTTTATGAACTGGAATTTGAGGAAGAGGGGATTATGAGCAAGATGATGATTATGATGGAGCAGAAAGTCTGGATGTACCTACTGATCCGGACATCTCCCCAGACAGACCTTCTGGTGTTTCCCCTCCCACTATCTGTTCTACAGAAAAGTGGCTGAAACCCTCCAGCTTCCTATGGAGGAGGCTACAGAGGATCAAGAAGAGCCTGCTTTTGTTGAAATGATGGACATCCCAGAGTCCAGGAGGCTGTCTATTCCACTGCACAAATCTTTTGGGAAACAGACACAAAAAAATTTGAAGTCTCCAAATTCTGTACCTCCTGTTGATAAAAGAATGGATAAGAGGTATACCTTATCAGGCTCAGACACAGAGTTTTCTCTCAACAATGCAGCAGTGTTGGGATCGTGCAGGCTGCAACCTGTGACAGGGCTAATGTTCCTTGGCTTCACAACCCCAGATAAAGACTCCAGGAAGTTGGATGCCTTGGCAAAGAAACAGTACATGGCATCCTCTTTGGGACTCAGGCAGGCTAATTATATGGCCTATACAGCCAGGTACCAGAAGTCCAGGTGGGACACTGTACTGGCACTGGCTAAACAGGCCTCCCCAACTGGCCAAGGAGCTGGAGGAGGTGACTGCTGATGGGATTGAGGCATCTAAGGTACAGTTTCATGTTGCTGTGGACTCCAGTAATGTGTCATCAAGAGTCATGGCTACATCTGTGGCTCTGGAGAATAGCTTGGCTCAGATGTACTAGCCTCTCACAGGACACCCAGGCTAAGGCCATGGATTTCCTGTGAAGGTAATTCTCTGTTTGGGGAGCAGACAGGGGTACTCAAAAAAATGGAGGAATATAGGATCAGTTATAGGAGTGCACAGGCCAAGGAGAAGCAGGCAACTCCTCAAGGCAGAAATCTGGGGGCAGGGCAGGCCTTTCATGGGCCTTTCTACCAAGCACAGCCTGGCCTCACCTCACTCACAGAGGGAGTTCTTCAGAGGAGGCAGAAGGGATGAGCAGAATATACAGCCCCTCAGCCTAGGCCCCTGCCAAGCAGACACCTGATGGATCTGCCCCGTCGACTCTCCCTATCCCTGTAGGGGAAGGCTAGCTTACTTTGTCCAGGACTGGATGTCTGTTACTTCAGACAAGTGGGTCCTGGAAGTAGTAAACCAGGGACTGGTTCTCAACTTAAAAAATTTCGAAGGTGAGCCAGATCTTTTCCACCTGCAAGTCTCTCCAAAACCCTTGCCCTAGAGGCAGAGGTTTCATCTCTTCTGGCCTTAGGAGCCATAGAGAAGTTCATACCCTACACTGGGGCAAGGTCCTGTACTCCAGGTACTTCCTTACCCCAAAAGACAGGGGAGTGGCGTACATCCTAGATCTAAAGATGCCGAACAAACATCTTTTTTAAAACCAAGGTTCAAGATGGTGACTCTGGGAATAATTCTTCCCTCGCTAAGGCCAGAGGACTGGCTAGCCTCCTTGGACCTCAAGATGCCTACTTTCACATCCCCATCAGGTGCTCCCACAGAAAGTACCTCAGGCCATTATCAGTTCAAAGCAATGCCCTTTGGTCTAACATCAGCTCAAGGGTTTTCACAAAGTGCCTGGCAGTAGTAGTTGCCTTCCTAAGAAGGCAAAGATTTCCATTTTCCATATCTGGGCGACTGGCTAATAGTGGGTCAGTCTTCAGACCAAGTCAAGTCAGACCTGCAAGTGACTCAGCAAGTGCTCACTTCCTGGGATTTCTTCTCAACTTCCCCAAGTCAGTTTTCAAATCGGTGCAGCTTCTTACCTTTATAGGGGTAGAGCTAGATACTGTCAAAGCAAGAGCCTTTCTTCACCTGGAAAGGGCAAGAGTTCTTATAGAACTGGCTTCTTCTTTCAGCCTTCAGGTGTCCCGACCAGCAAGGCACTTCCTTCAGCTCTTGGGACACATGCAGCTTCTGGCCAGTGGTCAAGGGGCAGGATTTCAGATGAGGGACATTCAGTTCCATCTGAGGGCCTTTTGGTCCCAAAGGAAGGATCCTCTTACCAAACTGATTCAGTGACTGGGACACTGATCCTAGCTCTTCAGTGGTGGCGGATCAGGACAATTTAAAGCTGAGGTCCCATTTGTCACTCAGTCTCATTCGGTGGTCCTTACCAGGGATGCTTCCCTTTGGGGTGGGGAGCCCATCTGAGGGCTCTCACAGCCCAGGGACTGTGGTCCCCTCAGGAATCCTTCTTCATATCAATCTCCTGGAACTCAGGACAGTTTTTCTGGCCCTGCAAGCTTTCTTCCAGTCTGTGCAGAACAAGGTGATTCAGGTCAGAACAGACAATACCACCACCATCTGGTACATCAACAGCAGGAGGCACTGGTCCATGGCCTTGTGCACGAAGCCATGATATTGTGGTCACTGGCTTATTTCTGCAGACCTCTCTGGTAGCAGTCCACCTTCCAGGGAAGGACAGTGTACTAGCAGATGTACTGAGCAGGATCTCCGAGGCCATCACGAATTGTCCATGGACCCTCTGGTGTTGAAAGTGATTTTTTT
Organism: Neoceratodus forsteri; assembly: GCA_016271365.2. Lineage (NCBI taxonomy): Eukaryota > Metazoa > Chordata > Ceratodontiformes > Ceratodontidae > Neoceratodus > Neoceratodus forsteri. The sequence continues at coordinate 700,749 of CM028136.1, forward strand.
CAAGGTGGGGCACTCCAGAGATAGATCTCTTTGCAGCCCCAGACAATCACTAACTTCCTGTGTTTTGTTGCAGACCCCCAGTCTTGGGCTCAATCCCTCTGGATGCTCTGATGTTGAACTGGGAAGGAAATTTCTCTATGCCTTCCTCCTCCCTTTCCTCTACTGTTCAAGGTTCTGGTCAAGGTAAGGTCACAACCCTGCAAAGTGATTCTGATTGCTCCAGATTGGGCCAGGCAGCCCTGGTACCCACTCTTACTGTCCCTAGCAGTCCATCTTCCCTGTCTCTTCCCAGGAATTACAACCTGTTAACCTCCTCTCAGGGAGGATCAGTACCCCAATCTTCAGTCTCTCAATCTCAAGGCATGGCTCTTGAAGAGTTAGAGTATGCAGATTTGCATCTGTCCCAAGGGGTTCTGGATATTCTCAAAGCCTCTTGAAAGCCTGCCACCAGAAAGACTTATGACTCCAAATGGAAAAGATTCAGCATTTGGTGTTCCAAGTATATCACAGTCACTGCTGAATTACCTACAGTTCTGGATTATATGGTCCATCTTAATGGCCTAGGCCTCAGACCAGCTTCTCTCAAGGTACACTTGTCAGCTGTTTCTGCTTTTCTGTCAGTGGGAAAGCCTTCCTCACTTTCATCTCACCCTGTATTCTGTAAATTTTTCAAGGGATTGCTTCATACCAAACCTCGCTTTAGGGATCCTGCCCTGCCTGGGACTTAAATATTTGCATTACTCAACTTATGCAACCCCATTTGAGCCTATGTCCTCAGCAGAGCTTAAGTACTTGACTTGGAAAACTGTGTTTTGGTAGCCATTACCTCTGCCAGATATCGGTGAATTGCAAGCCCTGTCAGTGGAACCTGATTTTATCTCTTTTCATAGAGATACAGTGGTCCTAGAAACCAATAGGAGGTTCCTGCCCAAAGTGTCTTCAGACTTCCATTTGAATCAGTCTGTGTCTCTCCCTGTTTTCTTCACTGATCATTCTTCCTCAGGAGAGGAGGCTACACAGTTTAGATGTTAAAGAGCCCTTAGCTACTATATAGAAGCGTACAAAAGGGTCACAGGTTTGATTCCCTCCAGTTGTTCCTCACTCATGGGGAATGGGAAAGGCAAACCTGCCATCAGGAGAACTATTGCCAGGTGGATTGTTTCTTGTATATAGTTCTGCTATGAGAAACTGGGAAAAATTCCACCCTTAGGCCTGAGGCTCATTCCACAAGAGGTAGCTCCTTCCTGGCTGCCAGAGATATCCTCTGTTAGAAATTTGCCAAGCAGCCACCTGGAAAACAGTCCATACCTTTACCAAGCATTACTCTGTGGATATCCAGGCTAGGAGTGATGCTCTGTTTGGCACAGCAGCACTCAGAGCCTATTCCCAAAGTAGCTCTGTCCCTCCTCCATGGAAGTACTGCTTGGTAGTCTGTAGATTGTCAGAATACAGCAAGACTTCATGTTGTTTGAAGGAAAAATTACTCACCTTAGTAATTTTGTTTCTTCTAATGGAATCTTGCTGTATTCTGGCTCCCTCTCCCCTCTCAGAACCTGTTTTGGGAAGTGGGTGGGTAGGCGCAGTGTTGCACCACAGGGTGCTTCAAACACGCCTTCCACTTTTTCTGGTGCTTTGTATTATAATCTTTTATTTTTGGATGGGTTTGGTTTTGGGTTTCCTGACTTGAGTCTTCCTTTGGGAATCCAAAACTTTCTGTTGCCAGTTGACTAGTTAAAACAGTTTACATTTTCCACATAGTCAGTGAGTGTTTGCTCATAAGAATCTGACGGTTGGGTTCAAAGTGCTGTAGACAGAGACCTCAACCGAGCTCGAGCTCAACGTTGGGTGCACTGCATAGAAAATTAACCCTATACTCTCGGGGCAGTTCAAAGGCTGGAGCTAACTGCAGATTGTCAGAATACAGCAAGACTCCATTAGAAGAAACACAATTACTAAGATGAGTATTTTTTCTTCTTTGCCATGAATATGAAAGTCATTGAAGAACTCTGATGTCTTAGCTGGAGGAAATTTCCCATTGGCTGAATGGTTGGAATGCTGCCTTTGGGATTCAGTGAGTCCAGTGTAATTCCCAGCAAGGGTTGGAGGACATCTGCTTAAATAGAAAGGATAGACATAACAGTGTTGATGATGATATGGGTTGCATTGCCTTAACAAAAAGGGACTTGCTGTTGTATATTATAAATGAAAGTTTGTGCAAGGCAGTGCCATCTAGCAGTGAAAACTCAGAATAGCAGTAAACACAGCACTGAGTAATTGTAAGATCAATCCAGCCATCAAGTGGTGGCCCATGAAATAATACGTATGTGAAAGTCAGTGGAGAACTCTAACCTCTGAGCTACAGGTGATTTTCTCTTTAACTAAATGGTTAGAGTTGTAGCCTTCAGGACCAAGGATCCCTGGTTTAATTACCATCAAGAATGGAGCTGTGTCTGCCCAAATAGGGGCACACCTAACAATTTCCTGCTGGCAGCGAACATGCCAGTTATGATGTTGGTTTTGTTATGTGCTCACCTGTCCGCTAGAACCTGGACTGAGACCTCTGCAATGCATTTCGTATAGGTCTTCACACAACCATCAGATAATAAGTTTGACCAGTACCAACCTAGGCTGAATTCAGATGTACATCCTGGAGAGGAATGCTTCGTAACCCGTTACCATCCGGTCCCCTTTAGCTACTTCTTTATTCAAGTGTGCACTGGACACAGCTTTTTTGCAGTTAATCTTTTTATTAAGTATTTAAAAGATAAACAAACAACAAGTATACCTATAACAATACTATATAAGGTTATATAAATGATAAACTAAGTAGCATAACATCTAACAAAGGAGGAAAAAAAGACTATTCAATGGTAATATAATAATTATGGGTTGACGACCTAAACTAGACAGTTACAATATTATAATGAAAAAAAAGGCTTAGCACTACATAATATAGTGTAAAAATAGAAGTAGAAGGTGAAAAGGAGGTATGAATAGTCATAGTTGTACATTACTACAATGTATATATCGTTAGAGTGCTACTAAAGCTTATATAGAAAAGATTATGAATAACAAGAGAAGAGGAAGAGATAACAAAGAGAAAGAGAGTATCAAGTAAGTAGAAAAAAGCGAGACCACAATCTGAGGTAATGGAGGATATCAATAAGGAGAGAGAGAGAGATTATATGAAGTATTTCAGTCCATACTTTAAGTGCCAGAATGGCTAGATGAATCAAATATTTAAAATATTCCTGCCAACATTTTTATTATACATGTTGAGTCGGTCGAGAGAAATGTGTCATACGATCCAGGGAGGCATATTGAGATAAATGATTAAGAATATCAGGAGAGTGGGGATTATATTAGATCTCCAATTCATAAGTATACTACATTTAGCTAGAATAAAAGTATGGTTAACCATCTCTTCAAGGATTGGGGAATATTATAGGGATGAGGTCTAAAATACCAAGTATACAGTGTTTGGGATCTAATACAAGGGTTGACCAGTCACTTTCATTGCAAATATATGAATATGATGCCAAATTTTTACGTATGGAGGGACAGTCCCATAAAATATGAAGTAAATATGCATTAGGCGAGTTACATCGGCCAGCAGTTGTCATTATCCGTTAATCCCATTTTATGCAATACAGTTGGGGTCCTATACCATAAATGAAGAATTTTAGTCTGAATGAAATGAGCTACATTTATCCTTAAAAGATTTGTGGCAAGAAAGCGCGCCTATGCCATTGCTCATTTGTAATGTTACAGTGTAACAAGTTGCTCCATTTATTTTTGCACTAATGGACTGGTCCGGTAGTGATTCTCTAATAACTTTATAGATGACACTAATCAATTTACATGTTGTTTTATCCATTTGGAGATGTGCTGATCATGTAAGGATTGATTCGCAGTAAGTGAGAAATAATAAGTGCATGCTGTACTAAGTTGTAGATATTTCAAAAATCCTGGCGGGAAGATTCATTGAGTGCATAGATCAGAATAGGGTTTTATTCTTAACATATGGGGTTCAAGTATGTCTCTTAATAAAAGTATGCCTCTGTTTTCCAGGATAGACAGTAGATTGGATGGTTTCGAGAGATATTTGGCTATTTCCCCAGATAGGAGCATAAGCAAGAGGGATAGGGTTTGATTTGAGATGTTTATGAATTATTTTCCAGTAAAACATGGATGGTACTATAGTGGGGTGAGATTTTAATTTAGAGGATGGGACTATAAATAAAAGAGACAACAATGTTGTTAACACAAAAGAGACTTCCATATTAACCCATAAAGATGAATTGGTGTCAGATTGAATAAACCATTTGATAGTCTGGGCTGCACGAAAAGCCCAAAAGTAGGCCTGAAACCAAGGGAGGTCAAATTCACCTGTTGACCAATGTGATCTAAGTTTATTACGACTAAATTTGAGAGTTTTGCCATCCCAAATAAAATTACCTATTAATTTATCGATTTTGCTGAGGAAGCAAGAGGGAAGTTTTAGAGGTATATTAGAAAAATATACAATATTTTTGGAGCTATTGTCATTTAATAGCAGAAATTTTCCCATTAAAGGTAAGATTAAGCAATTTCCATCTGTCAAATATATTTTAATGTTAGTTAGTAAAGGAGAAATTAGCTTCCCAAACTTTATCCAATGATGGGATGATCCGGATACCTAACTATGAGATACCTTGGGGAGCCCAGCGGAAGCCCAAGCGATCATTCATATAAGATTTACAGAGGTTGTTTAATGGTAGCGTTTCAGATTTATTAAGATTTAGAGCTAGTCTCCGAGATAAAGGTGAATTAGCTAAGAAGTTTAACTGAAGGTTGCCTGAAGATTGGAGATTTTCTAGGAGAATAAGAAAATAATCTGCATAAGAGAGTGAAGGTAGCGAGAGTTACCGATAGGGATAATTTTAATTATGCAGGATTGATGAAGAGCTGCAGAGAGGCTCCATAGCAAGTATAAACAAATATGGTGATAAGGGGCAGCCCTGTCTAGTGCCTCTTGCAGATGAAAGGAGGAGGGACAGAGTTGTGTTGTCAGAATTGAGCAGAAGGAAAGTGTACAATAATTTGATACAGGCACAGAAATTAGTAGTAAAACCAAATGTGATAAAACTTGGTATAAATAGTTCCAATTAAGGAATCAAATGCTTTCTCAAAATCAATGGCTATAGCGCAGCTGGTGATTTAAGAGTTTTGCTTTGTAGATTAAATTAAACAAGGAACGTAAGATGATCAGAACCAGTTCTATGTTTAATAAATCCGGCTTGAGAAGGATGGATGAGTTTTGAAATTAATGAATCTAAGCAGAGGGTTAATAATTTAGTAAAGATTTTTCCGTCTGTATTGAGCAGTGATATGGTCTGTAACTTGAGGAAGAAGGATCTTTATCTTTTTTTGGTAAGCGGTAATAATAGCCTCGGTCATAGTGTGGGTAGTTTACCATTGGAAAATCTTTCAAATAGACCTTAAGAGTAAAGGGCAAGAGTACCAGATAGGATTTGTGAAATGAAATAGGAAACCATCACTCCCAGGGGATTTACCATTTTTAAAGATGATAGTGCTGTTTGGATCTCTTGTAGGGTAAAGGCTTCATCCAGTATGGCCATATCTTGATGAGAGAGGTGAGGAAGATGCAGTTTATCAAGAAATTCATGTATTTGATTGGATGAACTGGAATTTGGATGAGAATATAGTTGCTGGTAGAAAGAATGCATAATATGATTTATTGTAAGGTTGTCTGTATAAATTTGGCCTGATGGGTCCTTCAAACCAAGCAATATACCTCTCCATCTGCTGAGTTTTAAGCTGATAAGAAAGCAACTTCCCACATCTGTCTCCTTGTTCCCAAGTAGCGATGTTTAAGCCTTAAAAGGGCAAGTTCAGCTTTCCTGGATATTAATTTATTTTAATTCTTAATTGAAGAATTTCAAGATGTAATGGTGAGTTGTGATTGGGTTTTTGTTTTATAGTACTGAGTTTCTTTTTCTTTAAGGAATTCTCTAAATTTGCTAGTTGTTGCTCTCTTAGCTTTTCCTATGAGCTGCGAAACTAATAATTTTGCCTCTAATTGTTGCTTTTAATGCTTCCCAAACTGTGCCTTGAGATACCTCAGAGGTATCATTAAATGAAAGAATTCTTGAATCTGGGCTGTAATCCAAAGAATAAATTCTGGGTTCCTCAGTAGAGTGGATCTAAACGCCAAGAAGGAGATTCAGAGGGGTGGACCCCAAAGTAGATGTAAACTTATAGGAGAGTGGTCTGATATGGTAATGGAAGGATGTCTGTATTAATAGTTTTTCTGTAATAAGGGATGAAAGCCAATAATCAATATGGCTGTAAGATTTGTGTAATGGGGAATAAAATGTATAGTCACGCTGTCTAGGGTGGGAAAGTCTCCAGATGTCAGAAAGGCCCAGATCTTTCATTAGCAATGTCAAGGCATTAATGCTCGTGGATGGGCATCATGTGATTTATTGCTTCTATCTAGGTGTGCTTCTAAGGTTAAATTAAAATCTCCACCCATAAGAATAGGTGAGTTGTTGTTGTTATTAATCATAATTTGTTGAGCCAAGTTCTGAAAAAATCAGGAAATCAGAGTTAGGGGCATAAACATTAACTAACATAAAAGTACCTGCAGTGGAAGATAATTGAATTATAATCCATCTACCGTCCGAGTCCATAATTGTTTTCTTTGGGATCCAATTAAGGGACTTATGTAATAGAATAGCGACATCTCGTTTTTGAGGAGGCAGAGGATGCAAATACTTGACCGACCAATCCTTTTTAACCTGTCAACATCCTCTGACATAAGTTTAGTTTCTTGTAAGAAAGCAATATGTGTTTTATGCTTCTTAAGGGTAAGTATTTGTTTACGCCACAAGGAGAATTGGGTCCTTAACATTCCATGAATGTAATATCAAATCACTCATAATGGTAAACAGTAAAATAGGAAGTTACAAATTGGAAGGAGAGACTCATAAAAAACTAAGTCAGAGAGTGTCAAAGGTTCTAAAGGCATATGAGTAGGTTGTACAAATGTGAGCAGGATCCTTAGAATATATGAATTCAGAATAATATGATAAATATGTCTATTGAGTCTCGCTAAGAGAAATACAGGAATAGAATAGTAGAGAATATTCTAGAGCCAACGAAAACTTGTATATTACAGTAAGAACATTTGTGAAGTGTAGAGAGATAGAAGTGATGCGTATACCTGAGACTCTCTCCACCACACTACTAAGTGTAAACACCTAGAAAACACTTAAGAAAAGGCAACACGCAATATTCCTAAGTTATTAACTGTATGTAACAATATCTTATAAGTAATTATTATGACTAGCACTCAGATAGTTAAGCTAGAACCCTGGGAAAGCCAATAAACATCATACCAAACAATGCAAAACACATTTTAAAATAATAATAAAACCAGACATAATAATCATGTTGAACTATATCAATTAGTTCAATAAAAGGATAGTATGCCAATATAACATCACATGTCCCTAAACAGCATAATCAAAAGATAAAGACTTATAAGACATATAAACATCCACATGAGCTTATTAAAGAATGGATATGTGATGTATGTTTGCTATTAGCTTAAAGTAGTAGGTGCACTAAAAAGATATATGAATAACCACTATGTAAATGTATATATATAGCACTTGCCATAAAGTGAAAATAAATCTTTAAATGTAGTAAACATACATGGCATTATGTTATGTTTTATGTTCACTTTATTTTACTGATAAACTGATGGCTAGTAGCACACCTATCCTGGGAAAAACCTAAAAGAGAAAAAAGGAAATAGTATATATCCGGGTAAATAGGTTTACACATTTAGATAAGTTTAGCAAGAATATATTTATAAATTCAATTGAATGAAAAAATACAGCCCCTAAGTTTCAAAGCTGATTTACAGCCTTGATATGTCCAAACACGTTGAGTGTGAAAGCACTTATAGGTTAAGATAGGCATCGCATTTGAACAAAAGAAAAGCGAAAAAGGAGTAACCAAAAGTGATACTAAAATGAAGGGCTTCACATAAATGATCTCACACAGAGTCAGAAACACATGGCAATCAATGAACCTTACAGTCCTGCACCCAATATAAAATTATAATTACGTTGATCTTCAGTCTCCCCTAGTTTTCTTTTTCAGGGGTTTAAGGAATCAGTCACCAGTTTTGCCCAGAAGGAAACAGGGAATTAAATGAAGACGCAGATTTGTGAGAGCATCAGCCAGTGGCTCCTAGTCTTCTTCACGAAATGCTCCATGAAGGTGGTGAGAACATTATGAAGTGGAGCACACCTGTTAGATAGCACTAGCGGAGTGGAAGAACCGACATGTTTACAGATTCCAAGTAAAAACGATAAAGAAATGTTATTCCAGCATCGCAAATGACTCGTATATATAGCCGCAAATTCCTTTCATATTCATCGCGAGAGGTTTGGGCAGGAGCAATGGATTAGATGTAAACTGTGCAGGTTTCTCTGAGTTCCTGTCCATTTACATAGGCGATGGCGGGAAAAAGCGGTCCTCTAGGAGGAGTTGAGACAATAATTAGATCTAATGCATCACAATTAACAGATGTGAAGGGTGCATTCAAGGTGTGTTGGGAGATGCAGATGCGCTTCAAGTAAGCAAAAAAGAGAAACCTAAATACAGCCCTTAAAATTGGATGCGATTTACAGCCTTACTTAGTCCAAACCGGCTGGGAGTAATAGTATTACATATTTCAATATGAGATTACAGGGGCTTAATATAGATATCACAAATACTATAGACCTCATATCAGTCAATGCTTGTAACGATTATTCATCTGAGAAGCAGTATTATGAGTTCTGTTCTTTAGTTTCCCTTTCTTTTTCTTTTGGGAGGTTCTGCTGATTTGGATGGAGAACTAGATACCAGTTCTGCCCATGAGAGTCAGGTGAATTGGTATTAGGCAGGGCATTAGCATGGGTATCAGCAGGTGGATCTAAGTCATCTTCTCAAAGTTCTTCATGAAGAAAGTGAATCTTCACAGAGTGGAGTATATTTATTAGACAACACAAGAGAGTGGAGAAGTCAACATGCTTTTGGTTTGCAGGTCCGGCGTTGAAGGAGTATCATTCGAGCAGCACAAGTGTTTGGGAATGCAGAGATTGAACAGACTTTTCTTGTATCTTGGCGTTGAAACTCTGGCAGGAGCTGAAGTTTTTATTCTTGGTTTGTGCAGGCTTCTCTATGGTTTTCGATTAGTTTCAAAGGCGTTCACTGGAGATTGTCGGACCTCTTGAAAGGAATTCGGATCAATATTTAGAGTCGACTGCAGCACAATCAACGGGTATAGTATGTAGTTTGAGGTATATTGAGGACGTTGATAAAGCTTCAGGTGTGTGGAAGTCTTTAAATGAATCATTCAGAAATAGAGCGCATTGTGGCTGGATAGCGTAAAGCAAATTTAATACCCTGCTGATGCAAAACAGTTTTGATAGGATTATAAAGTCTGCGTTTATTAGATAGTTCTTTTGAGAAATCTCTAAAATTTATATTTTATGATCCTGCCAAATAAGCGTACCCACTTGCCTTGCTTTTGAATAATTAATTCTGTGTGCATAGTTCAGGAATCTGGCGATGATGGGCCTTGGTTTTGAGTAGGACCAGGTCTTGGACTTAGAGTACGATGAGATCTCTCAATAGTGAGGTCTTGGTCGGGTGGAAGTTTACAACATTGAAGTGCATGTTTCAGAAGTGCACTGGTATTCTGAGCTCTGCACCTTCAGGAAATCCCAGAAATCTAAGATTGTTATGTCTGTTTCTGTTTTCAATGTCATCAATTTTATCCTGAAGAGTTTTAATAATTCTATCCTGTTCCTGATTGTAGCTTTCAGATCCATAATAGAGCCTTCATTTTGAATTGTTTTAGATTCTGTAGCAGAGATTTTTGGTCAAGCAATTGTACATTAGTAACATTTTGTTGTGAGGTTATTTTTAAGTCATTTAACTCATTGATTAATTGCTGAAACATTGATTCAATTCTGTTGAGAGAGCTGCTTTGCAAAGGTTGGTTGGCCATTATTGCAGGCCAAAAATAGAGCAACTGTCTGATTGCAGATATAAAATTCTATAACTGCGAGATAGCAAAACTACTATACAGAGCTGAGCTTTGATGCAGGTAGAATAAAGACCCAGTATTTGGCAAGAATGAAAGTCTGGGTAGAAGTGGATGGATGATGATAGTTGGTGAACCCAGGGTAGCAGAATTAAGCAGCCATCTTCAGCTCAGCCAAGCCACGCCCGGACACAGCTTTTGATGCTAGAAAATATACCTCTAAATTTCATTTAGCTAAATGGTTAGAGTTGCTGCCTTTGTGACTCATGATGTCTGGTTTGATTCCAGGCAGCGCGAGTGAGTCTGCCTAAATAGAAATGGGCCAGACAGAATGAGGGCAACGGGGATATAGAATGCATTGCCATTAAAAAAATAATAACTAAGAAGTGTTTTGTATGAAAATGAAGTCTGTGCAAAGCAGTTCCGTCTAGTAGTAAGCTCTAAATAAAGTAGAAAACAGTGCTGCATAATTATGTTGTGTGTGTGTGTGTGTGTATATATATATATATATATACACACACATCATATATATATATATATACACACACACATATATATATACATACGCATATGTATTGTATGTTGGTTTTATAATTTATTTTATTTATTTATTGAAATGTTTCTGGGAAGGCACACTGAGCAACAAGTGAAACTGTCTCCCAGTGTGACCTGAGAGAAGAATAAGTGAGACATTAAACTTATTCAATCTACAAGATCAATAATAGCATAAAGTTGTAAGGCAGGTGTTACATAAAGTGTTACAACAGTGTTGAGCATAACATGTAGAAAGAGCGGACAATAATAAGTGCCAGTTAATAAATAAACAAGTGCTTACGTGAAGAAAGGGGAAGGGAGGAGGGGGAGGTTGGGAGAGGGAAGAGTCATGTCCCTGGATACCCCTCAGGGTGCGAGAACCCTGCACTGGGACTGGTGGGACCAGAGAGAAGGAGATAATGCAGTAAGCTAGAGAACCCCTTTAGGATGGTGGGGAAGGTAGTAGATCAGAGATACATGCCACTTGGGGTGGTAAGTGAAGGTGAGGGTAAAGAGGTAGGTTTGTCCAGGGCCTGGAGAGGAAATTAGATAGGGACGTGGCAGGAGCAGCTATGTGCAAGGCAATTATTGAGGGCAGAGCTGATGGAGTAGGCGGAGGATAAGTGCCAGATTTGAGGTGGGAGGGAAGTCCAAATTTTGGGAGGCAGTGAGAGAAACTGGATTGGTCGATTTGGTGGCTCTCGAGAGGGACAACCAGGGTACAGGAATCGGACCGATCTAAGGGAATGGTATGAGGGTGGAGGGTGTTTATAAGGAGGAGGTGAGGAAGGAAGGAGCTCACCCAACCAGTGCTTGGAGGTGAATTTAGCACCACATTTGTAACTACATGTTTAACAAATCTAAGAAAGTTTGACAATTATGCAGTCTTCAATCTGTGATAAATTTAATGCTATGCTACAGTATTTATTTGTATCCACAGTCATGTAACATGACAACTTTGCTAAATAGGGCATCACAGTCCTAATGTTCTATCCTGTAGAAAAAATAAAATGTTATCTTATCTATTATATATAGAATAAAGGATGGGGTAAGTGTGATATGAGAATTAAATACACCTTGGGTGTGGGATGCTACATAAACCCCGAGAGCGAAGCATGAGGGTTTATAAAGTATCTTACAATTTAGGATCTGCATTAAATTCTCATATCACACAGTTCCTCATCGCTTATTTTAGATAATTGCTGGTCAGCGATTTTTTTCCATCCTGAGTTCTGATACCATGTCTTACACACACACACACACACACACACACACACACACACACGTACGTGTCTGTGTCTCCCTCCTTTCCAGGTTGAACTTTTCTTCTTTCTTTTGCTCACAGTTTGCAGTTGCGATCGGGCAAGCACTATAGATAATCAAGCCATGTCTCCGTTTCCTGCTCACACTCGATGTCCTGAAGTGAAACAGCAGGATCAACCAGGATAGAGCTTTTAAAAATGTGAAAGGTAGGGTCAACGAGATAAATAAATAATAAAAAAAAAAATAAGGAGAGATGAGTGTTTTTGTGGCTGCTCCTTGGTAAGCAAAAGATGGAGCTACAATGTTTGCAGAAGTCTTAAGCCCACCCACACAGAAAACAAGAGCCAATGAGGGACACAGTGTTTTGCAAGACAGTGCGTAGAATGACATAGTAAGCTAAAAAGTTATTACGGCAAATATCAACTTGGTCAGCCTATAGAAAACAATTGTTGACCAGTAATTATAAAATTAATCCAGCCATCTAAAGGTTGCCTGTAGGACAACATTTATGAAAGTCAGTGAAGATCTATTACCTGTGAGTTGAGGAGATTATTGCTTTAGCTAAATCAAATAAATAATAAGATCTAACACTGAACATGAATATCGGTGAGGTAAGGACCTATTATGGTTTATAAGAAGGATAATGAGTTATGTTAAATTTGACCTGTTTTAATCTTGTAGGTATATAAATCATGAGGAGGAGACCAGAAGTATAACAACACATTGTAATGTGTATGTATCTCTTATATACCCATTTCAGGTGCTGGAAAATTCCCTGTGTTTGGAGATTATGAAGCTCAGAGACACTGGCAGGAGATCACTTACAACCTACCGTCAAACAGTGGTTGGTCTGATTTTATTCACATATTTTGTCAACTGATTTAGGGGCTCCATATGAAAACTGTCAGCTTTTACTGTGCTAGCATATAAATGGGTTTGAACTAGAGGAGTTGCTGTTGATTTGTTCTAGCTGCATCTCCTGCAGTGATTTCAGAAATCTGGACAGTATAAAGGTAGACCTCTCAGAGATGTGGAACCTAGGTGTTTAACCACAGGAACAGGCAGGTATTTGTCCAGTGAGACCATGTGATACAAGGCGTGTTTGTCTGCATCACATGTAACTTCAACAGACAGCTGTAGGGAACTAACCTTCAGTGAACCTCTGTTTTCTGTTTATTAGAATGTTCTGTCTCTTGCTTTGTTATTCCTTGTCATCTGCTAGTTGGAAATCATCAGTGCAGCAATTGTTTGATTACTGTAAAATATTTGATAATGAGAAACACCATTTTATTTTAAAATTTTAACCTGTGCTGCCGGCCCAGTGGCACTGAGGGTTGAGGCGCTGGATGCCACACCTCCACCACGCTGGTGACCGGGTTCGGATGTGAGCCCAGGCTGCCAGGGGTTGGCAGGGAGGGATAGGATGGAGCATCCGGAGGACTGCTGTCCTATCGGGGGAGAGCCAGGGTCCCATCGCTCTATAGCGGCCCCTGGTGACAACCGAGGGCACTACTAGAGTGGTGTAGCAAGGGGGGTGGGAGTGCAGCAGACTTTGGCTGCGGCTCAGATGTTATTGCATGCCGACACCTGCAAGGAGGAAAATTGAAAAATGGGCTTCAGGCGCCAGCATGAGCTTCCGACCCCACTGCCTGACCCGAATGGCACCTCCTCATCCGTATCCTGCTCTGGTGGGTTGAGCTGGGTATCCTCACCACCCCCGTCAAGGGAGGGGGGGTAATCCATGGGGTAATGAGGAGGACAGCCTGATGTCGGGTGTCAGGGCTAGGGGTAGGTCGGGATGTCAGCGCAACCAGAGCCCCAGGGTAGAAAATATCAATCAAAAAAGTAAATACATTTACCTGTGCTGATATTAAAGCCTAGTGCAGGACCTGATGGTCTGGACCACAGAGTGCTCAGAATTGCAGTGGATTCATGGCTTCCTGTTATGAAGTTGTTTAATTATTCCTTGTGTCATGGTGTCTTTTCACAAACCTCTAAACTGGCAACTATTTGCCCTATTCATAAAAGTGGTTCTGTTATGGACTCTAGTAACTACAGGCCTGTTTCATTATGGGCCCCATTGTCCAAAATCTTAGAATAGTATTTGATCAATTAAATGATTTTATGAACAGTTATGAGTCTTTACTTTCCAGCTCAGCATGATCTTCTGCATAAACATAGCACCCAGACAGCCTTGGTGAGATTCACTGACCAGTGTCCATCAGGCCGTCGATTTTGGTGGCCTGGTGAAGAGGGTAAAATCAGTCAATCGCTTATTGATGGAAAGCACAATTCCAAAAGATCAGAGAGTTTGTACAATTAAATAATCCTAAAACAATAATATAAATATAGACAATTACAGTAATATCCTAGAATTATTAAAAGAAACAACTGAAGTCAGGGAAAGGCATACCAAACAGATGAGTTTTAAGAGCAGATTTAAAGCTGTCGACTGTCGGGGTACTCACATATCTGATGAGGTAGAGAGTTTCACAGGGTGGGGCCATAAAAACAAAGAATGGGCCCTGAGGACTTTAATCAAACCCTGGGAACCTCTAGCAATCCTCATCAGATGAACGGAGGAGCGGAGGGTCAATATAGACAAAGAAGATCTTGCAGATACCAGGGTCCCCATCCGTGTAGGGCATTATAGGTCAGTAAACCAACCTTGAAGGGATCCTCCACTGTATCGGCAGCCTGGGTGCAGGATACAGAGCACTGGTTCTAGATATGCCAGTCAGCAGCCTGGCCGCCACATTCTACACCAGCTGCAAATGGCAGATATCAACCCCAAAAGCCCAAGGTACAGGGCATTGCAATAGTTAAGGCGGAGGTCACAAAAGCATGGACCAGAGGCGGAAGGTTGGAGGGCGGAACCAGGTGTTTAATCCAGGCAATATTCCTCAGATGATAAAAAGAGGTCTTGACAACAGCTGACACCTGAGCCTTAAGGGTCAAACCACTGTCAAGTACAATGCTCAGATGCTTCTCCCAGTCTGAGGTCAGCAGCTGGCTTCCACTGAGCCAAAGCTCGGACGGCTGTCCAGCTGACAGAGACAAATTCTGTCGACCTGGATCCACTACCAGCACTCAGTTTTATCAGGGTTTAACCTCACCCAGTTGGCACTCATCCAGTTTTGGACATCAAGTAGGATCTGCAGTATTTATTTTATTTAGTTATTGAAAAGTTTCCCAGGAAAGGCACACTGAACAATATAAAATTGCTAGTCTCACTGAGTGTCCTGGGGAAGGGAACATGGGAGTACAGTAATCAAAAGCACATTTCCATGTAGTATTAAGAAAAGTATATATACAATAATCAGCAACACATTTGCAAAGGTAATATAAAACAGAGAAGCAACAGGTAAAAAAACAATACATCAGTTAGTAGCATTACATAATCATTGGGATTTAATACGAGAAAGCAAGTAAACAGCACTACAGACTTAATACATACAGAACAGACAAGGAAGTGCAATACAGTACATCGGTTTCTCCTCACTTTAAGTGCTAGGCTGGGAAAGGGTATAGGATATTGCAGTAGGCAAGGAAAATGGGCAGACTAGGTGGGCCAAGC
This sequence comes from Neoceratodus forsteri, assembly GCA_016271365.2. Taxonomy (NCBI): domain Eukaryota; kingdom Metazoa; phylum Chordata; order Ceratodontiformes; family Ceratodontidae; genus Neoceratodus; species Neoceratodus forsteri. The sequence continues at coordinate 716,234 of CM028136.1, forward strand.
GGTCCTTATCTGTCATCAGTTTCTAGTGTTTCTGTGGTGGCTGTGGTGTTTGTGGATCTCACCAAGGCCTTTGACCTGCTGGACCATCTCTTACAGCGTAAAGCACTGACAAACTTAAATGTTTCTGGCTAAGTGGTTGAATGGTTTCTAACCCCAGTAATGCTCAGGATATTCATAACTTTATGCAGTAAGCCTGGAGGGTTGGACTGCTCAGAGAGATGGAACACATGCAAATGAGTAGAATTCTTTGCACTAAGAGGTATTGAGTGATTCTTAGAATTCCTTACTTGGTCTGGTGACTTTCCACCATCAACCAATCGTCTAGGTATGGGAAGACAATCACTCCCTGTCTTTGGAGACATGCCACTACAGCAACTAGGCACTTTGTGAATACCCTTGGTGCCGAGGAGAGACCGAAGGGAGAGTTGAAAACTGATAGTGGCCAAGGGAGCCTGAGCCTTAGATATTTTCTGCATGATTCCTTTATGGGGATGTGGAAATAAGTGTCTTTCGAGTCCAGTGATGCCAGTCAGTCCCCTTTCTGGATTGTTGGCAATATCCAAGCCAAAGTTACCATTTTGAACTTTGTTTTTCAGATGCTTGTTCAAAGCTCTGAGATCCAATATTAGCACTACCTCCCACTTTTCTTTGTTGTTAGGAAGTATCTGGAGTAAAACCCTTTCCTCTCAGCGTGGTAGGAACTGATTCCACTTCTCTGAGCTGTAACAATTTCTGAACCTCTACTTCTAGTAGTGTCCTTTCTGCTAGAGGAGGTGAGCAGTAAACCCATGTCTTCTGTGGAGGAAAAGATCTGAGTCCAGAGTCAGACTCTGACCTACTACCTCAGAACCCACTTGTCTGTAGTGATGCTTAGCCAAGCCTTGAGGAAGTGAGAGAGTCTGCCTCCTACAGGAGGGAGGCGGCATGGGCTGAGGGGTTTTGTTTTGATTGGGGCTGAGGCCCCTCCTGGACCCTTTCTCCCCTACCCTACAGTATCCCTGTTGTGGATACTGCTGGTACTGGGCATAGCTACTGTCTGGAAAAGGGTATGGTCATAAAAGACCATCCTCTGCCCCTTCCATAGGGCCTAGTGGATGGAGAAGCACGCTCCTTAGCAGAGTTGCTTCTACAGGTTACCTTATACTCATCCACTTTTTTCATATATGCAACCATGGATTCTCCCAAAATAGAGTTTCCTTCCAAAGGAAAATCCAGGGCCTTGGATTGAGTATCCAGAGTAGGATTAGTGTCCATGAGCCAAGCAAACCTTCTCTGTGCCACAGTGTTAGCCATCTGTCTGGCTGCAATGTCATAGAATCAGCAGCCATCTGGAACTGGTACTTAGTCGCCTCAGCCCAAACCTGGCAGTTTCAGCCAGGTCTTTAGACAAGGTTGAGGGGCTTTCATGGACATGTCCAGTATCGACTGCCACAGGGACTTTTGATACTGGGCAGCATAAGCTTGAAAGGTAGACTGTCTCATGGCCAAAGAAGCTGATAAATAGCCTTTTTGGCCATGCTATCCATTTTCTGGAGTCTTTGCCTGGAGGGTGGGAGGACAGGGGACTCTGGCTTTGTCACAGGCTGCCTGCTGTATGACCCCTTGATAGTCGGGATGGGAGAAAGAAATCCACCCCATCCTGTTCAACTGATATTTTTATCTATTCTATCAATAGGAGGAACAGAATTAGGAGTCTGTAGGAGTTTTCAGGTGTCTTTTTAAAGAATTTATAGACTGGCAAGAGGAGAGCTTTTGTGGATGTTAGACCCATCATATTTAAATATTCAATTTCCACCTTATCCTCAATCTGCTCTGTGGTAGCAATATTAAGAGCATCTGCCATTCTCCTCACAAATGTGAAATGTGAGGAGTAATCTTCTGACAACCTAGGGGAGAACCAAAATCCTGCTCAGGGACACCTCTGGGGAATTGGTTCATCCTCTTCAAAAAGATCATCATTCTTCTCCAAATATTGCTCCTATTGTAAAGGGGCAACACACCACTAGCCAACCTGGGGACCCTGGGTAGGGGCAGGCTGCTAGGGACGATATTTTGCAGTGCCTGGATAATTTTAAAAGCCTGGGCTATCTCTTGAGCCGAGGGCAGAACAGGCACTTGTGCAGAAGTCCCTGGTTTAGCAGGGAATATTCTTCATGTTTAGTTTTTTAAGTTTCTTTGAGGGAACTGGGGAGTCAGCCGGTTCTTTACCTCGTTTTGCCCCTTTTCAGCCCTTCTCAGGGGCAGGGTAAACACACTTGTGGGTTCAGCCACAGCAGATTGGGGTGTCAGCTGGTCAGAGCCAGAGGAACCCCTACAAAATCTTTTATTTAGCCTTTCAAGGAGTTTTTCCACATTTTTTCTGGGAAAGTTTTACATACTTCACAATCCTGGTCCAGATGTTCGAACCCCAGACAAGCCACACATAAGGTGTGTTTGTCTGCCTATAAAATACACGCATACATTTTAAACAACTCTTAAAACTGGGTTCTCTGGTTTTCTTTTTAGGTTTCTCTGACATGGTAATGTCAAATGAGAAAACCACTAACCGCTTATAAAAGAGTAAATGCAGTTACTTTTCTTTTGTGGTCGGTTCCAGAACTGATAGGAACCGGAGGAACCCAACCAAGTAGATGAAAAATTAACTGGATCAGCGGTTCTGTAACCGATAGAAAGCGTTACAAAAACAATGAAATATACTCAAAAACTAAACTAATAATAGAGAAAAGCAAGGTTCTTTAATCAGAGAACCCTCGATGAATTAAACAACTAACCTGGTTCCCCACGGTTATCCCGAACCACGAGGAACCAGAAAAATATGTATTTTAAGCAATAAACAAGATTTATACTCACAATTAGTAGAGGCAATAAAAGAAATAAAGTATACTTAACTTTTTAAGGTTTTGAATCTTCTTTCACGCAAAGTAGTAAGACGACCACTCCGAGTAACCAGACTTTCAGAGCGGAGAGAAAATCTGAAGAGGTTAGAACATTACAGTTGGTAGAGGCAGTATTTGAAAGATGCTCACGTGCAAAAATTCTACTCATTTGCATGTATTCCATCTCTCCGGCATTCCAACCCTCAAGGCTTACTGCATAAAGTTATGAATATCTGAGCATCACTAGGAAAAACAAGATTACTTATAGGACCATGGTCAACAATTCTTGTTCTGATTATAGGTAAATTGTCTGTGGAGTTCCGCAGGGCTCTATTCTTGGACTCCTGTTCTTCTCCTTTTCTTCAATAATCTAACCCAGTGTCTGCACCTCTTCAGAGATGGTACTGTATGCTGAAGGTGCAGCATTGTTTAGGATGAGGGAGAAACAGGGTCTCTTGAATACTCTGATCAAGAGAGATTTTAATGAATTTGCAACATTGGCTTAGGTCAAATAAGATGATTTTAAATACAAAAACAAAATCTATTCTCTTTGCTGTCCAACGTAAGAGGGTAAACTCAGACTTTAAAATCTCTTGACAGGGACCTTGTTGAAACAGTTAATGAATTCAAATATTTGGGCCTGACAGTAGATAGTGAATTAACTTTTGGCCCACACATTGCCATACTGGTTCAGACAGTTCACCAGAAGACTGATATGCTTTTTAGGATCAGGAAATATTTGGTCATGGAAACTAGGAGACTGCTGACTAGCAGTTTCTATTTCTCAATTGATTATAGGCTTTTGTGCTATTCCTTGGCAGGGGCTGAGTTAATTACCAGAGTCACTTCCTTGTACAACCTTGTTTGTTATCCGCCTTCCACTTCAAACTAATCATTGTACTTTTTTTAAGAGCATGGGTTGTCCCTTTGAATACCACAAAATGTTAATCTTGCTACCTTTCTGCATAGGGTGGCACTGGGTAAATATGCTAATAGCATAACTAGCCTCCATAGTCCTTCAAAGAACACAAGAGATACTCGTGCAATGAAATCTCAGTCTCCTTTATATGTTATACCGTTTAGGCACACCCAGCAGGGGTCAGAGAGCCTTGTGATGTTATGCAACCAAACTGTACAGTAATCTACCATCAAATGTTACTCAGCACAATACTGTCTCTGCTTTCAGAAGAAACCATAGTGCTTGGTATAGATGATGTCTGTTTGTCGGTGTGTAATGGGTAAAAATGATATGGTCTGTTTGTATATTATTTTATTAATTTGTATTGTAATTATTTTAATAATGAATTTGCCAAATATCTAATTTACTCTGGTCACGTGTGACAGTGGGCATTTTCTGCCTACTATGCATGCCAATATAATCAATAAAACAAACAATGGTCCTTCCCAAGGGCTCGATGGGGAAGGGGATTAGTGTCTGCCTTCCCACTGAAAGGAGTTCCAGATGAGACAGGAATGGGATCACGAATCCTGATCAGGCCCTTTGGCATCCATGGAGAAATGGGTCAAGGGTCGGAGACCCATGGGTGAGGGATGGTCCTAGTGGCCACAGGATTGGATTGGATTGGGTGGAGTGGAGTGGTGTAGGGCAGGCTTAGAAAGAGCTGCAAGACAGGCTGCAGTTCTTTTCCCTGCATCCTCGAGGCAGGAACATGTACAGGTGAAAAGAAGTGGACGGAGCGACACAGCAAGTGTGAGTTTGAGGCCCTAGCATTAGAGTCGGTCAAAGAGTGATCCAGTTGGCGTAGCAGATACTGAGGGACCGTGAGGAGTGAGGCTGAAGAGCGGGAGCCAGAGCGCGGGAGAGAAAATTCATATGGGAGGAGAGAGGTAGCGTTGGGGAGTTTTTACTTACTGGGCTGAAGGAGCTGTGGTTGAGCAAGTAAGCTCCAGGGTGGCACCACAGGACAGGTCCTGGCTGGAGGGTCTAAATTTATCATTCCCACTTCTAGATGGTGTGACCCTGAGTAGTTGCTTAACGCTCCAGAAGGGATAATTAAAATATTAATATAAATATATATATATATAAGAAGATATAGGGAAAGGGGCAGTGGCAGGCAGGGGGAGTGGATTGAGCTGAAGCCACGAGCTCTACTCTCTCAGCTGGAGAAGCTGGTGAAAAGGTGGGGAATGGCATGGCTTGAGGTGTGCCTGGACATACCAGTAGACCATCGGAGAGGTCAGAAGGATCAGAGCCCACGGACAAGGGTGAAGCCAAAGGTAAGAAAATTAAACCAAATAGAGACATAAGGGACCGATTGCAGGTATTGGCAGGGCTACCCTTGATCCCAGTTGGGGGATAGTAGCTCGGAGGAGGTAAATGCCCAAGGATCCCAAGGGTAACCCCGGGGACTCAGCCAGGAGAGAACTGAAGAAGCAGGCCAGAGTGGGAAGGGAGGCCTCGCTCAGGTAAGACCCCCAAGGGGCTAGACAGTGAGATGGATGCCCCCAGCCTGCGGCTCCAGCTAGGCACACCACCCAAGGTGCCCTTTACCTAAAAGCCCAAGGGTGATATGACTCATCTTCAGAGGAGGATGATGGGAGCCCTGGGCGGGGAAAGGAAAGGAGTCTGGCCACTGCCTGGACACCAGCTGTGCCCTTCCAGGCTCACAGGGACTGGCTGGCCAGATCCTCCTTGCCTAAGAGGGCCCAAAAGGGGGGTAGGAGTCATCTTCAGACGATGACCAAAGAAGCCATGGGTGTCGGGAAAGGGGAAGAGTCCCAGAGGCAAGGGGTCCTCATCCTGTGCCCTCTAGGTTTGAAAGGGTCCGCCGCTGCTGGGGACAAGTAGCGTAATCAGAGGCAGATCCCACTGGAGGGTGAGTCCTTCAGCAAAGGAGGCCAGTAGTGTTTTCTGATTTGGAGGAAGAGGTGAGGCGTGGGGGAACAGGTTGGGGAAGCAAGTTGGAGGAGGTATTAGGGGATTGAAGAACCTGGCTGCTGTTTTGGCAGGATCTGGAAAAAGGCAGCACAGGGGAGGCAGGGGAAAAGGGGTGGTGCGAAACATCTGTACTCCAGTGTGGAGGAGGAAGTAGGGCCCACATGTCAGACAAGACTAGGGCAGCAATCTGCAGGAGAGAATTTGTGGATATTTTCACCCTATTGCATAGGGATGAGGAGGAAGAGAAAGAAGAAGGGACAAAAGATAAGAATAAAGAAAAGAAACCGCAGCTGGAAAAGAATTTCGAGAACTGGTCGGCAGGGTACTTGATATACATATATGTCTTGTGTCAGGAGAAGCCAGAGCTCAGCTATGGCCTCCTCAGTCTTCGGGCGAGGGTCATCAGAGTTAATGCAGCCGGGGTGGGGGCCTCGACTTGGCTTCATTATGATGAGGTCATCCGGCTTCAGTACATAAGAAACCGGGATGAGAATGGGATCAAGTGGACATGCCTTTGTGGGTGGACGTCATCACAGATAAGGCATTTGTCCAACGAACAGATTGTGGCCTCCTGTGAAAGAGGATCGGGTGGAGGAGTAATGATCCAGGGAGCCTGAACAAGGTGAGCAGTCAGTGTTACCGCTTAACAAGGGGTCATGCTCACAGGCAAAGTGCAAGTTCACTCAGGAGTGCCTTGCCAGTGAAAGGCCCCACCCATTTACTCAATGCCACAGGGAAAGCAGGGCAGGAGTCATACAGGACAGAAGGGTGGATTTACTGAAAAAATGGAACCCTGGGTGGATGAAACACCGATAATGGTAAGTGAATTGAAGAGTGGTTGGAGAGATACCCCAGCAGGAGGACATACTTGTGTTATTAGAAGGATTTATAACAGGGTTTAGGATTCCATATATGGGTCCTTGCCACAAGCTCCCAATTTGAAATTGGTGAGGGAAAACATGGGGTAGTTTGGGACAAGATAGCGAAGGAGAGACTCCTGGGTCGGATTACTGGTCCGTTTGAGGAACCACCATTAGGCGACTTTTAGGGTTTCACCAGTGGGAGTGGTACTGAAAAGCACTCCAGGAGAGTTTTGAATGATTACTCTCCTGTCTTTCCCAGAGGGAGGGTCAGTGAACGATTTCATAGACCGGCATTGACCTCAGTGCACTATGCATCATTCAACAGGGCCGTGAGTGCGGTGGAAAGTTTGGGCAGGGGTCAAACATGGTAAAAGGCGGACGCTCAATCTGCCTTCTGTTGTCCCCATCCGCCCAACCGACTACAGTTTGCTGGGATTAAAAGTGGACGGGAATATTATGTAGACAAATGTATGCTGATTGGGTGTGCTATTGCGTGTGTAGACTTTGAAAAATTTAGTACATTTTACATTGGGTAGTGGAGCAGATGACCCTGGGTGGGGAATTGTCTGTTACGTGGATGATTTTTGGTCATTTGTCCCCAGGGAGTGAGCTTGTGGGAGGATGCTACGAGGACTGCAAGAGGTTTGCCAGATGTCTGGCATGCCCTTGCTGAAGAAAAGACCATAGATCCAACTACAGCACTGTCCTTTTGGGATTGAAATTGACTCGGGAAGAATGGAGTGTAGGTTGCCAAGGGACAAGATGGAAGCCTTGCAAATGATGATGGGGGATGCCAGGTGTGCAAGGAAGATGACATTGTGACAGGTGCAACAGTTGCTAAGTCATCTGAATTTTGCTTGCAGGGTCATACCAGTGGCGGGCCTTGTATGAAGGCTGGCAAGTGACCGCTAGGGTCTGCCATTCTCACCACCAGATTAGAATTGCTCAGTTGGTGAAGGAGGATTTGGCCATGTGGGCCACCTTTTTGAGGACTTTAACAGGCTTACAGCATGGCCTGAGGGGAGGTGTCAAACACAGACTTGGAACTCTTCGCAGATGCTTCTGGGGCCTGGGGTTTGGGGCATATTTGCAAGAGGGCATGGCTGGCAGGGATGTGGCTGGAATTGTGGAGGATAAGGACTAACCAAGAACATCACATTCTTGGAATTCTCCTGATAGTGGTAGCCCTGGTAGTGTGGGGAAGGAAACTGTGGAATAGGAAGGTGCTCTTTAGGTCAGACAACACCAGGGTGGTACACATAATCAGTCAGCAGTGGGGGGGCAGTTGGGCCAACTGGGGACTTGCTCTGGGTTTTGTGTTAAGGTGTTTGCTGAACAACATACAGTTTAGGGCCCACACATTCCCAGGAATGCAATAGTATAACTGATGCTTTATCTCATTTGCAGTGAGAGCATATCAGGACCCTGGCACCTGGAGCAGATGACAGTCCAGCAGAGATCCTGCAGTTCTTGTGAAACCTGGGGATCTCGAGGACTAGGCATTGATGTGCCAGTCTTTGCACCCAGTACCTGGAAAAATACATGGGAGGAGCAGAGGAGTTCATGAGGATTCTGAACCCCACGGCTGGGAGGAGTCCTGGCCTATTCCAGAGAGGCAGCTGTGCTGGTTTGTGGTGGCACTCAAGAAGCAGGTAGTTATAGAGGCGAACAGTCACCTGTCGGAGTTAGGGTGGTTTGGCAGGGCATTCTGGCTGGAGGACTACACTTGGGCATTTAGGGTTAGGAAGCTGCTGGAGGGTAGGGCATGTCACAGCCTACAGTCCCAGACAAAAGAAGACCAGTGAGGCTGTGGATGTTGGAACACCTGGTGGGGTCTTGCCAATACTCTGCACAGGCCGGCAGAGGCATGGCTGTTTGGGCAGCATTTTGTTGGCCCACTGTGGGGCCTTAAGGTCTCGAAGGTCACAGCAGCCCACAGACAGGATCCCACCAGGAGGGACTTGCAGGTGGGGATGTGGTATTGTCAGTGAACAGCGTGCTGGTACAGATCAGAGGTCGAAACTATCAACAGGAATGGCCTGTGTGGGGAACACTTCAGGACTGGGGGATGGCGTTGGAGGACCAGGAGGAGTTGGCGAGGTATGAGGTGGGGACACTGAACAAGGGTGGGCGTCCTTCCAGCACAGGGATGGAACAGGATTGACACATTCAGTTTACAAGAATGTTTAAGAAAGCTTTGCAGGCAGTGGGAAAGGAACTGGGGGATTATGGGACCTATTAACTGAGCCGAGGGGCAGCAACCTGGGTGTGAGCAAAGGGGCATGACACAGAGCAGAGATTAAGGGTTTGGGAAGGTGGAAGTCATAGGCATTCAAAAGATATATATGGCCACACATGCTTTAACTTGTTTTTGTTTATTAAACAGATTGGAGGGAAGGAAATAGGTGTGAATATGTGGGCACTCTTTCATCCATTGTTAGCAGCCCAGGAGCGGTCCAGATCTGGGAGACCAGTCCTGAGCTTAAATCATATCACTGTTGAGGTACATTAGATGGGGCACAGGGGTATGTGCTGGGATCAGCTGGTTCTCAAGTTGGGGAAGAGTGTCGGAAGGATTTACACCTGACATCCTGGTCATCTACCTGGGAGGGAATCTAATTTGGGTACAATGAAGTCCATTGCATTATTGCACACCATGAAGGAAGACATAGCCACCATCCAGTGCAGCATGCCAGGGACTAGAATACTAGCTCATATTGTACAGAGAGACAATACTGGTGAGGAGAGATCAAGGGCAAGGAACTGGACAGAACACAGATGAAGATCAGTGGGGAAATGGGGACATTCATGGCCCAACTGCCTGGAGGGTCATTAATTACAACCACATAACAGTGAAATCAAAGGTACTATGTTGAAGATACACTTGTCCGATGAAGAAATTTACTTATTTTGCAAGGACATTCAATGGGTTTAACCCCACTACTTAGAGAAATGGGCAAAGGGATAATGGGGGGAGGACCTGATGAGAGCCGGGGAGATAAAGTAGGGGATATGACATTCTGTGGGGGACCTGCTCGGGATCAGGTTGGTGGCAGATAAGTGTCTCAAGGGACCTGAGGTGAGTCTGGTTAGCCCGGCTCCAGAAGTGGGGAGAAAGGGGCCTCCAGTGCCCAGTATAGAATGGGAGCTTCTCTTACGGACAATCTCAATGGGACCCCGGCCTGTGCCCAGCATGGAAAGGCGGAGGTCATCTGGCAAATGCCCTGGGTCATGCTGGGTCGGGGGTGCTGCGTGCACCCTGAGTGTGGCATTTCCACAGTGGAGGTCCATGATCTCCGGGGTCAGACAAAGGGAGGAAGGCAGAGGCCACGCCCACCGTGGAGGGCACTGGGCTTCTTACCCTGATGGTCCGACTCCTTGAACTGACCAGCAGCCCACAGCCTTGCTGAGGGGAAGGCATCAGGCAGTATCCTTTCCTTCATGATGGGGGAAGGGGGGATATGAACCTTGAGAGGCTCCTTCGCACATGTCTAGTCTGTATTAGGAATTGACTTTTACAAACATATGGTTGTGCCCATTCAAACTGGTGTGTTTATTGTCTCCAGGGAGGATCGGATTGGGGAATAGGTGAGAACTGGACAACCAGTGGTCCTTCCCGAGGCCTCGATGGGGAAAGGGGATTGGTGTCTGGGCTCCCCGAAAGGAGTTCACGTGACACGAGAATGGGAACAGGATCGCCAAATCCTGATCAGGCCCTCCCTGGCACCCATGGAAAAATGGGTGGGGGTCAGAGACCCTGTGGGCAAGGGGTGGGGTCGTTCGGGGATGGGGGTGGTCCCGGTGGCCACAGGATTAGATTGGTGGCCAGGAGCCAGGGTCGGAGTGGTGTGGGGCAGGCTTAAAAGAGCCACAAGACAAGCTATGTGTCTCTTTTCTCTGTACCCTCTGAGGCAGGAACCCTCCCACCCACAAAAACATAGTGTGAGAACACTGCCTCTACTTGGGGAACCACCAGAGGAGTTGCTGAGGATTTTCCCAGGTTTTCCTGCTAAACTGTTTTTTCCTGGGTTTTGCCTCTGCCAAAAGGGTTCTCAGATTTGGCCACTTGGTGGGTGGTAGCAATATAATACCCCTCTTCCCCTTCTTCTGTTTCCTCCTCTCTTTCCTTTCCCCTATTTATTCACACACTCCCCCACCTTTCTACCTCCTCACCTCCCTATGCGTTCCTCCCTTAGCTCTCACTCTTCATTTGTGCTGTCCTTGTAGTTGTCTTCCCTCCTGTCCTTCACCTCCTAGGTACTGTATTGCACAGTTTGACATACCCATAGCCTCCCTCAAACAATACTTACTAAATAAACTAAAAGATACTCTTTATATGTATACCTAGGAAAGAAGAGAGAGGGGAATATGATAGAAACTTTCAACTACCTCAAGGATCAGCAAAGTCCAAGAGGGTAGCATCTTTCAGAAAAAGAGATGTGCAAGAACAAGGGACACAATTGAAGATAGAGGGAGGATGACTCAGGGGCAATGTGGGAGGAAGTATTTTCTCATGGAGAGGGTGGTCGGACGCATGGAATGGCCTTCTCTGAGGAGGTCAGAGGGGTCAAAACCAGTGGGGGAATTTAAGAATGCATGGGACACACATAAGGCAATTCTAGTGGAGGTAGGAGGAAGTAGGCTGTTGCTAAAACTAGGATCTGCAGCTTATCCAGTAGGTAGAGAAATGGTCAGACTGGGTGGGCCAAGTGATCCTTATCTGCTATCAAAGTCTGTGTTTCTGTGTTTTGAAATGTACTGCCTCTATGACTGTATATATCTTTATGTATGCATTCCTCTATATGCCATACGATATGGTGTTATTGTTTTACTCTGCTTATATCTTGCCTATCCTCACTATTTTTTTCATTGACAACTATGTGTATTTTGTGTACATAGCTGTCCTTCTAATTTATGTAGTTACCTATGTTGATGATTCCTCATTGTACCCTTTCCCTGGGTCACATCTGGAAAACGAGCCTCGACTCAGTGTGCCTTTCCAGTTACCAATAACTAAATAAATAATTTAGGTTTATGGATATCATTTCTGTAAATGGGAACATTATAAACAGCTGCTAATTAGAACTCATCTCCTGTCCTCTTTAAAGGATGACCTCAGGAGAGGAAATTTATAAAAGCTGTTGAGGGCTGCCATTGTATTGTAAGTCCACATCAGTTACGCATTTTATAAGCAAAAATGGTTTTAAAAATAGCTGAATGAATTTAAAATAGCCCAATGAAGAACCTAAGAATATCTGGAATACTTTATTTTTTTTAAATGTAGACTAGTAGTGTTTGATAATTAACAGGGCTGATCTAATACATGACTAATTTAGCTATGATGTACTTCCAGGTACACATGAGCCCAGTACCTCATTTGAAAGAGCTTTTCATGAGCTTTCATGCTTTAGGAAATCCTCAAATATTTTTCTTCCCTTAAAACAACAAATACAAAACACAAGCACAAAATGATTAGAATCAAGGCTTTATTTTCAAGGCCACCTTATTAATTCTTCTCTTTTCTCCCAACCCCATAAGAAGTACCAGGCAGTGTACAGTGATTTGAAATCATATGACCTTATGCTGTTAAAATTATTCTTATCTATGTTCCATCACATAGCGTTAAAGTTGAATAAGATTGCATTCATCCCGTTTTCAACTTCATAAAGATACACGCCAAGGCTGTCCTCTGTCGCCATATCTTTTTGCCCTACATGTCAAACCCATAGCTCAGTTTTTGAGACAGACAAATGATTTGCATGGCTATACAGTTAACATAAATTGACATATTATGCAGACAACCTTCTTTATATTACCCAGGCAGAAAAAGTCTCTCTCTAGCCTATCAAGCCCCTACCTGTAGTAGAACAATTGTCAGGGTATACAATGAATCAAGGAAGTCAGAAGCTCTAACCATACTTTCCCCCTCAAACTCTGTATGGATATGTATAATTATAAGTGGAATAATCCATATATTACCTACTTAGGAATCAGAACTCCATATCTCTTTCTAATTTACATAATCTGAATTATGATTCTCTAAAGATACAGGTCCAGGCTGACTTAAACGTTGAGTACCTCTATCAGTTTCGATATTGACCAGCGTACAATCCATTCAAATGAACATACTCCGAAATGATTATATCTCATGCAGGATATTCCCTCCGCTTTCACAAACTGAAGAAACAATGGGAAAGGGCTATTTAAATCTTACTCTGGGAAGGAGCAGGCCACCAGTTTCTTTAAGTAAATTACAACTCCCCAAAGAAAGAGGAGGACTGGCTCTACCGAACATACATAAATATCAAATTGCTACAGTCCTTACAACATCTTGACATGGCTACTCCCTAGAGGCCAAACCCCAGCCTGGCTCACAATAGAGAGAGAGACTTATCAGACACACCCTTGGGCCATATTTTGGTGTTCCAGCCCCAAATATCTGCTTCCTCGACTCGTGGCTGGAGAGGGTTTCTTTCCACCGGAAAATGACTTCCTTGCCAAATGGATGGGAGTGCCAGCCAAAAACCCAGGCTTTGCTCGGCATCAACAGATGCAACATTCAGAGATATCATAGAGTAGGCCTGGTGCATACACACCAGTTTTATGACCAAGGTATTTTAAAACCTCTGCCTAGTTAAGAATGAATTTGCTTTGCCACAGCAAGATTTCTTCCGTTACTTACAGATCTGCATGTCCCACCCGCCTTTATACACTTATCACCCACTTACAAAGTGAATTCCACTCCACTTGATTTCGTTTTATAAGACTCTCCAATGTACCCCAACTGAAGAAATGGCAACCACGCAATTTAACTGGGAGGCAGAACTCATGGTTGAGCTTACCCTGAGGATTGGCTACATATTTGGAGATGGCAACATAAGATGACCAATTCATACACATGGAGAGAATTCTCTTGGAAGATGATAGTCCGCTATTTCTGTACCCCACAAATTATGACTAAATTTTCCTCGTCAGGTGACTCTTCCTGTTGGCGGAGGTGTGGTTGTGAGATGGACACACATTCACATGTATTGTGGTGCTGCCCTACCATATCCTCTTTTGGGGTGGGAGTGGGTGAACATTTGAAAGAATTTTTCCTGCTAGCCCTTGGTTCTATATATATATAACGCCACACCGCCAGATTTTGTGCCTTGAATTCACACAAAACCTAAAGTGTCTACTTGAGCATTGCCCTTTTCAGTTGGGGAGGGAATCTGTTTGGGCTAGCTGGCTTGTTCCAATGCATAGTGGGGTTTCCTGGAGGAACAGGAAGACAGAGTTCATAACTTACTTGGACAACTTCAGGGGAACTCTTATTACCATGATAGCTGCACTTCATGTTTCTGTCCTCCCCAATGAACTACACCTGTTTTGATAAACTTGCCAAATTACTAAGTCCTCAGTATATGTTATTATATGTTCAGAGAAATAATTTTTGTATAGGATGCATCTCTTTTATTTGAACTATTGTCAAACTGCCCTCCATGTGTCTTTTAAAACTACAAATAAAAAGTTGAAAAAGATTAGTTTCACTGAAACAGGAGTTTGTAGCATCATAAAAGTGTAAATTGTGAATTGCTGCGCTTTGACTATGCTGTGGTGCTGGAACTGGCTACAGCTATTTTCAGGTGGCATATTATGTCTAGAGCATAATTTAAATATGGTTGTAGTTACTGTTGTCGGTTGTAGCAGACTATTTTTTGACACTGTTGAGCTCTTGTGTAGCTGCCAAAAAAAGTTCCATTGATTAGCTGAATAGAGGATGCAAGGCAGTGTTTAGGTGACTGAATGCCTAACATAGGCACTAATCTTGTTCTTTACCTAATAGCTGATGGTTCTTTGACACTGATGCTGATGTAACATTAGGTGTGGTTTTATCCTAGCTATGGAACAGCCAGTATTCTGCTATCATCTATCTGAAGGTTTGTACTCCACAAAAGTGGAGGTACTGTGTAATCTGCAGACAACCACTGGCAGAAATTCATGTCATGGGCCACTTTCACCCCTACCTACTGTATATGGCTCATGGTTTCTTACCACATTGCTCTTAGGTGAGCTTTGTAGTTGTACAGCTGTCTAGGTCAGTGCCCCTTGACTACAGAAGTTCCAGGAATATTGGTGAACAATTCAGCAGAGAGCTGACAAGAATGCAGATAGGTGGTTGTGATGGAAGAAAAGCAGTAACCACTGCATCTGGCAGAAAGAGAGGTAACAGACTGACTTTCGCTATTATGTGACTGCAGTGGTTGGGATACATTAATTACTGAATGTTGACATAGTAATGTGTTTGAAAAAATTATGAATATATGGAGTTTAACCCCAATTTATAGTAGTTGATTAGGATAAAAACTGGATTTATATAACACCTTGAATATGCCAAGTGTCTTAAAGTACTTTTTAACAAAACAGTGAGAAACTAGTATCTGAGTGACTATGCAAATAAAGTTGCCCTTTATTGTGCTCTCCAACATCTCTCTCATAGTCCTGGACAAATGCATTATAACCTTTTCACTGAGTTCTGTGATGTGTACAAGGACACTAGTGTATCCTCTACTCTTCAAAAGTGCAATGGGATCTGTTTCTCCCACCTGGACAACCACCAAAATAGACAGAGGGAACCTCTATTTAACACCGTATGTGAAGGATGTTACCCTTAGTAGTGTAGAACTCTCCCAGTTCAACACTGAAGTGTCAGTACTGGATATAAGTGCAAGTCCATGATGTGGGAACCAAACTCATAGTCTTCTTAAAGAGAAGAGGGTTTTCTCTTAACCTTATTGTTAAAAAATTACACCAAATGTTTATTAAAAGACAAGTGCATGCATTGGTCATTTATTTAACCAAAGTGCATATTTTATCTAGGTACTTCAACACTAGTGACAACAACTTACAGTATTGGGGCTTAGATTACCCACCACTTACAGCCTATCACAGTCTGATCTGTGCTTATGTGTAAGTAACTTGCATTTTGTTTTATTTTTTCCTTGGAACAAAATGAGATAATGCCAAGAGCATCTAAACCTTCCTATATTTCTGATTTTGTTATTTTTTAGTGCAGAGGAATTAATCCTGATTGGATTTCTCTTCATACGTCCGTGGCTTTGAAAGTCCAGCACATAAACTGTTTATGCGTGCCACAGGTAAAAAAAATCTCAGCTTTATTTACTATATTGAATGTGTGAAATGTAGTTTTGTGTAAAGACCAGTTATTTGATGAGGTAACCGTGATAATAGCTAATAAAAAAAAACACCACCGCAACAACAGCGAAGGCAAATCAGCGACTCTCAAATTCAGCTACAGTAATGATAGTGAACATGCTGAAATAAGCGCCACCACTTGCCTACAGGTTAACAATATAAACGATTCAAGCAGCCATCATATTCAGAGGTAAAAGCCATGAATACAGCGCCACCGCTTGCCTACTGCATAACAATATAAGCGATTCAAGCAGCTATCATTTAAGCAGTAAAAGCCATAACCTCTTGCCATACTTAAAATACACAAATCCTTTTACCAATACAATCCACATCTCAAATTCAAGCCCTAACAGCACAAATGTGTCAAAACAGCGTATATCTGGTGTTTAAAAAACAAGTCTCGATGACTTGGTTTACTTTAGTTGAATCCTCCACTGATAGTGCACTAATTGTAAAACAGCCTCCTTTCTCAGTAGTTGCTTTCACTTATACCTGGAACTGAAAATTGTATGCCAGCCCTCATAGTATTCAGATTCGCTTCTATGTGAATATTCTTTCACAATAGAAACAACTCTTTGATCCGTGTTTTTGTACTTTTTTTATCCTGGAACTTGTACTGGCTCCTGAAACCATTTGTTCCAGCTTCATCTCAGTCAGCCGTTGTTCTTCTTTCAGGCACAGAATGACTCTCCAAATAGTTGGGTGACAAGCACCTGAGCGGCTGTTAAACCCCGATGCACCATTTTAAATACTGCCCACTGTTCCTCAACCCTGATTCCTGCCCCATTCCCTTAATGCCTCTTTCGAGCATCTCCCCATTTTCCCAAAATCTGCCCCCTAAAATCCAGGATACGTGTTTTGTGTGGTTTGATTCTGCTCTTTCTGTGATTTCAAACCACAATGACTGGTGGTCACTGTTCCCCAGGTGCTCCCACACTGTTACCCCCATCACACTGTCCCTGTTTGTAGGCTGAAGGTCCAGTATTGCCTTCTGCCGAGTTGGTTCCATGACCAGTTGCTTGAGGAAGGCATCCTGAAGGAGTCCAGGATAAATCTGCTCTAGTTGATGCTGCTGCTGGGATGCTCCAGTCCATGACTGGAATATTGAAGTCTCAATCAGTACTACCTCAACCTTGTCTGCCATCCTTTGGATGGCTAGCATCAACTCCCTATCTGTTTCTTCCTCCTGGGCTGGTGGTCTATAGACCACACTTGTGCGATGGCTGGCCCCATTTTCCTTTCCAGCTTAACCCACAGTATGTCTCCCATTTTGTTCCTCCTGGATCTCTGTGGCCCTTATGTCACTTCTCATACAGTGCCACTCCTCCTCCCTTTCTACCTGCCCTGTCTCTTCTGAATATGTTGTAGCCAGGTATGGCCATCTCCCAGTTGTGGTTATCATTACACCAGGTTTCAGTGATGGCCACAATGTCCAGGTCTGACTGCACCATGACAGCCTCTAGATCTTCCATCTTGTTGCTAAGGCTCCTGGCATTGGCACATGGCTTTCCATATTTGACCTCCTAGACTGTTTTGCTGTTCTACTCCAGCCACTTCCTTGGTTGTCCTTTATCCCTGGTTCTCCTTGCTGTCTGCCTTTCTGCTGAATTTTGCCCTTTCTGCTGATCCACCTCTTGGGTGCTAATCTCCATCTTTTGCACACTGCTTTGTAGAGATAGCCACTCCTCGGTTCACTGGTTCCACTGCTAGCTGTGGGGGTGAGCAATGAGGTACCTCCTTGCTGGCCTGCCACCCCACTTTGCTAGTTTAAATGTTTATCAATGTAGCATTTAAACTTATCATTGAGTGCTTGATTCCTCCAGGATGGATGCAGGCAGTCAGGCTTGAACAAACCTCCATCCCTCCAGGTGCGTCCCCAGTCACCAATGAATCAAACCTTCCTCACAGCACCAGTTCTTCAACCATGAGTTAAAGTTCCTGGTGCATGCACCTATACTCTCCTTGCCTCTGCAGGTAGTACTTCTGAGAAAGTGACAGAAGTAGCTACTTGCTTGAGACCCTCCCCAATTTCCTAAACTCTTCCTGAACTTCCTTTGGCTCCCGTTTGCCAGGTCATTGGTACCTAGGTGGATAATGACATCCAACTCACCCTCTCGTCTTGCCTTCCCAGTGATCCCCAGGATCTTCCTTCCATCCTCCATGCTGTGGCACCTGGTAGGCACCTCACATCCCTGTCCTCCCTCCTGTGTTCCTAGCTGAACCCCTCTTATGATGGAGTCCCCACCAGGATTCACCTCCTCCTCCTCCTCCTCTGGGGTCCATTGCTCTCCACTCTGACATCACCTCCTTGGCTAACCTCCACATCTTTTCCTTCCACTTCTCTGGGTACCTCTATTTGGTTGTCCCCATTTGCCAGTGTGGCATATGAGGTTCTTAGTGGGAATAGGATCTGGGATGTGCCTCTGCCTGACTGCTGTAACCCTCCCTGAGCCCACTGACATCCAAGTGCTCCTCGTTCTCAGCATCCTTTGAGGCAGTTGCATTGGACTGGGTGGTCTCTGGATAGGGTGATGGTACTCCTGACCCAGTTTACTTCTGCTCTGAGTCTGGCTACCTCATCCCACAGTCCAGAGAAATGCATGCAGATAGGGCAGCACCTCAGTGTCCAGAATGTCTGCCTGAATATGGCTGCCCCACAGCCACTGCATTGCACCCCCCCACATTATACTGCATTCCACTATTTGTCTGTTACTGAAGTTCTCCTAGTTCCTTTTATTAATTTACTGTCCTAAAATCCTGCCACTGATCCTCAGATACTTTTCTTTTTTTAAAAGAAAATAAAACAATAAATAAATAAACGAGGCAAAACACTTGTCATGCTGAGGGTGGACTTCTTCCCCTTATGCCCTTCTACTCCACACCCTTACTATCCCTTGTGTTTAGCTCCTGTCAATCAGATTTAACAGGGCATATAATTAAGAGTTGGGGAAGGGGAAAAATTTGCAGCAATTAAAGACAGCAAAGAAATACACCACCACTACATTTTAAATTTTCAACAGCCCAAAAACAATTCTAAGTAAAGACAGCAAACAAATTACAGTGTCACTAAAAGCCTACAATCTAAGTTTAAAAGAAAAATAGCAATTGCCAGTTACTGTAAAGCACTGAACTGAATATGTTTCCTTCCCTTCTGACTTCTTCTGAGACATATTCCCCAACAGAAGTAATGAAGAGGCAAATCCATGACAAGTGACAGGCAGTGAGCTTAGACATCTTACGTTGTTGCCATTTGGAGGTTTTGTGGTGCTGCGTATTGCTAACTGGGGAGAGTAACAAAGCAGGTGAGGGACTCTGGGAGGGGACTGCAAGAGTCTTTGGTAAGATGGTGGGAGTGATTGTCAAGGTATGAGAGACAAGTGAGGCATTGTACTCAAGGGATATGTTTTGAAGTGGGGTGTCATTAGCTTGGGACAGGTAGTGGTGTGCAAGGATGACGTAGTAGTGGTAGAATAAGTATGAGAAGGAGGAGATTAGGTGGAAGTGGATTGTCATAGGTGTAGGTAGAGGAGTGGTTGGAGGAAAGGAGCGAGTGGGAAGACATAAGGGATATCATGCTGCAAGAGGAAAGATGATGGTACAGTTCTAACAGAGGAGGGTTAACTGCAAGAAAACAGGGAGTGGGCAGTGTGGGGAGCTGCTGTCTGTAATTACACAGAGAATGGGGTGGTGTGCCTTTAAGGGAGATTGAAGATGTTTGGCAAAGCTTAGGGAGAGAAGGAAGAAGGCGTTACTCTGTGGCAATAGAGCATTTAATGGAGGCCAGGGATATGGAGGGTGGGCGGGACAAAATATAGAAGTATGTAAAAGCCGATCAGTCTGAATTAAACAAGGCACTACAAAGGCATGGATTGTGGCCAGGCCAATGAAAGAGCGCAAAATTGTAGCCAGCCAATGAGGAGCCACTTCAGGGACACTGATAACCAATGGGAGGGCTGCCTGGGTTTCAGGGCTCCGGTGAGTTCAGTGGACCATACCCATGATTTTCAGTGGGCAGGTGGGTGGCTTGAGCAGGGATTGTGATTGGCAGAAGCCGAGCTGGGTCGGGTGCAGCAGGTGCCAAGATCAAGGGCAGCACCTGAAAGAAAGAAGAGAGAGAAGTGAGGGTCAGAAAAGAGATTCTGTGGCTGCAGGGGCTAGATCGGGGTGGGCCAGAGGTAGAACAAAAGAAGGTAGGAGTGAGTGTGAAAAGTAGGAGGGTGGAAGGGGAGAAAGAAGAGAAAACGTAATGGGAGTGCTAAGGTTATGGAGCCAGGGAGACAAAGGAAGAGAATAGGAGGTAGCTCAGCATTTAAACAAATATGGTGTGGAGGGAAGAACGGAGAAGGTAGAGAACAAACAGGTGAAAGGTAGTGGTGTAGTAGGGAAATATTCAGTGTTGGAATTGCAATTCAGGTTGAGGGCCAGAGAGGAGGGAGGGCAGGAAGACAAGATACAGTAGAGAGGAGATAGAAGAAGAAGCAGAGCTGGAAAACAGGAGAACTTAGAAAATTTACAAAGGCAGTAATATTCTAAGCAGCACTTATGCAGCAGTAACACTCTATACAGTTAAATTAAAACAGAACAGATTAGATCTTAGCTAATTTTAAAGTTAAAACAGTTTAAATCACCAGCAAAATTTACAGTTCCAAAATATAAAAGTAAGTACTGTAAGAAGTCAGTAAAAAGCTGATCAGTCTGAATTAAACAAGGTGCCACAAAGGCATGGATCATGGCCAGGCCAATGAAAAAGGAGCTGAAATTGCAACTAGTCAATAAGGAACTGCTTCAGGGACTCCGATAACCAATGGAGGCTGCCTGGGTTCTAGGGCTCCTGGTGAGTTCAGCGGACCGTACATATGATTTCCAATGGGTGGGTGGTTTGAGCAGGTGTGACCGGCCAGAAGCCATGCTGGGTCACGATGCAGCAGGTGCCCAGATCAAGGGCAGCACCTGTGATTTCTGGCAGACAGGCAGCATTCGCGGGGGCGTTATCGCCAGGAGCCAAGCCGGTTGCGGTACAGCAGGTGCCCAGATCAAGGGCAGCACCTGTGAATTCCAGTGGGTGGCTTGAGCAGGGAGTGCGACGGCAAGGAGCTGAGCCAGGTCACTGTGCAGCAGGTGCCCGATCAAGGGCAGCATCTATGATTTCCAGCAGGTGGGCAGGCGGCTTAGGCAGGGAGCATGACTGGCCAGGAGCCAACTGGGTCATTGTGCAGCAGGTGCCCAGATCAAGGGCAGCAACTGTGATTTCCAGCAGATGGGCAGGCAGCTTGAGCAAGGAGCATGACCGACCAGGGCGAGCTTGATCCGTGCAGCCGGTGCCCAGATCAAGGGCAGCACCTGTGATTTCCAGCCTGGTTGTGGTGCAGCAGGCGCCCAGATCAAGGACAGCACCTGAAAGGCCCTGTCGAAATTCCATGGTGCCACCTGTGTGTCATCTTCTTTGTCTGATGGTTGTGGAAGCATGAGTGAAACCAAGGCAGTTGAGTGTTGTGGCGAGATGCCATCAGGTCCATTGAAGTGGCCCCATCTGTAGTTGAGGGCCTGAAAACCTGGGGATGTCTGATCAAGTGTCACCCTGCTGACCCAGTCCATTTGTGAGTTCTGCTTGTCAGCCAGGTAGGTGGCTAAGCTCATCAGCAGATTTTGCTCTGTCCACCTTAACGTTGTTAGGGTCTCGCTGAGCATTAACTTGCTTCTAGTTCCCCTTGTTTGTTTGAGTATGCCATGGTGACTTGATTGTTCATTCTTATCAGAACTACGTGATCTGCAAGTTGAGGAGCAAAGAATAACAGGATGCAGTACATTGCTCTCATCTCCAGCACGTTTAATGGTATACAGATTCTGGTGGTGATGACCTGCCCTGCATGACATGGTGACCCAGTATGGCTCCCCAGCCTAGAAGACTTGCATCTGTCATGATCGTTGCTGTAGGCGCAGCGACAATGGTGTGCCTTGTGTCAGATGGTGTCTTTTGCCCACCACATTAGACTGTTCAGAATGTCTGAGCCCTGACTAGTTCTACATTTAAAATTCTGGCTGACTGATCCCATGCATCTAGAACATATTTCTGAAGTGGGCGCATGTGCAGCCATGCCCATGGTACCATGTCTACCATTGTTGTCATGAGCCCTAGTAGCTGTAGAGACACACACACTGGTTTGTTAGGTTGCGCTCATATTGGCCCAATGAGTTGAGTCATATTGTGGATTTTGTCTTCTGTCAGGAGCACTAGGCCAAGGCATGCATTGATCTTTGCGATCAGGTGTGTGATGTCCTGGTGGGAACTAGTTGACTTTTGTCCCAGTTGATGATCCAACTGTGTGTTGCAAGCACTAAATTACTAATTCTGTATCCTTCTCCGCCTGCGTTTGGGACCTCAGCCATGAGCCAATCGTCCAGGTAGGGAATGATGTGCGTACCTCTTCTTGTGCAGGATTATGGCCAGCACTACTAGAGTCTTTGTGAATACACTCAGGGCTGAGGCCAACCTGAATGGGAGGCATTTGTAGTGAAAATGTTGGCCGCTGACATTAAATCTGAGAAACTTTTGATGACTCGGATGAATCAGGATGTGGAGGTAGGTGTCCTTTAGGTTGACTGAGGTGAGGAAATCGCCTGGTTGAATGGCCATTAATGTGGATCAGAGAATCTCCATTTGAATTTCTTGTAGGTAAAATACTTGTTGAAGTACTTGAGGTCTAGCACTGGGCAGAGTCCTCCTGTTTTCTTGGGGACCATAAAGAACATAGAGTACTCTCCCATGTCCCGCTCTTGTCATGGCATGGGTACAATGGGCCTGTTGTTTAAGAGGTTGATCAAGGCTTGCTGGACCACCTGAGCACTGTTGGGGCACTGAGGCATAAGGGATGCCAATGGTCCGTGTGAATTTCTTTTGTGTGAGCTATATTGTATAGCCATGAGTCACAAGTTCCTGGACCCACCTGTTCATTGCAGTCTAGGCCCATTGATCGGCAAACAGTTGGAGCTGCCCCTCCCCACTGAAGGGTTGTGCACCCAGGCCTACCTCACTTATTTGGCTCTTGTTGGTGGAGCCCCTCTGATTTGTTGATGCCAGCACCAGACCTTCTGCTGAAGCCACCTCTGTTTCTAAACTGTGATGGTTGAGATTGGAATCGTAGCTTTGAGACCCACCACTTGATGTTTTGACATGTTGAGCTTTTAAACTTGGGATGAAATGGCTGCCCTGATGGGAGGTAAAGAGCCTTCTTTTCCACCATCTGTTTGGCCCCTGACCTGTCCTGAGAAAAGGGATGAGCGTATCTTTGAACAGGTGGCCCTCTTTAAAAGGGAGCTTAAAAGCGTGGTTTTGGATTCACCATCTGCCTGCCACAATTTTAGCCATAATGACCATCTGGCATGGTTGGCAAGGACTGTGGGTCTGGCACCAAACTTCAGGATATCCGATGATGCATCAACTATGTAGCAGGTGGCCTGGATAGTACAGTTGGCGGTACCCATTACTGGAGAGGAGTCAGGGATGGGATCCATGATTGACTCTACTGAACAGAGCAGGGCCCTGCTGGTGTACCAATGGCAGTGTCCACTGATAATACCATCCCCACGACTTTGTGTATCTTTTTCAGGTGCTCCTCAACCTTTTGTCCATGGGGTCTTTTAGAGCTGCTGTGCTCTTGGTTGGGATGATGGTCCCTTTGAAAGGGTCAAGATTGGGGAGTCCACCTTAGGGGCTATAAACCAGGCCTTCTTGTGAGACTCGGAGAGTGGTTAGGTTTTTCAATGTCCTGTTTCTCTGAAATCCTGGTTGTATCAACAGCCTTGTGCTCTTTGTTTAGAATGGTCTCAAGGGCTGCAGGTGGGGAAGTACTGTCTGGGAACTCATCTGCATTGAGAGGAGGGGAACCATTGAGGAATGGGGTTTCTTCACCCTCTGTGATCTTGAGCATCCTTCTTATCATCTGTGCCAACTCGTCCACATCTTCCCGGAGCACAACCTTCCAGAGGCAGGCTCAGGTTCCTGGTCCAACTTGTCATCTCCATGGGAATCAGTTGCCTCTTCTGCCTGCCTGCATTGTCTTTTCAGCAGGTGTGGCAGCTGGACTTTCTCCAGGCGTTGGTTTGGGGAAGTTGACCATGAACTGTCCATGTGCTGGGTTTGTAGCTTTTCCAGGAGTTGGAACAGCAGTCCAGCCTGTGTGTTGTTTAGCATAATTGGTGCTGTAGGGGTGACTGAACTTCCTGGGTGGTGACTATTTCTGGGTCAGTGGCCTTGGAGAGGCCTGTCTCTGAGATTTGCATACTGCACACAGCGCTTTCCTCACATGGGTCTCTGGCAGCTTGATACCACATTCCAGTCAAGCAGACATGGCAGGAGTCAATTGTCACTCAGTAACCTATATGGGACAGATAGAAAAACTGTGTCAAAAACATATCCCCTTGACTGATCAGCTAAGTAATAAAATATTGAATATGTGGCAGCAATGACAAGAGTGGCACAGAGTAAGTAGAGGGACAGTATGTAGGGTTACCGAGTGGGCACTCTGAATGGAGTGTGGAGGGAGCTTCCCAATATGTCCGCTAAATAGTGACATCCCCGATAGTAGTTCCTGCAAGATTTGCTGGGGCTTATGACCCATATAAGATGACTGCTGATCTCATGAGACCTACTGTGCACTGTGGGAAGGTGGCCTTTGCTTGTACTGTACCAATATGGCTGCTAGTCCCACAAGATTGGACATGATGGGATCAGCAAAGAAACCAATATGGCCGCCACTATCACAGGACCTGAGACGCAGAGTAAGAGTCCTTGTCTAGAGCCAGCTGCCCTCGAAGAGTCTGGCAACAAACTGTGATGCAGTTGGAACCAGACAGGTGTGCTTGCCACCCCGAGATCCTTCACACAGTGCCTTGCTGAGGGAGGAAGTACGGTTCCTCCCATGAGAGTTTAGCCCTGAACATGGTGACCACAAGATCTTGGGCACCATGAAAGTGTGAGTTCTGGCATACCAGTGTGTGAGGGGTGGCTGGCCATAACATGGAGAGATAGCTCCAAGATGGTGCAGGAGCCATGAATTCCGCAAGTGGGAAAAACAAACAAAGAAGACCTATATGCATCTGGGCACCACCTCATACTCCCATGGAACAGCACGGCACCTTACTGAGCCAGAAGTGTTTGAATTTAAGCTCTACCAAGGGAACGATCCAGGATCCTAGCGATGTGCTCCAGCAAAGGGCAACGGTATGTGCATATTTAATTCTCCCTGTTGCCCTGGCAGCATGGACGCTGTTGTTGTCCTGTCACAGTGCTTGTAGCTGGATGTGGCTGGTACCGAGATGGGACTGGATGCTGCAGGAGGGTCCAGTTCCCTATGTGTTTGTTAGGTGTGACACTGCAGAAGGGACCCTACCAAACTAAGGGAATGCAAGCTTGGATGCTGCAGGAGGTCCAACTTGTCTTATGCCTGTGGGCACCATACTGGGAGGCAATATTCCCTTGTAGTTAATGACACTGGAGTTGTCTCTTTGTTTATTTATTTTTCATATGTTGCTGTGAGAAACATAAGCAAGAAAAGACAGCTGGTTAAAAGAAACATAAGGTTAGCTTGCACCCGACAATGACGTGCTAGAAAGGGAGAACGAGTGAAAAGTAAATTAATTGGTGTAAATACCTGATGGTTTGGGAGTGATGAGGATCATGACCAGCCTTTAGAGATGCATGAAGTAAACTGAACACCGTTACTCTGGCAGTCCAAAATTTACAATCATGTATTGGCCAATAGGATGATAACTCATTTGTGAGGAATGTCTGAGCACTAGAAAGGTTGCTGGGGATAACAAGCACTTACTTTCTATCTCTTTAACCCAGAGTTTGTTTTTTCTAAGATGCAGGGCAGGAAAAGATCTGCTACCAGCTACTTTTGTAGTTCTAAGAACCTTGAGGAAGTTGGCCCAGTGGCGCTGAGGGATGAGGCGCTGAAGCACACCTTGTGCCATTATGGCAACCTGGGTTCGGGAATGGACTCGGGTCATTGAGGGGTCAGTCAAGGAGGTAAGGATTGAGCGTCCAGACTGCTCTCCTTCTTCGGTTAGGGTTTGTGCTGTATGCGCCAGCACAACAAGAGGGGTTCGCCCGCGCCAGGGTGCTTGGCTGCTTCTGTGGAGGTGGAGACAGCTGCTCCATTGCACGGGCATGGGCGAAAACAGAGAAAATACCAGAACCTGGCAGGACCCAGGATGGCCCTGATGGGCGGAGAACATACCCTCCGGGCGGGTCATAACCCCTGCCTGATTCACGGCAGTGGACAGATATGTCATGACAAAAAATAAGAACCTTGAGGATAGCAAGTCATTAGGTTCTAAGGGTCTGAGATGTCTGCACAGTTCCTGCACATCACAGATCTAATGAATTGCTTTCAGATGCAATCAGTATGCAAAGGGTTGTACATATTGTGACTTTATTTTTGTGACAAATGTTCTAAATGTGTTATAGTTCCTGATTAGGGATATGTTTTACATTTCTGTCTTGGACATTCAAGGTGGGGCAGCTGGCTACCAACACTCCCTGATAAGCAACTTAGCTAGCTAAGTATATCATAGACTAAATATGTTTCTATCTCTTGCGTAAGGCATCACTGGGGAAGTGGAATCCTTCTTTGATTTATATCCTTTGTTGAACTGTTGCTTCTTTTTCTGATCTGGAAAAGGCCCACACTTCCCAAAAGCATTGCAGTGAGCTTGCCTGAGCCGACAGCAGACCCAGAAATTATAAATTATACAGGCATTAAAACAGAAAATCATCTGGGTCATTTTTCCCGAAATGATAGGGCCAGCCAAAGGCCTCAGGACATAGCACACAGGAACTGCACCAATCACCACATGTCTGTTTTTATATGTTACAAGCAAATTGATTTTTCTATCTGTAATATCAGCTTCCAGTGTACACTGATGCTAAACATTGTTTAAGTTTTTCTTCTTACTTTTCATTACTTATTTTCATTTCTGTCACCTGCCGGGCTCTATCATAAGTAAATGATCAGAGTCAAGCAAATACCAATTGGCCATGCACTATGCTAGTTTGCCCTAGGCAGTGGCCACTTGAATATTTACTGATGCTTCCAGAACAACTTAAAAAATCTTTACAAACAGATCATATAGTTCATATATGTTATGTGTTCATCTTCCCTTCAGTCTTTATTGCTAAGCATATTTTCATAAAATAAAATATTTAGCCAAAAGGCATCATCTGCTCTTGCTAGTTACAATCGTATTTGTGACATGGTATTCATTTAGCAACTTCATTCATTTTATTTGTTTACAAAGTGTATACAAAGATGTGACCTTGTGGGAGAGGCAAAAGGGAGTAATGCATAACAATCAGTACAGGCTTAAAAAGGATTAGAAGAAGAAATACAGGGTTCATGAATGCCGGGTGCTACATTACAAAGGCTATCTGCAAGAATAAAAATGAGGTGAGCACAGCAAAAATGTACCAATAAACAAATAACATGTGAGATTGTGTCAACCTTAGGGCATAGTGGCAACACAGGGAGGGCAGAGGGGTATCAATTAGGAGTGTGTGTGTGTGGGGCGGTGTATGGGCAGCGAGTTGGGAGGAAGATGGAGAGAAAGGAGCTTGTTGCTGGAGCGCATTTGAGTGAAGAGGTCATGGAGAAGCAGTAAAGAAAGAAATGGAGGATTGGCGTGGTCTGGGTGAGGGAAGTCCTTATAGAGGATGAATAGGTGAATGGAGAAGGAGACTGCCAAGCAGAGGTTTTACACTGGACAATGGAAAGGTGCTGGAGTCAGAGAGTTAACAAATTAAGAGGAAGTGAGGAGGAATACGTTTGTTTGTTTTATTTTGTTGACCAAGTAAGATACGCTGGCACCAAAGGCACCTTTACAGGTACAACCCAGTGTACAAGAGTACAGTGTAATACAGATAGATTCAATGTGAAGACAAATTACAATACATAAGTAAGATATAATTACAGAATAAAAACTGAATTCAGGCAGAAACATACATATTACAGTATAACCAAAAAGTTTTGACACAGAGATAAAAGATGTAATTATAAATACAACAGAATTCAGGCAGAACACACACAGTTATTTAATGCCCTTTGCTCACTCACTCCCTCCCTCACTCGTCATTCTGTGTATCCCGCTGCTGCAGGCTGCCCTTTTGTACTGGGTTTCGCCTGTGTTGGCGACTTTTCTGCCCAAAAGACATCTGCAGCAGTCCGACACAGCTCCGTTGAGCTCGCTCACTCCGCCTCTCTCACCGCTAGCTCCATTTCTGCTGGCGCTGCAGGCTGGCCTTTGTACTGGGCTCCTGCCTGCATTGCTGCTTTTTCCTGCCCACAAAGAAATCTGCAGCAGTCCAGACAGAGCTCCGTTGGCCTCCTCCTCCCCGTCTCACTCGCTCATTCCATTTCTGCGGCGCTGCAGGCTGCCCTTCTGTACTGGGCTCCTTCCTGCGTTGCCACCCTTTTCTGCCCACAAAAGAAATCTGCAGCAGTCACGATAGAGCTCCATTGAGCTCGCCACCCCCTCTGTCACTCCTCATTCTGTTTCTCCCACCGCTGCAGGCTGACCTTTCTACTCAGCCCCTGCATGTATTGCTGCCTTTTTCTGCCCACAAAGATCCGTAGCCTCCCAACAGAGCTCTGTTGAGCTCACTCCTCCCCTTCCCTCACTCGCTCGTTCTGTGTCTCCAGTGCTACAGGCTGCACCCTTTTGCTGGGCTCCTGCGGCGTTGTCACCTTTCCTGCCCACAAAGAAATCTGCAGCAGTCCTGACAGAGCTCAGTTGAGCTCGTCCTCCCCCAGTTGCTTGATGCTAATCTGTCCCAAACACTAATTTCCGATAGCGACTGTATTCTGTGCCTGAAGTGTGGAAACACATTTGGACAGGATGTGAACAATGACAGCTGTACTGTTCATAAGGAGGTGTTAACAAATGGCAGTGCTGAAAATCTGGCATGAAAATATTACTAATTTGCAAAGTACAAGGGCGTGGAACCTGCACAACACATGCTCATAACACAGTCATTTTATGGAGTTTCATCACAAAATTTCAACATAGGCATTTTAGGACCTCTGCTCATGAACAGTGTCAGTGTGATTTTCTTAATATGTCCTGAACACTGATTTTCCAGCGACTGTGCTATTGTGCTCAGGAAGCGAAAACACATTTCGGCCAGGATGTGAAAAGTGACAGCTGCACTGTTCATAAGGAGGTGTGGCAAAATGGCAATGCTGAAAATCTGGAGTGAAAATATTGCAGAGTTGCGAAGATGCGAGCATGCGTGGAAACTGCACAATGCACATTCATAACACACTCATTTCGGACTTTCGTCACCAAATTTGCAATATAGGCATTTTGGACCTCTGCTAATGAACATTGTTGCTGTTATTTTCATAATGTGTCCTGAACATGGATTTCCCACAGCGACCACGCTATTCTGCTCGAACTGCGAAACACATTTGGCCAAGATGTGAAAATGACAGCTGTACTGTTCATAGGAGGTGCAGAACAATGGCAATGTTGAAAATCTGGAGTGAAAATATTATAAATTTGTGAAGTTACGAAACACGTATGCAAACTGCATAATGCACGCTCGTAACACAATCATTTCTAGAATATCATCACCAAATTTTTACCATAGGCATTTTGGGACCTCTGCTCATGAACAGTGCCACTGTCATTTTCTTAATCTGTCCTGAAGTGCAAAACACATTTTGGCCTGGATGTGAAAATGACAGCTATAGTGTTCACAAGGAGGTCTGAAAAAATGCCAGTGTTGAAAATCTGGAGTGAAAATATTACAAATTCGCAAAGTTACGAGTGTGCATAGCAGCTACTGCATGCGCTTATAAAACAGTCATTTTGGGATTTTCCACCAAATTTGCAGTATAGGTTTTGACTGCCCACCTCATGAACACTGGCACTGTCGTTTCCTTAATCGGTCCCAAAGGGTTCAACTAGTGACCGCTAAATCATCTTTTGGGGCCAAATAACACCAGACAGTGCCAGAATTCATGAGAAGGGGTCCTAAAACCCCATGTTGAAAATTTGGTGCCAAAATTCCAAAATGCATCAAAGTTGAAAAACCCTATTTATTCCATTATACAGTTTACGGCATTTCCTCAGTTCACGTCGGCTTGAAGAGTGTAGAGCGTGTTCAGTTCTAAAAGATTGTCGCCCGGACTCTGGAGGTAAGTATGTGGTGAGGGGTGTGGGGAGGCAGGTGCACAGTGGGTGGGTGCGGGTTGAGGGAGGGGCAGGGGAGACCGCAGAGGGACCGTTCCTTTTATACAGGTAAAAAAATGACATCACGGGACCGTTTTTAATTTTACTGGGGCATGTGTCACACTGGGGTGGGCTCCCAGCATACCAATGGAGTCTTCTGTTTGGGGGCAGCTGAAGCTGATGGAGGATTGGGCACCCGTCGGCACACAAGAAAGGGAGTGTTACGTTATGCTGATGGGATTGGGTACCCTGTTGCTCACACAACAAAGGGGTGACATTATGCAGGCGAGTTGGGCACCCGCTGGCTTGAACAACAAAGCGGGGGTTACATAATGCCAGCGGGAGTGGGCTTCCCCCGCCGGCAACATAAACCTTATAGCATTGAAACCGACAGGATTGAGGGCCCCGTTGGCAAACAAACACGGTGGGGGGTAACATGCTGCTGAGGAGGATTGGGCACCCCTCGGTGGAGGTTAATATTGTTTGTGATTACGGTGGCAATCCACCACCAAGTACACAAACAATATCAGTGTTCAAAGTTCTGCCCTGCAATGACGGGTCACTCCTCATTGCAGCAAATAGCTGACACTGCAATGATGAGGCGACCCCTGATTGCAGCAGCAAAACATTATAAGTTGTGGCATGCTGGCTGAACTAGTGTCAGCAGCAGCATGCCATGGCATTGGGGAAGCGGGCCAAGCCTTTAAAGGGTGTGGGGCATTTGCCACAACAGTGCTGGGTCTCCACAACCTGCTTCTTGAGAAAACTGCCTCAACATGTTTCTTGCACATGCGCGCAATCAACATAAAATTAACTATTACTGGGAAAATGACTTTCAGGTCCAGCAGAGTTCTCTTTGAAGAATTTTCTCTTGCAGCATATATCACGATTGTCAATTTGACAATAAACTTATTGTATATGGTTGGCCTTTGTTCTGTAGAAAAATCAGCCTGCTCTAAAACCTTATAGTGTATAGTGACCCCTTGTTCTGCATAGAAATCAATCACAGGCAAAATGTTATAGTATATGGTTAGGACTTATTCTCCATGGAAAGCAGTGACTTTCCAAATCTTGTAGGATAGTTCAAAGGTCAAAAAGTTGTTGTACTATTGTTCTGATGTCACATTGATAGTACAACAACTTTTCAACATGATCTGCCTCCCAATTGGGTCACTCTACCTGGCTTTACAGAAAAAATTGCAGAAACATGGCATACGATTTAGCAAACTCCAAGTAGCGGAAACTGCTAATTTTGAGAGGAGTAGCCACACACTGCTCATTTCACAAAGCCAAATTTTTCTATTTCATTTTAAAATTAACAATGCTGGGCCCAGTGGCACTGAAGGTTGAGGCACTGGACGCCACACCTTGCACCGTGCCAGGGACCCGGGTTAGGTGGCGGACTCAGGTGGCTGGGGTTGGCAGGAAGGGAGAGGATTGAACATCAGAGGACTGCTCTTCTCTCCTGGGGTGGGATCCAGAGATGGCTGGTGTCCTGGTGACCCCGACAGAGATCGTGGGTACTGCAGGTTCACTGGTCGACATCAGTGGTGAGTGGGACAGGCGCCAGCAGAGCAGCCATGCACAGGTGTCAGACATGCCACACTCCTTGGGGAGGAAACAAGAAAAATCCCCATCATTGAGGATAGGCAAGGCACCTCTGCCCTGGACCACACACCCAATACTGGGTGCTCTCCTTTCCACACCCAGCGTGCTCAGCATGACACTCTATACTATAGATAGAGAGCCATGGGTGGATAAGGTAGGGAGTTCAGAGCTGGGACGGAGTGAGGGAGAGAGAATGTCTCAGGTGGGAGGTAGAGACCGGAGGACAGAGGATGCTGGAGAGGTTCCTTGAGCACAGCGCAGAAACAGAATAAAAAATAATTAACAATGCTGGACAATGTGGACATGGACATATTAAAAAAGAAGCTGGAGTGAGCAGCAATGGCGCATCACAGAGCATCACAATCACATAAAAGAAAAAACTAATGGTAGACTATTAAGATGGAGTCTTGCCTTGCAAGGGTATGACATAGACGATCTTACATAGGGCTGGAGCAACCAATCAGAACACAGATGGCTTGTTGCATCTGTATGAGGAGTGAACTGACTTAGGGAGCTCATCCCATGCAGAGGTAGAGCCCCCAAATTCAGTCTCGGTGGGAGGATTGTGAATCACCTTAAGTCTCAAGTTCTGGGGGATTGAAACTATGAACCTTATGCTAGCATACCCAAATGTACAGGCTCGAGATACGTATCCTCTTCGGGACTGTGGTATAATCTTTCACCAGGTGCACCAAGCAAGGCTTCCAAATGAACCCTTAAAACTCTATAAGAGACCATAGGTATATTCTTACCTTTTCCCAGTTTAGTAACACCATCAAACCCTTCAGAACAGCTGTCAAACTTAACCATGTATACATCACAAAAAAAGATTTTACTAAAGATGATAAAAATATGAAAAATGTTAACACAGAACAATATATCAAAGAGCATCATAATCACAAAAAAGAAAACAAGGAAAATACAGAACAAACTCCTACCAACATACAGTTAGATCTTTTCTATCTAATGTATTACCTCTGGAGTGCTTATAGTTAGATCAGAGAGCTGTGTCTCTCTAGAGTTACAAAATAATATGTTATATTCCCCAGTTACAAGGATACATTTCAACTCCATCTCCCCACCCCTTGGTGAGTCAACTAGCTCCTCCTTTTAGAATATAAAATTATACAAACATGATGTCCTATCAGGAGGTATATTAAATAAGGTGACATCAGCAAAAACTCATTTCCCAAATTATGAGTCTTTGATTCCCCAGTTCCTTTTGAGGTTTACAACCCTGCAATCCATCACCTAAGTGCGATATAGCCAACAAGAATCAGTTAAATTATGCCCTGTCCTGTAATAAAATGTATATTTAGCTTCCCAACTTTAAAGTAGCAACAGGTCATAAAAAACCATAAAATGCAATTTCTCAAGAAAGTTAATTACATTACAGAGATCACCTGGTCAGTGTAATATATCCTGTAGCTTCACTGAAACCTGGGGAGGCACCCATGGAAGCACAGGATGTCTTATGAGAGACAATCACATACTATATTTTTATATTACAGATATGCAGCAATCATAACCAGCTGGCCAAGCATCACAACTACTATGTAACATAGCTCTCAATGTCCTTAATTTTCATGGGTCCCTCTAAATTTGGCATTTTTATCACTGAAGAATTGGGGTTTGAAGCATAAAATAGCACTTAAGACATTGGGGCTCGATTCTTAAGGATCAGAGCAAGTTGCACCAACTTGCTCTGACCTCCAGTGCACAAGGGACCCTGTGCCTGATTCAGGCATGGGAGGGTTCCCAGCACCAAGTCCCACAGCTTGCGCCAAGCACACCTGTGAGGCAAAGGGATGGTGCATGGAAGATAATGCGCAAGTTGTGGGACAGTCGTGCGGCACTGACAGCACCAGTGGATGTTGCCCACAGGGCAGGAACAATGTCTGCTGCAGCAATCTGGCCCCACCATTGGCACCAATGCAGTTGTCCAGCACTGGGACCCCTGTCTGACATGCCAGGGTTCATCTCAACACCCCAGCAAGGTGGGAAAGTATGCCCCACATGTACCCCTGGCATGAGAGAGGCACACCCCTGACAGCACGCTATGCAGCCAGCAGTGCAGCCAGCCTGTAGTCCATGCCAGGCTGCTGTAAACCACCATCAGTGCCAGCAGACAACACTACTGCCACGCACCATGGGGGTCTGCAGGTGGGACCCCATTTTGGTGGACTGGACGGTAGACCAGCTAAAGGCTGGATTAACTCTTGGCTGGCCTCGCGAACATTATTACCTTACAAAATTCCACTGTAGGGGATATGGCAACTGTCTACTAGCGCAACAGCCCTCAGTGTCATGGTGCTGCTTGTGGCATGCTCAAGTTGTGGTCACAGAGGTGTCAGTTGCACGGGTCCCTCAGTGCCCAAACTCCTGTTGTGAATTGGGAATGATGCAAGGTGCAGGGCAGTGAGCCCTTGCATCATGTTTCTGTGACGAAGCACCTTGTGACATTCCTGACCCTTTGACAATCGAGCCCTAGATTTCCAGTCTAGATCTTCTTAGAATGTTCTTCACTCTGAACTACGTAATGTAGCAGACTTCATGAGCTGATTTTATAAGATGTGTCCCTGATTTCTGTCATTTGTCCTTGATTATTTAGGCCTTGTCCCTGATTTGCAATTCAGGAGGTTGAGAGATATTTGATGTGACATTACATAGTGTGTTCCTAAATATCTGAATTTGTATAAGACAAGAAGTACAAATAACTTATAGTTGATTATTCCAAATTGTGAAACTTCTTTGAAACAGAGATCTTTTAAATCTAGCTTTTTACATTGACTGTGCTTGCATAAAGCCAATGTTTTGTGGTAGCACAAGGATTTCGGGGGATGAGGTGTCACTGCTGAGCCCTTAGCAGTTCACAAAACCAGGTGCTCGGCACTGTACACCAATGACCGCTCGGTGTGGTCCTGACACAACTCACTGCTGGTGGGCTGAATGGTCATGCACTTCAAAGGAGCAGCGCTCCAATCAGAGAGGCTTCACCCTTTCATTTACTGTACATGAAGCCGGTCAGAAACAGCTGATCTGCTTCCAACTTCAACAGCATGTCTGTAACAAAGAAATGTCCATCGCTGTCTGTTGCTGACCCCTTGGTAACTGCCCCCCACTGACTCTCCTCTCAGCATCCCCCAAACATAACACTAACACTGGGGTGCCCAGTCCCCAATGTCACCAAATACCCCCCAACATAACACTGACATTGGGAGGCACCAAATCCCCAGTGTCCTTCCTCATAGTTTTTGTTAAAAATTCCTGTAACAAAGAAAATTGTCCATCAATGTCAGTTGCAGGAGCCCGGCTGTGTTTTTCCATCCCACCTGACTCTCCTTCTCAACACCACCCCCATGAATGTTACAGTGACACTGGGGTGCCCAATCCACCAGTATCATCACCTGAAAAATAAAAAACATCCTTCATCATTCTTTGATCCCCCCTTTTTTACCCTTTAAAACGAAACCATCCATTGTTGTCCATTGTGTCATTGCCCCCCCACTTGCCTGCCTGCCAAGCCCTTACTTACTCAGTGGCATTCCAATGCCATAATCTTCTCTGGACAGTGCAGCCATGTCTCCATTCTTCAAAGGTCGACCGCAAACTAAGGAAATCAGGTATGCGCCTGGTTCAACTTCAACAAGCAGCCAACGTTTGGCATTGACAAATGCTTGTTAATATTTGAAATACCTTACCATTGAACCTGCTGCATAGTGAATGTCTTGAGCACTTTAAACATGGATTGAGATTGCATTTGAAGGACTTGGATACATGTAATGGTTTGATTTGTGATTTATGCATGATGAGGTATTTTATACAGAATTTACTGCCTTGTATTATTCAGTTTTGTAATTTTGACTGGGATGCCTTTGAAAATAGGCACTTGTGCCTAAAGGTTTTACAAGTAATAAATAAATCAAATAGCTAAATAAATAAATAAAATGGTTGCAGGACATTATACAGTATGGTTGCCAGGTTACAGTGGTCAGGACATAGGTGGTAGAAGTTGGGGCAGTGAGTGTGTGGGAGAGGATACTTTACTGTTTTTGTCAGGAGGGAATGTCATCGGGAAACTCACAATTATGCAGAGTTTTAGAAATCAGTTGGTGGACCTTCCCACTAGAAAGGGTATAAATGCCCCTGAGGGAGTTACTGGCACTGCCAGCTGGGACTTGGAGTGTTAGATGGTAGGGATACTGTCTGTGTAGTTGGGGCTGTGAAAGATCTGTGGTGACTGTCAGCCAGGAAGGTGGAGTGATTCCAGCCCTAATTATTGGGGTAGAGAACAATGGGAGTCATATGATAAGAGGGGCCTCTGGATAGTTTGATACTTTTACTGGACCAATATGTGTCTTGTAAAAGATGGTATAATGTACACTCTTTTGAGACCACACAGGTCCCATTATCAGGTGAAATAGCATTCTGAACAGAAGAAGCTGAATTTATACTTAAAGTTACATTGTTTATAAATAAATAATGAGAGGATAAGTAAGATGAGAAGTGTTAAAGGGAGGCTGGATAGACAATAGAAAGGAACTTTCTCAGCAGTAAGTGAATGTTTCTGTAGAAAGTCTTGATGTTTTGATGGGAGAGACAGGACAGGTACACTGAAGTGTTAATGAAAGAGAAAGTGAAAGGTTTGTGATAAGAAACAGAAACATAGACAATGATAGCAGAAAAAGACCAATGGTCCATCCATTCTGCCACGTTCCCTATCTAACCTTGGGACCTACTGTCAAATCAGGGTTCTAGCCCTCCACATCCACCGCCCCATTCTCCTTCCAGTTCTGTCACCCTGAGTAAGCACTATACCCTTCACTCTGTCCTGTCCATGCTCAAAACCGTTTACAGTTTTAGCATCCACCACCTCGACTGCAGACTGTCCCATGACTCCACCACCCTTTCTGTAAAATAATACTTCCTCATTATACTCCTGAACCTAGCTAAATAGTTCCTGCAGTTCACGCTGTTAATTCCTTTCTGGAACTTGAAGGTCTCTATTATATCTCTACATTCCCTTCTGGTCTCCAGCAAGTACTTGTTCAGTGCCTTGAGACAATCCTCGTAAGACCTGCCCTGTTGCACCTGAATCATCTTTGTCACCCTACGCTGAACTGTCTCCAGCTGGTTCCCATCTTTCCTGAGGTAAGGACTCCAGAACTGGGGACTGTACTCGGTGTAGCCTCATCAAAGATCTATAAAGGGGCATTATTATCTCTTTTGTCTTGTAACCCCAGAGTAGCTACCATAAGGCTACTACCCCTGCCTGCCTCCACCGAGACAGGGTAAGGCCCAGGTCCATTGACGGTGCCTCACCCAGAGGTCGGGGTCAATATTGTCGAGATTGCCTCGGTCACAGCCCTCTGGTTACTGCAACCCCGCTTGTCCCACTAGTGGCTCACACTGGGTACAAATAACACTTTTCACCAATACACTCACCCCGGCTAATATCTCTCCTCTCCTCTGGAGACCCCTGTAAAATAAGGCACAGTTATATTGCAGTCAGTTCACCAGTAATGTACACAATAGCCAGGGTGTAGTTGCACAAAGAACAATCTGATTTATTCAGGGAGAAATAACAAGGACAGGGGAATCAAGTTGATTAGCTTATCACTATACTTATCTACCTAGGACTCTGTGCACAGGCCTGAACCTAATCTTTACTGTCCCTGGGTACCCAAGCCCTAATGGCTAGTTCACACGTGGCAGCTGGTTGGGGCCCTTAACACAGATAACAGTTGCGATCCTGAGAAATCAGAATAAGCAGAAAGTTTGATTAGGCAGTCAGAGGTATGATCATGCAACTGGGAACCACTGTTTGCAACGTTTGCAGGAGCTACCCTGATTCAGTACTCACAACTCCAGCACATAATGATTCATTCAACTCTGGCAGGGCTACACCTGAATTTTCACCAGCCTCCTTTCACATTTATATGGCAAACAACAGAGGGTACCATACCATGCAGCTGCTTTCAGGCTTTACGAACTTGTAGAAAAACTCAGACAGCAAATGGCAGCCTCAACATCATGGATGGACCGGCGTGATTCAGCAATTCTCTCCAGTCCTCAGGTTGAGCCTGGTAGGTAGCTGGGGCTGGCACCAGCCTCCTCTGACCCGCATGCCGGTAGTTTAATCCAATTCTCCCAAGGCAAGAAAACGTACCAAGGCCTTCCCGTGCTTCTCTTGTGAACACTACATCAGCGCAGAAGCATAGAGCTCCTCTCCTCTCCTAAGCCAAACGCATCTGACCCCCAACAGTCAGGGGCTCTTCCTTTAGTCCGGCACTCCCCACTCCTATTGGCTGGCTGAACATGCCAGTCACTTCCTCCGGCTCTCAGTGGTGCGAAAAAGCCGCCATAGCCAATAATACCTCTCGCAAGGGCAAGCAGTTTCATTGGTCAGTCGATTCTGTGGGGTCCCGAGGTACTGATTGGTCCAATTCAACAGTTCTGGACCAAAATGGCGGAGACAACCGAACAGTCCTCACTGCAAAAGAAGGCAGGTTAGAACAACCACATTATCATCATTATTTTACATAATTTCCACCAAACAATCGCATCCTCCAACAGTACTCCTCTGACCACTAGTGATGGCAGAAGGAGTCATTTTCAGTGTCGGCCGGGATTGCTAAGACCACACAGCCCCTCCACTTCAGTTACTTACGGCTGTAACAGGCAGCCCTTAAAGAGACAGCTTGCAGATGCCCATAAGAGCACTCGATTTCTACCCATTTAAATGGCGCTTATGCTGATCACCAACCAGGCGTGGAGCATAAAACAAGCTCAGAAAGCGTTCGAAACCCCCATTTACAAGGGTGTTACACCCTCCTGGCCTGGAAAACTTACGTCTGCCAAGTAGTTACCCCTGAATCACTGTAAGGCAAATATCTTAGTTAGCACTATATCACACTTTGCATTACATACATGAATGTTACATTTAAAAGCTACTATGGTTTAACAACCTTATACACACACTTTGCTCCCTTTCATAACTCAGGTCATTAGTTCCTGTGGATAACACCAGGACTGGGAACCCTCCTTTCAGTTACAGGTGGGTTACCTAAAGCAGGGGCACCACACTCAAAGGGTAATACTAGCAGTCTGGAGTCATCCCCAAGGCTAGCTTAGGCAAGGAACTCGGGGACACATATACCCTTTGTGGACCACATTTAAGGCAAGTCCACTGGCTGACCCAGAGACTCATAACTCAACTTTATTACCGCCGTATTTCTGGCTGGATCGCCTTAGGGGTCTCGGGGACCTTGAAACAGGCTCTGAGTCC
The DNA here is from genome assembly GCA_016271365.2 of Neoceratodus forsteri. Classification (NCBI taxonomy): domain Eukaryota; kingdom Metazoa; phylum Chordata; order Ceratodontiformes; family Ceratodontidae; genus Neoceratodus; species Neoceratodus forsteri. The sequence continues at coordinate 755,198 of CM028136.1, forward strand.
ACTTCAGTCTCCTTGACATTAACAATGGGAATTTCCACGGGGAAAAAGGCTCAGCACTCATAGAGCTATTGGGGCCTGACCTTCTACCTCCGGACCCACCCACTGGGCTTAGCTGGGGCTGTCTAGGTACAGGTGAGGAACCATCAGGGCATTCAAAATATTCTTCAGGTTCTGGCATGTCACTTACTTGTTCCCCATCTTACTATCATCTTCGGAAAGGTCAGATATTCAGCCAGGTCAGGCAGTTCAACCCTGCTCAAGGATCCCACCGGGTGTTGCTGCTGCCCAATTCAAGCTCTGAAAACATGGGGTCTGGAGACAAAAGTTGGGGCTTAGACAGTCCAGAAAGCCCAACCTCATCTCCAGAGTTAACAAGGGTTGCCCCGAAATAACTGACTCAGTTCATAAGATGGATAGTAGTCAATTTCATCTTAGTCGCCTTCTGGCCCCAATGGTTGATCATTTCCTTCTGCAGACGTTGGGTGAGGCCCTCTGGGTGGGCCTGTTGAAGAATCAACAGGTTTGGTGTTCTTCCTGACAGCAGATCTAGTCATAGGCCTGGGGGCATTTGGAGATTCAGCTTCAATCAGGATTTGCCTGATTGGCAGAGATGGTTTCTGTGTATAGTTTTTACATCTTTGGAATTATTTTCAGGCCGCACTTTATATACAGGCAAGTCTATCAATTTTCCTACAACAATGTGGGGAGGTGATGCCATCTATCAGCAATTTTATGTTTCTCATGCAGTCTCAGATTCCTCAGTAGCACTCCTATCCCTTCTTTTAGCTCCATTGTTTTCACTTTCTTATCATATCTTTCTTTGTTGGCCAGGTTTCGTTTAGCAGCCATGGTCTGTGCCAGTTGATAGGCATGATTCAATTGTGCTTTTAATTTCTGAACATACTGTAAATGGTTCTCTGCTTGCACCCCATCAGGGAAACCCCAAAACACACATCCACTGGCAGTCTAGCTCTCTCCCGAACATTAGTCTGTATGGGAAAATCCTGTGGCGTCACTTTTCGTACAGCTGTAAGCATGAACTAGGGTGCTAATCTGCTGGCTTCATCTCAGTTTGTCTTTTGGTTGCAAGGTGCCCAACATGTCAAGCAATGTACGGTTAAACCTTTCAGGCTGAGGATCTCCCTGAGGATGGTAGGGGTGGTTCTTGACTTTCGTACCCCCACAAAGACAACATCTCTTTAATCAAACGACTCTCAAAGTCCCTTCCCTGGTCAGAATGGATCCGCTCGGGGCCCCATAATGGACGAAAAAGTTCTCAACAAGTATCTTAGCCACCGTGGTTGTTTTCTGATCCTTGGTTGGAAAAGCCTGTGCATACCGGGTAAAATGATCAGTGACCACCAATATGTTACCGACATTTTTCAGATCGGGTTCTAGACTCAAGAAATCAATACAAACCAGTTCCATAGGGGCACTAGTGGTAATATTGACCAGGGAGCAGCTCTCTGAGGTAGAGCTTTCCTTTGCAAACAATGGCTACAGGTCTTGACATATTGCTGTACATCCACACTCATTTTGGCCAGTAGAATTGAGCCGTACCAGATCAAGTGTTCAGTCTATGCCGAGATGAACCATTTGATTATGCAAGGACCTCAGGACCAGTTCTTTAAGAGCTGAAGGCAGCACCAGTTGTTGTTTGTTTACCGGCCCTCCTTATTCACAGTTTCTCTATATAGTAGTTGGTTAATCAGTTTCAATTTGGGCCCTTCTTTATACAACAAGGCAGTCCTTAGATCAGTGGAACGTAACCTGGACACGTCTCTCGGCTTGCAAAGCCTCCACAGCCAGTTTATCATAGGATCACAGGATTGGGCCTGTTAGAGACTATCATTGTTGAATTGTGGCAGGAGCTGGTGTCTAATGCAGAGAAATGACAGTAGGCAGCAGGTATGCAGTTTTCAGATGACCCCAAACAATCCACCACACAGTCCACCGTGTCAGGAGACACCAGTTCCTCTTTGTCAAATTTCTGGCAGAGAGCTCTTATGTCAGGTTCGGACAACCTGACCCAATCAGTTTGTGGCACAGGCCTCCGAGAGAGAGCATACACATCTATATGGTTCAGGCCCAGCCTGTACTCTACAGCATAGTCGTAGGTGGCCAAAGCAGAGAGCCACCTATGGCTAGTGGCATCCAACTGGCAGAGGTCTGTACATAAGTCAGAGGGTTGTTATCAGTCTTTACCAATATCTTGGCGCCATACAAATAGTCATGAAACTGATCAACAATGGCCCACTTCAGAGCCAGAAACTCTAGTTTGTGAACTGGATAATTTTTTCTGAAGGCATCAGGCTTCTGCTGGCAAATGCTACAGGTCTCAAACCATTCGAGTGCTCCTGGTATAACACAGCCCCAATCTTTGTAGACTGGCATCGTATTAGAAATGCGGCTTGGCCGGGTCAGCATAGGCAAGCACTGGGGCATGGGTGAGTTGATATATGATGTCGTAGAAAGCTTCCTCACACTCAACAGTCCAACAATCCCCAAACATATCGTTCAGCTGGAAATACTTCTTTTCCATCTCAGAGCATAACCTTCTTATACCTCTTGTGCGTGGCGGATACCCTGAGTGAGGTTGAGGAGGGGCGAATCACTCGAGAATAGTCCTTAACAAGCCACCTATAGTATCCACAAAACCCCAAGAATTGTTGCAGCTCTTTCAAATTCCTGGGTTGAGGCCAAGTGGTCAATGCCTTCACTTTGCTAGGTCAGTCTCTATGCCCTCAGTGGACACTATGTGGCCACGTATTTCACAGAAGTCTGGAAGAAATTGACACTTGTCGATAGACAACTTGAGGCCAAAATCATCCAACCAATCCAAGACCTTGAATAATCGTTGCTCATGTTCTTCCAACGATCGGCCAAACACTATAACATCATCTAAATAGACCAGACACTTGAGTAGATTCATGTCCCCACAGCCCATTCCATCAAGCGCTGAAAAGTGGCTGGGGCACCAAATCCCTTGAGGCATCCGAACAAACTCATAGAAGCCTAGGGACAAATGAAGGCAGTCTTCTCCTGGTCGTTTGGGGCCATCGGGATCTGGTAGTATCCACTCGAAGATCCAACACAGAGAACCACTGGCTGCCATTTAAACAATCCAATGCATCCTGTATGCGGGGCATGGTATACTGATCCGGAATGGTCCGCCAATTCAGTGCGATAGTCTACACACATCCGAACTGCCCCATTCTTCTTCCTTACTACTACTATGGGAGGCATAGGGGCTCCTGGACTCTTGTATTACACGAGCAGCCAACATCTCTTGCAGATGCTGCCACATCATCTACATCGGCAGGGGCCAGGCGCGGGATCTCTCTCAGAAAGGCCTTTCGTCATGCAGCGAATGTGATGCTCAGCCCTTGCACATCCCACATCCCACTCTTTCAGGGAAAACCTGGTCTCTCTTGGCAAGCCTCTCACTGACCCTTTGTTTCCATTCAGCTGGCAGTGGGAGTCACCAAAGTCAAACAAATCAGGAGTAACTCTATCACTCATCCTGGAACTCTTTCTGTTTGGTAGTACGCAGTATCTGCACAATGTCGCTGGCCAAGGTGCACCCCTTCTTATTCAATCTCTCTGTCGGACACATTATGCACTTGAACCATCACCCTCTTAACATAAGCATGAGCTCTAGCTGGCAAGATGCTGGGTTTGACCAACAATCCCTCAGGTAATCTTCCCTCCATGGGTGCATCCAACATCAACTGATTCTTAACATCCGTTTTTAGTCGTGCTTCTCCATGCAGGACACATTGGGCATTCGAGGCAAGTATCACGGGCCAGATCCTTTTCCACACCACCCCACTGGGCCTTCAGGTTCCTCTGGACTACTCTTTTCTGAGTGGCCCTTGCCTTTTGATTCACAGCAGGTATGCTCAAAGCTCGCCCGGTCTGGAATGCTCGTTTCTCTAAGCACAATTGGGCCAATCGTCCGAACATATGCGCATTCGTCCCAATCAACAAAGGCACCCCATCATACAGTCCAGTGGGTGGGCAAACTAAAACTAGGGTTTCCACCTGCTCATCCACTCCATCCACAGTTGCAGAGAAAGATAACCAGACTCGGATGTATCCCAAATACGGAGAGGCCTTGTCGCCAACCCCACACATGTAGACCAGTCAGAGGTTGCAGGGAACCTCAGGTAAGTGTGCCTGGTACCAGTCCTGAAACATGATGGTTACCTGAGAGCCACTGTCTAATACAGCTCGAGTGGAAATTCCATTTACTCGCACCGGGTCTCCATGGACGGCCCGATCACATCAGACCAGTTGGGGGCAGTAATATTGATAGCGGCTGGGCATGGGCCTGAGTCACAAAACCTTTCTTGGGGCCCGAGACTGGGCCTGGTGATGTTGGGTGATCAGTCTGGTGTTGACTTTCCTTAAATTCTCCAGCCTCTGGCACTTGGGTTGGAAATGCCCATCTTCTCCACAATGATAACAGAACTTGGGGTCCCGGGGTCACTATTTTTTGGGGGCTCTGAGAGGGTGAGAGGGCTTTCTTTGGCCGGGGTTCAGGTTTCTGCATGACTCAGGGGCCCGGGCCTGACAGGGTACATAGTAGACTGCTTCAAGTCCCTCACCAGTTCTCGTAATTCCTGACCTCGGCCCTTAATTCACTCTCTACGTGGGTGTCGGAGGAAACAACTCGCATTCCCACAGTACCTGGAAACTCCGGGGTCCCTGGACCCTCGGAAAGGCAAATCTCCTCAGAGTGCTAGACTCCGGAGTCCACTAGGGTTTACCACCCCACAGGGTTCCCACCCTCTTCATCAGTCTCCACCTCCCTAATTTCCTCATTAATTGACAATATTCAGGCGGGTGGCCAGCCGGTCATGTAACTTAAGTTTCAGCAGTATTACACTAGAAAATCTGCAGATTTTAAAACATGTTCTAACCGAACCTGATTCAGGGCTGCAGCAGTGATTCCCCTTTCTATAAGCCTTCTGCAAGGCCCGCTCCACTCTAGTAACAAAAGCGGACAGTTTCTCATTTCTCCACTGTAGCAGACCTAAATTTCCATAATAAGTCATCACCAGTCTCTGTACTCCGAAACCCTTCTAAAGCAGAGAGATACTCTGCAGTGGTGGCTTCGGACTGGTAGCCCGGAAGAATCTAATGGCTTCTAGAGCAGGACCCCAAGCTCTCCATCAGCCTCTTCCTTTTCTCCCCTCAGAGCATTGCCATTCCTGAACTAAAGGGTGGCATAGTCCATCAAGCCTCCAGGTCATCCTCTCCTGGAGGCACTGGCACTCATACGAGAAGAGTTTTAACTTGAGGTAAGAATCGAGCTGTATGGGTGGGACCACTAGGGCAGGAAGCCAGCACAGAGCTCTTGGGTGGACAAGGGGTGCCAGGGTAGCCCTGAGGGGTAGCATCACTGGATAAATCTAAAGCTTGTAGCAGCTCCTGGGTAGTTCTCCTCCACGGCCAACAATTTAAGCAGTTTGTCTTTAAAACTGTTTGTTTTAGGAGACCCCCAGGAGTGACTGACCCACTTTGAATATGAATTAATCTCCATCCTGTGCAGCACCCTCTGGATAAATCCAGGAGGTACCTTCTCGGGTCAATGGCCACACTGCATAGGAGTAACACCTGCAACGTCTGGTCAAGCAAATCGGCATGCCCTTTTACCTCCACTTTGCCCAAACATTTTACTCACGGCTGTAGAAATGATGTCAGCAGATGGGGTTCCCAAAGGCACATCTAGCAGTAACACAATTTTCTGGGAATCTAGCTCTTGGTTTCACCCCACCCCATTAGTCTTTGTACCATGGTCTTAATAGGTCCCAACTAATTTTTCTCAACACATCCCCTTCCTCTTTCTGCAATTCTTAGGTGCTTCCCCACTTGGCCACTAGGGGACGCTAATCCCAACAGTGCCTCAATTTGTAACCTCAGGGGTTATCAACAAGGCTACTACCCCTGCCTGCCTCCACGAGACAGGGTAAGGGCCCAGGTCCGTTGATGGGTGCCTCCCTCCCAGAGGTCGGGGTCAATATTGTCGAGATTGCCTCGGTCACAGCCCTCTGGGTTACTGCACCCCGTTCATCCCACTAGTGGCTCACACTGGGTACAAATAACACTTTTCACCAATACACTCACCCCCGGCTAATATCTTCCTCTCCTCCGAGACCCCTGTAAAATAAGGCACAGTTATATTGCAGTCACCAGGCAGCAGTTCACCAGTAATGTACACAATAGCCAGGGTGTAGTTGCACAAAGAACAATCTGATTTATTCAGGGAGAAATAACAAGGACAGGGAAACAAGTTGATTAGCTTATCACTATACTTATCTACCTAGGACTCTGTGCACAGGCCTGAACCTAGTCTTTACCGTCCCTGGGTACCCAAGCCCTAGGCGCTAGTTCACAGTGGCAGCTGGTTGGTGCCCTTAACACAGATAACTGTTGCGATCCTGAGAAATCAGAATAAGCAGAAAGTTTGATTAGGCAGTCAGAGGTATGATCATGCAACTGGGAACCACTGTTTGCAACATTTGCAGGAGCTACCCTGATTCAGTACTCACAACTCCAGCACATAACGATTCATTCAACTCTGGCAGGGCTACACCTGAATTTTCACCAGCCTCCTTTCACATTTATATGGCAAACAACAGAGGGTACCATACCATGCAGCTGCTTTCAGGCTTTTACAGAACTTGTAGAAAAACTCAGACAGCAAGCGGCAGCCTCAACATCACGGATGGACCGGGCGTGATTCAGCAATCTCTCCAGTCCTCTCAGGTTGAGCCTGGTAGGTAGCTGGGGCTGGCACCAGCCTCCTCTGACCGCAGCCGTGGATTTAATCCGAATTCTCCCAAGGCAAGAAGCAGCCACCAAGGCCTTCACGCGCTTCCGCATGAACACTACGCCAGCGCAGAAGCACAGAGCCCTCTCCTCTCCTAAGCCACAACGCATCTGACCCCCAACAGTCAGTGGCTCTTCCTTTAGTCCGGCACCTCCCACTCCTATTGGCTGGCTGAACATGCCAGTCACTTCCTCTGGCTCTCAGTGGTGCGAAAAAGTGCCATAGCCCATAATACCTCTCTCGCAAGGGCAAGCAGTTTCCCATTGATCAGCCGACTCTGTAGGGTCCCGAGGTACTGATTGGTCCAATTCAACAGTTCTGGACCAAAATGGCGGAGACAACCGAACAGTCCTCACTGCAAAGAAGGCAGGTTAGAACAACCACATTATCATCATTATTTTACATCATTTCCACCAAACAATCGCATCCTCCAACAGTACTCCTCTGCACCACTAGTGATGGCAGAAGGAGTCATTTTCAGTGTCCCGCCGGGATTGGGCATACGACCACACAGCCCTCCACTTCAGTTACTACGGCTGCAACAGGCAGCCCTTAAAGACAGCTTGCAGAGGCCCACAAGAGCACTTGATTTCTACCCATTTAAATGGCGCTTATGCTGATCACCAACCAGGCGTGGAGCATAAACAAGCTCCAGAAAAGCATTCAGAAACCCCATTTACAAGGGTTACAGTCTGTTATCAGTACCCCTACCAATACACCGCAGCATCCTATTTGCCGTACTATAGGTTTGTTGCACTTGCTCTGTTGAGACTGTGACTGGTGATAACTCCTGGGTCCCATTCCTCAGCTGTTGTGCTAAGTCTCACTCCACTCATCCAGTACTCTGTCCTGAGGCTGGGGTTCTTGTTCCCTAGGTACATTATGTTGCACTTTTCGACGTTGAATATCAACTGCCAAACCTCAGACCTCCCTTTTTCCTTTGTAAGTCACTCTGCATTTTCCTGATTCCATTGTCACTATCCACTCTCCCACAGAGTTTAGTGCAAATCAGTGGTGTGGCTCCTATCCAATTCCCTCATCACCCAGTCAAAGAAACTATTAGGCTCATCTGACAAGACCTCTCTGCCATGAATCTGTGCTGTTTTACTATCCTGGAGATCGTTGCTCTCCACAAGGTCTCTGACTTCTGACTCCATCAGCTTCCCTATGACAGGCGTAAGACTGATAAGTCTGCAGTTCACCACTTGTTCCTTGTCTCCCCCCAACACAAACCTCATTGAGCAAAATTATATCACTACCCTTCAGTCCTTGAACTACTCCTAGCCATAATGAGCTGTTGAATAGTCCTACCAAGGGTTTAGCCAGTTTCACTGTCAGTTCCTGAGTACTCTTGGATGCAACCCATCTGGTCCCAGGGCTTCTTCTAGCCCTTCCTGGACTCTTTAGCTTGTAAATATTGGCTGCCTCATCTCTGTGACCCACTTAATGGCCACTTTGATGCCACTCACTGACAAGAGCCCACCGTCCTCCTAGTGAAAACCGAGCAAAGTAATCATTAAGGATGGTAGCCTGCTGCCCATCCTCCTCTATCAATCTATCCACCTCAGATAGCCTAACTATTCCTACTCCTTTATTTCTTTTTCCCTAATATAGCAGAAGAACTGTTTTTCACCACCCTTAAAGGAAAACTAAACAGGCTAAAGAGAAAAAACGAAGAAAGCAAAATCTGAAAATGTAGGGCTGTAGATAAGCCCTTACCTGTGATATGCTGTACTTCATTTTCTCCATAAAATCATCTTAGAAGCATTTTTCAGGTCTGAAAATGTAAACAAAGCATTGACTCTTTCAAGGTGCATCATCCGGTAGCAGCTAAAATGGCCAGCACGGAGTGATCATAGGATCTGTATAGAGACCTGATAAATATATTATTTTTAACTCCCTTGGACAGCATATATGGGTAAAATCCTTTACTGTGCATCTGTGACAATGTATCACATATACCCCCTACCAATGGGGGTTCCTAAAAGCTTTCCTGGAGCTTGTTTAAATGCTCCATGCCTGGCTGGTGTTCGCGTAAAGCACGTAAATGTGTAGAGTGGCGCTTTTAAAGCCTCTGTAATCTGTCTCTTTAAAGGCTGCCTGTTCGCAGTCATATTTAGTTGAAATGGGGGACTGTGTGGTTTTATGACCAGTCCCACCCAGACTGCTGAGTAAGCGCTCCATTCTGCCATTGCTAGTTGTGCAGAGGGAGTTCTCTGAAAAGATGTAATTGTTTACTGATAATTGCTTGGAGTGAGAAAGATATTGTTGTTTGCTCTAACCTGTTTTCTTGCAGCCTTGGACTGTTTTGACTGTGTCCCACCATGTTGGTCCCGAACTGTTGAAGTGGACCAATCGGATCGTGAGGATGCTCTATGGAGCCAGAGGACCAATAGAGAAACTGCTTGTAGTTTTGGGAAAGGCATTATGGGCTATGGCGCTTTTTCGCACCACTGAGGGCCAGAGCAATTGGCTGGCATGTGACACCAGCCAATGGAATCGGGTAGCCCAGACTGTAAGAGTACCCCATGCTGTTAGGGGCAGATTCTGTGGCTGTGAAGGAGAGGGGCTCTGAGCTTCTGTGCCATTGAGTGTTCAGGCTGGAAGCGCGGGAAAGGCCTGAGGCGGCTGTTTATGTTGTCAGTGCTTTTGCTCTGATTAACCAAGGCAGCAGTCAGGAGGTTGTGTTTAAACACAGCTACTCACCAGACTTCACCTGAAGAGGACTGGAGAATCTGCTGAATCACGCCGGTCCATTCAGGACGTTTGGAGTTGCTGCTAACACCGCAATTGCTGTGAGTTCGTTGGTCCTGGAAATAGCTGCCTGGTATGGTACCCTCTGTTGCTTTCCATATAAATGTGTGAGGAGGCTTTTGAAGCTCAGGCTCAGCCCTGCAAGTGGTGAAGGAAGGGTATCTGCTGGAGTCATGAGTACTGGATCAAGGTAGCTCCTGTTAACCTTACAAACAAGTGGCAGAGAAAACACAAATCGGTTTTGTTGTACTGCTGACTGCACTGGTTGATCTTTATGTTCATTTTGATCTGCTCAAGAAAGTAAATGCTCATTTGTGTCAGGGCCCCAACCAGCTGCCACGAGGGACTAGCCATTAGGGCTTGGGTACCCATGGACAATAACTGATAGGTGCAGGCCTGTGCACAGAGCCATAGGTAATTAAATATAGGTAATAGTGATAAGCTAATCACCCTGATTTCTACTGGTCCTTGTTATCCCCTTCAAATAAATCAGATTGTTTGTCTTGCAACTGTACCCAGGTTGGTTTGTGCCTTACTGAGTACTTATTGCACAGTGAATGTTTGATAACTGTACCTTACTTTACAGGGGGTCCCTGGAGTGAGCTGAGTGTTTGAGCCGGGAGGTAAGTGTTCAGGGGAAAACATTGTAATTACTCCGGTTGAGCCACTAGTGGGAAGAAGGGGTTGCAGCGACCCAGAGGCTGTGACTGAGTCAACCTAGACTGTCTAACCCGACCTCTGGGTGGAGGCACCCGTCAGCGGATCTGGGCCCCTTACCCTGTCACGACTGAGACAGGCAGGGGTGGTAGCCCGTGGGATAACGCCCCTGGGGGTTGCAAATTGGAGGCACCGCTGGGATTAGCGTCCCTAGTGGCCAAGTGAGTGAAGTGCATAAGAAATGGAAAACTGGAAGGGGATATGTTGGAAAAATAAGTTGGGTCCTATTAAGACAATGATACACAAACTGATGGGGTGGGGTGAAGCCGAAGAGCTGGACTCCCAGAAAATTGTGTTACTGTTAGATGTGCCCTGGGAACCCCAACAGCTGACATTGTTTCCACAGCAGAGCGTGTTAAATGTTTGGGCAAAGTGGAGGTAAAGGGCATATGGCTGACCTGCTTGACCAGACGCTGCAGGTGCTACTTTTGTGCAGTGTGGCCATCGAACCCGAGAGGGTACCTCCAGTGATTTACCTGGAGGGTGCCTCACAGGGATGGAGGCTAGTTCATATCGGAGTGGGTCAGTCACTCCTGGGGGTCCCCAGACTAATAGTTTTAAAGATAAACTGCTTAAATTGCTGGCTGTGGAGGGAGGACTACCCAGGAATTGCTGCAAGCATTGGATTTGTCTAGTGATGCTACCCCAGGTATCCCCAGGTACCGCCCCTGTCCCCCAAGAGTTTTATTTTGGCTCCACTGCTCTTAGTGGTCCCTCCTATACAGCTCGATTCCTACTGTAAGCTGAAACTTTTTCTGGCACAGTGCCAGTGCCTACAGGGAGGATGACCTGGAAGCCTGGATGGATTATGCCACCCCTTAGTTCAGGAGTGGCAGCGCTCTGAGGGAGAAAGGAAGAGATTGATGGAGAGCCCTCGGGGCCCCACTTTAAAGCCATTAGGTTTTTGGACACCAACCCAGAAGCCACCGCCCAGAGTACCTTTCTGCTTTAGAGGGGGTTTGGGAGTACAGAGACTGGGGAAGATTTATTATGGAAATTCAGGTTTGCCAAGCAGTGGAAAATGAGAAGCTATCTTGCGTCACTAGGGTGGAGCGGGCTTTGCAGAAGGCCTAGAGAAGGGGAATCACAGCCACGGCCCTGAATCAGGTCAGGTTGGAACATGTTTTAAAGTCTGCTATATTCTCTAGTGTAATACTGTTAAAATTTAATTTACATGATCAATGGGCTACCCGCCTGAATATTGTCAATTGATGAGGGAAATTAGAGAGGTGGAGACCGATGAAGAGGGTGGGAACCCTATGTGGGGGCGGTGAACCCTAGTGGGACCCCTGAGCCTAGCACCCCGAAGAGACCCGCCTGTCAGGAAGTCCTGATGGATCCCCAGATTTTCCAGGTGATGTGGGAATGCAAGCTATTTCCTCCGACCCCCATGTAGAGAGCGAGTTGAGGGCTGAGGTCAGAAATTTATGGGAACTGGTGAGGGACTTGAAGCAATCTACCATGTACCCTGTTAGGTCTGGGGAGCCTGAGTTATCCAGAAACCAAAGCTCTGCCCAGGGAACCCTCTCATCCCCTGGGGTCCCAACAGACAGGATGCCCACCACCCACTAGAGACCCCTGGGATCCCAAGTTCTGTTACCATTGTGGGAGGATGGACATTTTCAGCCTGAGTGCAAGATGCGGAGAATTTAAGGAAAGTCAACAGCAGGCTGATCATTTGGCATCGTGAGGCACACTTCCGACCCCTCAGGAAAGCTTTGTGACCCGGCCAATGCCCAAGCAACTGTCAATGCTGTGCCCCGAATGGTCTGATGTGGTCGGGCCCTTGATGGAGGCCCCAGTGTGAGTTAATGGGATTCCCACCTGAGCTGTATTAGACAGTGGCTCTCAGGTAACCATCATGTTTCAGGACTGGTATCAGACACACCTACCTGGGGTGCCCCTACAACCCCTGGATGGTCTACATGTGTGGGGATTGAGTGACAAGGCTTATCTGTATTTGGGGTATATCCGGATCTGGTTGTTATTCTCTACTTCTGTGGCTGGAGTGGATGAACAGGTGGAAACCTTAGCTTTAGTTTGCCCACCCACTGGACTGTATGATGGAGTACCCTGTTGATTGGGACGAAATGCTCATATGTTTGGACGATTAGCCCAGTTGTGTTCAGAAAAACAAGCATTCAGGACTGGGTGAGCCCTAAGCATACCCGCTGTGATCCAAAAGGCCGTTGAAACTCATAAGAAGGTTAGCCAGGAGGAACCTGAAGGCCGGTGGGTGTAGTGTGGAGAAAGGATCTGGCACCAGTGATACTTGCCCCAATGCTCAATGTGTCCTGCATGGAGAAATGCGACTAAAACAGATGTTAAAAATAAGTTGTTGATGTTGGATGTGCCTGGGAAGGAAGACTACCTGAGGGACTGTTGGTCAGACCCAGTATCTTGCCAGCAAGAGCTCATGCTTACATTAAGAGGGTGATGGTTCAAGTGCATAATGTGTCCGACAAAGAGATTCGAATAAGAAGAGGTGCACCCTAGCAAGTGTACATTGTGCAGATACTGCAGTGCTGCCAAATAACAATGGTTCCAGGAAAGATGACAGAGTTACTCCTGACTTGTTTGATTTGGTGACTCCCGTTGCCGCTGAATGGCAACTGAGGATCAGTGAGAAGCTTGCAAAAGGGACCAGGTTTCTCCCTGAAAGAATGGGATATGGGATGTGTGCAAGGGGCTGAGCATCACATTCGGCTGCATAATGAAAGGCCTTCCTGAGAGATCCTGGCACCTGGCCCGGCTGACATAGACAATGTGGGTGGCATCTGCAGAGATGTTGGCTGCTGGTGTGATACAAGAGTCCAGGAGCCCCTATGGCTCCCCATTGTAGTAGTGAGAAAAAGAATGGGCGGTTCAGATGTGTGTAGACTACATCACATCCTGAATCGGCGGACCATCCCAGACCAGTATACCACATGCAGCATATACAGGACACCTTGGATTGTTTAAATGGCAGTAAGTGGTTCTCTGTGTTGGACCTCCTCAGCGGGTACTACCAGATCCCGATGGCCCCAGAGGACGAGAAAAGACTGCATTTATCTGTCCCTTAGGTTTCTATGAGTTTATTCGGATGCCTCAAGGATTTCAGGTGCCCCAGCCACCTTTCAGCGCCTGATGGAACGTGCCGTGAGGGACATGAATTTGCTCGAGTGCTTGGTCTACTTAGATGATATCATAGTGTTTGGCCGCTTGTTGGAAGAACATGAGCAACGATTATTCAAGGTCTTGGATTGGTTGGAGGATTTCAGCCTCAAGCTGTCTATAGACAAGTGTCAATTCTTCCAAACTTCTGTGAAATATGTGGGCCACATAGTATCCACTGAGGGCATAGAGACTGACCCTAGCAAAGTGGGCTTTGACCACTTGGCCTCAGCCTAGGAATTTGAAAGAGCTGCAATGGTTCCTGGGGTTTTGTGGAAATTATAGGCAGTTTGTCAAGATTATTCTCAGTGATTTGCCCCTCCTCAGCCTCACTCAGGGTACCCTCCCTCGCACAAAAAGTATAAGAAGGTTTGCGCTCTGAGATGGAGAAGGAAGTATTTCAGCTGAATGATGTGTTTGGGATTGCTGGACTGCTGAGTGTGAGAAAGCTTTCTATGACATCATATATCAACTTACCTATGCCCCAGTGTTGGCCTATGCTGACCCACCAAGCCATACATTCTCCATACTGATGCTAGTCTACAAGGATTGGGGCTGTGTTGTATCAGGAGCACTCGAATGGTCTGAGACCTGTAGCTTTTGCCAGCAGAAGTCTGACTCCTTCAGAGAAAAATTATCCAGTGCACAAACTAGAGTTCCTGGCTCTGAAGTGGGCCATTGTTGATCAATTTCATGACTATTTGTATGGTGCCAAGATATTGATAAAGACTGATAACCATCCTCTGACCTATGTACAGACCTCAGCAAGTTGGATGCCACTGGCCATAGGTGGCTCTCTGCCTTGGCCACCTACGACTATGCTGTTGAGTAAAGAGCCGGCTAAACCATATAGATGTGGATGCCCTCTTGGAGACCTACACCACAAACTGACTGGGTCAGGTTGTCAGAGCCTGACATAAGAGCCCTTTGTCAGAAATTTGACAAGGAAGAACAGGTGTCACCTGATGCTGTGGACTGTATGGTGGATTGCTTGGGGCCCTCCAAAACTGCGTACTCCGCTGCTTACTGTCATTTTCTGCATTGGACACTAGTTCACTGCCCTAGTTTAACAATGCTAGTCTTCAATGGGCTCAATCCCAAGACCCTATGATAAAACGGCTGTGGAAGCTTTGCAGGCCAGGAGGGATGTGTCCAGTTGCGTTCCACTGACCTGAGAACTGCCTTGTTATACAAAGAAGGGCCCAAATTAAAGCTGATTAACCAACTTCTATACAGAGAGACTGTGGATAAGGAGGGCTGGGTAGACAAACAACAGCTGGTGCTGCCTCAGCTTTTAGAGAACTGGTCCTGAGGTCCTTGCATAACCACTTGGGGCATCTTGGCATAGACCGAACTTTCGATCTGGTATGGACCCAATTTTACTGGCCAAAAATTAGTACGGATGTAGAGCATTATGTCAAGACCTGTAGCCGCTGTTTGCAAAGAAAAGCCCTACCCTAGAGAGCTGCCCCCATGGTCAATATTACCACTAGTGCCCCTATGGAACTGGTCTGCATTGATTTCTTGAATCTAGAACCAGATCTGAAAATATCAGTAACATATTGGTAGTCACTGATCATTTTACCCGGTATGCACAGGCCTTCCCTACTAAAGATCAGAAAGCAACCACGGTGGCTAAAATACTTGTTGAAAACTTTTGTCCATTATGGGGCCCCAGCGGATCCAATCCGACCAGGGAGGGACTTTGAGAGCCGCCTGATTAAAGAAATGCTATCTTTGTGGGGGTGCGAAAGTCAAGAACCACCCCATACCATCCTCAGGGAGATCCCCAGCCTGAAAGGTTTAACCACACATTGCTTGATATGTTGGGCACAATGCAACCCAAAGACAAGCCTTGATGGAGCCAGCAGATTAGCACCCTGGTTCATGCTTATAACTGCACCAAAAGTGATGCCACTGGATTCTCCCGTACAGACCGATGTTTGGGAGAGAAGCTAGACTGCCCGTGGATGTGTGTTTTGAGTTTCCCTGATGGGGTGCAAGCAGAAAATCATCTACAATATGTACAGAAGCTGAAGGCCCAATTGAACCATGCCTATCAGCTGGCCCAGACCATGGCTGCTAAGCAAAACCTGGCCAACAAGGAGAGGTATGATAAGAAAGTGAAAACAATGGAACTGAGAGAAGGGATAGAGTGTTACTGAGAAATCTGGGACTGCATGGCAAACATAAAATTGCTGACAGATGGCATCACCTCCCTCACATTGTTGTGGGAAAACTGGCAGATTTGCCTGTATATAAAGTGTGGCCGGAAAACAATTCCAAAGATGTGAAAACTATACATAGAAATCATCTGCTGCCAATCGGCAAATCCTGATTGAAGCTGAACCTCCAAATGCCCCCCCAGGCCTATGACTAGGTCTGCTGCCAGGAAAGAGTCACACCAATTGATTCTTCAGTGAGCAAACTAAGAGGGCCTTGCCCAATCCCTCTGATGAAGATGAACGCCAATCTGTGTCTGAAGACAATGAAAATGATATTGAATACTACCCTTGCGAACTGAGCCAGCTGTTTCGGGGCAATCCCTTGTTAACCCTGGAGATGAGGTTGGGACTTCTGGACTGTTTGAGCCCCCTACTTTGTCTCCGGAACCAATGCTTCCAGAGGATAGGCTGGTAGCAGTAAAGCCCAAGGGTGGGGTCCTTGAGCCTGGTTGAACTGTCTGGCCTGGCTGAACTATCTGACTTTTCAGAAGAAGAAAGTGATGTGGGGAACCAGCCAGTGATATGCTGGAACCTGAAGAATATTTTGAATGCCCTGATGGTTCCTTACTAGTGCCCGAACAATCCTCAGCTGAGCCAAGTAGTATGGGTCCTGATACAGGGCCATGTCCCTGAAAGTACTATGAGCACTGGGTCCCTTTCCTGTGGAGGTTTCCCTACTAATCTCAATGAGGCTGAAATGGAGTCTGGGCTGTAGCAGGGTCTCCTGAGACCCTAGATGCTCCAGCCGAGAAGTACGGCCGTGGTAAAGTTGAGCTATGAGTCTCTGGGTCAGCCTGTGGACTTGCCTCTAAATGTGGTCCATAAGGGGTGTATGTGTCCCCAGCTCCTTGCCTAAGCTAGTCTTGGGGATAACTCTAGTCTGCTAGTATTGCCCTTTGAGTGTGGTGCCCTGCTTTAGGTAACCCACAAGTAGCTGGAAGGAAGTGTCCCCTCGCCCAGGTGTCATGGATGGGAACTAATGACCTGATTTAACAAAGGAACAAGAGTTTGTGTGTATAATGTTGCATAAACCGTAGTAAACTGTGAATACAGTATTCATGTATGTAATGCAAAGTGTGATATAATGTTAATTAAACTGTTTGCCCAAAGTAATTTATGGGTAACTACTTGACGCTGACGCCAAGTTCTTTCCAGGCCAGGAAGGTGTAACCCCCTACCAATTGGGGTTCCTAAAAGCTTTCCTAGAGCTTGTTTAAATGCTCCATGCCTGGCTGGTGTTCTGCATAAAGCCGCTTAAATGTTGTAGCCAGTGAGTGCTTTTAAAGCCTCCATAATCTGTCTCTTTAAAGGCTGCCTGTTCGCAGTCATAATTAGTTGAAATGGGGGCTGTGTGGTTTTATGCCGAGTCCCACCCAGACTGCTGAGTAAGCGCTCCATTCTGCCATCGCTAGTTATGCAGAGGAGTTCTGAAAAGATGTAATTGTTTACTGATAATTGCTTGGAGTGAGAAAGATATTGTTGTTTGCTCTAACCTGTTTTCTTGCAGCCTTGGACTGTTTCGGCTGTGTCTCACCATGTTGGTCCCGAACTGTTGAAGTGGACCAATCGGATTGTGAGGACGCTGTATGGAGCCAGAGGACCAATAGAGAAACTGCTTGTAGTTTTGGGAAAGGCATTATGGGCTATGGCGCTTTTTCACCACTGAGGGCCAGAGCAATTGACTGGCATGTGACGCCAGCCAATGGAATCGGGTAGCGTCTGGATCGTAAGGAGGCCCATGTTGTTAGGGGCAGATTTGTTGTGGCTGTGAAGGAGAGGGAGCTCTGAGCTTCTGTGCCGTTGAGTGTTCGCGGGAAGTGCGTGAATAGCCTGAGGCGTGTCAGTTTGCTGTCAGTGCTTGTCGGATTAAATCCACCTGCGTAGCGGTCAGAGGAGGCTGTGTTTAAACACAGCTACCTACCAGGCTTCACCTGAAGAGGACTGGAGAATCTGCTGAATCGCTTTGGACCGTTCAGGACATTTGGAGTTGCTGCTAACACCCGCAATGCTGTGAGTTCTGCTCGGGTCCTGGAAGTAGCTGCCTGGTATGGTACCCTCTGTTGCTTTCCATACAAATGTGTGAGGAGGCTTTTGAAGCTCAGGCTCAGCCCTGCAAGTGGTGAAGGAAGGTATCTGCTGGAGTCATGAGTACTGGATCAGGGTAGCTCCCTGTTAACCTTACAAACAAGTGGCAGAGAAAACACAAATCGGTTTTGTTGTACTGTTGACTGCACTGGTTGATCTTTATGTTCATTTTGATCTGCTCAGGAAAGTAAATGCTCATTTGTGTCAGGGCCCCAAACCAGCTGCCACGAGGGACTAGCCATTAGGGCTTGGGTACCCATGGACAATAACTGATAGGTGCAGGCCCATGCACAGAGCCATAGGTAGTTAAATATAGGTAATAGTGATAAGCTAATCACCCTGATTTCTCCTGATCCTTGTCATCCCCTTCAAATAAATCAGATTGTTTGTCTTGCAACTGTACCCAGGCTGGTTTGTGTCTTACTGAGGACAAACTGCACAGTGAATGTTTGATAACTGTACCTTACTTTACAGGGGGTCCCCAGAGTGAGCTGAGTGTTTGAGCCGGGGGTAAGTGTTCAGGGGAAAGCATTGTAAATACTCCGTTGAGCCATTAGTGGGAAGAAGGGGTTGCAGTGACCCAGAGGGCTGTGACCGAGTCAACCTAGACTGTCCTAAGCCCGACCTCTGGGTGGAGACACCTGTCAATGGATCTGGGCCTACTCCTGTCACGGCTGAGACAGGCAGGGGTGGTAGCTCATGGGATAGTACCCTGGGGTTACACACATGCACTGTAAAGTATTGTACCCATATATGCAGTCTGAGGGAGTTAAAAGTAATATATTTAATAGGTCCCTATACAGAGCCTATGATCGCTCGAGCACCGTGGCTCTGATGACATCATCACACAGATCATGTTGTGGCCATCTTAGTCTGCTACTGGGAGTGGGCACTTTGAAAGAGAAGGCGCTCTTTACATTTTAAAACATGACGAAATGTTTCTAAAATGATTTTATGCATAAAATAAAGAACAGTATATCACAGTTAAGGGTTTAGTCTACAGCCCTACATTTTGGATTTTGCTTTCTTAATTTCTTCTCTTTAGCCTGTTTAGTTGTCGTTATCTCCCTCTGCAATATGCAGTTCTGTATCTGCTTTTGCCTCTTTGCCTCTACATGTCTCATTAAGTATTCTCCCCGTCAGATTCCCCTGCTTTCCTTTGTACCAGTAGATGGCCTTTTCTTGGCCCCCACCACTTCTCTGATTGTTGCTAAAACAACAAGCATTTATCAATGCCAAATGTTTGCTTGCTGGTATTGGCATTGGTACTAACGGGAGTTAGAGAGGTGCATAATAGGAATGGCAGTAGTATTGAACTGACGATACTCCACCCCACCCCCACCCTGCAGAGACTGATAGGCGTTGGGGGTGCCTTTAGGTTATCAGCCATAACACTCATGCCATTCCACCTCACCCCACCCTGCAGACACTGACAGGTGTCATGGTGTGCCTTGGGGTCTTGGTCCTTACGCTCACCCCATTCCATAAGAAAATAAGCTGAGATGGATGCAGTATAGGAGAATGGGGTGAGCGTTAGAGCCAAGACCCCAAGGCACACCTCAATTCCAGTCAGTGGCTGCAGGGTGAGTGTTAATAATGGCATAAGCATTACGTCCGATGTTCTTTAAGCCACACCTGGCGCCTGTCAGTCTGTACGGGGGGCATTATGGTTGGAAACTGTAACGCCTGATGCTTGTTCATATTGTACTCCAAATTTTAAACATGGGCTTTTTGGGACCCCACCTCATGAGAAGTGGCACTATCATTTTGTTATTAAATCCTGAAAGGTGATTTCGCTAGCTTAATGTGCCATTTTGCGAACAGGTGTGAAAAGATATTTTGGGCAGGATTAAAAAATTACATCTGTACTGTTTATGAGGAGGTGGAAAATGCCAATGTTGAAAATCTGAGAGAAAATATGAAAAATTGGTGAAGTTATGAGCATGTGTAAAATTCGTAATACACGCTTGTAAGACAGTCATTTTTGGAATTTGTTCACCAAATTTTCAACATGGCCTTTTGGGACCTCCCTCATGGACAGTGGCACTGTGATTTAATTAATCTGTCCCAAAGTTGATTTTGCACTGTGACTGAGCCTTTCTGCGCCACAGGTGCGGAAACACGCTTTGGGCTGGATGCAAAAATGACAGCTATATTGTTCTATAGGAGGTGAAAAATGGCAATGGAAAATTTGGAGGAAAATATTAAAAATTGGCAAAGTTATGAGCGCAACACCACAAGGAAATTGTTATACTTGGAGACTCCATTACTAATATATAGACCGGACTGTTTGTAATCCTGACAAGGAACATCGTACTCAGTCTAAGTTACCGGGAGTAAGAATCTCTGATATTACTTCAATGCTTAAACCTATTCTTAAAATAGCTGGAGAAAACCCTTGGTCGCTGTCCATGTAGGAACAAACGACATCACCAAGCAATCTTTGCAAGACATAAAACAGGACTTTGTTTCCTATGTAACCTATTGGTTGATAGGGTTGTGACATTTGTCTTTCCGAAATATTACCCATTCCAGGAGCAAGTGAATTTGTTAACTCTAAAATCAAAGCCATAAATGAATGGCTGAGAAAGTGGTGTCTAAGACAGGGCATTTCGGTGTTTAACCCATTGGGAGGATTACCATTCCAACCCTTCCTCTTTTGTTGGGATGGTCTCCACCTCAGTAGAAGAGGTAGTATCATACTTGGAAAAAAATAGTTTCATTCATCAATTCTTATTTAAACTGTTAGGCAAGGGGAGTTTGGAACACTGTCTCCAACTCTTGACAAGGGTCAAAACATTAAAACCCACTTAAACATCTTACCCCTCAATGCGCGATCTTTGAACACAGCCCAAAAAGCTGAATTGGAACTTAAAGCCCATCTCCTGGACCTATCAATAATTGCAGTCACTGAAACCTGGGGTAATTCTTACAAAATTGGTCTGCTGAGATTCCAGGGTTTAAACTTTATTCCAAACATAGGCCAGACACCAAGTCAGGAGGTGGAGTAAGTCTCTATGTTAAGGACAATATTCCTTCATTTCAATCTCCTATTGAATGTAATACAGAGAGTGTATGGGTATACATTCAACCCATTGGTATCCCCAAATCCTGGTAGGTACTTGTTACCCCTCGATAATTTACAGAATACTAAACTACTAGAAGATATAACTCAGTTCACTAGTAAGGGTCAGTCCTCCTTTAGGAGACTTTAATCTCCCAAATATTAACTGGGATACATTAATGGGCTCCAACAATAATGAAAACAACTTCCTTACTACTATCATCGATTTGGGTTTGCTTCAACTTGTTAAAGAACCTACATGAGATAACATTTTAGATCTAGTTATAACTAGTCAAGATATTCCAGTAACTAATTTACATTTATTTGATCCCCTGGGCAATAGTGATCATAAATCAATATTCCTTTCCATAGCTGTTTCTAGTCGTATGGCACCCACCAAAAAACAATCAAACATTATGATAGGGCCGATTTTGTTAAAATAAATAATCACTTAAAAAATATTGACTGGGCAAACATCTTGTCACCCTCGATACTTTTGAGGCTTGGGAATTCTTAAAATCACAGATACTCATAGTTGAACAGATTTATGTCCCAAATAAATGTACTCACAATTACAAAGGAAAAATACCTCTGTGGTTCAACTCATCCATTAAAACTAATAGACGTAGCACATATTATTTGCACGCCTAAAAAATAGCAACTTACTCATCAGTAATAACAATGAGTTACTTTTACAGTGTAGAGAATCAGTAAGAGTACTCAAAAATCAATAGTAGCTGCAAAAAGAAATTTAGAATTCCATATAGCTCACACAAAAGACACGCACAAATCCTTATATGCCTACTTAAACAGTAAGAAAGGAAATAACAAAAACTGGCCTCTCACGCCGAAAATAAAATAATAAATCTGACTCTGCTATAGCCTCTACATTAAACAACTATTTTACTTCAGTATTTATTCAAGATCCCTTAAAATCTATAACAACCATCTCCTCCATATCTAGAAATGAGAAACTTGTCCGACCAAATGACATTTACAATTTATTACTAACTCTCAAGGAAACTACTAGTCCCGGACCGATGGTATACATCCAAAATTTCTTTTAGGTACTAAAGATATAATTATTCTCCTTTAACAATCATTTTCAACAAATCCTATATGTATCTGAAGTTCCTGCTGATTGGCAAACGGCAATAGTAACCCCTATTCACAAACAAGGTTCCTACTTTAGTCAATAACTATCGTCCCATTAGTTTAACCTCCATTCCCGTAAATTACTTGAAAGAATTATCAAATCATTATTGGACAAGGAAATAATATCCCTTAATCTCACAGATGTTACGCAACACGGATTCAAAACAGGTTTCTCATGTACCACTAATCTACTAACATTCTATAATCTTATCAGCCTTAATCTTGATTTAAATATTCCTTCTGACGTTATATTATTGGATTATAGCAAGGCTTTCAAAAGTGTCTACAATATACTTATTTCTAAACTCTTTAAATTAGGTTCTCAACATACATTGTGTTATGGATACAAAACTGGTTGACTAATAGATCTCAGAGGGTACGGGTAAATGGCTCCCTGTCAGACTTAGGCTGCATGACAAGCGGAGTGCCACAGGGCTCGGTCCTGGGCCCAACTCTGTTTAATATCTTTTTAGCGATATGAAAATCCAGTCTCCCAATCTTCTCATAAAATTTGCTGACAACACCAAACTTGGTGGTGCAGTCAATAATGCTGAAAACAGACAAACTTTACACAGAGATCTTTTAATAATTGAGCAATGGGCACTTATAAATAAAATGGAGTTTAACACATCCAAATGTGCTGTTTTGCACTTTGAAAAGGCAACCCCAACAAGAATATTCTTTGAATAATTCCATCATCAGAACCTCCTGTTTAGAAAAGACCTGGGATTTTAGTTAATAATAAGCTTACACAAGTCTCCACTGTAAAAAATTGCAAATCAAGCAAATTCACTCTTTCATAGAATTAATAATATCTTCGTTTCTAGAACTGAGCAGTGTATTATCCCACTTTATAGATCACACATTAGACCTTATATGGATTATGGTTCTCCGTTTTGGAGTCCATATCTTTGTGGTGATGTGGACAGGCTGGAGAAGATCCAAAGAAAAGTCACAAAATCTATCCCATACTTGGCTCTGGAAGATTATGATACCAGATTACAAAAATGGGTTTGCAGTCACTTAAATTAAGAAGAACACGGGAGACCTTCTTCAACTTTTCAAGATTATTCAAAACCCAATCCTAATGAAGCAATGTGGTATTTCCTTGCAAATAGGAAACTTGGACCCAGACTAAACAACAAACAGCTTAATATTGCCAAATGTAAAACTAATAGACAGAATTATTTTCAATAAGAACCCGAGACTTTGGAATACACTCCCCAGGACATTGTAGATTCTCCTCATTCTCAATTTTAAATTTAAATTAGACAGATGGTTGACCAGATAAGGTCATAAACAATGATCCACCTATGTGGAGGACAATATTTATATGCACTTGTCTTCTTTTGGTCCCATAAACCAAGTAACCAAGTAACACACACTAAAATACAATCATTATGTTTGCTTGCACATGTGCAAGAAACATAGTGCCATCATCGAGATTTTGGAGGTGTGTCACCCCTCTTCCAATTCAGTCAGTGTGTTGGCAGGCTTACCCTGTAAGCCAATGCATGCTGGAGCTGTCTATGACAAGATCCAAATGCAGTGGCATACAGTTGAAAGGGGAGCTACGTCAGTGAGCAGCATAAGATATCGCCTGCTCATGTGCAGCTCCCTGCACACACACACACACACACACACACACACACATATGCATGCATACTGAGTGCTGCCCCCACGCACATTATCTATAGCCGACGGGGTGCCCAATCCCCGCCGGCTGTGCTGCGCCCCAAAGCTTTCAAATGCCACGCTGGGTGCCCACCCCAGCATGGCAACTCCATAGTATAGCCAACGGGGTGCCCAATCCCCGTCGGCTTCACTGTCTTCTCCCCGAGTACTGGGTGCCACGCTGGAGCCCACCCCAAGCGTGGCAACTGACTATAGCCGGCAGTGCCCAATCCCCATTGGCTCCATGATCCCCCAGCCATCTCTGTGCCATGCTGGGAGCCCACCCCAGCATGGCAAACGTCCCCGCTGCCGCCTTTTTTTTTTACCTGCAAAATAAAACTGTCCCACGGCGCTTCTCCCAGCCTCCCCACAACCTGCACCCACCCACTGCGCACCCTGCCTCCCCACACCCTCCTCACCCCATACTTACCCAGAGCTCGGCGCGACGACTGTGGACCGGGAACACGCCTGCACTTTTCAAAGCCGACCGTGAACAGAGGAAATGCCGGTAAGCTGTATAATGGGCTAGATGGGGTTTTTCAACTTTGTTGCATATCTCAGCATTTTTTGAATTTTTGCACCAAATTTTCAACATGGGGTTTGGGACCCTTCCTCATGAATTCTTGCACTGTCATCTGGCGTTACTCGGGCGAAGGGTGATTTGCAGCCACTGCATGAAATCACCTTTCCGGAATGATTAACGAAATGACACTGCCAGTGTTCATAAGGTGGGCTCTCAAAGACTATTTTGAAAATTGGTGGAAAATTCTTATAATGACAGGTTTAGAGCGTGAGTTGCGCAGTTCCTATGCACGCCAGAAGTTTGCGAATTTTCAATATTTCACTCAGATTTTCAACATTGCCATTTTACCACACCTTCTTATGAACAGTATAGCTGTCATTTTTCACATCTCACCCAAAATGTGTTTCCGCCATGTAGCGCACAATGGTGCAATCGGTGTCTGAAATCAATGTACGGACACATTAAGAAAATCACAGTGACACCATTCATGAGCAGAGGTCTTAAAATGGCTATGTTGAAAATTTGGTGAAAAATTCAAAAAATGACTGTTTTACGTGCGTATGCTTACAGTTCCTACGCATGCTCGTAAGTTCGCAAATTTTCAATATTTTCATTCAGATGTTCAACATTGCCATTTTACTACACCTTCTTATGAGTAGTACAGCTGTCATTTTCATCTTGGCCAAAATGTTTCCATGTGTAGCGCTTTACAATGCGCGATCGATGAAATCAATGTATAGGACACATTGAGAAAATCACAGAGACACTGTTCATGAGCAGAGGTCTTAAAATGGCTATGTTGAAAATTTGGTGAAAAAATTCCTAAAATGACTGTTTTACTTAGCATGCTATGCAGTTCCTATGCATGCTTGTGAGTTTGATGAATTTAATATTTTCACTCCTGATTTTCAACATTGCCATTTTATTACACTTCCTTATGAACAGTACAGCTGCCATTTTTCATATGTCGCCCAAAATGTGTTTTCGCACGTGTAGCCACAATGGTGCTGTTGGTGTGAAAGCAATGTTTGGGATAGATTAAGAAAATCACAGTTACACTGTTCATGAGCAGAGGTCTTAAATGGCTATGTTGAAAATTTGGTGACAAAAGTCCATAAAATGACTGTGATATGAGTGAGTATTGCGCAGTTTCCATGCACCCTCGTAAGTTCATGACTTTGTAATATTTTCAGTCCAGATTTTCACCAGTGGCATTTTTCCACACTTCCTAGTGAACAGTACAGCTGTCATTTTTCAACATGGTCAAGTGTGTTTCACACTTTCAGCGCAGAGATGCGTGGTCGCTGTGGGAAATCATTGTTCGGGACAGATAAAGAAAATCACAGTGACACTGTTCATGATCGGAGGCACCAAAATGCCTGAGTTGACAATCTGCTGTAAAAAATCCCCAACCTAATTATATTACGGTTGTCGTTGTACAGATTCTATGTACGCCATCACTTCACCATTTTTTAAATATTTTTACTGCAGATTTGCAACATTGCCATTTTCACACCTCCCCATGAACAGTACAGCTGTCATTTTTTACATCCTGTTCGAATGTTTTGCACCTGTGGTGCTAAATGCCATAGTCGCTGTGCATAAGCAGTCGCTACAACAAACTGATATTCCCCTGTTCATGAGGTGGGGTCACAAAAACATGTTGAAAATTTGGAGTGAAAATACCAATGAATGCCTGAGGTATTAGGGTTTCCAACCATAATGCCCAACCCTGTAGAGAATGACAGGCATCAGGGTGTGACTTGGGATTCTTGCCTGTAATGCTTATACCATTGTACACCCTGCAGCCAGTGAGAGGCATCGAGGTATGCCTTGAACTCTTTATTTAAAGTTCACCCATTCTCCTATATCAGCACCCATCTCACCATATTTTCTAATGGAATGGGGTGCGCGCAAGAGCCAAAGACCCAAGGAACACCGTGACACTTGTCAGTGTCTGCAGGGTGGGTGTGTGAAATGGCATGGCCGCTATGCCTGACAACCCAAAGGCACACCTCAATGCCTGTCATTCTCTGCAGGGTGGTGGTGGGGTTGGCTTCAGTTCAATACTCACTGCCATTCCTATCACGCAGCTCTGAAACTTCTACACTACCACTGCCAATGCCAGCAAACAAAACATTCGGCATTGACAAATGCTTATTTTTTGGAGTTTTTCACCAAACTTGCAACATGGGCTTTTTGGACCCCATCTCATGAACAGTGGCACTGTCATTTCATTAATCTTTCCCAAAGATGGTTCCATGCAGCAACCGTAAATCACGCTTCAGGACTGAGAACTGAAATGACAGTGCCAGTGTTCATGAGTTGGTGGTCTCAAGAACACCATGTTAAAAGTGTGGACCAAAATTCCCAAAATGGGTGAGATATCAACTTAAGTTGAAACCCCCATTGATTGCCATTATAGGGCTTACCGTGATTTTCTTCAGTTTGGTCGGCTTTTGAAGAGTGCAGATTTGTTCCCAGTCCACAGAAGTTCACAGCACTGGACCTCCTGTATAGATGGGGGTGCGGGAGATGGGATTGCACAGAGGAGGGTCAGGATGGGGAGAGGCAGCGAGGCGATGGGGACCGTTTTCTTTTCTTTAGGTTTAAAAAAAAGACCTCGGGGACGGTTTCTTTTTACAGGTAAACAAGAACAGCAAAAGATGTTGGGATTGTTTTCTTTATTTACAGGTAAATATTTATTTTATAGGCACATGGGGTGGGCTCCGATGTGCCAAACTAATGTGTGTGTGTGGGAGGGGCACAAGCCAACTTGGGGATTGGGCACCTCAGTGTCAGCTAGAAAGAACGGGCTTAGGGAGAGGGCATCCAACACTGGAAGGGTGGCATCCCGGTATCGGAAAGATTTAAAATTATTACAGCACACTGGGGTGAGCTCCCAGTGTGCCAGATGCATTGGGAGGGTGGCATACATGATGCCAACAGGGGATTAAATCTTCGGCAATGAAAGATGGGGGCATCCCAGTGTTGGAAAGTAAAAAAACAAACATTTATCTGGGCACAATGGAGTGGGCTTCCAGTGTCCAACAACAGTGTGGGGTAGGGGGTATGCCGACATGGGGATTGGCCACCCCAATGTTGGCTTTGGGGACTGCATGATGGGTGGCAGGAGATGCCAATCTGCAAAGCCACAGTGCTGCTCATTTATTATGTTTAATTAACTTTATTTATTGATATGCTTCACCATGGAAAGGCACACTGAGCAAACGAATTGCTCAGAACTCCAGCCATGCGCAATACTGTGCACTGTAATGTGCATGGCTGGAGTCTTCTCCACTGCTGTGTGCCTGGTTGTGGGAGGAGGAGGGCAAGCTGCCACAGCAATTAGGGATGATGAAACTGTCCATGATTGGAGCGGCAGATTCTTTCAAGTCTGGCGCTCACTCTGAAACTGCCGCCATCGGCAGCTTCCTGTTGATTGCGGCCAAGGGACACGCTCTGAAAAGTGTTTGCTGGATAGTCCAAACACCGCTACACCTCTGCAATGCTCTACTAACCTCAATATGTTTTTTTGTGCACTGCACACACAAGCAAAGATAATAATTGTCTCTTAAACTTATTCCTTTTGGCTACTGTTTTGTGCATAACTTAGATGACTTGATAATGGCTCCATTTATTGCCCATCTCTCTTGGCGGGTTCAGATCACCCACTACCACTACTTTCCAATTTGCCACCACCCTTTCAAGTTCTTCCCAAGCTCTCTGTCCCTCTCTTCCTCTTTCCCTGGTGGTCTATAGATCACCCCAAGCATATTTTCTTGCCGAAGGCTGCCATGAGTTGCACGACAGTGACTCTGTCCCTCCGTATTACTCCTGAAGCACCATCTTCCACAGCCCTGACATCCCTGAAATAAAGGGCTACTCTCCCTCTACCTTATCCCTCCTGAACACAGGAACAGTTTATGGCAGTATACTGCAATGCACATACTATAGGGAGGTGGAACCAAAAGAAATAAATTGGAAATCAGATGAGTGCTTAAGCAAATACTTTTAGTAATACAGGTGTTAGAGCTTCCATAGTGTATCATAAATCTAATGTTCCTATTGATTCTGTTATGTTTAAAGTTAAATTGTTTAATGTATTTCTCTTCCTGAGGGTCAGGGGGCTGGTTGGGAATAATGCTGTCCTAACAGTGTGCTGATTACCAGGCTCAATATTGTGCACAGTGAAGGTTTGTCCTGGTTTGCAGTGATTGCTTTGCTTCCCTACATTGGTTCCACCTATACAGGGTGCCGACAGCAGTATGCCCAGTCATTAGGGCGCCACATCCCGATGTCGCTGTCCCCTGTTTTTGCGTAGAGCTGCACCCCTGTGCCCCCCATCCCCCTTCTAAATATTCTAACTCTGGGGGGCAGACTTCGAGGAGGGTGGTGAATTTCACAATGTGGTGCCCTAATGATAGGTGCAGCTGCCAGTGCACAGATGGTCAGAAAGGCCCTACATCACATCAATTTGTGCGCTTTTGCACTGACTTAGACAAGTCCCACAGCTTGATTGACATGTGCAGTAGGATCCATTAGTTTTATTGTGCTCTTCTGTCCTGTTTTATGGCAGTCATGGTTCACCTGTGGGTACAGGTCTTGCATCTTGCATTGTTGCACATTTTTCCTCTCATTTCATTGTTATTTGGAGCTCACGTTACTATGGGTCATTATGTTAGACAGGTTTGGGGCTGCTGTAGGGCAATGACAGTTGATTTAGGAAAATTTCTTTAGAATCTGTCAGCAGATAAGGACCAAGAGGTCTACCTAGTCTGCCCGTTTTCCTGCTCACTACTGTAGCCCAAGATCCTATTTGATCTGTTCCTCTCCTGCTCTGCACATCTCCAGGGTACCTTATGTCTATCCCATGCACTCTTGAACCCTCATATTGTTTTCCCCACCACTTCTGCTGGAATGCTGTTACACAGCTCCACCACTCTTTCAGTTAAAAAGTACTTCCAAACATTACCCTGAGCCTTCCACCCTTCAGCCTCATATCATGCGCCTTGTTCTTGTGCGGAGTTTTCTGAAATATGCTTTCCACCTGTACTCTGTTTATTCCCCTAAGGTACTTGAAAGTCTCTATCATATCTTCCTCCCTTCTTTCCTCCAGTGAATAGATATTAAGGTATTTAAGTATTTCCTTGTAAGGCTTCTGGTGCAGTCCATGTACCATCTTTGTTGCCCTTCATGTTCGTTCAGCATGGGATGTAGTTCTTAAATCAATTTCTGTAGGATCGTTAAAATGGGACTGTATGTGATGGCTAGATGTATGCAATCAGTCTGATTTCTTATCTGTACTCCAGTGCATTTCCTATAGTACTGTATAATGTTCAATTTCTCAGTCTACTTGTTGAAGAGAGCCCTCCTGGATGAAGGTATTACACAGTCAGGTGAGCTGTCTGTTTCTTGTTATCTCATCTGAGCAGATCCAATGGTACTGAATTGTCGAACTGTAGACCACAGATTTTTTTTTGTTCCTTTGTGGAACCTGAAACTGTGCAGGTACCACTGTGACTGTAAGTGGGTTTTCTGTGAATAGCAGTTTGTACTCGTCCATTATTTGTGCTGCTGACTGTGGTATCCAGAAAATTTATTTTATGATTTATTTCATTTTACAACTTTTGGCCAGTAAAGACACACTGCGTCGAGGCTTGTTTCCAGATGCATCCTGGGAGCACAGGGATGTTAAGTGATTGCCCATGGTCACACAGTCTGCAAGTGGTGGCTGCAGGATTCAAGCCCAGTTCTCCAGGTTTGCAGCTCAGTGCTCTTATACACTACACTGTACTTCTCACAATATATGCTAGTGGAAGAATACTCAATAGTGAGTTTTATAGAAGGGTGAAAATTGTAAAAACTTGATGGAACTGTTTAAGAGAGTCTATTTTTGTGTTTATTTGTTTTACTAGGAGAAAAGTTCCATTGAGCAGTGCTCTTTAAAAGCAGATCCTGATGCAGACAGGTAAACAATACAATAGATCAATGCAAACCGGCAAAAGATATTCTTTCCAGATTGGATTGTGACTTGTGTGCACTGGTTAAGGTGTTGTTGTGACTTTACATCTGCATCTCTTCTTGATTCATGAAAGCTATCTTAATCTGTCTGTGCTTTTGCATTGGTTTAGTGCTCAATCTCTGTCTGCAATCCACAGTTGTTTTTTGGCTTCACATCCACCGCCCAGACTGAAAGTTCAGAAATCTAAATTTGTTAAGAATTTTCTTGGTGATCCCCAAATGTCTACAAAGAGACTTGCAATCAAAGCTGTTTCTGGCCATGGCACTGCTGCCAGTGACAAGATTGTCCATGGAGTCATAGTACGTAGAAGTGTATAGCCAATCTCAGTAAAGGGATTTCTTCATCAGTGTTTTTACAGTGCAGTCTGTAGCTTCTCTTATAGTTGGAGGAGCTGATGTTGCCCCAGCTGGTGGTGTTAGTGCAGTTTCTGCTGGCATGAGTATTGCTGCCTCAAGTTCCACTTCTGGCCAGTTTACCGCTTCAAAAATAAAGTTGAGTCTAAAGCTATGACTGACAGTGTAGATGATGTCATACTCCCCATTAACATCCCCATGGTAGCTGAACATGATTCTGATCCTGGCCATGATAACTCACAATGAGACATTTCTTCCAGCGCTGTTGAAGTCATGTCCCTGCCATCCAATGATTCAAAGTGTTGTGCAAAAATATTGGGTGATGATGATGATGGTGATGCTGTGGTTGGAACATGTAGTCCGCATGACAGCATCCAAGCTGAAAATGTGGATGAAGAGGATGTTGATGAATATGATAATGATGTTAGTGACTCTGTTGGGAACTGGAGAAAAGAAAGTCATGGTGGCTGTGTCTGGGTCTGATGGCATTAAACTCCTCCTCAAAAAGTTGTGATAATGATGATGACCCAGTAATAATTATAGGTAGTCATGGTGGTCAGTTGCAGTCCAAGTGTGTCCCACCTGAAAAATCATGTAGCACCCGCCCCCATTTCAGGGGTTAAAAACGCAGTCCAATGGAGCAGCATCGGGGACATGTTAAAAGTAGGGATTACAATCCTTGTTTGGGATTTTTGTCCAAGGTGCAAGTGATGAGTCAGTTGCAATCTGCCAGCTTTGCCATCTGTGTGTGAGTTGAGGTAAAAAGGAGTCATCTGAGCATGGGGGCCAGCATACACATCTTAAGAACAGGCACATGGCACTGTGGACCCAACACTAGATGGCAGCTAATGCCATAGTGGGCGTCACCCTTGTCAGCAACCTTACTGAGCATGTTGTCCCTTCCATGAGTGTAAGACCAAGTAGGAATGTCTTTGGTAGAGATGAAATAACATGAATTACTACAGGCATGATAAGGGGAGGATTATGATTTAGAAATCTTGTCAAGTGGTGGTCAGAGTAGCAGTGGGTGGTGGTGGTCAATGCAGTGTGTCTGGTGCAAGTGGTACATCAACCGCTATGTGTAAAATGGGAAAATATCTTCATTTGTGGACTTGTTACCTGTACACCCTCTTTATCACATGTCCACACCCCACCCTGGCCATTCACAGAGCTGAGCCATTTGTCACGCCCGTGCAAAACATGTCAATCAGCCCATGTTGGAGAGTGTTTTGCCCATAACCTCCTGCCTGCCTGAAGCATGTGACCTACACTGTGTAAACCACGTGATGTGTGTGGGCTGCCTGTGAATTCTCACTCTTCCTTAAAGCAGAATAAGGCAGAGTGCACAATGCAAAGTCATAATTACAATGCAAAGTAGTGAAGTGAGGGTTTAAAACAGCCCCTCCAAGATAGATGATTAATGCGGTGACCACTTCACACCACTTCGCAGGAGAGTTTTACTTAGCTGCATCTCTATCTGCAATACATGTAATCATCTTGCAATTCAGTTATCAGCACTGTGAATTTATTTTTCCATAATATTTTCTTATTTTTTCAAAAATAAGATTACAACACAAGATAATAAACAAAGCATAACATTAAACAAGATAACATCAAACAAGATCCTATTATCTTAAGAAGGAGAAATAGACAACAAATGTACATGGTGAGATAAACTTGAAGCTCTTTCTTAACAATTCAGGTCTAATACTAAGCACATTAATGAACACTAGTTCAAGAAGATGTAGGAAAAAGAAAGCATGCTACTACTACTTACTTAAATTAATTTAAGGACTACAACTGTAACCAATGACTTCTCATGTAATATCTGCAACTACTAATACAGATATCCAGTCAGCCATTGTTTAGCTGGAGAAAGGGCCACATCTTTTTTTTTTTACCAGTGATGAAGTGACTATTTTTTTCATTGTTAGCAGTGAACTGCATCATATTGAACCATTCAGGGACACTAGGAACTACAGAACTTTTCCGTTGCCTTAAAATTAACTTTTTGCTGCTAGTGCCACAGTTAGCACCCATGGTTTTGGGACACAGAGAGTGCTATCCTGAGGAAAATGCTGTATATATATATATATATATATATATATATATGTATTTATAAATGGGTAGAAATTGCTTGAAATGTATTGAAGAATGAGCATTACGTGACCGTGCATATATCAGAGTGTGACTGCTCACCTGCACTTTTCCCCTCCAGAACAATTTTCATTTTATAAGATAGCTGTAACCCTCACCCCTGCCTTTTGCCAAAACGACAGGTGGCATGCTGTTGAAGCTGACAGCAGTACCTGGTGGGGACCTGGGTCTGGGAGGATGAGGTTACTGCACAAGGGGACCTAGGTTTGGCTACTCTGCACAGGGGCACCCAAGTAAATCAGAACACAGGAAGCAATAACTGTAATGTCCAGAACCAGGAATGGGATTCTTCAGTGTGGCTTTTATTCACATACTAACTGAACAAAACAAAGCATAGATGGACCCCCATGGGGCTACATTTCCTGGTAATGCGAGTAGAGACTACAACACGGTCCACTGGAAGAATGAACCAATTATACTGTTTTCAGGCTCTGAACCCAGCAGGCACATAGCCTGGACTTGCACGTGCTTTGGGTACACAGCTCGACTGGTCCGCTCCCCATGCCACACTTGATTCACGGTCCATTGGAAGAATGAACCAATTATCCTGTTGTGGCTCCCACACCACTTAGAGTCTGTGACTCCTAGAGAGATTTCTTCCTTACTTGTTATGACTCCCATCTCACAAAGAGAATTTTTCTTTACACTTGTTGTGGCTCCCCACACCACTTAGAGTCGGTGACTCCTAGAGAGATTTTCCCTTTGCAACCCCACGCCTGGGTACTTCCTTCACTGGTCAAGTGCATGAGGCAGAGTAGCAACCACAGCAGCAAACTGTAGAGGTGGACCTGGTTACTAAAGATGGGGAGTTTGCCCACCTCCAGCTCCCACAGCCCATACCTGGCCATTTCCTGGGAAAACTGAAACTTCTGAATGTAGATTAAAGGGTAGATGAATCATGCATCTCCTCTACATAATACTTGAAATCACACAGCACTCTAACATTTGACACTACCTCACTTGTTTGGCCTAGTCCTATAGGCTTCCCAAAATGTAGCTCAATTCCTAGATTCCCACACATGTCCCAGGGTGAAGAAAACATTTTTGCCCTCTCATGTTAGAGCAAACACTCACCCTTTAGTTGCAGGTGCCCCACAGGCTAATCACAAATCTTTCAACTTTCCAAAACAAAAGCTGAACTGAAATGGCAGCTTTTCTTCCTCTTGGCAGATTTAAGGGATTGCCCCAGGAATCTGCATGGGATCTTTACATCCCCGGAGGGAGGGGCACTGAGACCCAACAGCGGTCTCCACCACTTGAGCACACCTTCACTTACTCAAGACAAACTGGACACTCAATCCTCCTTACTGAAGGCAAACTGAAACTGACTCTACCCTTTGAAAACTCCCAACATTCTATCTAACTCCCTCTGCTGCAGATTCCAAAGTGGCTTATGCAGCTGCGAAAGTTCTATTGTGATGTCATCCTCAGTCTCAGCTGAGACTGAGAAAAGAGTGAAACAGTGTGAAACCCATATAACTGGAGTTTTACAAGCTGCCTTCCTGCCTACCACTAGGTCTTACTGGGATTCTAGTAACCCCGGTAACAAGGGTTACATAGATAATACACTCTGAGATGTGCAGTCATGCTCTGATATACGCACACCTTGGTGGTTGATGCACCTCCCTCGGCTGCATGCACAGCAACACACACCTAGATGTGCATATCAGAGTGCGACCGCACACCCTCAGAGTGGATAACTATTTCATGTATATATGTATGTATATATGTATATGTGTGTGTGTGTGTGTGTGTGTACATATGTATATACAGTATATATACAGTATATATATATACACACACACACATACACACATACATATAATCTGGTGAGCTATGAAAATCCATGCCAACACATCTCATGCATGTGTTATGTAACGCTCCACAGATTAATCAGTTTTAGGCACCCCACAACATATATAACAAAGAACCAACCACATGGCTACATCTGGGGCAGACGCTGTTCATGGAGTAGCTGGAGTAGCCCATACTAAACAGTCTGTCATCGACAAGTAACAATAAAGAAGAGACACAAGGTAATTAATCCAGTAGCTCTGTGTAATTTCTGTCTGCATTATAAAACATTAATACCACAATTCATACATTCATTCCGCAGTTCAGCGACTCACTGAACATGGAATGAATGTATGAATTGTGGATTAATGTATTAAATTGTGGAAAGAAATTCTGCAGAACTGATCACTGACCTAAGTTGGAATTTCAGCAAATTTGCCAGAGTGCATTCTAAAAGTTCAGGGAAGCAAAATTTGACTTGCAGTAATTCTGTGGTTGAATTTATTTTTGCACAGTACTACCAGTTAAACTTGCAATCTGCAAAAGAAGGGAAATTTAATTAGAAGAGCAGTGCAGAATTTTAGATTCAACTTCCAATGAATCTGCTTCCATTCAAATTCTGTAGAATTTAAGAAATTCTCTGGAATTCCGTAAGAAGCAGAATTCCAAAACTTTGTATGTTGAATATTAACTGCATAATCCTATTCCACAGTTTCTGTAACCTGCAAATTCATTTTCTGACAAATGTAGAATATTGCTCTGTGGATTTTTTTTTTAAATTAAGCTTTATTAAGTTTATAGAATACACAAAACCACGGATTTACATCTGTACTGTCATTGAATCACGTACCAAACCTCATTATACACCAGAATCATAAGCGTGAAATGTAGTAGGATAAAGAAATCACCCCAGTATCACCATGACCCTCCCCTCCCCAAACCCTAACCTCCCAGAGTGTGCATACTTGAAACAGTATGTGGTCTTATCATATAACCATGAAGGAATAAAGTTCAATGGCGAAATGGAGGGCAAAGAGCATCAGAGACAAACCCAGATGAACACTAATGTAGGTACAAAGTGTATAATTTACCCTCTGTTTGTAGAAAAGAGTCAATGCGATTACGAGAACTAGCAACAAATCTCTCAATATTAAAACAAGCTGATAAGTCTTTCAGCCACTCAGCATATGTTATATTTAGTTGGTCCATCCAATGTTTGAGCACCAACCTTTGACCACCGTGGAAATTAGCGCCATATGGAATCTGTGTTCATGGCTTTCAACATTGAATAAATACCTAAAATGCATATTTCATGTGAACAACCCATCCAGACCCAGCAGTGGATCCAAATTGGACTGAATAGAGTGCCACAAGGGGCCACTTTCTGCATTGCCAGAAGATGTGGAGCAGATTCCCATCAAATTGGGAGTATCTAGAGCAGAGAGGAGAGAAGCCTCCAATCTAGCTAATTTGACTGGTGTATAGTACATATTATTTAGTATATGGTATTGAATGAGTCTGAACTTATCCTGAGTGTGATATTTATATAGGTCTTTCCATATTTGTGCCCAGTTAGGGGTGATGTCTGGCTGAAGAAGACCAAATATTGAGCCTGAGAGGATATTCGGATACTCAAGACCCAGAAAATAGGAATATATAGATGAGATCCCATGGGATTTAGTGGCTAATTCTGGAGTTGAGAGAAAAAGGGACTGATTTGAGAGACACAAATTCGATACCAAAATTAGTGCTAATGAAGTGTCTCAGCTGATACACTTTAAAGATGCTATTATTGGGAACATTAAGCCTGGCCATAATATCAGCAGAAGAGAAGGAATCCTGAGAATATAAATTCTCAACCAGGAATTCTCGTAGTTGAGGAAGCCAGTCCGGTGATCATTGAGCCTCCTAAACGAATATTGGGATTTAGAACAAGAGGCTGTGCCATATCTCTCTTTGGGGAAATCTTGAGTTAGTGCAGACATTGAGCGAGGACTTTGAGGGAGGTGCTGATGGTTGAATTTTGTATTGAGGTTGGGAGTGCTGAACTGGGAAGAAAAAGATGGTCGGAGAGCAGAGATTAGCTTCCCAAGTATTCGTCTTTCGATTTGAAGCCAGATCAGAGGAGGATCCTCAGCCCTGTTCAGGAGCCATCTTCCCAGTTTGGAGAGGTGGGTAGCCCAGTAATAAAATATTAGGTTAGGGGAGGCAGAGTCCTCCCTTGTCTTTGGGGAGGCAGAGTTTAGAGAAAGAGCGTCTGGGAGATTTGCCTTGCCAGATCAATTGAGAGAGAGAGGGAATGCAGATTCTGTAAATAAGATAAGGGAAACCAGAGATTCAGTAAGCTAAGAGGAAGAAAACCGGGGTAGGACATTCATCTTAATGATGTTGATTCTACCCCAAAGGAATGAAGTTTGGACCATCTTTGGAGGTCCAGATGAATATTGGCCATTAGGTCATCCAAATAAAGTTGTCTGAGTAGAAGTGGATCATTGGTGAGGTGTATTCCTAGTATTTAATCGATTGAGGGACCATTTCATGCCAAATCTTGTGAAGCTTGCTTTATGTGTGAAAGCATTTAAAGGGAATATCTCTGATTTAGCTAGGTTCAGTTTGTAATGGAAAGGAGGCCAAATTTGTAATAACCTGAAGGCATGGGTTAACGATACTGGGTGGCCATATGGAGGAGGATATCATCCGCTGAAACAGAGAGAGTCAATGTTTGCTGTAGCATCGGGCAGCCCTGGATATGTGGGGATCTTTTATTATTAAGGAGGAGAGGTTCTAGGTATAGATTAAACAAAAAGGAGCAAGAGGACATCCCTGTCTAGTACCGTGAAAAGGTAGAACAATGAGGAGAAGACACCATTACAGTAGATCTTAGCCGAGGTGGATCTATACACTGTCTGGATCCATCGAATGAAAGAGGCTAGAAGTCCATTCTGGTGAGCGTTGCCCAAAGGCGTCCCAGTTGACTCTGTCAAATGCTTTTTCAGTGTCTAGCGAAATTAGAGCCATTGGGATATGTGATGTTTGGGCAGCATGGGAAATATGACAGAGGGTTCTAAGGTGATCAGCGAGAGGCGGCCTTGCACAAACCCCACCTGCCCGGCTCAGAAGGTAGATCCAAATCTTTTAATCTTCTCGGCTAAGATCTTGGTTAGTATCTTAATATCGCAGTTTAAGAGAGAGATGGGGCAGTAGCTTGTGGGGTCTTTTGGTAGTTTGTCTGGCATGAGGATTAGCACGATCGTGGCTTCTAATAGTGTGGGATCTAAAGTATCGCCTTGAACATATACTCATAAAGCCTAAGGAGGAGGGGCTAGTTTCTTGCTAAAGGTTTTGCAAAATTGGATGGGTATCCATCGGAACCGGGTGACTTATCAGGAGCTAGAGAGGCAATCGCCACCCCTACCTTGAGCAGAGTAATGGGAGAGGTGTGGATTGTTTTATGTGTGGGTGAAGCGAGGGAGATTGAGGTCCTCTAAGTAGGTTGAGATGTCCGATAAGGCGTTGGGGAAGGGTGTCTGCTATAGAGCTGCTATAGAATTCCTCAAGATCTGAGTAATATCCCTGGGTGTCGTTTAACAATGCCATCCGGTGTTTGTAGCATCGGATCAGTCTCGAGTTCTCTGTTTTTTGCAATCTAAGAGCCAATAATCTACCGCCTTTTCTCCTTGGTCGATATATTTAGATTGGGTTTTTAAAATAGCACATTCTGCTTTTTTCTTTTAACAGATCCGCGATTCGTTCTTTAGTTTTAACAGAATTCTAACGAATTGGGGAGGAGAATAGGGGTAGTGAGTGCTCTAGTTCTTTAATTTTGTTAGCAGTGAGGCTGCTTGTGCTCCCTACGTTTCTTCCTCAATTAAGCTAGTTTAATTAACTCTCCCGAAGGTAACATTTCAGGAACACCATATTGAGTCTTCTTTCAGGGTGGAGTCTTATTAAATTCTATAAAGTTAGAGATTAGGTCTTTAATGTGGGAGACGGTTTGTTTATCCTTGAGGAGCTGGGTGTTTAATTTCCAGACAGTGTCCCTCTGAAAATTAGGATCAGGGGAGATCCTCATCCAGACTGTTGAGTGATCCGATAGCACTATCAGCCCATGCCTGACTGGAGGAAGCCGAGAGAAGTGAGGTGCTGATCAGGATGTAGTCTAGTCTAGACCATGAGTTATGTACCTGAGAGAAGAAAGAGAAAGACGAGTGAAGGGTTAGTAAGCCACCAGGGATCACATAATCCCAGAAGCTGCATGCAGTCCAATAAGGCTTTTGGGCTGGGGTTGTGGGCTTTAATGGTAGATAGGTTCTAGCAAGAGCCTGACTTGGTGGGATGTTCCAATCCCTCCTAATATTAACTGCGAAGGTAGAAGATTACCAATCTTGTCTGCCAGAGTCATGAGGAATTCTGGGTCGCCTCCCACCGAGCCATAGATAGAGCCTAGCATGATATTACAGTTATTGAGACAACCTTTGACCAATATGAACCTGCCCTCTGAGTCTGTTAGGTCTCTTCTGCCAGAAATGAGACGTGTTTCTTAATTAAAATGGCAACTCTTTTACTTGTTGCCGTTCCACTAGCAGAGAATACTTGAGAAAACCCAGACCTGTGTAACCAGTTTGATTCAGTATTTGACAGATGGGTTTCTTGAAGAAGGAGAACGTCAGTCTTAAGTAAATCGTAGTGTTTAAAAACTTGGTGTCTCTTAGTTTTGTCTCTGAGCCCACATACATTCCAAGTAGCTATCTTAATTGACACCATAAACATTCATAAGCAATTAAGTTGAAAAGTGAGAACTATTATATATCCAAGATGAGAAGTTAATAAGGCACACTGTAGACGCCCCTTTATCTCATCCCACCCTCATGCAGAAAAAGCCCCAAAGCCCTAACAAACAGATACTGCCAGGAAAGTGGTAGTAATTTTGAACAGTAAGTGGGAGCTAGGTCATGGATCCGGAAACAACCCCATCCACCCCCAAAAAGAAAATAACCCAGCCAACTATGTACAAAATAGCTCCAAGCATAGTCGAGTGTAGCCCAGGTAAGCCAGCAACAAACACTTGAAGCTATGATCCTTTGGCGGATCCCAGGAGCTCATATATCAAATCATCCTAGTGAGGTATACTTACGAGAGCTGGGTGTAGTCTGCTGAAATGTGTAACCCAACAACCTGTAAGGCTGACCCCATAGGATTCCCCTGAGAATCTCCGTGTTCCCACTTATTAGCTCGTGAAGCAGCTTCCCACGAGCATATCCCACCCCGGGCCCCCACCCTCTCATTCCAGTGCCAGCCCAAGGACCAATCCCTGTATTGGCCAAAGAAAGTGGCCTTGTAGATTTTAAAGATCTAAGGCAGCAATCAACGTAAGCTTAGGGGTTTACATCTCACCGTCTTGAACTTTTTGAAGAAGACTGCTTACCATACCATATGTATTTAAACCCTTATAGCGAGTCCTTTCCTAGTTGTGAGTGGAGAAATATACTTTTGACCCACCGTCAGACTAAGGAGGTCATTTATCCGTCCCTAACAGAATGCACAGGGGGCACGATTTGTTGTAGGACCAGAAGTCGGTCCGCAGCAAAATCGGCGAGCTGCAACTGAGACTCAGCACAAAGGTTCGGGCAATCTCCAGGAAAAATAATGTGTTCGCGGCCCCTCAGGGAGAGAGATAGGCAAGCCTCTATCGCCACTAGGCCTCACGTTAAAACCCCAACAACAAGAGCAAAACAGGTAACAAATATGAACTTATCTAAACATTAACAATAGGGCAACAGTCCATATGTGACTATTTGTCAGTAGAGTACATTTCAGCCGCCCTGAACAGATTGGGAAGCCTAGAGGCTAACTCCTTGGTAGCATGCTCAGGAGATTCAAGGTGAATGATCATTCATCGATTGTAATTCTTAAATTGGCTGGATACAGCATCCTAAACCGGATTCCTGCTGCAATTAGCTTGTGGATCGATTGGGTGGAAAGCCGCCGCTTCTGTCTGGTTTCATAGGAAGATCTTGTGCAATTCTGATCTTGGATGATCCCCAGGTTATGGACTGTAACTCTCTTGCTTTACTGAGGACGTGTTGTTTTCTATAAAACTAAGGAACTTGATGATAGGGCGAGGGGGAATCAGGTGGGGCTTCGGGTCTCAGAGAACGGTGGGATATCTCGATATGGTACTGAGGGTTTAGTGGTGAAGGCCCCACGACCTTGTGAAGGAACTTCTGCAGGAAGGTAATAGCATCAGAGCCCTCTTCTGCCTCAGGTAGCCTGATAATTAAGAGGTTATTCTTCCTGCTTCGCCTTCTAAATCTTCAGTTTTGAGCAGGAGCTTCGAATCTGCTGCTTCAGGAGGGTAATTTCTGTGAGTTTGTCTTTCCACCTCTTGAGAAGCAATTCTAGCTCCGAATCCATCATTCTACTTTTTAGAGTGGTGAGGTCTCCTTTGATTGATTTGAGCTCTGCAGTAATACTCTCTAGTGCATCTCGAAATGGTGATAATTCTTGCAGAAATCGCTCTTCAGATAGAGGGACTACCGGGGGTTGGAGCTGCCCGCCTTATTAAGCCTTCTGGTGCCCTGATTTCTACCTTTCTTGAGGAGTTTTTCAGGTGTATTCGGTGGAGTGTGCCTGATCGCAGCCTGCTTCACCTCTGCCTCCATCGCCGCGATAAAGTTTTGCAATGCAGAAGTGAGTGAGTAAATTCAATAGGCAGAAGATAAAGACCTCCGGTTGCCGCTGTTGTACCCTGGAGGGATAAAATGGTATTTAGACGGTTTGTAGAAGGCGGTTAGTAGGAGCTCTGGGCAGATGCAGCTTTCAGGAGCTTGCATCACGTGACCTCCTGCTCTGTGGATTATGTGATCTGTGGAATATTATTCTGCAGTTTACATAGAAATGCTGTTCAAAATTCCACAGAATTAAAAAAAAAGACATTCTGAGACACATGTTGGAAACAGAAATTCCATTTGCATATATTCCAGTGGCTCAGTTCCACATTCCATGCAACTGCAGTAGTTAGCTAAATAAATATGTCCTGAAGCTTGGTAATTCTGTGGTGTGGTATTCATAGCATTTGAACGATTGCTTGAAGCAGCATTGGGACCTATGCACTAACTGGTGGGATTATGTGTGAAAATGCGTAACCCACCTGCACAGCTCTACAGCTCCACACACAGCACAGGCGGCACCAGCCAGCAGTCAAGACCACCAGCCATCAGTCCATGTCCCCATCCCTCGCTCACAGCCACTCAGTGGAGGATCATGGTTGCATGGGAGTAGAGTGCAGAACACCAGTGGCCATCAAATAGGATGCCTAGCCTGGTCCCATAGTTGATCCCCATCCACACGGGCAGGGGTTCCTGGGACAGCATGCACTGTACAGTGATTAAACAAAGGGTATTTGCTCAAACAGCTAGCCCTTGCCCGCCCAAATGGCTCCGGGCGGGGCCTGTGCAGATGTCTGTTGGAACCGGTTGCTGTCATGCCCCTCCTGTAACCTGTTGGGGGTGCATAAATGTTTATGGCAGGGTTCCTCCATGTATACATTTTCAGCTCTGTCCCGTGCAGAAAGCCATCCTGCATGGGTGCAGCCTGGTGCAGCCACCTGGCACACCCCAAGCTGACCTCAGCATGGCACCATGCAACCGGTCAGGAGATCCATTATGCAGGGTGCTAGCCCACCCATGGTGAATGCCACTGGTGGTGCGCAGGTCCCCGCTGCACAGCACCTTGACGTGGAATGTCTACATGCTGCCCTTTATGCAGCTTGCAGGAATTGCCCATAGACCCTAAATGTCATTGTTCTACTGTCAGCACCACCTCCCAAAGCAAAAGATTTGTTGGTGAATGCTTTAAAAGATAGTACTGAAGTAAGGGTAACATCAACAGGGCTTTGAAAAACGTTTGTGTCTGAGGAACAGCTCACTACACTTTGTCAAGATTCAAGGGGATTTTACACTATAAATGTATTTCCTACTTTGTGCTGCAACCCTTCATGGTATCTAAATCAAATTTTTATTTTTGCTTGTGCGCACACATGCACAAGAAACATCTTGGGACAGTACAACATTTTAGAGGTGTGTGAGTTTCTTCCCAATGCAGTTGACGCTTTATGGGGATTGTTCCTCAGGCACTAATGAATCGGCAAACTGTCTATGACAGCAGTTTGAGAGAAGCAGTCTTCACTTGAAAGAAAAGTACCACTCCAATCAGGGATGGTTATGAGTTGATGCTTTATGGGGCTCATCCCTCAGGCACCAATGAATCGGTGAGCTGTCTATGACAGCAGTTTGAAGAGGACCACACTTGGAAGAAATCTGCCGCTGCAATGAGGACAGCTTCCTCATTGCAGCAGGACCTCCTCCTCCTCAACCAGGCACACAGACATACCTGTTGGCAGCAGCTGACAGACTCCAGCCATGTGCATTACAGTGCACAGTAATGCGATGGTGGAGTTACGATTCTTGTCGGCTCCTGCAGCCGAGCACATTGTTTGTTCGGTGTGCCTTTCCAGTGAACCATTTCAGTAAATAAATAAATGAGCTGTGGTGCAGCTTTCCACATTGGTGACTCCTGCCACCCACCACCCACTCCCCAGAAAACCAACATTGTGGTGCTTAATCCCCATGTCAGTATGTATCCCCCTCCCTCCCATTAATGTGACACACTGGGAGCCCACCCAGTGTCTAAAATAACTTTTTATTTATGTTTCTGACACGGGATGTCCACTCCCGTGTAAGATGACCCTTCACCCACCGAATATTTCGAGTGCCAACACTGGGGTGCCCAATCCCCATGTTGGCATACTTCACCTCTGGAGGTCAGGAGCAGTGATCTTCTGTGGACGGACACATCTGCACTCTTCAAAGTCGACCGGCAAACTGAAGAAATGACGGTAAACTGTATTTTGAGAGTCATGGGGGTTCAACTTAGATTGATATTTCAGACATTTTAGGAATTTTGGCCCTAACCTTTCAACCCGACCTTGTGAACACGTCACTGTCATTTGGTTACTCAGTGCGAAAGGTGATTTTGCGGCTGCTGCATGGAATCACCTTTTGGGACTGATTAACAAATGACAGTGCTACTGTTCATGAGGCGGGGTCCCAAAATACCCCATGTTGCAAATTTGGTGAAAAAATTCAAAACAATGACTGCATTACGAGCATCGCGTTGCAGTTTCTATGCACGCTCATAACTTCACCAATTTTTAATATTTCCCAGATATTCAACATTGCCATTTTTTACACCTCCTTATGAACAATACAGCGGTCATTTTTCAAATCCTGCCTGAAAATATGTTTTTCACCTGTGGCACAGAATGGTGCAATCCTGTGGAAAATTAACTTTCAGGACATATTAACAAAATCATAGTGGCACTGTT
The DNA here is from genome assembly GCA_016271365.2 of Neoceratodus forsteri. Lineage (NCBI taxonomy): Eukaryota > Metazoa > Chordata > Ceratodontiformes > Ceratodontidae > Neoceratodus > Neoceratodus forsteri. Next base: position 799,100 of record CM028136.1, read on the forward strand.
CATGAGGAGTGGTCCCAAATGCCCATGTTGAAAATTTGAGAAAAATTCAAAAATGATTGCGTTATATGCGTGTGTTGCGCAATTTCTACACATAAGCTCGTAACTTCACCAATTTTTCATATTTTCACTCCAGATTTCAACATTGCCATGTTTTCACACTCCTCATGAACAGTACAGCTGTCATTTCTCATCCTGCCTAAAATGTGTTTTCACACCTGTGGCACGAATGGTGCAGTCACTGTGCGAAATCACCTTTCAGGACTTGAGTAACTAAATGATCGTGCCACTGTTCATGAGGTGGGGTCCCAATAAACCCATGTTGAAAATTTGGAGCTAAAATACCAACAAATGCCCTGGGCGATAGGGTTTCCAACCATAACACCTCACTCTGTAGAGACTGACAGGCTAGTTGTGACTTGGGATCGGGTCAGAATGCTCACGCCATTTCACCCCTCTAATTCCCAGCCAGTGACAGGCATTGAGGTGTGCCTTTGGGTCTTTGGGCCCTAACATTCTCCCTCCTCTATTGCACCCATCTCAGCTTATTTCCTTATGGAATGGGGTGAGCGTAAGGCTGAAGACCCCATGTACACCACAACACCTGTCGGTGTCTGCAGGACGGAGTGAGGTGGAATGGCATGAGCATTATGGCTGATTCCAAAGGCACCCCCTAAATGCCTGCTGTCTATGCAGGTGGGGCTGGTTTATTACCTACTACCATTCTATTATGCATCTCTTTAACTCCTGCACTAATAATGCTAATACTAGTAAGCAAACATTTGTCATTGACAAATGCTTGTTGGTAATTATTACAGTAGTCTATCTATTGATCAAAACATAGCAATGTGGAGGTAGTGGGTTATCCAATCTGGATCACTATCAGTATATTTATTTATTTAAACATAATTTATCAGGTAAACAAGCAGAACCAGAAGACAAATTTCCAGCTGCAACTTGGAGGATGGGAGGGATATGAAGGCAAAAGGTACAGGTAACATTTACAAAAAGATACAGGAAAGCATTCTTCTACAGGCCAGGGTTCTTATAAACAGCAGTAATAGGCAACGACTGTAAGAATACAACACATAGATACAAGGTGCACTAGTTAGGCAGGTGAATTGAGTCTTACAAAAGAGATTCACAGTATCTACAGATCATGTAATAAACTTATACAATAAAAATAGGCAGTGTGCTGAGTAGACTTGGATCACGGGGGTAGTTTGCACCTCATCATACCCTTCTATAAGGTATCAGACCTATGAGTGTTGCTCTCAGAGGCGACATGTCTGGTGCAGTTGGGGCATTCAATCAGGGAGCACGATAAGCCTTTATTTCTTGCTTACATGACAGAAAGGAAATGGCAGTGGTAATTTTGGCAGGCATGCTATTCCAAACAGGGGAAGTCACTAGGTGATTGAGGCTTGCCCTAAATTTCTTCTGTATTGAGGGATCTGAATGTTGACCATCCTCAGACCTCTGTCCTCAAATATGAGGGAGTGTGATCTGAGGCTGGTGTAAAAGATACAAGAGGTATCAAGTGAGTTTTTCTGACCAGTGCCTAGCCACCATTAACGTATTATGTAGAGAGTGCATCTTTGGGGTGGTAGCCATCTGAGTTCCTTGTACATTATAAAGTGGTGGGTTCTTGGGGAACAGGTCACTATGAATCTTCATAGTGCATTGAACAGTGTTGTTAGTTTAGACAGGGCGGAGGAGTTGGCTCCTGCATAGATGGTATCTCCATAGTCCAACAGGGGAGACTGGAGCATTCAACCACTAGTTTCTTGAAGTGCAGTTGAAGTACAGATCTCTAGTATGTGAATCTAGGTGCATTGCCCCTCAAAATTATCTTTTGACCAGATAATCTCAATAATTTTGATAAAATAGTAACCTATTATTGAGTCAGCCAGGCTGCACCACAGCATCTTGCGTTACAGTACTGCAAGACAAAAAGATTAATTGCCATTGAAATTGCTTTGTTTCCTGCAGTAACTCTACTGTAGTATGCTGCAGTTTCACCTGGCAGGCACCACTGTAGTTACTAGGGGCCCCATGTACAGTATGTAGTCACAAGGCAGTGGCACTATTTGTCTTGCTATTTGGCTGAACAATGAAATAGTGCCAGTTTCCTGACTTGTGCCTGGTTGTGCCATATGCAAACTCGGTCACAAGCCTTCCTTGTATTGTCACACATAACACTATGAACATAAGTGGAAGAGGAGGGGTCACCATGCAGTGAACTTAGCGTGTGGCAATCATTTATGTGACTGCCACAGAGCTGTGCAATACCCCCCTCTTAGAACTTCTGAGAGCTGGTGGTGGTGGGGGGATTGGTACCTCTTCAGCAGTGAGAACTGAGATGGTACAGGACAGAGTTCAGTATGGGACTATACTTTGAAGTGGTGGCACGGGGAACAGTTTTAGGGAGGAGGTTGCAGCAAACACCAGAGACCATGTTTGTGCTGGGTTTAGGAAGAGGAATCAGTGGCCCATACACAAATGTCGAATATGCTAACGCACATTCTCTGCAGCCAGCCTGAGAAAAGTGGTGTAATACACAAAAAGTACAGTACTGTAAGATGGTGCTGGCAGGCACTCCAAAAGTTCATTATTTTCAACTAAAAGTGCTGAGGTGACCATGATTCATTGCTACATATATCTATTTATACCCCAAAGGATGACCAGGTCTGACACTCCTGGCTGTTTGCCTCAGTCTGAGGCTTCTTCTGGGGAGGAATGAAGCCTTAGAGAAAGGTAAAACACCAGGGTACCAGACCTGGCCATGTTTCTTGATCTAAATAAATCAATGTAGCAATGAATCTTGCTGACTTCATCACTTTTGTTTGAGAACCACTGGTAATCAGAGATGCATGCAAGAATCACAGAAAAATAAAAATATTGGCTGCCAAGAAGTGGGCCTAAAATTAAAAGCTGGTGGGAGGTTGGGAGATGAATTCTTTAGTGGCACCATATTCTGGGTTCCTGGCATGTGTCTTGTGCTAAGCCATTCCCAGAATTCCATGGGGGTTGTAGTCAGGCAAGTTCACTTGTATGGATCACATTTTACCACCAAACATCTAGTGGCCCCATTGGCATTGTGCTTTAGATGCCAGGGCCCAAGGCATTCACTTGTGTATGTTAGTTTTGTTGGCAGTGAAATGGGGAGCCTTTTGTGCACTGATGTGTTGCCACCTAATGCCACTGTGTATGGAGCATCTGAACTGGACAACTGGACCTGGGGCCCAAGTGGCCATCATCCTGAATATTTAGAGGGTTATGCGGGTTACCTGAGCAGCTGAAATAACTGGTCAATTGACAAGAGTTGTGTTTATGGGATTGTTCAATATTCTGGAAAACATTTGAAAATATGACATAGAGAAACAATTCAGTCTTTATCTCATTGCTATTTCGTGTATCTCCAATTGTTCTTTGTTAATGAAAAAGAAAAACAGGATTTTCATGTCTCAGGCTCCATTTCTTTCCCAGTTGTTCCTTCCGCTGAAGTTAATAACCCATTGTTTGTTGCATTCACTGTCGCTTCCATGGTAACAGATGGGCTATCACAAACAGACACAACTTCAGTAGGAGGAAGAGATGAGTCTGAGACACACAGATTCTGTTTTCATGTCCATGGCCACAGTAATAAAGAATGACTAGATATAAATACTGAAAATGAATATGAATGAACTAGAGAGGCAGTGTGGCCTGATGTTTAGAGCACTGGCTTGGGAACCAGAAGATCAGAGGTTCAAACACTGTTAGAGTTAAATACTTACCGTGTGACCTAGGGCAAGTCACACCTCTTAGTGCTCCAGCTCCCCTGACTGTGGAAATAGGTAAAGCAGGACCCCACTGGATACTCACTGTTTGTCCTTGGGCAAGTCACTAAACCTCCAATGCCCTGTCCTTCCTGATTGCGAAATGGATAGCAGCAGGACCATGTTAGAAATGAAAGGTTGCTTCTTGTCTGGGCCATCCTGAGTAAGACCTTTTAAAAAAAATCTACGTCTGAATGTTCTGCTTTAAAAGTTTTCTTTCAATATGAAAAATTGCTTTAATGAACAATTGATTCATTTTGGCATACACAGAGCAAGAAACACCTGCAGTCATTTGGGGATTTGCAGTTCCTCTAACAGTATCTATTGGAATTTTTATTTAAATTGTTTTTGTTAAAATGAATTTCACACTGTACTGCTGATAATAAGAACAGCTATACTGCATCCCAGACATCCTTAAACGCTATGAGCTTCTCTAGATTGAAAATACTATGCATTATATTTCATATTTTGCAAACTTTTCCTGATATTGCTTTTCTCTATGGCAGAGAACACATTTCTTAGATAGGCAGATTACAGCTATATTACCTTTGAAGAAAGCAGTGTGATCTAATGGTTAAACTATGAGGGCAGTGTGCTAAGTGATCCTGGTTCAAATCCTAGCTTATCAACTGGCCCACTGTATGACCTGGGTCAAGTCTGTTCACTTCCAGTGCTTCTCCTGCCCTGACTGTAAAATTAAGTTGGAAGCTAAAACCTCACAGCAAACAGACATGTTTAATAAATGCATGCTATAAATAAAAAGGCGCTCACAATGCAATGCTTGGAATGGCAAATATTATTGGATCAAGTGGCTTAAACTTAGGAATGATGGAAATCTTACAGTTTCCCTTGTTGTCAGGTCGCAGAATGAAAAACTATATACTAAACCTAACCTATGATCTCTCAGTCTTTTGAACATGTATTCCACCTCCCAGCCTCCATCTCTGCATCTGTGCTAGCTTAATCATTCCCTCTTTCCTGCACATGTGGTTCTGATCAAGTGCATGGCCTAAGAGCAGTGCTGTAAGAAAGATAAATGTCACCCAATGGGAGCAGGTATAATTACTCGCCTGTACCACCTGCCTTAGTGAGAAAAAACAAACAACACAAGCAGTGCCTAAAACAATGCAAAGAAAAACAGCATGCTGGTAGGGATTTAATATTTGAATTACCCCATTAAATCAGCATGACTGTATGCAGATCATTTTGAGCAGGTCATGGTTCTGATCTGTGCCACTTTTTGTTTTAAATTTATTTATCCAGAATAGCCCAGCTGATATGCAACATCTCATTTTAGTGGGGTCCTGCTTCTACCCATTTTCTCATCTGGCTAGTCAGGAGTACTAGGAGGTTAAATAACTTGCTTAAGGTCAGACACAGAGTATTTAGCTCCACTGGGGTTTGAACCTTTGATTTTCTAGTTCCTAGCCTGGTACTGTAACCTCCAGACCACATAGCCTCCATAATGCCCTCACCTGTAATTTCCAGCCTCATGTCATTCAAAGACACTTTTACAAAGCAAAAATGAAAAGGTGCATTGGCTTGCTTGATGGAGTACGTGAGAAATTTTCAGTTTCTGCACCCAACCTATCTCAGTCAAATTAAGTAAATCCAGGGTTTCTGCACTCAAATATAATTTAAGTTAAAACTGCATTACCTTTCCCATGCCAAAGTGACCTACTTGGAGCTTGGTGTCAGGTTCCTTCTTGTCTAATCATATCAATCTCGCCTTTGGACATGAAATGGCAAGGATAGAAGTAACCATCACTGCTACTTGCTTAACTGCTATGTTCTTATCATTATGCCTAGCCATCACTCAGGGCAGCGTGGCAATTGTGTCACATGACTAGACAAGAAGGAACCTGTCACTGAGGACCACTGCACATTGAATTTGGATTCTATGGGCCAAGGTGGGATGAAGAAGACTGTGGTTTATTTGCTGCTGAGTTAAATCTGTTCAGAGATTTGGATGTACAGATTATTTACTTAGAACCTGGACCCAAACTTCCCTATGTGTACACCAGGGACACACATAACTGGTTGTAAAGAACCAGCTAGAACTTGGCTGCTTTCCAAGTTTAGCACCAGCTAATCAGCACATAACTGGTATGTGTGATAGAAATGGGAAGGAAGGAGTTAGTGGTGGATTCTGTAGGTGCCTTATTTGTTTAGTAGTCTGAAAAAGCACTCATGCAAGCTGAGAAGTTCCACAAGCTGGAATTCTCAGTCCTCCTAGCTGCTAGATAAGAGCGGGTCATAAATCTCGATGGACATGTCCACACACACAGGCCAGTTTGAAGAGATCGGTTCACTCAAACGTAAACTTAAGGTAAAGGGAATATAATTGGTCACTGATGCGTGTTCAGTCTGATTGGGACCATTAAATACATACATGGTAGATGGTTGGTGCATTCAAAGGGAGAATAGGAATGACCTATTCTCAAGAGAGCATATAACATTCTGAAAGACAGTGAAGTGGGTTCCTCTTACACTGGAAGCTGGAGAGGAAACATAAGCCTGGAGCCTACCCTTTTAGCTATATCAGTGGGAGCTGGCAGTTAGCATAGGGTCCAGTGTCTCTTGTAAGGACAGGGAAGGTAAGTTTAATACTAGCATATTGCAGTAATAGCCTTTTTCTTTTCTTTTGCCATCTGTTATTTAAAAACATTTGTTTACTTTTCCTGTATCAGTGTTATTCTCTTGTGTTGTAAATATATATCCTGTAAATGCTCAGTGCACTTTCTGTTAAGTAAAAGCTATTTATTTGCTCAACAGTTGTGACTGTGATGTCATTTTCTAAGGTAATATTTGGTTTCCACTGGCTGGGGTAAACTCTGTGTAGCATCTGCCACCCAAGAGAGACACACTACCAGACTTTAACTTGTGCAATTGCACGTTTAATTATTCAAGTTTGTAAACTTGAAGGGGTGCTGGAAGACAGTCCAGCTGGAGGCAGCAATACCTGAGGACAGACACCTCTCTGAAAGCTGTTCCAGCCCAGAGGGAGAGTGGGTTGTCACAATTGGTTGGCAGTGATGGGGTGAGGACAGCGGACTGCATTAGCACACTGAGATACATAGTTTGCCAGTGGAACAGTTGCCTTAGTGTTGCAAAACAGGATATAGAGGAATACACTTGTACAACAGTTTTTTTTTTTAGATTAGCACAGTATAGCGTAGCAGTAGGGAATGAAGCTCCATGGGTATGTTCGCTTACTGTGCAACAACGTGAAAAGGGCCAAGAAAGCGGATTCAGACCAAGGTCTAAAACACAAGAAAAGGCAGACCTTATAGCTGCCCTCATGGCACATGACCAGAAGCAGACAGTGACTGGGGTGAGTCAGGAACTGAGGCAGCAGACCCACCAGACCAGCTTGATGCCCTGCAACTACAGCTGTTGCTGCAAGACAAGGTGCTGAGGTGAATGACTGGATACTGAAGCAGAAGCAAGAAGGCTGGATGCAGAAACAAAAGATGGGAAGCAGAGACAAAAGGCGGGAAGCAGAGAAAGAACTGGAAGAAAAGAGACTGGCAGACAGAGAGAAAGAACGTGAAGAAAGAGAAAGAGAACACCAAGACAGAGAGAAAGAGCACCAAGAGAAAGAGAAGGAAAGTGAAGAAAGAGAAAGAGAATGACAGCATGAACTCCAGAGACAGCAGCATAAGAAGGAGATGATGACCCTCACAGCCAGCAAACTGTGAGCAATGGTGGAGTGAGTTTACCTCATGAAGCCAAAATTAATTCTAAATTGTTCCTCAGTTTAAAGAGGAGATGACCTTGATTTATTTTAAGGTCATTTGAGAGAGTATGTGACCAATTCCAATTGACTAAGGCTTCCTGATCAACTTATCTCACACCCTTACTTACAGGGAAGGCTTTGCATGCATTTTCTAAAATGAGTAATGAAGACTATGTTGATTATGATAAACTTAAAACAGTGTTGTTGAAGCATTTTGAATTAACTCCTGAGGCTTATAGAAGGAAATTTAGGGAGTTAAAGAAAAGCCCAGAAGACAGTTATGCAGAACTGCAGGTTCGACTGTGTACTTACCTTGATGGGTGGGTGGAGAGGGCTAAAGCAAATACTGTAGAACTAATCAGAGATGTATTGGTAAGAGAACAATTCCTTAAAATTGTACCTGAGGATATGCATGTATGGCTCCTAGACCAAGCATGCGTCTCCTCAAGAGGTGGCAACAAGTGCTGACTTGTATCTGTCTAGCCTGCCATATGCACAGCATAAGTCTTAAGGGAGAGGCAGCACATGGTTATAAGGGATCCCTATGGGTGCAGCCCTAAGTAAACCAGCCTGCACCTGATCCCAAAGCAGAACCCCTGGTTCTAAAGGGACTCAAGAAACAGGACCCAAGAAATGTCATATTTGCAATCAAGTGGGGCACTGGAGATATAACTGCCCTCAGAAAATGGTTAAGGGGCAGAGGTATGGGGAAGGGGGTGAAAAATAGGATGGGTGTGTTTGTGGGGTGTGTCCAGCTTGAAGAACCACTCTCCTCTGATGAGAATCTGCTTCCTATTGTAATTAATGGAACAGTAACCCAGGGACTGAGGGACACAGGCATTGACATCTCCTTGGTGAGGCAGGATCTCATCTGGGCAGAGCAGATGGTGACTGGGAAATACTCCAGGGTCTGGGCATTACAGGGCCAGCAGTCCAGATACCAATGGCTAGAGTCTTCCTGAGCTGGGAGGGTGGCCATGGAGAAAATGAGGTGGGGGTCTTAAAGGACCTCCTGTAAATGTAATTGTGGGAATGATTTTGACCACAGGAAAAACTGATGTGTGGTAACTCATAGTTAGGCATAAGGGCAAGCTTCTGAGGGTGAAGAGGGTGACTGGTGGTCCAGCCACCCCTCAGCAGCTCAGGAGGTGGCTAGCACTGGGAGGGGCTGGCTAGAAGCAGCAGTCCAGAACCCCAGTCACAATAGAGGAGCCCACAGGACTTCCTTCTAAAGGGGCACTGGGAGGGTCAGATGAGGGCACCTGAGTGCTGCAACAGCTGAACTGACACTACCTTGCAAAATTGAGGGAAATAACTAATAGGGGCTGAGCATCCTCGGGGGTAAAGATTCCATTTACTGGGACAATGGGCTGTTGTACAGAGAATGTACAACAGAGGAAGGGCTAGACGGTGAGGTACTCCAGCAGCTGGTAGTCCCTAAGGTTCACCATCAGCAGCTTTTGGCCCTTACCCATGATATCCCTTTTCAGGGGACTTGGGGTGAGGCACACGAAAAGCAACTGACCAACAGTTTCTTCTGGCCTGGTATTGGGAAGGATGTGACAAATTATTGCAGGACTTGTCTACAGTGCCAACAGGTAGGGAAAATGGGGACAAGGCCAATGCAGCTTTGGTGCCCCTGCCCATTACTGACAAACCCTTCAAGAGGGTAGCTGTGGACATAGTGAGGCCATTGAGCACCCCAAGTCACACTGGCAAGTGGTATATCCTGGTAGTTGTTGACTATGTCACAGGATAACCAGAGGCAGTGGCCTAACATCCTCTGAGGTAGAACCAGTGGCAGATGCACTGCTGGGAATATTTAGCTGGGTGGGCTTTCCCAGGACATACTGTCAGATCAGGGTGCCAATTTCATGTCAGGGTTAATGAGTACTTTGTGGGAGAAGTGGGTACAGCAGCTCAAAACCTCCTCATACCATCCCGAGCTAATGGTCTGGTGGAGAGATTTAATTCAACCCCTAAGACCATGCTAAGGACTTTGCAGACCAACATAAGAGGACTGGGACAAATATTTGCCTCATCTCCTATTTACGTGACAGGGAAGTCCCACAGGAATCCACAGGGTTCTCACCTTTCAAACTCCTATTTGGTCATAGGGTGGGGGCCCCTAGATTTGATTTGGGACAAATGGGAGGGTGACTGTGCCTCCCAAGGGGAGTCTGTTGTGGAGTATGTCCTGAACTTCAGGACCCACCTTAAGGAGCTCATGGGGCTTGCTCAGGAGCACTTGGCTACTGCACAACAGTGGCAGAAAGTCTGGCATGACTGCGGGGCCTGAGCCAGAGAATATGAGGTGGGACAGCGGTGATGGCACTCATTCCTGTCCGACAGAATAAATTACAGGCAGCATGGGAGGGCCATTCTCCATTGTCCAAACGTTAGTGATGTCAATTACATGATAGAGCTACCGGACAGGAGATGCAGGCGAAAGGTGTATCAAGTTAACATGTTGAAGCCTTACTATGACAGGGAGAAATTGGTCCTCGCTGTATGCAGTGCCTCAGAGGAAGAAACTGAGATGGATCCAATGGTGGACCTGTTTGGGGAGGCCAGGGCTGCATCCTCTGTGGACAACCTTACCCTCTCGAACAGCTGACACCAGCCCAGGTGCAAGAAATTTGGGGTGTGCTGAGAGAATTTGAAGACATGTTTGCAGGGAAACCGAGGTACACCACAATGGTGGAGCATCATGTGGATACAGGGACCCAGGTTCCCATGAAACGGTCCTCTACAGGGTACCTGAGCATGTTAAGCAGACTGTGAAAGAGGAACTCAAGGAGATGCTGAAACTTGGAGTAATCCAGGAATCTAGTAGCCCCAGGGCATCACCCATGGTATTGATCCCCAAAAGGGATGGCACACACAATTCTCATGTTGATTACTGGAGGCTTAATAGCTGCATGGAGTCTGATGCCTATCCCATGCCCAGAACAGATGAGACCCTGAGCGACTGGGGGAGCCAAGTATCTGACCACAATAGACCTAACAAAGGGCTATTGGCAGGTACCTCTGACCCGTGCAGCCAGAGAGAGATCAGCTTTTGTCACTCCATTGGGTTTATATGAATTCAAGATAATGCCATTTGAATGAAGAATGCATCTGCAACCTTTCAACGGCTTGTGGGTCACATTCTGTCTGGGATAGGTGAGTTTGCATTGGCGATATGGATGATATAGCCATATACAGCCAGACCTGGGATGAGCACATCAAGAATGTACGGGATGTGTTCCACAGGTTAAAGAATGCAGGTCTGACTGTTAAGGTGGAAAAGTGCCAGATAGGTATGGCAGAAGTGTCACCTTGGGCACTGGGTGGTAGTGGACACATCCACCCAGAGCCTGCCAAGGTTGATGCCATCCTGGCCTGGCCTACTCCTACCACAAAGAAACAGGTCAGGGCATTTCTAGGGACAGCAGGGTACTACTGAAGGTTTGTTCCTTGCTATAGCGATCTGGCTAAGCCCCTGACAGACCTAATCAGGAAGGAAAGCCAGATACAGTGAAGTGGTCAGAAGGCTGTGAGGTCACTTTCCAGGAGTTAAAGAAGGCCTTGCTGCCTAGCTGTATTGGCCAGCCCCAATTATAGTTTAAAGTTTATGGTCCATGTGGATGCCTCAGATCATGGGCTGGAGCCTGTGCTGGAGCCAAGTTACCCAGCAGGGGAGGAGTACCTGGTTGTGTACCTCAGCGGAGGCTTTTGCCCAGAGAGGAGGCATATGCTACAATTGAGAAGAAATGCTTGGGAATAGTGTGGGCCCTTCAGAAGCTGCAGCCTTACTTATATGGAAGAGAATTTACTGTGGTTACAGATCATAATCCCCTGATTAGGCTTCATAGGTCAAGTGGGCAAAATGGAAAACTACTGCATTGGAGTTTGGTACTGCAGGCATACAAACATAACCATCCAGCATTGCAGTGGCAAACAAAATGCAAATACGGATGGGCTCTCTAGACAGGGCTAATGACATGGCCGGATACTTTGGGCACTTTCCAGTAGTTGCATGAATGGCTGTGTCACTTGGGGTGGCCCAAGGGACACACCTTCATCATCTGGGGGAGATGTGACAGAAATGGAAGGAAGGAGTTAATAATGGTGGATTCTGTAGGTGCCTTATTTTTAGCAGTCTGAAAAAAAAACACTCATGCAAGCTGAGAAGTTCACAAGCTGGAATTCTCAGTCCTCCCTCGCTGCTAGATAAAAGCTGGGTTATAAATCTCGAGTGAACATGTCCACACACACAGGCCAGTTTGAAGAGATTGGTTCATATAATCGGTCACTGATAGGTGTTCAGTCTGATTAGTACAATTAAATACATACATGGTAGATGGTTGAGTGCATTCAAAGGGAGAATAGGGATGACCTATTCTCAAGACAGTATATACATTCTGAAAGACAATGAAGTGGGTTCCTCTTACACTTGAAGCTGGAGGGGAAACATAAGCTTGGAGCCTCACCTTTTAGCTAAGACCGTTGGAGCTGGCAGTTAGCATAGGGTCCAGTGTCTCTTGTAAGGACAGGGAAGGGTATGTTTAATACTAGCATATTGCAGTAATAGCCTTCTTCTTTTGCCATCTGTTATTTAAAAACATTTGTTTACTTTTCCTGTATCAGTGTTATTCTCTTGTGTTGTAAATATATATCCTATAAATGCTCAGTGCACTTTCTGTTAAGTAAAAGCTATTTATTTGCTCAACAGTTGTGACTGTGATGTAATTTTTCTAAGGTAATATTTGGTTTCCACTGGCTAAGGTAAACTCTGTGTAGCATCTGCCATCCAGAGAGACACACTACCAGACTTTAACTTGTGCAATTGCACGTTTAATTATTCAAGTTTGTAAACTTGAAGAGGGTGCTGGAAGACAGTCCAGCTGGTGGTAGCGAATACCTGAGGACAGACATCTCTGAAAGCTGTTCCAGCCCAGAGGGAGAGGTGGGTTGTCACAATATGTATACAGCATACATGCAAATTGCTGGTTTTTAAAACAAGAACCTTTGGAATTTTATTAAAACCTGTGCTAAACCTGAATCAAGCAAGGTTCGTCTCCTCTCCCCAACCTGTGTATCATGTATGTCCTCCTTTGTGTGTGCCAACCATTAATGTCTTAATCTCCTGAACTGACCCAAGAGCCCCTAAGAAGATGTTTAGTTCTTCTGGCTGAACCACTACATGTCCCAGGACAACTCCTAATTATTCTATGTCTGAGCTAAGTGCTCAAACTGACCATTGCTGTAGCAATGTGGAGAACCTAACTGACTTAAGATGTTTTTAAAATGTAACCTTCCCAGAAGCCCCAGACAGATTCAAGCATTCTGCCCATCACACTTACCAGGGCTCTTCAGGCTCCTTTCTACCACTCTGACTCCTCAAGTCCATCCCCATTTGGTCAAATCAGGATTGTCCTCTAGAAATTTAGTTGCCCCAGGCTCATGCCTGTGGGGGATGAGCCACAGAGTTATTCTTGGTACAGGGCCTAGAGATTATCAGCAAAAGATGGAGCAGGCTGGAGTATTTTTAAAAGGGATTGATGCTAATGCAAGTGCATGCTGCATCTGTGCCTGCATCCTCATACTTGCGCCCACATCCTCCCACTTGTGCCCAGGCAGCCTCCTGTTGTTTACAGAAGTTGCATCCATTTCAGATAAAACTTCAATTTGGTGCAGAAAACAGATGCAGTTGTGAGTTTGGACACACTTGCACCTGTTTTGGATGCAAACTAAGATGCTGTTAAGCCATCTAATAGATGGTCCAGCAGGTTTAGACCCATTTTTGCTTTAAAAATAGGAAAGATGCATTTTGGGTGAATATGTTTGAAAATCCTGCCCAGTAGCTTTACAATATAAGTTAATGCATCATCCATGGGGTGTCTGTCATTGTTTAAGAGATCCCCATGTGAGGTTTGGGTGAGAGGACTCAAAGCAAGCTGAATGGTTCCAGCTTCCAAACTTTGTGCAAGGACTCTCGATACCATAAAGACCATTTGTGGAGGACACTGTGTATCTTGTGCAGTACATGTTTTGCACATGTACTAAGTAAGCATTAACCCATAAGACAGCTGAAGATATCTGAGAATTAATCCATGCCGGGGAGGGGGTTGCAGGTGAGTGCCTCCCACCACCTAGGCATGGATCAATTCTCAAGTAGACCAATGTTGTCGAGGGTAGTGTAGTGTAGTATGGGCAAGTGGGACTTATGAAAGAAAATGACTGCTGAATGTTGCAGCAACTGGATGACTGTGAAGTACCTCAACACATGACATGGATGCTGAACAAATGACACAGACACAGGGTAGAATGGATGACACGGAGGATTTACTCACCTCAACACAATGCACAGGGGACAACAAACAACAACTGAACTGGATAGCTGTGACAACACAAGAGAGCACAGTATACTGAAGGACTAAAAAGATTAAACTGGCAATCAAACAACTGTGAGCACAAATGGCATCGCTCTTTTAGTGAGTTATTTACTGGAACAGCAAACTGAGCAGAAGGTGAGAACAAACACTGTCTGGGATCGCTGCCATAAGACGGATGCCTCTGCTGTGGGGTGTGAGTTACCAACATATTAAACTGTGATTCATACTACTGGCACAGCAAACTGAGCAGAAGGTGAGCATGAACAGTGTCCAGATGCACTGCGGCAACACAGATGCCTCTGCTGTGGGGTGTGGTTACAATGGAACATATGGCAAGACAGAAATATGAGGCAGAGAATAAAGCATGTCTCTCTGCCATGTCAGTAATCTCTGTAAACAGGGTAGTATGGCTGTGAAGGATGCAGCCACTCAAAGTGGAGGCCTCTGCTGGTACTACTTGTTGTCCATTGTCCGGAGTGAACCATAGAGTTGGTGCAGCAAGTGTGCTAAGTGGGAGTTGAGATGGTGTGGAGATCTATCTGTTGGCATGTGGTCATCAGACAGTCTGTCAACACACTGAGCACCTACCACGTCATGTTCTTGTGGGGGTTTGGCTCACTTTTCTTTCTTTCCAGGTTGTCCAGTTCTGCTGGGTTCAGTGCTATGTGGCAGCTGCACAGCGTGGGGTCTGCCTGCCTCACTCACATTCTCAGCTTTTGCCATTTACTGGGTACAGCAAGGCTTGGAGGAGTGGGACTCCTGTATTGGCTGTCCACCCAGTCACTAAGTGATACCATTTCACAGATGCAAAATTGACAGTGTATTTGCCCGTCATCCTGTGAGCTCCAACAGCTGCTTCTGGTGCTGTGGTTGGTAAGGTACTTCTGTTGTCAGACCAAGCATGATTACTTGGCAATTAATCCATGGTCAGCTGACAGCTTCAGCCAATGCAGGCATGGTCTGCTGCAGAGCCATGTTGCAAATTTTATTTATATAGGTATTCCTGTTGTGTTTGCACCTGCACTATATTTAGTTTATTCTGGCACTGTCACAACTGGGTTGTAGAGGTGGGAGGTTGGATGTTAGAGAGGGGTATTTGTTTCGAAGAATTAGTATATGAGTGGTTGAGTAAGGGGTATTTTGTGTTTAGGACAGATAAATTTGTGTCGGGGTGTCTGGTAAATTGAGGCGAGCTAGAATCGTGTATGGGGTGTCCCAGCTTTATGACCCACGGTCCTTTATCACCATCCCGGTATCAGGTACTACAGCTCATCGCTGCCGGGAGGTAGGAATTGAAGGAGATGTGGGCAGAAGCTGGTGGGAACCCGTGCATGGGTGAGGGAATAGGATAGCAGTGGTTGGGTGCAGAAGGCGCCTGGGATGCGATGGGGCTTGGAGAGATGACAGATGGGGTTAGTACCTGTCCCCAGGGTTCCCAAGGTCGTAGGTAGCAAAAGGGGCTGCACTGCCCACCAGTCCCCTGAGGGTGGTGCTATGCAATGCCAGGTCGATCAATAACAAGACTGCAATTATTGCAGATCTGATTTAATCGGTCAACCTGGCTTGCATTACTGGAAACCTGATTGAGGATGATGCTGGGCCAGTGTTAGACCGTCTCCCTCCGGTATTCCATTGTGCACTGCCCAGACTAGAATGCAGGGCTATCTGTTTTAGAGCTGAGCTAGGCTTCACTGTGCACCCAGTGAGAACACCAGGTTCAGTGAATATGTGGCCATTCATGGGGGTCAGGGCACGGGCTGCAGGATTCTCTTGACATACCACCCTCCTGGGACAGTTAGAGAGCTCCTGCAGGAAGTGCGTGATCTTGTGGTCAGTGAAACACTGGAGTCTTCCAGATATTTGGTTCTGGGGACTTCAATGTATGAGCGACTGACGAATCATGTAAGGTTGGGTTATCACTTCCTTCAGTTGATGACATCACTGGGCCTGTTGCAAGCAGTTTCTACTATGACCCACCAGGGTGGCCACATGTTGGACCTGGTCTTCTCACTGGGGCTTGAGATTGAGAATCTAGGACTGATCGGGTCGTTTGGTCTGATCATTGCACGGTGGAGTTCTTGCTCAGGGCCCCTCTGAGATCCCTCCCTGCAGAGATGGTGAGCTACCATTGAAGGGTTTGGCCCGGAGGGTTATTTGGTGGTGGCAAACCTATCTACTGTGGACAGTGCTTGCAGGAGGTGGTGTGAGGCAGTTGCAACCTATCATAGGGCAATGACTGAGGCACCTGACTCCCTTGCACCGTTCTGGTATGACCCAGATCTTCTCACTTGAGGTCCCCATGGTTTGATGGGGAGCTCAAGACATTGAAGATCAAGGGTTGGAGACTGGAGCACTGCTGGCGGAGGTCTGGGCTGGAGGTGGACAACTGGCCCTGCATGCACATTATAGTGTGTACCAGGGGGCAATCAACCGCAAGAAGGCAGCATTCCTGTCCAGAGAGATTCCTGCTGGGAGAAACTGACCAGCAATGCTTTCGGACTGTGGACGGCTACTACATCTAGCCTGTCTGCAGCCAAAAACAGCAGTTTCTGAAGCCTTATGCAATGAGCTTGCTCGGTTTTTCTCAGACAGGGTGTCCACCATCAGGCAGAGAGCCGTGTTATGGCCAACAGTGGTCGTCTGATTGTCGATAAGCACTTGCGTCTGTTGAAGCGCGAAACCAGTGGAGATGGCTGACGCCATTGAGGTGATCTCAAACTGAAGCACACATACTGTGAACTGGACCTAGTGCTGATGCATTTCTTAGTGGGATGTGTCGACACTGTTGGTTTGGTGTTCGCCTGATTGTCTGGTGTTCCTTGTCAGAGAGGGTCATCCCAGATGCCTTGAAGGAGGCTCTGGTGAGACCCTTTCTGAAGAAGTCATCTTTGGACCCTGACATCAAGGCGATTATCACCGTCTTCAACCTCCTATTTTTAGGAAAGGTTGTGGAGAAGATTGTATGTGACAGTTGGAGAGCAAACTCATGGCATTTGTTATTTATAAGCTGCTCCAGCTGGGTTTTCATGCAGAACAGTCAACAGAAACTGCATTAGTTCGGTGCATAATGATCTCCTCAGGCGAGGGATCGAGGGAGGGACAATTCTCATTCTACTTGATCTCTTCAGCTTTTGACATGGTGGACCATCAGGTGTTACTTGACCACCTGAGGGACTTCTGTGGACTCACCGCACTGTCATCTGCTGGTTTGACCCCTTTTAACAAACAGAAGACAGAGGGTGGTGATGGGGAATTTTCCTCATCTTCGAGCCTTCTGTCTTGTGGGGTACCTCAGGTTCGGTGTTGTCACTGATGTTGTTCACCACATATATGCTGCCCCTGGAGAGATCATTAGGAAGTACAGCTTGGGTTTCAGTGGGTATGCAGATGATACCCAGCTGTACTTATCCTTTGCCCCTGAAACATCCAATGCTGTGAAAGTATTAAACAACTGTCTGGTAGAGATCAACGACTGGATGGACTCTAGCTGGTTGTGACTGAACCCCGATAAGATGGAGGTACTGGTGGTGGAGTCAAACAGGAGGCTTGAGGGGTTGGCCTCTGGGGCAGATACTGGACTAGTCCTAGGAGCTCTCATTGATAGCCTTCTCTAAGGTGTATAATCTTGGTGTGATGTTTGACAGCGGTTTGATGATGGAATATCAGGTGTCTGCCGTTGTCAAGGTGAGTTTTTCCATCTGAGAAACATTGCCAGGATTAAGAACCTGATTCCCATGAACCTCCCACCTTGGTACATGCATGTGTAACATCTAGGCTGACTACTATGCGCTCTACCTCGGGGGTCTCTGAAGGCACCTCTGTCGACTGCAGCTAGTACAGAATGCAGCTGCCAGGTTGTTGGCTGGTCAGTCGAAATACTGTCATGTCACCCCGGAGCTGCGGGAACTACACTGGCTGCCAGTTCAATGGAGGGTGCTTTTAAGGTGGGCTTGCTCACCTATAAGGCCTTACATGGACTGGGCCCTTGTTACCTGACTGACCTTCTTACCCACTGCCTCGGTTCATCCCTCGGTCCTCCTCAAGGGGCCTCCTGGCAGTCTCAGGACAAGACTGAGAACAGCTGGTGATCAAGCTTTTAGTATCGCCGGCCCTGCCTTGTGGAATTCGCTCTGCCATTGGTGAGGGGCACCATCGGTGGAGGTATTTAAGGCCGCCTAAAGTCTTATCTGTTTAGACAGGCCTTCTCAGATACTGTATGATAACATGGTTATCAGTCCTTTTAATCTAAAGAGGAGATTATTTATATATAGTGATTGTGTTGTTTGTATGGTGGATTATTTTATATGTATTTTAAGCTAAATTTCTGTATTTTTGTACGGTGCCCATAGCCTCTGAAATTGGGCACCAGAAAAATAAATTTGCCTTGCCTTGCCATTTGCACTCTGTTTATACCTTGGTGCTGTATTGATTGTAATATCGGTTCTCTTTCCCACTCCTCAGGACACACCTGCAAATGAGCTGTTACTGCTCCTGCTCAGTATGCTCTTCCTGGTAAAACTTTTAATAAAATAAATAACATTATAAATCACTTGAGTTAGCTAGAGTGATTCATTATAAGTTTTAAGTCACAGTTTCTTTAACATTTTAAATTTGAATGTATCCATCCTCTCTTTGGCTCTACAGTGGGCGCTCCATTCTTAACCTGCCTGTATGAGAGCACTGTCACAGAATAACCCAAGGGAGGCAACAGTTCCACCTCCCAGATGTTGAAGCAGCAGGGAGGGAGAGCCCGAGGGGAGTGGACTCCACCAGGGCAGGGGGCAAGAAGACAGGGTGGGAACAAGGAAGAGGACAAGAGGGGTATACTGTAAATCAGGAAAGCATGAAGAAAGGAATAAAGGAGACAGGTAATGAAGAAGGTAACAAGTGAAAGGGGTCAGGGAAATTGCAGGAAACAGCACAAACAAGGAGGAGGCAGGGAAGCAGGAAGGGGGTAATGTATGGAAAGCAATGCGGGCCAA
The DNA here is from genome assembly GCA_016271365.2 of Neoceratodus forsteri. NCBI lineage: Eukaryota > Metazoa > Chordata > Ceratodontiformes > Ceratodontidae > Neoceratodus > Neoceratodus forsteri. The sequence goes on from CM028136.1 coordinate 818,019, forward strand.
TGAAAGGAGTCTGGGAAGTAAAATTCCAGATCTGGATGCCATCACATCAGAGGCTAGTCTGTTTTTGGTGGCCATAGCGAGCTATGGTGACCTGACAACCATGACTGGGACATGGCCCTACTGGGCTACTGTCTGTTGAGAAAAGACAGGGCAAGGAGGAGGGAAGAGGGGTTGTATTATATATGAGGGAGGAAGTCAAGGCCATGGAAATACAGGGGCCCAGAGGAAAATGAAAGGATGGAGGCTGTGGGTCATTATGGAGACAGGTACAGGACTGCTGTCCATATAGGGGAGGTATACAGAATTCCAGCACAGGGAGAGGAGTTGGATAAAACACTTGGGGATGCCATCAGGATGGCAAGTAAGGGGAGGAAGGGTACCACAAACACCAAGGAATAGTACTTACAAACAAATGGGGATTGAGGACTGAGGGGACACCAAACGTCTCACTGTACAATTACTCTGCATACACAGCAGCACTGAGGCAATGTGCAGAGCTGCTTATAGCACGTAATGTTATTCCAATGGCATCTTACAATTACACACCTTATGTGTCCATTAGTATGCTACCATTTGAATCACGGCAGCCAGAAGGAAAGGTGGTAACCTGTTTGGGATGTGCCTGCCCTTTGCAGCTGGGTGCCCATTGCCAGCAGGGTGTGTTACGCAGCACTTCAGTACTTTTTGGTACTACCACATCCCTGTATTTGTACATATAAAGTGTGCTGGACAGGGGCAATATGCTCGACAAATATACCTCTGAGATGACAACAAGTTCATTAGAGTGCTGCACTATACTTTGCATGGCATTATTAGCAAAAGCATTTTATATATTTTTTAACTTTCTTTTAGCTCCTTGGACATGGGCATGTCTCAGGAGTACCCACTCAACTTTGGCCTCTACTCCTGGCCTGAAACCACCTCTACAGGAGACACGTTGCTGAGCACCCCACCCTGAACCCACAGACTCGTTCAGCCCCGGATCACCCCAGGAGGACCCCTCCCATCTACCTGGCTGCCTTTCTACAATTAGAGATTGGTCCTGGGTCAGGTCGAGGAGCTCAGGAGAGCTGGTAGAGGGCTGGTCCAGCAGTGGGATGGGGTGTATGTTCTTGGGGTCTCCATCACCTCCCTGGTTCTCTGTTTTTTTTTTCATATTGTTTCCCTCCTCTGAGCACAGATGTGCATTGACATCTGTGCACCTATGTGCTGATGCTGCTCTGCTCCATGAATCCAGCAATGCTTCCTGCAGGGCCCCTGATCTCTATCAGGGTCTGCTGAGGAGCGAGGCATGCCCAGTTCCCACCCGGGAGGAGAGCAGTCCTCTGGATGCTTGATCCTCCTCCCTTCCTCCGTTGCTGACCCCTGACAACCCGAGTTCGTTCCTGAACCGGGTTTCCAGCATGGGTGAGGAGTCGCGTCCAGCCAGTCAACCCTTAGCACCACTGGGCCTGCCCTCTAAAGCATTTTAAAATGTCAGTACAGTAATGCCCTAATTTTGTTAGCCAGACTGACATCTCCCATTTTTGTGATGTGACTCTGAACAAAAGAAACACTTTATTTAGTATTTGTAAATCCTCAGAGCTGAGTCTCCACTCTGCACTGATGATTTGCTTTTTGTGAGGACCTCTTATAACCATAAGGAGGCCTCACATGCCATGCATGGAACGCTCCATTTTGAAACAGGGGTGTCTCTTCATTTCATATTTGTTATGTATTTTACTTTATTTATTTATTGAAATGTTTTACCAGGAAAGACATACTGAGCAGTGAATTATTTGCTTTCAGATGTGTCCTGGGTGGAGAGGAACAGGCAGTGACATTAAATTACAAGTAAGACATGAAGAGATACATTTTGAATTACAGAAATACAATTAGCAACAGGATAATAACAAAAAGTATTATATTAAATGTTTTACCAGGAAGGGCCTCTCAGCTGTCCCTGATTTTCAGGGATGTTCCTGATTTTGCATTACAGATTTCCTCCATGCCTCCAGAATGTGGCATTTTGCAACCAAAGAGTAAAGATTTGAATCATAAAGTCACATCAGACAATAGTTTTACAGTTTAGTTCTCCATCAGAAAATGCTTTTATCACTAAAACACTTACTGTAACATCTTCAAGAACTGATTTTACCCTTTATGTTTGCTTCTGCATGTGCAAAGGAAACATACTGGTGGCACTCAGGCAGTGTAGGCAGCTGTAGTTGAGTGCTGTATAAGCCAATGGATGTAGAAATGCAGTTGACTTGCTACTCAAAAGCTAGTGCTGAGCAGTCTGACGATGACACTGCTGAGCTGGCTGATGGACATAAACCTTGTGTAGCTCAAGCATGCAGCTGCACCTATCACACTGGTTTTCCACCTATTAGCCAGCTAATAGACATCATCAGGCTTTGAAGATGAACATCAAGCCTCACAGTTTGTCCTGTGTGTGTGTTTTTGCCATTTTGTTTAATTCCCTAGTTACAGACATGATTCTGGACAGCATCTCTTTAAAAGCACTAAAGAGGAAAAAAACACTCAGCATGCAGAATGCAAATATAGTAGCATCAAATATGTTAGCATGTCAATAATGAACAGAAAATACCAGAAATAGTTAATTTAATTACACATTGCTTATGTTCCTTTAAAGCTCTATTGCACTGCAAGCAAACATTCAGCATCGACCAATGGTTATTTAAGATATGTTCATAATTTTGTCCCTGATTTTTTGAGGCAGGGGATGAGCTGTATGGGAAGGGCCCACTGAGCTGCAAGCAGCTTGTTTTCCTGAGGCATCCTGGGGATGGATGCAGGGCATATATATAATATTGTAAACCTCATGGACCACTGAGCATGGAATCCGGGTTCTGATGCATTCACTTGTGATAATCATATCATCGATAATGGACTGTTGCTATAAAGAGAATGTGGAAAATGCTGCATCGCAGAACTACAACTGCTTTTAATTTCAAATAATGTTTTTAGGCATGATTTTAATTAAAAGAATTGCTAGAAGGATAATAATAGCATCAATACCTTTTCTACTGGGCAGTAGCTGTAAGATAAAGCCAGTGGGTAAGCACCTTGATGCCACCCCAAACGAGTATCATCTCACACATCAGTCTTCTACGTCATGTCTTATCACTGAATTACGGTGCTATATAATAAAATGCATGAGACATAAATATGCAAAACTGTACAACACAGAGTGAACAGTATGTACACAGGAAATCTAAATGGGTTGATACTTGAAAAATGAGGTAGGATAACAACAAGGGACAGGTGAGCAACAGTAGCCAAAATAGAGCCAACATATCCAGTACAAAACAGCAACTAGAATATACTAAATATGTAAGGGTCCCACAAAGCCAGGCATCCGCCCAACTGAAAACACACTCCAGACTCAAAGATAAAGTACAGTTCTTTTACATGTTTGCTAGTATCAAAAGACAAAACTTACATTTACAGTTTAGCACGAGGAACAGCTGTAGGTTCCCAACAAACACCCAAGGTTTAGTGTACAAAACATGGGCATTGGCCAATCCTTGTCACTACTATCTCTTCTCCAAGGTTACAGATCTCCAGCATTGCACTGGAAGCCCCATGCTACAGCATAATCCCACTGCTAAGAGAGATAAACATGGAACCTCCTGATAAAAGCAAGCATTGGTCAATGTCAGTGATATTTACAACTCCTCTGTGGCAGCACTTTTAAACAAATTCTTCACCACCTGCACACTACCCTGTCACCCTCCTCCAGACACTACTGTCCCCTCCATCCCAACCATTGAAGGCTTCCACTTCCTTCTCATGTCTCCCCAGGAAGCCTACCTAGCTCTCATGTCTCTTAACCCTCCAAGTCCAGCCCTTATGGTTTGGACCCCAAGCTCCTGTGAATCTCTGCTCCAGCCATTGCCATCCCGCTCTCTCACCTTCTGAACATATTATTTCCTCAGTACTGTTCCTCAGGCCAGGAAATTTGCTAAGGTTCTCCCTTTGCAAAAAAGGTGACCCCTCCACCACCGGTAACTACATGCCAATATCACTCCTCCCTCTCTTGCTCAACTCCGAGAATCTATTGTCTACTCTAGGCTTGCTGACTTCTTTACCACCTTGAACCTCCTTTCTCTGTTCCAGTCCGCATTTAGGAAGAAACACTCCACCATGGCATCCCTGCTCCATGTAACTGATGCTATCCTTACAGGGATGGATCAGGGACACATTACTGCAACCTTCTTCATTGACTTAGCCATGGCCTTTGGCTCTGTGTCCCACCCTCTCTTACTGAACACACTAAACTTGAATGGTCTATCTACATCTACTGTGGCCTGGTTCTGATCACACCTCACGGACTGTCAACAGTTTGTTCAGGTGGGTGGAGTCCTGTCTCTCCTCCCAATCTTGGCAGGGGTCCCACAGGCTCTATCCTAGGCATGATCCTTTTTCTATCTTCCTGAAAGATGTTCCTCGGCTTGTGTCACCTCACACATCTACATGTATGTGGAATACATGGTCATCTACTTTTCTAGCCCTCAGCCACAGCTGTAGAGGTTCCACTACAGAGTGACTTCCATGAAATACTATGCTTGGTTCCAGGCAAATCAGCTCAAGGTAAACACTAAGAAGACTGTGTCCATGACCTTCAGGACCAGCCAGAAATTGGCAAGGCTCTTTCCTTCCCCTGCCGCCCACTTTGGATGGCACCCCTGTTGACACTGTCCCTGCCTTCAAATACTTTGGAGTCTGGTTTGATTTCTCTGCCCATATTAATGCTATCCATACCAAACTTTACAGCTATGTGCCTTGTATGGCAACAAGGACTACCTCTCCTCCAAGTCTCTGAGGCTGATTACTAAAATTATCCTCCCAGTGTTTGATTATGCGGACATGGTTTATGGTACCGCTCCCACCTCTTCTCTAGCCAGACTGGATACCCTCTGCAATGCCTTCTCTGCCTTTGCCACATACTCCCAGCCCGCACTCACCATTGCTCTTATTCATCCCTTTTCATCCTCCCTCTACCTCAGTGTCACCTGTTACACTGCACCTCTTTGTTGCCAAATACTGGTTTGGCACCCTCCCATCTTATCTTTTCTCACTCCATTGCCATGCCCGCCTCCTCTTACTCTATGCTCTACAGACTCTAGAACCTTTGCCATTCCTCATCTTCACTCATGTGCTGGGCAAGCTGCCTTCTCCTACCATCTCCCATCTCTCTCTGAAATCAGCTCCCTCTTCCCTTCACCTATCTCCATCCCTCCTTGCCTTCAGATGCTTGCTAAGATCTACCCTGCCTCCTCACTCTGGTCACCCCTCTCACTGAATTCCTTCTCCTCTGCCCTTGTAGCCTCTGCTGCTCCCCGCCTACTTCCTATTACTCACTTACCTGGGTCTGCTTTCTCTCAGCTCCTGCCTACACTTTGAATACATTGTCACTACATTTTGCAGCTGTATAGACACACTGCTCCTCATTTTGTCACTACCAAACTTGTTTCTATGCATTGCTATGACCAGTCACTCCATTACTGGTTTACTACCTGAGAAACCTATTGTTTTGTAAGCTGCACCTTGAATACTCAACCATTCTTTATTGCATGTAATTCCATTTTCCCTCCCTTGGTTGTATGTGGAAATGAGCCTTGGCTCAGTATGCCTTTCCGGTTATCAAATAAAAAATAAAAAAAACAATGCAACTGTGAAGTAAAGATAGATGTAATGACAAGAGTTTAGGTGATAATGAATCTGTGAGCCACACCCAGTAGCAGACACTATGGTCAGGGCTGGAGCGATGCACAGAGGCAGAAGTTTGGGTCCCACCCTTGGGATCCCTGTAGAGCCTCACTTCAGAGGCAGATGTTGGGGTTGGGGTAGAGTCCAGCCTTGTGCAGAGGTGCTAGTCAGGTCTCCCACTCCTCAAGAGTTCCACAGAACTGTGTCCAGCAGTAGATGGGGTTGACAGTAGAGCCTCACCCAGTTGCAAAATGCAGGCCAAAGTCCCATTACATGGGAGCTCACATAGAGCTGCATCAAATGACAGAAGTTTGAATTGGGGTACTCACTGGTGGGAGCCTCTGTACAGCTGAGCCCAGTGGAAGAAGCTGGAGCAGGGCTCCAACTCCTGGGAGCTCTGATAGATCTGTATCCCTTGGCAGGTTGGGGGACTTCAATGCCTGGGTGAATGTTGAAACCTTACAATTGTTTAGCAGTTTCTCCAGCTGACATCAGCACTGGCTTCAGCCAGACAGTTTCAGTGCCACCAATGGCCATAGCCACATGTCAGACCTTGTCCTTTTACATTGTCTTGACATTATGGATGTCAAGCTTGATCCAGTCAGTTGGTCAAGTACCATATCATGAAGTTTCTTGCTGAGATCTTTAGGGTCCCCTCCCCATGGAGATGGTCCAGTACTGACCCAAACATGTGCTGGATGTCTTGGGTAAGGTAGTAGTGTGTAAGGGTGGGCTTAAGGCAGCCATAAGCAGCTGTAATTTATTCATTTCAGAAGCTCTGAACACCTTGCACCAGTCTCCCTCCATCTGCTGACCTCCCACCATAGTTTGTCATGGCATAATGATGAGTCTCATTGGTTGAAGGCAACATGGCAGAGGTTAGAATGCTTTTGGAAGACATCTGGCTCAAGTGGTAACAGGCAGGCTCTGAGAACCCATTAATGGAATATCAGAGGGCAGTCACACAGACAAAGTCAGAGTTCTTGTCACATGTGATTGTCCCGAGAAGGAACTGCATGGCCCAACACTGCTGCACTGTGGGCGGGTTACTGTATCTATCCTTTTATTGTCAAGGAGAGAGCTTACCTGTTAAGTGTGAGGAATTAGTCAACTTTTCTTGGACAATGCCATCTAATTGATAGAAATTCTGCAATTGGCATGTCACAAGTCAGCAGGGTCAATCCTGTGGTGTCTGAATATCCTTCAAGGACCTGGAGTATGTTTCAATCAATATTGGATGAGAATGTACTTGAGTGATCACTGGGCTGCACCCAACTTTTTATTCCTTTGATGCTGGTTCAGCCTGATCATTGTTAGCCTGCTGGGAGGCCCAGGGTCCACTTATTGCCAAGATTGTCTGTTGCTCCCTTGAGGAGGAGTGTTACTCAGCCTTTCTGAAAAACAGGGTTGTGAGACCTCTTCTTAAGAAGACATATTTAGACCTGGTAAGTTACAGGCTTGTCTCAAATCTTTCTTTTGGGGAAAGTGATTGAGAAGGTTGTTGAAATACAGTTTGATGATCACCTTTAGATGTACTGTATGACATCTATGAACTATTCCAATCTGGCTTCATGCCTTGGTATAGCACTGAGACCATGCATTTAAGGGTGCTTAATGAACTTCTTGAATGGCATAGAGGTGACCTCCATGGTTACTTTCCTTGATCTTTCATCTGCATTTAGCATGTTGGAGAATGGAGTTTTGATGGGTCACCTGTGGCAATATGGAGTACTCTCCACCAATGGCTAAGTAAATTGAGTCCTTTCTGTTCTGCAGATTGCAGCAGGTCATGTTAAGTGCTTGTCTTTGCAGCCTGTGTTGATAGGCTGTGGTATGCCATGGGTTCGATTCTGCCCTCCATAGTTTTTGCCATGTATATGTTGCCATTTGGAAAGGCCATTATTTATTTATTTATTTATGGATTCAGATCATACCTTTGGCTCAGATCTCTTTTACAAGGTTCCACATCAAACAGTGACAATGACAACAATAACAGTTTATATACAATACTAAAATAGTAGGTAGCTAGTGTGCAATAAGGTTACAATGTCATTCATACTACCAGTGGTGATAGTACAGCATCAAGAGCATTCAACTAAGGCAAAGGACAGTGTTTGTACATAACAAAGGAGATAAAGAGGTGTGCCACCTCGTGAGAGTCCGAGGAGAAGTCATGGTGAGAGGGAGGGAGACTGGGGGAGAGGTCATTAGATATTATAATTTGGAGTTTCACTGTCGTGTGGAAGACACCCAACTATACCTGTCATTTACACCCTAGAGGCATGGTGCGATCTTAGCGCTAGACCAATCCAATGCCTACAGGAAATCTCTGACAGGATAGCATCCAGCTGGCTGAGCTGAAATCCAGGCAACATGGAGGTGCTACCAGTGGACCAGGTTTTTGTGGGTCAACAGTGACTAGTCAGCCACCCAGTTGTCATCTCTAAGTTGTGAAATTGTACGAGCTGTGGGTAAGATGAAGAATTTGAGGGTCATAGCATGGATTTGATTCCATGTCAATTGCTCAACTTTTATAGGGTGACTTCAATTTGAGTGAATGCAGATGAGCGACTGCACCATGACTACATTAAGGTGATGGTTATATATAGCTGAATATTATACATTTACAGCCACTGCATCTTGCACTGTTCTACCGGAGCCCTCCTCATCTTCTCCTTAGGTCATTCATCATTCTTCTTGCACCAATGTCTGTCCGCTACATGATTGTGCCCACAGAGTATGCCCACACCTGTTCCTACTCACCCACAGGAGTGCCCATGTTATGGGGAGCTCTGTCCCCACAGGGACTGCACCCCAGACCCCCAACTCTAAGATTCCTACTCCATGCTGCACCTGAACACTGGGATAGGCTATAATATAGTTCGCTATAATGTGCAGTTGCTCAGTTGTATCAGTCGCTGTTACTACACAGTCGCAATTTTCATAGTAGCTTTAATGCAGTCACCCAAATAGACTCACCCATATTCTCTCGCTCAATTGACATGCTACCCATGGACTGCAAGGTGTCACTGGTACATCAAGTGTCAAATAAAACAAAGGGGTGCACAAGGAGCATGGTGCTCTAGAAACATACCGAATACTTTCTACTTACTGGTTTCTGCACACACAAACCCTTGAGAGGGACTTAAAAACTACGTTCAGACTGGAACTTCAGTAAATTGACATTACACAAAGCATTTTATTTTGACAAGTGAAGATAAATGCTCTGACATGTTTAGGACCATGCTGGTCCTTTTGAAAAAGGATCAGCATGATCCAAATATGTCAGGCAAGTTTTATCTTCACTGGTCAAAATAAAATGCTTTGTGGAATGTCAATTTACTGAAGTTCCAGTCTGAATGCTTTTTGTCATTGTATTATAGGTAATGCTGCTCTTATTTCACTGAGCCTTTAAATGTATCTGATTATCCCATGCTAACAACACAATAACTGTCTTGTTATGTCAAAATCTGTTGCCATGGTGATCACTATGATGTCATAAGGAAAGGTATAGTAAGGTTAACAGGAGAGGCAAATGTCTTTTATACACACTTTTAGACAGACTACCAAAATGTGCTAAAAGGCTCAAAGAGGAACATTGGAAATGAAAACTATGTATTCTCTAGTAAATTGTGATAATTGAACATCTTATATATGAAAGTACATGCTGAAGTGTGGAGCTGTTCTTTAAAGTGGTGTTAATATGTTATGAATTTCTTCATTTTGTTGTTTACCATATTTTGTTTTATGTATTGTTAAATACTTTGAGCCTATTGGGATAGGATGCTATAGAAATAAAATTGCATTGTCAAGGTAACAGCCACCTGGTTTCATCCACCAAGGGTAATCTTCACTGGTCATCAGTGTTACATCTGTGAATGTTTGGTGCACTGACAGCCCTGACTGGGACATGGCCATACCAGGCTACTTTCTGTTCAGGAGGGACAGTGACAGGAGGGAGGAAGGGTTGTACTATACTGTATATGTGAGGGAGGGAATCATGGCACAGAAGTACAGGAGCACTTTTAGTTCTAAAGTGATCTTTCACAGACTGCTTTTGGGGAGTTCTTTTGCTGAGACACTTCAGGAAGTGTTTGTGTTTGGTAACAGATTCCAGGTAACTTCTGTATTTTGTAACAGGCTTATGTAACTGAGTTTATATAGCTTTGTGGTCTTTCCACTACCTTTAGTTCTAAAGTGATTTCCATAGTCTGCTTTTGGGGAGTTCTTTTGCTGAGACACCCAGGAAGTGTTTGTGTTTGGTAACAGATTCCAGGTAACTTCTGGGTTTTATAATAGGTTTATGTAACTGAGTTTATATAGCTGTGTGCTCATTCCATTACCTTTAGTTCTAAAGAGATTTTCCACAGTCTGCTTTTTGGGAGTTCTTTTGCTGAGACATTTCAGGAAGTATTTGTGTTTGTAGCAGATTCCAGGTAACTTCTGTGTTTTGTAACAGGTTTTATGTAATTCTCCTTTAGTTTACTGTTTTTACCTGATTGTTTTTATAGACACAGAGTACCAAAGGAACAACACCCCCACCCACTCCCATTCCCCAACCACTCCCAGGTGGACTGATTTTATGGTAGTAGGCCAAGCCACACCTACTTAAAGTTACAGAAACAGTTAGGCAGCACAGCACAAGAAATAGCCTAGCTGGCATATAGGCAGAAGGACAAAGAGTGCAGCTAGCAACTAGGTCCACAAGGGCACATACAAGAGGAGGGGGAGAGAGGCTGTAAGTCATTACAGAAGAAGAGTGACAGGGAGAGAGGGAGAAGGAAAAAAGAATTAGCACGCAGAACAGGGAAGAGGGTTAAGAGATAGCAGATAGCAATTAGGAGGCATAAGCAGGCAGAAGAATGAGGAGGGTAGCAGTAATGATGGGAATGGTGCAGTGCAGTGGTTATGGAGCAGCAGTCTTCAGGGACACATTCTGGAGGCTGCGATGCTGCCCTATCTGCAGGCACCTCTCTGGGCTGAGGGAGGAGTTTGCCTGTCTCCACGCAGAGTTGGACAGGTTACAGGTAGCATCCACCCCACCCAGAGACTACTGGGTCCACAACATGAACCTCATAGGATGCTCAGAAAGAAGTATGACTGGATCATGGTGGGCTCAGGGAGGGTTGGGGAGTCAGAAGTCTATTCCCCAACTGGTCCAGCTGAATTACTCCTACACTATTTTGGAAGAAAGGGAATGCCCCACACAGGCACCTGCAGCTGGAACCAGGGAAGATGGTCACAACTTCCAAGCTGGAGCCCCAGGAAGGGGACAGGGACCACGGAGGAGGAGGAAGCCCCTAGTGGGAGACTCTATTGACCAGGGTGTCAAGTTAGGGACACCTAGCGGGGGGGGAGGGAGGTCACTAGGGTGATCGCCAGTAAGGAGGAACTGGATGTCATTGTCCACCTGAGGACCTATGACCTGGCATGGAGAAGGGTGGAGTTAGCCAGAGTCCAGGAGGATTTCAGGAAGCTGGGGGAACCTGAAACAGGTAGCATGTTCCGCCTCATTCTTGAAGTGCTACCTGTCCAAGGCACAGGACAGGATAGGCACTGCACATCCAAGCCTTCAACACCTGGTTGAAGGACTGGTGTGGAAGGGAAGGATTTGGCTTCATAGATGACTAGGGCCCCACCTGGGCAGATGTGAGCTTATATCAGGAGGATGGCCTGCATCTGTCTGGGAAGGGACCTCACTCCTTGGTGAGAAGATGGAATGCTTCAGCCAAGAGCATTTAAACTGGCCAAGGGGGGACAGTCAGGAGGGACAGGTGGCTTAGGATCACTCCCCATGGTAGCATGCAAAACACAAGTTAAAACAGGAACAACTGAAGCGAGGGAGGAGCAGGCAGGCAAACATGTAAAAGGTGGGGATGGGGGCAGGAGCATATGAACAAGAAAACCGGGTGGGGAAAACAGGCAAGGAGAGGAACAAGAATAGAGGGAGGGCAGGGTATAAAATATGGAAGGCCATGCTCATAAATGCCCGCAGCCTGGGAAATAAGGTTCCAGACCTGAAGCCTTGATGACGAATGCAGACCTTGACACAGCAGCAATAACAGAGACATGGTACTCGGCTAATCATGACTGGGACGTCAATGTACCAGACTATACACTGTTCGGAAGGGACAGGAAGGTAAAAGGGGGGATAGCCCTGTGCATTAGAGAAGGCATAAAGGCTACAGAAGTACAGAGAAGACAGGGAGGCTGAGGCAGTGGGTCACCCTTGAACCAGGGAATGGCACAGCAATACGTAATGGGATGATCTACAGACCTCCAGCACAGAGAGAGGAAGTGGACAGGGTACTAATGGAGGAAACTCATGACATGGAGCTAAAGGTGAAATCCTGCTGATGGGGATTTCAATATGACGGACATAGTTTGGCCCACCCAGGCAGCTGCTTCAGCCAGAAGCACAGCCATCCTGAATCCTTGCAGGGGTTGGGCTCAGACAGCTAGTGCATGAGCCAACCAGAGACAAATCTATTCTGGACCTGGTATAGACCAATGGAAACAGAGTCACAGGAGTCCAGGTGGAAGGGCAGCTGGGATCCAGTGACCACCACATGGTGTGGTTTGGCATGAAGACAGGGACTCAATTAAGCCACTCAAGGGCAGAAGTACTAGACTTCAGGAGGGCAGATTTGCTGGGGTGCATAGGCAGGGGCATTACTAGCAGGGGCAGGAGGTGTTGATGCCATTGTATAAAGCACTGGTAAGGTCTCATCTGGAGTACTGAGTGCAGTACTGGAGACCACACATGCATAATGACATAGATAGGGTAGAGGTTATCCAGAGAAGAGTGACAAAGATGGTGCATGGCTTGCATCACAAAATATATGAGGAGAGACTAAGAGTCCTCAATATGTAAACTGAAGGATAGGACAGAAAGGGCGACATGATAGAAACTTAAAGTACCTCAAGGGCATAAACAATGTGCAGGTAGGGATCTTTTCCAATCTAGAAAAGATATCAGAACAAGGGGACACAATATGAAATTGGGGGATAGATTAAGAGGTAATGTGAGGATGTTTTTCTACACAGAGAGGATGGTGGACACTTGGAACAGTCTGATACAAGAGGAGATGGGGGCAAGCACAGTGGAGAGGTTTAAATATACCTGGGACAGGCACAAGGGAACATTGAGTGGAGGGAGTGATGAAAGCCATTGATCACTTAGGATCAGTGACTGCATACAAGTTTAGGGCTTATGGGCAGACTAGATTGGCCTAGGGTCCTTATCTGCCAACAATTTCTGTATCTATGTATGTATGTACCTGGAGGAAAAGAAGGGTTGGAGGTGCTGTGGGTCATCCTGCAGACAAGTATTGGGACCACTCTCTGTACAGGGTGGTATAGATCTCCAGCATCGAGCAAGGAGCTGGATAAGGCATTGGGGAAGCCATCATCAGGATGGCAAGAAAGAGGAGGTGCTGCTAGTTGGGGACTTCAGTCTCCGAGATGTGGATTGAGCCTTCTAGCTGTAGCTCGGCAAGGAGTAGGGCTATCTTTGACTACCTACAAGGAGCTTTTCTAAGGCAGCTCATCAAGGAACCCACTAGGGATCTGGTAGTGCTGGCCCTGGTGTTTACTAACAGGGATGGCATTGCAGACATCACAGTGGGCATTTCCTATGTACCAGTGATCACTGGACAGTGTGGTTTATCAGTAAAACAAGAACAGAGGCAAACCACCCGAGGACGAGGATCTTGGACTTTAGGAGGGTGGATTTTAAAGAAATGGGAGTCTGCCTAGAAACTGCCTTGGGAGGATAGAGGCACAGTGGGGAAAAACAGGAAGGGCATAATTAAGGCAACCAACCTTTTGGGAAAGAAGTGTGTAATGTCAAAGGAAAAGGGATCATTATGTTTCGTATGCAAGTAGCAAGGTAATGAGGGAAAAAGGGTGGCATTCAGGAGGTATAAGGAAATGCAGAGGGAAGAAGACTGGGAGGTATACCAAGAAACAGAGGGAAACAGGAGAGGCAGCGAGGGAGCAAAGGCCATACAGAGAAAAGGATAGCCAAAGGTGGATAAAGGATAAGACTTCTTCAGGTACATAAGTGAGAAGAACAAAGCAAGGGAGGGATAGTGAGGATGAAAGGAAGCAAGGGAGACTATGGAGAAGAGGATCAAGAAAAGAACATACACTGAACAGGTACTGTACTTCAGCCCAGTCTTCACAGTGGGGGCAGAACACGTGGAGCAGCAGGAACAAAGGGCGGTGGACACAAGCACATTTTCAGAAGAAACAATCCTGAGGGACTTGCAGCTCGGAAAATGGACAAGGCTATGGGACTGGACTGGATACACCCATGGGTACTAAAGGAACTCAGGAGGTGATAACTGCCCCACTGACTGCCTTGTTCAACAGCTCACTGGTAACATGAGTGGTTCTGGAGGACTAAAGGAGAGCAGATTTGGTCCCTGTCCATAACAGCAGCAGATGGAAGGAGCCTAGCAGCTATAGGCTGCTCAGTCTCCATCAGTGGTGGGAAATTAATAGAAACTCTGTTAAAGGAAAAGTTGGTAGAGTATCTTGAATGCAATGGGTTACAAGACTAAAAGCAGCATGGATTTATGGAGGGTGGGGTGGGGAGGACATGCAGATGAATCTGACTGATTTCCTCAACTGGGTGACCAGGGAAATAGATCAGAGGAGGAGTCGATGTTGCCTATCTGAACTTTAGCAAGGTCTTCAACACTGTGCAGCACAGGAGACTGATAAAGAATTGAGCTGCCTAGGGATGGGATCCAAAGTGGTGAATTAGGTAAGAACTGGTTACTGGATAGATGAAAGAGGATGGTGTTTAATGGTGCTCACTCTAAAGAGGGAAGAGTGACCAGTGGGTTACCACAGGGCTCAGTGCTGGGACCAGTCCTCTCAATGTCTTAATAAGTGACATTGTGGAAGAACGGGAAGGGAAGGGAAGGAAGGAGGAGAGGGAGGGAGGGAGGGAGGGAAGGGAAAGGAAGGGAAGGGAAGGAAAGGAAGGTATGGTTTATTGCAGATGACAAAAATCCATAATTGGGTGGATGCAGAGGAGGGGTGGAGAGAATGAGTAGGGACCTTGCAAAACTTGGAAAGGTCAAGAGCATGGCAGTTGGTGTTTAATGCCAAAAGTGCAAAATCATACAACTAGGGCATAGAAGCCCAGGAGCTGAGTATAGCATGGGTAGCTACTGACAATACAAAGCAGGAAAGGGACCTTGGGGTTATCATATCTGAAGACCTCAAAGTGGCAGGACAATGTGACTTACAAAGCAGTGGTTAGTGCCAGTAGGATACTGGGATGCATAGGGGAGAGTACCACATCCAGGAGGTGTGAGGTGGTGCTGCCACTGTATAGCTTTGTGAGTCCCCACCTGGAGTACTGCATCCAGTTCTGGAGGTGACACCTCAGAAAGGTCATAGACATGGTGGAGGCAGTCCAAAGGAGGGCAACTAACATGGTGCAAGGGTTGCATCAAAAGCCTTATGAAGAGAGACTAAGGGATCTCAACATGTGCACCTGGGAAGAAAGGAAATTGCGAGGGGCATGAGAGAGACTTACAAATACCTCACAGGGTGAACAGGGTTGAGGGGTGCACTTTAAAATGAGAAAGAGCACCAGGACTAGAGGGCATATGATGAATCTAGAAGAAAGACGTTTAAGAAGAATATGAGGAAGTACTACTTTAGTGAAAAAGTGGCGATGCCTGGAACAGACTGTCAGTGTAAGTAGTAGAGGCAAAAACAGTAGAGGGCTTCAAGCGTGTGTAGGTTAGACATGAGGGAATATTAGTAAATAGGCAGGGAGGAGGGATGATCACTGGAGGCCAGTTAGGGTCTGCAGAGACAGACTAGGCAGGGGCCATCTGGGCAGACTTGGTGGGCCAAGCGGTTGTTTTCGCTGACAATTTCTGTTTCTTTGCTTTTAATCTGAGACATAAACAGTTGGCTGGAAAATTGGAATTATAAGCAAAACCCTTGCTGGGGTAACCGGTGTAGGTGTTAGCACTCAGGGTATGGTAATAGTATCTTTCCTTAAGGCATACTACTGTTATATACTAGGGGTATTAAAATATGCTTATAAGAAAGACTGTTCTAAACTGCAGACTTATTAATTTCATTAGTTACTTAGGGTATTAGCAAAACCCTACCTGGGGTACCACCATAGGGGTGTTAGTATGCAGTGATTGTAAAGTAAGTTTCTTCTTGCAGTGTAGTGTGGTTTGCTAGGGGTGTCAACACACACTACCTGAGGTACCTCAGTCTATAGGTTATCAGGTTATCATATCTATTGGAGTATTAGGTCCTTATCCAGAGTACATAAAAGCTGAAGGCATTGCAGGAGGATCCAGAGTAGCCATATAAAGCAGAGGATACAGGGACCTTGAGAAGGGAAGGACATTTAGTTAGTTGCAACACTCTACTGCCACATTCCTCCAGGGTACTCTGTGGCGGTGCGGTAGCTACTTGATCTGCAATAAGCTGATGGTACTTCATGCTGTGCTGGCTTCAGCCTGCAGCATGGGCAGTATTTACCAGCTGCAGAGCATGTCAGAGTGTATGCAGAGGGTACCACTGCTGCTCTTCCTCAGTGACTGCCAAGCCTTCACAAAAGGGGTTGAGAGACAGTAGACAAGAAGTAGACCAGAAGGTATGCTCACTGAATGCACAGCCAGATTGGAATATGCATGCTAAGTTACAGGGATAGCCCTTCTTTGACCCAAAATAATTTCGTGCACTTTCTGGTGTGGGTTTTGGTCATTTACTTGAGTATGACAGGGATATGAGATACTTATAGTTTGATATACTGCAGAACAAGTAAATAATGTTGCATAATAAGTCTTGCTATATTCCCAGAGTCTGTCAATATGTGAAAATAACACAATAGAAAATAATGTTTTCAGAAAGCTTTATTGACTGCGTTAAAATAATAAAAACTCTTTTGTATTAATTTTTTTCTTTGCATCACTTTTGCCATCGTGCAGTCATACGCAGATTACGCCAGATCATCAGTCACTGCAGCTGGGAGGCAGCAGCGTCATCTTCTGACTGTCGCCAGCTTATTTAGGTACCTTGTGACAACCCACTTCTCTGGGCTGAAACAGCTTTTAGAGAGGTGTCTGTCTTTGGGTATTCACTGCCACCAGCTGGGGGCTGCGCCAACCTCCCAAGTTAATAAAACTGGCTAATCAAATGTGCAATTGCACAGATCAAAGTCTGGTAGGCCTCTCTCGGATGGCGGATGCTAAACAGAGTTTACCTCAGCCAGTGGAAACCATGTATTACCTTAGAAAAATGACACCAGAGTCACAACTGTTGAGTAATAAATAGCTTTTTACTTAAAAAAGTGAAAAGAAACATTACAGGATATCTATATTCAACACAAAAGAATAACACTGTTACAGGAAAAGTAAACAAATGTTTTTAAATAAAAGATTACAAAACAGAAAAAGGCTATTACTGAGATATGCTAGAATCAATCTTACCCTTCCTATTCTTCCAGAGACACTGACCCTATGCTAACTGCCAGCTCCTATGGACATAGCTAGAAGGGTAGGCTCAAAGCTTATGTTTCTCCCTCCAGCTGCAAGAGTAACTCCTCTACTCATTATCTTTCAACATCTTATATTCTCTCTTGAGAACAGGTAATTCCATTCCCCTTTGAATGCACCAACCATCTTCCATGTATGTATTTATTGTATTTGTCTCAATCAGATTGAACACCTATCAGTGACCAATTATATTCCCTTTTAACCTTAAGTTAATATTTGAGTGACCCAATCCTTTAAACTGTGAGTCTGTGTGGATGTAATTTATGGTCCACCTAGCCAGATGCTGATGAACAATGGAATTCCAGCCTGTGTGGTTTTTTTTTGAACTGCAAAAATTGTCTGCTTGAAGAATCCAAAACGTCAACTCCTTCCTTCCCATTTCTGTCACACCTTAAAAGAAAAAAACAAAATTACAAATAGGAGGACAGAAGAGTCAAAGCCATGGAATTGTTCACAAACTGGGTTCAAACAGCATGTGCTGTGGCAGTCTGGGTTGTTTGGAATCCATAGATGCAGTTGTCTTGTTTTTCACACAGCTTTTGCAACAAGGCCACAAACCACTGGGCATGTTGTGATTTTTGAGTTGACGTGCAAATTAATGTTTATGTTGCCATGGCAGACTGTGTGCCTGAGTTAAGCTGCTCTGGTATTTGGTCCACATACCACTTCTGTGAAGCAGGATCTGAGAAAGTCTTTAAATATGTTATTTACTGCCTGCTTATGAGGGACAGGAGAAGACAAGAGGGGTTGTGCCACAGCAGGGAAGGCAGCAGGGTGTTGATGAATGAGATGGGGAGGTGAATCACTATAGGCTCAGCTGATGGCAAGGGAAGGGTCATACACATGGGGTAATCTATAGGCTCCCAATGAGTTGGAAGTCATAGACAGGAGGAGATAAGGAGATTATTAGGGCAATGACTTGGGGAGGTCATCCTTCATCATGCCAGACAGAGACTGGAGCATTCCTTGGGCAAAGAGCATCAGGAACCAGGCACTGATGGATATATTCAAGGACTGTTCCCTAATTCAACATGTAAAGGAACAAACTACGCTTAACCTAGTTCTGTCAAACAGGGACAGCATCATCTGGTAACAGTGAAGATCCTCCTGGATCAGGCTACCACATCACAGTGTAGTTCAACATAGCCTGGAAACTCAGCAGCAGAAGTCCTGGACACTGGTCCTGGACATATGGAAGGTGGACTTCAGGAAGATGAAGGAGGGACTAAGGGAGAGGCTCAAGAGGGCTTGTCAAGTACTGCAGACATGGCAGAAAACAAGCAGGAAACCATCAAACTTGAGATTCTTGTGGCTTGAAAGGGATGCCTCAGAAAGGTAGAGAAGGGAAGAATGCACAAGAGACCTATGTGGTTTTCAGGAGGTGGGGTAGAGTAGGCCAAAACGTTGGCCTTCAGAAAGTTTAAGGCCAGCCAGTCAGTGCTAGGCAGGAGCTCTACCTCAACAAATTGAATACAGCCAAGAAGGTAGTGAGGAGAGCCAAAGCAGAGCAGGACTTAAAAATAGCAGATGGGGTGAGGGAAAACAATCGGCTTATTTAGGTATGTCAGGAAAGAAGGTAGAACAAAGGGGTAATTGAGAGGCTAAAAAGGGACATGGGTAGAGGAAGAGAGCATAAGAGGCATTCTAAGTGATTACTTCTGCTCAGTCTTCACAATTGAAGAGGGAGGGCAATTGTCTGAGTGTAACATCAACGTTGAGGGAGAAGCAAAGATGGTAATCTGGACCTTCACTGAAGAAAGGATGATCACAGAATTGAAAGTTGGCAATCTCTGGGACCAGCTGGCTTCGCCATAGAAGTCCAGGAGGTGGGGCAGGCCCTGTCAGTCACCCTAGCAGACTTGTTCCACTGCTCGACTGAGACAGGATCATCCCATAGATTGGAGGTGGCAGATGTCATACCTCTGCAGAAGAGTGGAGACACGGTGGATTCAGGGCACTACAGACCAGTCATCCTGACCTCCATTATAGGAAAGCTGTTTGAGACTGTAATCAAGTGCAGCTGGTTGACTTCCTGGAGATCCACGGTCTTTAGGACAACAAACGGCATAGCTTTGTGAAGAGACGCTCCTGTCAAAAGAACCTCACAGAATTCTTCAACACTGTGTCTCAGGCAATGGACAAGGGTGAAGCACTGAATGTCCTGTACCTGTATTTCAGCAAGGCCTTTGACTTGATGCCTTGTAGATGGCTACTGAAGAAGTTGGGGAACAGTTGAGGTGGAGCAGATAGACCCAAAGTGGTTAGGGAACTGGCTAGGGGTAGAACGCAAGGGCAGCTCTGAATGGTACATACCTGAAGTCAGGGAAGTGACTAGCAGGGTTTCTCAGGTGTTAGTCCTTGGCCCAGAACTCTTCAATCTGTTTACATGCAACCTTGGAGAAGAGATCAAGGGCAAGATTTGTCTTTTAGAGATGACACTAAGATATATGGCAGGGTGGATAGCAAGGAGGACATAATTAAAAGGGATCTGTAGAAACTGGAAGGTGGTCCAAGATTTGGCAACTTAAATTTAATGCCAAACAGTGCAAGGTTAAGCACTTGAAGAAAGGGAACCCAAAACTAAATACTGGATGGGGGTAAGCTAGACCAGACCTCAGAGGAAAGGGACCTGAAGATATTATTAGCGACAGCCTGAAGTCCTCAGCCCTATGCAATAAAGCATGGGGAAGGCTAGCAGGATGCTGGGGTGCATTGACTGGAAGGAAGTAATCCTGCTCCTCTACAGGTCACCGATGAGACCACACTTTGGGTACTGTGTGCAGTTCTGGAATCCTTACAAAAAAGACAAGGACCACCTACAGTCGAGGAGGGTGATCAAAATGATGCAAGGACATGATGGAAAATTTCAAGTACTGTTGCTGAAGGGAATAAACAGAGGGAAGTGCCAAAACTGTTCAGGCATAATTAGGGTTCTATAACAATTAGAAGGGATTGAAGGAAGTACTCTTACAGAAAGGAGGTAAAAATGTGGAATCGTTTCCCAGAGTTGGTAAATGTCAAAACAGTTACAAATTTCAAGATGTCTGTCAGTACTAGTCTGGTGGGGACTTAGGTAGGTACTGGTTAGACTTGATGGACTGTGCAATTGTTTGTGGCTGTAAATGTCTCTGTTTTATTTAAACTGAGAAGCTTTAGTTTCTTGGATTTATTTGCAGCAATGTAACCTTTCCTTCCTTACTCACATATTTTTAATTTATTGAATTTTGTTAACTGGGTAAAACCCACTGAGACAAAGTGTTCCTTTTCGGATCACGTGATGCCTTCATGTAGCAGCACTGCAGGTGGACTCCAGCTCTTACTTACAATCTACAGTTAATTTTATTATTTTACTAACTGGTTTTACAGCCTAACACAACACCATCTACTTCCTATAGCTCTCCGACGTGTTTGAGGCAAAGTTTTGAAGAAAAACAGCTATACAAGGCGCCAAGCAACACTTCTTCATCTTAAGGCCCTATCTCTGACATGGAGGCTAAATGAGCCAGGCTCCCCGACCCACTTCCACCACAGACTCCTGAAAAGGACCAAGTGGCCTAAGAGCCAGTTGGGGCTTCACTGAAATCGGTTGCAGCCTCAGCAGCCCCGCAAACTCTGATCCCTTTATTGGAGAAAACATTTATGGAGGAACTCTTATCTTTTAAATCAGCTCTACAGGAAATCATGACAGAGTTCAAAACAATGCGTGGAGAACTGGCATAACACAAACCGGGCATTTTAGATGTCATGGTCTAACAACATCCCTAGAAGGATGGATGGACAAGGCTGAGCCTGAAGTGACCAATCTACACAAAGGCAACATAGGAAGGAAGCTACTGTAAACTTGAGGAATTTGAAGGCTGAAGTTGCAGGAACAATATAATCATCTTTGGCCTTCAGAGGACTCAGAGGGCTTGTACCTATTCTTTTCGGCAGAAAATGCTGACAAAGATCACCGGCCCTCTCCTAACAACACCACTTATATTATTGAGAGGGCCCACCATTTGTTAAGACCAAACCAGGCCACAGGAAAACCACCCAGACCCCTTATTTTAAAATTCTGAATTACTTGGAGAAGACCAATGTTCTAAGTAAGGTCAGAGAGTTACAGCAAGTTCTATGGGAGGGTCAGCAATTATGATTTGCTCAGAATCTACCAGCCAGTGTCCAACAGTGTAGATCAGAGTACCATCCACTTGTCACAATGCTTATAGCCACTGGAATAAAGTATAAGGTTCAGTACCCATCACGTCTCACTGTGCTCCACACTGGTACCTGGCACACCTTCAAGACAGCTCAACGAGCTCTCCCAGCACTGCAGACCATGCTCCCAGACTTGTTCGGTGTTCACTGAAAATTTCCAGACAGAGGGCTTCTTGGTTTCTAATAGCTAATGTTCTGCAATGTACGCACTTTGTCTGTGCGAGTGACTGTTTTTGAATTGAATCAACCACAAGAGGGCAGCAAAGTTATATATCTCCGAAGTTGTTCGAAAGAGGCATGCAGCACATGCTCCCAGCAATTATATTAACTCCTTATTTCATTTTCTACCAGTATTGCTTTTAGTTTGAATCCAGACAAAGGGCTGCTCCTGGGTGCTATTTTTTTTCATTTTTTGCTTCGATTAGCTATCGCTGGATTTTGGCTCATTGACTGCTAGCTAGATGAGGACACCAGTTGATTCATGAAAAGAGTACTGAGATGCACATCATGTTTTTTCTTTGACACAGCTAACTGAGGCTTCTGCAATTAGATTGCTCAATGCAGTGTTTGTTTTTCTTTTTCTCCTGTCCCCTCTTTCTTAATTTTTGCTGTGGATGGGGGTTTACCACGCTGGGTCCAGGTTGCATTAAAGATTCCTGATTCTGCGGTCAACGTTCCCGAACTTTTTCAGTTGCCCTCTAATAGTTCCTGTTGTGATCATGTGATTTATTAAAACAGAAAACAATTTGTTTCTTTTTTTTTGAAATTCCAAATTTTATTGAGTTTAAAGCATAAAAGAAAAAACACTCACGTTAGATATTGAGAACTTAGGCTATTTACAAAATCTAGCCCAATACCCAAATTACAGTTGGGATGAGTCATGTACCTGTGATCTGAAGACATATCAAACCCATACCCACCTCCATCTCAGTACCCCAAACTCCCTCATAAATCACCCCCCAGGATGTGCCTTATTAGAAAATCTATACAGAGGTAAACTAAGAGCTGATCAATATACAGTAACCCACATCAAGGGAAACTTAACACAAATCAGACAATCAGAGGTGTACCCATGTGAGACTAAATGCAAATAAAGAACATACAATTTACCCCATCTCCTGCTAAAGGATGTCAAACAGTTCAGTACTTGCTATTAGTTCTCAGTCTTAAAATAAAGAGACATTTCTTTGATCCATTCTTCGTATGATATAACTAATTGGTCCATCCAATGCCTAAGAACCAGTCTTTTCATTGTTATCGAAATTAAAGCCATATGGAATCTACGCTCCAGAACCTGAATATTAGTGAACCGTCCCTAGAATACAAATTTCTATAGTAAACAAATCGCTTAGTCCCAGAAGAGGGTCTAGCTTGGATTGAATTAAAGACCATAAAGAGCTACTTTGTCACAGTGCAAAGAACGTGTACCAGGTTACCTTCAGCAATACCGCACCTTGTACAGATGTTCAAGACAATCTACCTAATCTGGCCAGTTTGACCGTGTATAATATAAATTATTTAGAATGTGATATTGAGTAAGCCTATGTCTATCTTGGATAAAGTATTTATGCATGTCTCCCAAATCTGACCCCAAATCACGGGAGAGTCTGGCAGAAGAGTGTCCCAGATCTTAGAGTCTTTGAGAGGGTTTGGGTACTTGGCCTCCAGTAAGTAAGAATATATCTTAGATATACTATGGGGTTATTCGATAATCCCGTGATCTGTTCCAGAATAGGCCTGACTTGGGATGGAGTAAATAATGGGCCAAAAAGGAAACCATGAGGTGTCCTCAGTTGGAAGACCCTGAATATAAGTTTCTGAGGTATATTAAACTTAGTCATAATCTCTATCGAGGAAAGAAGGATTCCTGGGAGAAGAGACTTTCCACACAGCAGTCTTGTAGCTGAGGGAGCCAATCTGAAGGGATTGGAGAGCCGCCAATCCTGATGTTGGGGTTTAAAGTAAGAGGCTGAGCCATATTCTTTTAACTGAGTTATTAAGGAAGTTCCAACACTGAGTCAGCACCTTAATAGAAATCCTATGACACTACTTTGTAATTGGAGGGTAGAGCGGAAGAGGCATAATAGAAAACTCTGAATTACTGAAATTTATGCTTATCTAGCATCCTCCTTTCCAGCTGCAGCCATACAGGAAAATATCCTCAGATCTTGCATCGTACCACCTCCCTATCTTGGACAAATGGCTTGCCCATTAATATAGCATAAAATTAGGAGGCAGACCCCCTTTCCTTAGGTAAGTTAAGTTTGGAGAAGGCTCGCTTGGGTGTTTGCCCTCCAAATAAATTTAGTGATGGCAGAATGAAGCTTTGAAGTAGGATGTGGGAAGATAAATATTCAACAAATTTAGTGGGCAAAAACCGAGGTAGCACATTCATTTTAATAATACTTATACGACCCACAGTGATAAGGAAGGGCGGACTCATCTCTGGAAATCTTGTTGTATCCTCGAGACTAGGTCATCAAGTTAAGTTTCCTGAAGACCTCAGGGTCTCTAGTAAAGTGCATACCTAGGTATTTGAATGAAGAGGAGGACCACTTCATACCAAACTGAGTGAAGTTGATCGAGGTGTGCTATCGTTTAAGCGGGAAAATAACTGATTTGGATAAATTGAGCTTATAGTTGGCCACCTTGCCAAATCGAGCAATAATTTGCAAAAGGATTTTAGGAACATACCGGGTTAGCTAAATGTAAAAAGAACACATCCGTGATAGGGGCTTAAAGGGTCAAAATTTGTTGATGTACTGGGCAACCTGTTACCTGGGGAGCTTTTAATACTGAGCAAAGGGGTTCTAAATATAGATTGAACAAAAAGGAGAGAGGACACCCTGTCTAGCGCCCATAAATAAAGGAAAACGGGAAGAAAAAACCCCACTACAGTAAATTCTGGCTGTAGGAGACTTATAAGCCATCCGAATCCACTGGATAAACATGTCCGGAAACCCCATTCTCTTAAGGGGTAGCCCAGAGGAAGTCCCAGTGAACTCTGTCGAAGGTTTTTTCTGCATCTAATGAATCTAAGACCATGGGAGCTTAGGATTCTTGAGCGGACTCAAAATGTGTGACAGGGTGCATAGATGGTCGGCCGAGGATCTGCCTTGTACAAACCCCACTTGTTCGGGCCTAACAGGCTAGCCCAGATCTGCTTAATTCTAAAAGATAGGATTTTAGTTAGAATTTTCATGTCGTAATTTAGTAATGAGATTGGGCAGTAACTGGATGGTTCATTTTGGGGTTTGTCCGGCTTTAAGATCAAGACAATCGTGGCTTCCAACAGAGAGTGGTCAAGAAGGTTGTTAGTAAACATATACTCAAACAACTTCAGGAGTAAAGGGCGATCTCCTTACAAGAAACTTTGTAAAATTAGAAGGAAAGCCATCAGGACCTGGGATTTATCTGAGCTAGACCCCAGATCTCGTCTTCCACCTCTGCCAGTGTAATAGGAGAAACCAAGAACTCACGCTGATGGGCCTATAGGGATAGGAATTGAAGACCATCTAAAATTGTTCAATTTGGGTAAAGGAAGGCCCTAAATGATTCAAAAATTTGAGAAATATCCCGAGGAGAACTTTTGAGTGACCCATCCGAGAGGACAAAGCAGGATCCATCTCAAGCCCTCTACCTCACGCAATCGGAGGCTAGCATCCTGCCTGGTTTGTCCCTTGGTCAAAGTAGTGAGCCTTAGTCTTGAGGATAGCATGCTCCACCTTCTCTCTTAATAGGTCAGAATATTCATTCCTAAGTTTCATTAGGGTCTCTAAGTCCATCTGGGTGGATGTCAGGATAGGGTATTTTCAGCATGTCTAATCTGGCTTGAGAGCGCCAGAATTCTAGCCTCTCTCTGTTTTTTCCTCCTAGATGCTAACTTAATAAATTCTCCCTAATGAAACACTAAAAGAAGCACCAAATCAGGTCTTCTCAATTGATTGAACCTGAATTGATCACCGTAAAACGAAATCAATGACTTCATATGAGAAACTGTACACTCCTCCTTCAAGAGTTGTGTGTTTAGTTTCCAGGAGGAATCCTTTGGACCTGTGAGTCTGGTGAGATCAAGATCTATGCCACCGAATGGTCGGATATAACAATTGACTCTATTTCCGTCTGTGAAATATCAGACATGAGGGTATTACTGACCAAAATAAAGTCGATTCTGGACCATGACCAATGAACTTGGGAATAAAAGGAAAAAGTTGACTGGAGGGTTAAACAGATGCCATGGGTCACATAGCCCCAACAGGTCCATGAAATCCTTAGAGCAAGCTGTGAAGGGGAAAGTGGTTTTAGAGGTCTATAAGATCTATCTAAATCTTGAGATGGAGCAATACTCCAGTCTCCTCCGAGTATTATCGGGAGGGCAGAAAGCCACTCAATTTGTCAGCTAGTCTCATAAGGAAATCTGAATCTCCTCCTAC
This sequence comes from Neoceratodus forsteri, assembly GCA_016271365.2. Lineage (NCBI taxonomy): Eukaryota > Metazoa > Chordata > Ceratodontiformes > Ceratodontidae > Neoceratodus > Neoceratodus forsteri. The sequence continues at coordinate 843,913 of CM028136.1, forward strand.
AGGGCCATAAATAGCACCCAATACCACTTTAATATTATTGAGGGTGCCTGTAACTATAACAAATCTGCCTTCTTTGTCAGCTAGGCACTCTTCTACCAAAATGGGACATGTCTTTTCATCAGTATGGCCACCACTCTATTCACGATGATCCTTCGAACCAAAAATCTGAGAATATCCCTGCCGGCGTAACCCACTGATTTCAAGTCATTAAGTGAGCTTCCTGCAACAGTAGGATATCGATATTCAAAAGGGCAGAGTTTTTGAGAACCTGGTATCTCTTAGACATTTCTCTGGCACCTCTGACGCTCCACGTGGCAGTTTTTGAAAGACACTATTGCCATTTAATTTGTGCTTGAAAGACATTTATGAACATCAGTAAAGGAGAAAACCATCCCAAAAGGCACATCCTCCCTCCCCCTTCAAATACTTAAGGAATGCATATCTAAATCCCTCCCTCCCTCCAGCAATACTTGTACAAACTAACTCACATATGAATGACTTCAAATTTATAGTAACTTCTCCCAACCGAAGCTACAAGAAGGAGAGACATCGATGTCTCAAGACTCCCTTCCCCTGTCCCTTCCAGCTATATACAGACAAAATCCCAATCGGGACCTGAAATGTAGAAGATTCCTTAGTTTTGAATCAGAAAACCAAAACCTATAGGCACCCTTCCAATGGGAGGCAACTCCTGTGCAAGCAACAATGCCAGTACCCTGAGAGCCTCTCTGGCCCTAACAGTAACCTCAGAGCACTTCTATTAATAGGCCCCCAAGAAGGTGACCCCCATGCTCTAGTGCATGATGCTGACCCTCCAGAGCAAGCTCCACCCTGAGCTCCCATTCCCCAACCCCTTAGGTAGGATAACATAACCCTACTATTCCATCAAGACATCGGGGAACCAGAAGTGAGACAGTGGAGATCCTAATATTAAATGAGAACCCTTTACTCTCAGCTATGACCAAACAGGAGAAAATTGTGAAATAACTGCACAAACCTACTAGAGAACAAGAGGGATTAGTGGAGGCCTCCAACTAGAGTTGCCGTGATTCAGCCCAGATTAGAATTAGAGGGAGGGAGCCCAAACTCTCTTCTATGTGATGCCTTCCCAGATATCCCGGACCCTCTCCACTCATAAAGGAACAGGGATACAGCCGAGGGGAAAAATCGGGCAGACCAGAATGTCCGGTTTATTTAGCGCCCTGGAAACATCGACCATGACAAAGGTTCCTCCTCCACTGAAAGCACAGCTCATGCTTCACTAGACAGGCCCAGGGCCTGCTAGGCTGCCTCCCGACCTGTCTCCCCATCCCCGCTAACGAAAAATCAGTAGCTGGTCAGCCCGATTTAAACAAATTGGGAAGCTTAAGCTTGAGGTCCTTAGAAGCTTGATCTGAGCATCGTAGGTGTGCCAGGTCTCATCAATGGACACCTGTAGCCTGGCTGGGTAGTTCATTTTAAATTGGATGCCAGCTGTAATCAGCTTGTGACCAGTGGATGAAAAGCTGCTCGCTTCTGCCTTGTTTCATAGGGAAGGTCTTGAGGATACGAATTTTGGAACCACCCCACAAAATTGCTTGCAGATCCCTTGCCTTGGTCAAAACATGTTGCTTTTCTAAAACTCAGAAATTTCACAATAATGGGTCTTGGAGGTGTGCCAGATGCAGGTCTTGGTCGAAGGGAGCGATGAGCTCGCTTTATATGGCATTAGGGGTTTAGGGGAGACGGCCAACCACCTTAGTCAGAACTTTTGAAGGAAGAGGACCATGTCGGCTCCTTTTGGCCTCAGGGAGGCCCAATATCAGTAAGTTGTTCCTGACTTCTCCCTCTAAGTCTTCCATTTTTAGCTGAAGCTTTGCAATTTGCTGCCTCATCTGAGTGACCTCTGGATCCGCTTTCTCCTTCCACCTCTAGTAGGAGGAGGTTCTGCCTCCAGTCCCCCATTCGGTCGTTAGCATGCTGAGATCCCTTGTAACAACTTTAGCTCCACCAAGATATCTTCCAATGCTTCTTTAAAAGGTAGCAGCTCTTGGAGAAAGCGGTCCTCGTGAGAGGAATCAGGAAACATTGGACGAGGTTGCTTTAGAAGTGGTCTCTGAACCTTGGCTTTTAGTTTTTTTGTAGATTTTTCAGCAGTTGACGGAGGAGTATGATTTATTCGGACTGGCTTCATCTCTGCTTCCATTGCCGACACGTGCCAGTAAAAATGATCGATTAAGCTCAAACAACCACTCATGGATGCAGTTACTATAATTAAGCATGCAATAACACTACTGCTCATTTTTAATCAAGTAGGAAGGAAAAACAGTATAAAGGGGTTGTGCATGGAAGCTCCACCAAGTGCTGCTTCTAGCTGCCCTGCATCACATGACCTCAACAACAATTTGTTTCTATTGTAACCCTAGATGGCGTATCCCAGGGGCTACTACCTCTGCCTGATTTGCTACTAACAGGTTGAGGGGCTGGATCCAATGGCGGTGCCTCCACCCAGAGGTCAGGGTTTGCAATAGTTAAACTAACTTGGTCACAGCCCTCTGGGACACTGCAACCCTCTTCTTCCCACTAGTGGCCCACACAATATATCAGAATTACCTTCACAGTATACACTTACCCCAGGACTGGTTCCGCACTGGGACCTCCTGTGAAATGAGATACAGTGCAACAATCACAGTACAGTACTTTAACATAGACAAATACCTCAGGCAGTACAACTTGCTGAAACAAGCAGCTCTGATTTATTTAGGGGGATATAACAAGGACAGGGGAAATCAGGTTAATTAGCTTATCACTCTAATAATTCATTTATGGCTCTGTGCACAGGCCTATCCCTATCAGTTACTGTCCCTGGGTACCCAAGCCCTAGTGGCTAGTCCAAACTGTGGCAGCTGGTAGGGGCCCTTTCACACAGAGAAAAGGAAAATTAAACAGTCAGCAGTACAGTAATTCCATTTGGATTTAATGTGGCAATTCAACAGGGAGCGACCCGAATTAGTACTCACGACCTCCAAAGAAGATATGGTCCTTCAATGTCAGCAGGGCTACTTTTGATCTCCAAGAGACCTCACACATTTATATGGTAAAAAAAGAAAGCACTATACCAGGCAGGCTGCATCTGTATCCCAATCGCAATTACTGCACAATAACCAGGAGAACACACAGCAGATTCAGTTCCTGACAGACCGAGTGTAATTCAACAATTTCTTCAGTCTCTACAGGGTGAGCCTGGTTTCTACTCTTCAGAGATCCTCGATTCTTTTCACAGGATGGATTCAGTCCTAACAAGCAGTTACACAAGTTGTAGACCGGAACCTTGGCCTTGACACGTTTTTGACTGAAACTGTGCACTGAAGGAGCACAGGGTTTTTTCCCTTCACTTTCAGATCTCAAACTGAAACTCCCAACAGACAAAAACTGGCACTTCCTTTGAGTTCCTCCCAGTTCTTGACTGGATTGGCTGTCACTCACAATAGACTGCTGCTGTTGGTCCAAAAAGGCACCAAGTCTAAACTACATCTCCCAGAGTCACTGCCCATACAATCCTCTTGTGGCTGGCTCAGATTATGAGTCCCAAGTTCTGATTCGTCCAAGGCATCATTTTAGAGCTAGTTTATCTCACACTGATTGGTCCAGTTCAGAGTTCAAAACCAGAATGGGGAACTAGGCAGACAGTTCTGACTGCAAAGAAAGCAGGTTAGACAAACTGTAATTTTATTATTACTGTAAATGATTTCTGGCAATCAGTTACATCTTTCAGACAGGTTCCCTTTGCACTCCTAGTGACTGCAAAATGGGGTGAATTACAGCAGCTTGAGTGGTACTCAATCAAAGAAACACACAGTCCCCATACAACTAATTATGTCTGCAAGCAGACAGCTCTTAAAGAGACAGTACCAGAGGTTCTAAAACACTCACTGATAAATGGCTTAAACGCCAAACACCATTCAGGCTTGGAGCATTCAAGCAAGCTCCTGAAGTCTTTGGGAACCCCATTTGCAGGGGGTTACACCCTTCCTGGTTTGGGAAAGCTTGACGTCCGCGCAAGCAAGTACCCCATAAGTTTCAACTGCAACCAATACATTTGCATTAGGCTCACATGTAATCATCAGTCAATACATCATTATTTTACCAAGAACCATTTCTGAAACATTGCAGTACGTCACTCTTACACAGTATAACACACACATTGTACCATAACTCAAGTTATTACCTCTTGTACATGAAACCTGAAGAGGGGACCCTTCCCTATCAGTTACCTTGGGGCTGGACGGGCAAGGGCACCATACTTAGAGGGCAACACAAGTAACTTGAGTTAGCACTAACGCTCAGTTTGGGCAATGAGCTCGGACACATACACCCTTTATGGACAACATTGAGAGGCAGGTCCACTGGCCGCCCAGGGAATCATAACTGAGGTGCACACAGGCTTTACAGCTCGACCAGTCTTTCTAGGGGAGCTGTTACAGTCTCTGCACTCTGAGCCTCATTTTCAGCATTGTTCTCACTTGTCAGGAGTTCCATGGGGTAGAGAGGCTAGAACTTGGGGCACTTTCAGCTCCAGGAGTTACAGTTTCTGAGTCCACAACATTTGGCTCGCATGGAGAGCTTTCAGACACTGGCAGTGGACTGTCAGGGCACTCAAAATACTCTTCTTGTTCTGGGTGTATCACCAGTCTGCCCCAATCTATCATTTTCCTCCCTGAAAGCTCAAACAGTTCAACCATGCACAATGATTCCATTTCATCTGATCTGATGCTTTGCACTTCACTTTCTGGGAGCATTGGCTCCAGGGATGAAGCTGGGGCATAGACAGTCCAGAAGGCCCAGCTTTGTCTCCAGTATTGACTAGGGATTGCCTCAAACAATTGACTCAGTTCGTAAGAAGGATAGTATTCAAAGTCACTCACTTTCTTCTGATATGGACTGACAGTCATGCTCAACTGGGACTTGTGCAGGGGAACACTTTAACTCTGCTTCTGTAGGTGCAGACTTCTTGATCTTTTCTTAGCAGCAGCTCTAGTCACTGGTCCAGAGGGGGCATCTTCTGGGGCTCAGACTCAATCAGGATTTGTCCAATGGGTAGTAAATGATTTCATGCATTGTTTTACATCTTTTGAATTGTTCTCAGGCCTTACTTTGTACACTGGCAGATCATCTAGTTTGCCCACTACAATGTGAGGGAGATGGTGCCATCTGTCAGCAATCTTGTGTTTGCCATGCAGTCCCAGATTTCTTAGCAATACCCGATCTCCTCCTGGAGTTCCTGTGCTTTCACCTTTATCATACCTTTCTTTGTTGGCCAGATTTCTTTTGGCAGCCATGGTTTGAGCCAGTTGGTACGCATGAGTTAGCTGGGCCTTTAACTTTGCACATACTGTAAATAGTTGTCAGCTTGAACCCCATCAGGAGAGACCCCAAAACACACATCTACCGGTAGTCGAGCTTCTTCCAAACATCAGGCGGTAGGGGAGAACCCAGTGGCATCACTTTTGGTGCAGTTATAAGCATGTACCAGGGTGCTAATTTGTTGGCTCCATCTAGGCTTGTCCCTTTTGGGTGCAGGGTGCCTAGCATATCTAGCAAGTGCGGTTGAAACGTTCAGGCTGTGGGTCCCCTGGGGTGGTGAGGAGTGGTTCTGGACTTTCTCACTCCCCACAGAGAAAGCATCTCCTTGATCAGACGACTCTCAAAGTCTCTCCCTTGATCAGAATGGATTCTTTGTGGAGCCCCATAGTGAACAAAAAGTTTTCTACAAGTACTTTGGCCACAGTGGATGCTTTCTGGTCTTTGGTGGGGAAAGCTTGAGCATATCTCGTGAAATGGTCAGTGACCACCAGCACATTACTGATATTTCTTTGATCTGACTCCAAACTCAGAAAATCAATACAGACCAGCTCCATGGGTGCACTGGTGGTGATGTTAACAAGGGGGCAGCCTCTGGGGCAAAGCTTTCCTCTGTAAGCAGCGACTACAAGTTCGAATGTGTTGCTCCACATCAGCCCCCATCTTAGGCCAATAGAATCTGGATCTCACCAAGTCAAGTGTTCTGTCTATACCAAGGTGCCCCATGTGGTTGTGCAAGGACCTCAGTACTGAGTCTCGAAGGCAGGGGCAGCACTAGTTGTTGTTTGTCTACTTGTCCCCTCTGTCTACTGTTTCTCTGTATAACAGTTTATTGATCAGTTTCAACTTAGGACCTTCTTTGTATAACAGTGCAGTTCTCAAATCAGTGGAGCGTAATTTGGACACATCTTTTCCTGCATAGAGGGCTTCTAAAGCTGCTTTGATCATGGGATCGTCGGGTTGAGCCGCCAATACTGTCATTGTCCAGCTGAGGCAGTGCACCAATGTTCATTGCAGAAAAGTGGCAATAAGCAGCAGGTATGCAATTCTCAGAGGCTCCCAAGCAATCCACCATGCAGTCCACTGCGTCCGTGGACATTTGTTCCTCCCTGTCAAACTTCCGGCAGAGTGCCCGAATGTCAGGTTCTGCCAATCGGACCCAATCATTCTGGGGAACAGGCCTCCGGAGAGACATCAGCATCTATGTGGTTCAGACCTGCTCGGTATTCGAGAGCATAGTCATATGTAGATAATGCAGAAAGCCACCTATGGCCAGTGGCATCCAACTTAGCTGAGGTCTGCACATAGGTCAAAGGATTATTGTCAGTTTACTAGTATTTTAGCCCCATACAAGTATCTCATGGAATTGGTCAACAATAGCCCACTTCAAAGCTAGGAACTCTAACTTATGTACAGGATAGTTCTTTTCGGATGGGGTCAGGCTTCTACTGGCAAAGGCCACTGGTCTCAGGCCATTCTCGTGCTCTTGGTACAACACAGCCCCAACCCTTGCAAGCTAGCATCAGTGTGCAGGACGAAGTTTTTGGATCGCATAGGCCAGCACTGGAGCATGGGTAAGTTGATATATGATCTCATGAAAAGCAGTCTCACAATCAGGAGTCCAGCGGGCCCTAAATACTTCACTTGGATGAAAATACACTCTTTCAGTCTTGAGGGACGCTTGACTTTGGTATTTTTTGTGGGTTGGGGATACCTTGAGTAAGGTTAAGTAAAGGGCGGATCACTCTTGAATAGTCCTTGATGAAGCTACTGATAATAACCACAGAATCCCAGGAATCTTTGCAGTTCTTTTAGATTTTGGCTGTGGCCAGGTGGCAAGGCCTCAACTTTACTTGGGTCGGTCTCTATTCCCTCGGTGGATACTATGTGTCCCACATACTTTACTGATGTTTGAAAGAATTGACACTTATCAATGGACAGTTTAAGGCCAAAGTCCTCCAGTCGGTCCAATACCTTAAATAATCTGCTTTCATGTTCCTCCAGTGAGCTGCCAAACACAATAACATCATCTAGGTATACCAGGCACTCTAGTAAGTTCATGTCCCCACTGCACGCTCCATCAATCGTTGAAAAGTGGCTGGGGCACCTGAAATCCCTTGAGGCATCCTCATGAATCATAGAAGCCAAGCGGACAGATAAAGGCAGTCTTCTCACGGTCCTCTGGGGCCATCGGGATCTGGTAGTACCCACTGCGGAGATCCAGCACAGAGAACCACTTGCTCCCTGCTTAGGCAGTCCAAAGCATCCTGAATGCGGGCATTGTGTACTGATCAGGGATAGTCCGCGGTTTAAGGTGCGATAATCCACACACATCCTTACTGTTCCATTCTTTTCCTCACTACCACAATGGGGAAGCATAAGGGCTTCTGGATTCTTGTATTACACCAGCAGCTAACATCTCTTGCAGATGCCGTCTCACATCATCTATGTCAGCAGGTGCCAGGCGTCGAGACCTCTCACGAAATGGTCTTTCGTCATGCAGCCGGATATTGTGCTCAGCTCCTTGCACGCATCCTACATCCCATTCCTTTAAAGAAAACACCTGGTCTCTCTGGGCAAGCTTCTCACTGATCCTCACTTTCCATTCAGCTGGCAGGGAGTCCCAAATCAAACAAGTCAGGCGTTACCTGTCATTCTTCCTTGAACTCTGCTGCTGGGTAGCACTGCAGTGTCCGCACAATGCACATTAGCCAGGATGCAACCTCTGTTTACTCAATGTCTCTTTCAGACACATTATGAACTTGGACCATTACCCTTCTGGCATAAGCATGGGCTCTAGCAGGCAAAATACTAGGCTTGACCAGCAGTCCCTCTGGCAATTTCTCCATCGCCTGGTGCATCCAACATTAATATTTTATTCTTAACATCCTTTCTGATACGGACCTCTCCCTGTAAGGTACACTGGGCATTTGGCGCCAGGATCAGAGACTGGATCCTTCTTCCATACAATTCCGACCGTTCCTCTGGTTCTGTTTTTTCAGCATCTCTCTGTGCCTCATAGGCCTTCTTAATTAAAGCCGAACTCTTAAAGCTCTACTAGTCTTTGACCCTGTTTTCATAACACAACTGTGCCAGCCTTCCGAACATATGAGCATTTGTTCCAATCAACAAAGGGACACCATCATACAGTCCAGTGGGGGACACACTAAGGCTAGGTCTCTACTTGTTCGGCCACTCCAGCCACGGAGGTGGGGAAAGACAGCCAAATTCGGATATACCGAATAGGGTAGGCCTTCTCACTTAACCCCATACATGCAGTCCTTCTAATGGTTGTAAGGGTACGTCTGACAAATGCTTCTGATACCAATCCTGGAACATAATTGTCACTTGGGAGCCACTGTCTAATACAGCTCTTGTAGACACTCCATTCACCTTTACAGTGGTCTCCATGGAGGGACCCACTATTCTGGACCAGTCTGGAGAGGCGGTAGGGGGCCTGGGCAACTGACCTTGCCACAAAAGGACGTGAATTAGCATTTTGGTGCCCTCACTGGGATCATGTCGTGCACCTCTTAACCACTGATTTGTTCTCCAAGCTCTCCTTGTAGCCTATATGCAACTTTGTCAGTGTCTTTTGGGATTGGCATTCCTTTTCATGTGCCCATCCTTCCCACAATTATAGCAAAACATACTTTTTGGAGTTTGAGCTGGCCGAGGTGCCACACTGGGAGCCAGGGCGGGGTATTACTAACTGGAAACCTTGGTGCCATCTCTGTCTCGGCGTGATAAGCATTTGGAGACATCTCGTCAGTTTCTCCACTTCCATGGTCAAGGAATCGAGTTCGAGCTGTTATCAGCAGGAGATACATGGGTGGGTATCCCCACCCCCATAGCAGATGCAGTCGATATAGGTCGGGCCTGCATTTGCAGCGTGGCCTTCATAAAGGGACTGTTTTTGAATTCCGATCTCTCTCAACAGTTCGCCCCATTGTGGCATATCTTTTCCTTATCAGAGCACTCATTGACTGCCAACCTCTGCCCTGAACTTCACTTGATGGGCCACCCTCAGTCACTCGGGTCATAGCCACAGCTATTGGTGCAGGTCCTCCCGAGGTCGCCTTTTCTCAACTCCTCGAATTTCTCTCATTAACTCATCATAGGAGGGTGGGATTCCAGTCGATTTGCCAGGTGAACTGAAGCAACAGCAGTTCTGAGAAGGGGGCAGACTTAAGGATTCTGTCCAGTCTGGTTCGTCCAGTTCAATCGCTGGCAAACTACCCTTTCTGAGGCATTCTTGCAACAATTTTTCCAGCCGAGACATACACAGACAACAACTCCCCTTGGTACTGTTGTGCATTTCTTACTCTCCACCATAGGTCCTCATCAGAATCTGAGCTCCCATACACATTCTCCAAGGCCTCAAGATAGGCTTGTGCAGTCGCCTCAGGGTTACTGGCCCGTTTAGCACGGATGGTAGCCAGGGCAGGACCTCGAGGTCTCACTAACCCTCTTTTAGCCGCTTCCAGGCATTGCCATTCTAGCACTTGGGGCAACATAGTTCATCCAGGTCTCCCAGTCATCCTCCCCTTGGGGGGTGGGAGGGTGCCAGAGAAGATCCTCAACCTTCGTAAGAGTCGTGACTAATGGCAGGTGCAGAAATAGGAGTCTGCATTGGTTCAGCCACCATTACGGGTACTGGAGCAGGAGAGGTGTTGGGGAGGAACACCCCAGGTGGCAAGAATAGTTTCTTCAAGTCCTCCACAGTTTTCCCTTCTCCCAGCAACCATTTAGCAAATTTCTCCTCAAAAGTTTCAGATAGTGGTGGGGGCTCATTCCCCCGGTCTTTACTGTCCTTAGTTATCACTCTCCAAGCAGTGAGGGCTCCTCTGGGTAATGGTCTGTGGTACTTTGGAGCTATCTATGGGATCCTTAAACTCTACTAGGGCCAGGAAAGTGTGGGTGAGCAGATTAGCGTGCCGACCCACCACCACAGGATTTTGTAAACCTTCCACCTGGAAAGTACTCCTGCACAGTGTCCGATGATACCAGGGGATGTCCAGGATAAGCATAGCATTTTGGGGTCGATCTCCTCCCCAGTACACCACTCCACCAGCCGGTGCACAGCCACTTCTGTCGGGGTACCCATTTATTTATTTATTTATTTTTTTTCTTAACAGTGGTTTGTAAATATGGCCACTAGAGGACACACAATCCCAGCGGTGAGCCTCCAAATGTAACCCCTAGATGGCGCTATCCCAGGGGCTACTACCCCTGCCTGATTTGCCACTAACAGGTTGAGGGGCCTGGATCCAATGGCGGTGCCTCCACCCAGAGGTCAGGGTTTGCAATAGTTAAACTAACTTGGTCACAGCCCCTGGGACACTGCAACCCCTTTCTTCCCACTAGTGGCCCACACAATATATCAGAATTACCTTCACAGTATACACTTACCCCCAGGACTGGTTCCGCACTGGGACCTCCTGTGAAATGAGATACAGTGCAACAATCACAGTACAGTACTTTAACATAGACAAATACCTCAGGCAGTACAACTTTGCTGAAACAAGCAGCTCTGATTTATTTAGGGGATATAACAAGGACAGGGGAAATCAGGTTAATTAGCTTATCACTCTAATAATTCATTTATGGCTCTGTGCACAGGCTATCCCTATCAGTTACTGTCCCTGGGTACCCAAGCCCTAGTGGCTAGTCCAAACCGTGGCAGCTGGTAGGGGCCCTTTCACACAGAGAAAAGGAAAATTAAACAGTCAGCAGTACAGTAATTCCATTTGGATTTAATGTGGCAATTCAACAGGAGCGACCCTAATTAGTACTCACGACCTCCAAAGAAGATATGGTCCTTCAATGTCAGCAGGGCTACTTTTGATCTCCAAGAGACTCTCACACATTTATATGGTAAAAAAAAGAAAGCACTATACCAGGCAGGCTGCATCTGTATCCCAATCGCACTACTGCACAATAACCAGGAGAACACACAGCAGATTCAGTTCCTGACAGACCGAGTGTAATTCAACAATTTCTTCAGTCTTCTACAGGGTGAGCCTGGTTTCTACTCTTCAGAGATCCTTTGATTCTTTTCACAGGATGGATTCAGTCCTAACAAGCAGTTACACAAGTTGTAGACCGGAACTCTGGGCCTTGCACACGTTTTTGACTGAAACTGTGCACTGAAGGAGCACAGGGTTTCTTTTCCCTTCACTTTCAGATCTCAAACTGAAACTCCCAACAGACAAAACCGGCACTTCCTTTGAGTTCCTCCCAGTTCTTGACTGGATTGGCTGTCACTCACAATAGACTGCTGCTGTTGGTCCAAAAGGCACCAAGTCTAAACTACATCTCCCAGAGTCACTGCCCATACAATCCTCTTGTGGCTGGCTCAGATTATGAGTCCCAAGTTCTGATTCGTCCAAGGCATCATTTTAGAGCTAGTTTACCCCACACTGATTGGTCCAGTTCAGCAGTTCAAAACCAGAATGGGGAACTAGGCAGACAGTTCTGACTGCAAAGAAAGCAGGTTAGACAAACTGTAATTTATTATTACTGTAAATGATTTCTGGCAATCAGTTACATCTTTCAGACAGGTTCCTTTGCACTCCTAGTGACTGCAAAATGGGGTGAATTGGCAGCAGCTTGAGTGGTACTCAATCAAAGAAACACACAGTCCCCATACAACTAATTATGTCTGCAAGCAGACAGCTCTTAAAGAGACAGTACCAGAGGTTCTAAAACACTCACTGATAAATGGCTTAAACGCCAAACACCATTCAGGCTTGGAGCATTCAAGCAAGCTCCTGGAAGTCTTTTGGGAACCCCATTTGCAGGGGTTACACTATACTAGTGTTAAATGGTTATATTTTACTCTAGCAAGTTGTGGGTTGGGGTGGGAGGGAGGGAGGGTTAAGGTGGCTAAATTGCAGCTCCAGCAGGGCATTATGTATGGTAACAGAGGGAGGGGTATCCACAACTGACACATGTGCATTTTCTAAGGCACTACTCTTTATTATTTTACTAGGACTGTAATTCAGGGTCAGTCTAGCATTAGATCAGCCCACTAGGGGTATCATATGCCTTGTTGTGAATGGAGGTTGGTGGGTAAAGGAGGGCAGGGGTGAGGCTTTTAGAATCTCGAGTTTTCAATTTTCTCTATATCTTGGCCTTCACACAAGTCAGTGTTTGTCTAAGACAATATGGAGGGAGTGGGAGTGAGTAAGTATGGCCAAAATATATTACATCCTGGTCCTCCATTTCTTTCTTGTTCTGATCTTTTAAGATCTGTTTTGTTGAGGGCCGGGCAACCTTAGAGAGGAGGGGATGTAGAGTATGGGTATGCATTGCACTTGTGATCGCTTTCTGGTGCAGAGAGGCATGCTCGCTGTGAAGAGACACCAAAATAGAGGATCTTAAACTTAAAACCTTAAAGATGGCCAGTTATAAAATCTGCTCATGGAATGTGAAGGGTGCCCAATCTCCAGCTAAATGTGCAAAAATATTGTTGCATCTTCGTAAACTGGACGTTGACATTGCCTTTCTTCAAGAAACCCATTTGCCTTCATCTCAGGTCCTCCAGTTATGATGGTCCTGGGTAGGTCAGGCATTGAGCAGGTCCCAATACTCACAAGGGAGGATCGCTATCCTAGTGGCATGAAAGTACCATTTCAATTGCTGGACACCATAATAGATAATCAGGACAGATTTATTCTAATTAAGGCCTTACTAGGCCATTCTGAAGTTGTGCTTGGATCTGTCTATGGACCAACAGCAGACCATCCCCAGTTTTCACTTCTCTCATGGCCCAGCTAATCCCATGGTCCTCCTGCCCTGTGGTGTTGGGTGGTGACTGGAACTTGGTGCAGTGTAATGTTTTGGACTTTTCTAGAGCCAATAATTCTTCTCTTCCCTGGCTCAGTAGCCAACAGGGAAATGATGGACACAGTAGGTCTAATTGATCCATGGAGGGCACTCTTTCCTTCCTGGAAAGGATACTCCTTCCATTCCATTCTCCACAATTTGTTCTCCAGGGTAGACTATTTCTTGCTGGACACTGGGCACCTTTCTTCAGTATTATCATGTAACTATCTTCCCAAGGTCATTTCAGACCATCATCCCACTCTACTACAAGGAAACCCAGGTCCTCCTATTCCCGAGACAAGGTGTGGAGATTTAATAGCCAACTACTCAAGTCTGACAGTATTATGTCCCATCTTAACACTTTTCTCACTGATTTCCTTACTACTAATTTGCCTACTATGTCCCAACTTGACGTACTTTGGGGGCATTGAAGTGCACTCTCGCAGTGAGATTATTTGATTGGCTACAGTAAGGAAGAAAATTACCTCATGAGACACGTCTACTCTTCTCCAAGAAATTAGGAGAGCAGAGTTGTCCCTACCTGTCCACCCTTTTCCCAAAAATCTCAATAATTTAGAACGTCTTAGAGACCGTTATTATAGTTTAATAACAGAAAAAGCCAACATCTCCTTCTCCGATCAAAAATCCAATATTTTGACCAGGGGGACAAAGCGGCAAAATTATTGTCCCTTTGACTCCAGGTTCAGATGGTGGACAGAATCATTCCTGCCATTTGCAATTCAGCAGGACTCCTTGTTCCCCGGAAATAAACTGTTTTCAGGCTTACTACCAAATACTGTACTCCCATCCTAACACTCCTTTTCTCCCTGAAAAGGTGGATAAATTCTATAAAATCTTCAGCTTTCACAATTAGAGGACCATCAGATTGCTGTACTGAAGTCTCCCTCTTGGTGAATGAAATATGTTCTGCCGTAGAGGCATTACCGCTATGGTCATACCACAGAGTTTTACAAGGCCTTCAAAAAGCAACTTGCCCTGTTTTATTAAACACATACAATTACATTTACAAGCATGGTGTATCTGACTATTCCCTTGCAGAAACTACAATAATAGTTCTTCCTAAACCAGGAAGAGACCCCTTTCCACTTCTAACTACCATCCCATTTCCTTGATTAATATGGACTTTAAGATACTAGCCAAACTATTGCCCAACAGACTCGATGGGGTATGGTAGTGTCTTATAAGTCCGTAACAAGTTGGATTTGTTTCAGGAAGGTACTCCTCAGGCCATTCATAAACTGGCTCACCTTATCTCTGCATCTAGGGACTCCTTAATTCCAGTGGCCTTGGTCTCCTAGATGCAGAGAAGGCCTTGGCAGGGTCTCCTGGAACTATCTCTTCTACCTGTTGCCCAAATATTGACTTCTACAATTTATTAATTGGATTGAGATCTTATATACACAGCCCACCACTCGAGTACTTTACAACGGCCTGTTATCTCAACCTTTATTCTATAATAGGGCACAAGACAAGGATGTCCTCTTCCCTCTTGTTTCACCTGTATTTGGAGCCACTCATCAGTAGTATTAATGACTCCTCTCAAGTCACAGGGATCTCTGTAGGACTGCATCAGTATAGACTATCAGTATATGCTGATGATATACATCTACATGTGTCCCATCCCTCGCTTCAATTACCGCTGCATTGGCCATTATTGTAGAGTTTGTTAGATTCTCTAATTATGAACTCAGGGGCCCAGATATTCAAAGGGTTGCACCATGTGCAATAGGGTTGCTCAAGCGGAAGTCAGAAAATGTGCCATTCTGCGATATTCAGCGGGAGGCAGATCGCCCCCAAATCACGCTGAGCAAGACCGCAATGATAATGAATGCATGCGCAACTGAAGGGAGAGGAACCATGCATAAATGGTGCAGTGTGATATTCAACAACATGCGCCCATGAATAGGGGAGCAAGCGGAAGTTGCGTGATAGCGGAAATGAGCCAAAATAAAAAGGAACAAGGGAGAGGTGCAAGAACGCTACAGGGAAGGTACATGTGGCTGACCGCTAGGCAGAACACAGGGCAGTACAGACACACAGGGTAGGACAGGAAAGGACACCCTGAATCCACATGCACAGGGAAGGTGTGGGGAGCCACAGCCACAGCCAGTGCAGAAGGGGTAGTGCACACAGCACTGAGGCCACCACAGAAAGATGTTCCCGGTGCAGGGAAAGTAGCAGCCAGGACAATGGGGAACAAAGAAACAGCTGCTGGGGGAACACAAGCCAGGGACATGGCCAGTGCCACCATCCAGATGGGGCAGTAATGATGTGGGTGAGAAGGCAGGCAGCAGGGGCGTGGCCATGGAAGGTCCCGTCAGAGCAGTTCCCTCAACAGCAGTACTGACCCACACCAGCTTTGAGCTGTACAGCGACACTGAAATCGCGGGCCAGTACCACCTGAATTGGGCAATTCTGAGGTGGCTCTGTGAACTGTGCATTGATGTGATGCAGGCACCCACCACGGAGCCATGCTCTGTCAGTGGAGACTAAAGTGACAGCTTGCATTTGCCTGCTCGCCACGGGTACCTTCCAGAGACCAACAGGGACACCACAGACATAACACAGTTGGCGCGTCATGCCACCTCACCCAATTCCTCAGCGCACTGCTACCATGCTGCGGGTACATCCATTTCCCAACACACCGGCAGAGCGCACAGCAAACATACAGGAGTTCCACAGGGTAGCACATATGCCTGGCATGCTAGGGGCAATAGACTGCACCCATGTGGCCATCAGCACATCACCTGGCCCCGAGGGGCCACATATATCAATGGAAGGGCTATGCAAGCATCAACTGCCAGGTGGTGTGCGATGCCAGGGGCGATAATCAATGTCTTTGCCACGCACTCTGGGGAGCACATGATGCCTTCATCTGGCACCAGTCAGCACTGTGCCACAGATTGAGAGTGGGAACATCCCACTGGCCACTTAGTGGGTAAGTATGCAAACCACGTGGAAAAACACAGAGCTTGGGAGGGCATGTTCAGAGGTGACATGGGTAGTGGCCTACATGGCCCAAGGCAGGGCGACACTGATCACCAAACTAACCTCCACCTCTACACACAGGTGACAGTGGATACCCACTCTGTCCCTGGCTGCTCACACCATACGGGCCGCGACCCCATCACAGCAACGCTACAATGAGGCACATGCCACCACATGCAATGTCATCGAATGAGTGTTTGGGATGCTGAAGGCACGTTTCCATTGTCTGGACACCTCCGGCGGTGTACTACAGTATAGCCCTCAAAAGCCTGCGGGCTATTCCTGGCCTGTTGCATCCTGCACAACATGGCCAGTGATGACTGTGGGATAGCCGTGACAGGTCGAAGAGGGGACAGCGATGGGGACAATGAGGACGCTGGTGAAGATGGTGATGAGCAGCCCCCTCTTGGGAGACAGGACCCCAACTGCTCCGGCTGGCACTGCTGCACTGGGACACCATCACAGAGGAGCACTTCAGCCAACCCAGGTAAGTCATGGGGCCATGTGCAACCACCATTGGCAAAGGCACAACCCACAAACATACATGGACACACATCAGGGGTGCATGCTGACAATGGAAGTGACCGAGCATGGAACCGCACACACCACCAGGGATGGGCGAGATCTAACATGGCACATGGTCATACACAAACACACACACACACACACACACACACACACCTCACAAGACATGCACAAAGGGTAGGAGGCACGCCCCAGACCACCACCCTAAGCCACACACACGTCCACAGACCACCACGCCCCTGCCTGTCATTGTGCGTGGGTCAGGCGCTGGACACCATTGCACAGTGGCATACAGATCAAGCAGAGCATCATCATCATGCACACACCACAGCGTACAGCAGCCAGGAGGGTGTGCAGATGGAACTATGTGCATGCAGGGCTGGGTACCACCCGTGCATTGCATGCTGAATGACACAATGCACACAGGGCAGCATCAGACAGTAGCCGTGCTGGGAGACAGGTCAGTCATGCGCCACAGTGCCACAGCTGCCAGCGGATGCGTGGGCTGCCCCACGAGACCCGCCAGCAGTGACAGGCTGGCCACTGGCTTCATGAGGTGGCACCGCGGTCCCCAGGGTTCCACTGCATGAGCGTGACCGTGCTTCGTGCAGGGTCTGCAGCACACTGAACATACCTGCGCCAGGCGTGCTCAGGATGCCCACAGCTGAACCCGGTGTCGACAAGGATGGTGTTGCACGATTCTGGGAATGGGGTGGACATTGCACTGGCGGTGTCTGCGACGCATGGGCAAATAACTGAGTGCCCATTGTGGCCATGACAGCTGTGAATGCCTGTGTCTGCCTGTCAATGGCAGCAGTCACATCCTCCCACAACCAGTCCATCCCTGCCAGGAGTGGTGTCTCTGCTGCGCCACTCCTCTGCCTGGCGCAGAGCCGCACTCAGTGCATCCACCGCCATCACAAGCCGCATCTGCTGATTGACTGATGCTTGCAGTATCGTGGGTGCTCATCTAAGAGGTCATCTGCCTGATGGGCATGCTGTCCCTCAGGGTGTTCGCGCCCTGATGCTCATCACCCTTGAGGGTGGGCGCTGCACACCAGGGCCAGGCCTGGGCATGTCCACAGGTGGTGCACTGATGCCGCCCCGACATTGTACCCCCGTGGCTATTGGCCGACTGCTGATACTGCCCCTCTGGCTGCCGCTTTCCAGGGTTCAATGGCACCACTGCAGTGGCCACAACAATCCCACTGTCCTGGACACACACCAGTGCTGCCCCACTGGTGCAGACAGGTACAGGCTGGGACTATGATGACACGCAGGCCTTCACGCCAGCACCACCCACAGCCATGGCCGTGATGTCACCTGCTGTGTGGCCATCCTGTGACCCGCATGTGTCACTGCCCATGACGTTAGCTCCATCATCATCGGTGATGGATCTGGCACCAGCCCGAGTCTCAGCATGCTGGCATCCATGGACACTGGCATGCTGGGACACGGGCAGGGCCTCCACACCTGCTCCACCCACATCAGTCCAGGCGTCAGGCGGGCCACTGTTGCCCTGACCCCGTATTCCTGTGGAGGTGGACGGGTCCTCCTCCATCTCCATGATATTGCCCTCAATGGAGAAGCCCACCACCGCTGACCCATATAGAAGCTCAGGAGCTGTAAGGGAAAAAAGCAGCATTACTGCATGTGACCTACACTGTCCCCAATAGACAGACCATGACCTACCAGTGACAGGCTACCACCCATCTGGAATCTGCAACCCAGAACACCCTCAATGGTGCAATGCTGCATGCTGCCAGCAACCCACTCTTCCTGTGGGGTCAGGCGTTGCACCTCTGGCTGTCCCCACTGGTCGCAGACCCTGCTGCCCTGATGGCAGCCACTTTCTCTTTAATCCTCCACCTGTCCGTGCCCATCTTCTTTTGCACTCCTGCACGGCGCTGGTGGCTGCCATGCAGGTTGACAGCATGCACCACCTCCTTCCATGCAGCAGCAAGGGCCTGTGGTGTTCCCTGGTGTCCACTGAGAAGTGGCTCCTGGTCAAGGTGAGCCTCAAACAGGGCATCTGTCTCTGCCTTTGTGAGTTTGGCCTCTTCCTCCCACGACTCTGTTCCTCTTCCTCCACCACACAATCGGTCATGATTCATCCTGTGAGAATGACAGGTGTTACCTGTGACTGTGCAGTCAATGCATGTCCCAAACACCACAGTCCACACTCCCAAACAGCATGCAACTCCACGCAATAGACTGCAGTAACCGACTAAGGCCAGTGCAGCCCAATGTCGCATTTTATAGCGCAACCCATGCAAATGAGGCGGGCGCATCTTTAAGTGGATGTAAATGCAGTGACTGTGCCATTGAATGGCTGATTAGATGATTTGCATATGCCGGCTGAATATCGCTGTTAGCTTTGTACAATTGTGTTGAGCATGTTGCTGAGCCAAGGGCGCAGTTCTGTGACATCGCGAGTACACACTAACTGCGTGATCCCAGGTTGATGACACAGGTGCCTGCCACGCTGCTGATGTGCTGTGCTCGGGAGGCAATGCAGGGCATAGCCACCATTGTGCCAGTGGCACTCTGGCGCTGTTCACATATATGCGTGCTGTGGCACTGGGGCGTCCGCGGCACACTGGGGCAACAGCGCTGTAGGCTGCTACAGGAGGTGGCACACAGGCACCCAATTGCGCTCATGCATTGGGTTCCAGTCGTACTGTGGCTGTCCGTGCGCCAGAGACCCTGACCCTGTGACCGACCTTTGCCCCTAGGCGCCATGCATCAGGCATGGGTGACCCACTATTGCGCTTGTTCGGTGACAGTGCGATAGGGAATGGCAGCGCTGTCCGTGCAGCATCTGCACATGGCAGGACCAAGCTGATGAGTGCCATTTTGATTCAACCAGACAGCAGAGATGGCGCGGGGCGTGCAGTCCTTTGGAGCCAGGTTGAGCTAGCCAACCTGGTGGCTATAGTTGAGCCCCATGCTGGGGCTTTGTAGGGAAAGGCACCCTGGACACGGCCAGGAGTGCGGTCTGGCAGGAGGTGGCCGACGCCTGAGGAGGCCACTGGTATGGGGCAAACAGCGGAGCTGTGCCGCCATCATTATGGGGACCTGGCGCAGGAACCCGGACCTGCTTGCCTGCCTGCAGGCACGTGCCAGGAGGGGCATGGTGCCCGCCAGGTAGATGCAACATCCATACACTATTATCGTCCATATGGGTATCACGGTTGCATGTGTTCAGCACATGGTGGGGCCGTCTGGTGTTGGCTGTGGTGGTGGTATCAGGGTGTGGGGTGGATGGGTATGGCTGTGTGGGATTGCATACACATGGGGGCAGAGGAACTTTGCTACCAGATTTACTGATGTCTTCTCTCCATGTTTGCAGCTTAGGGCCCAAAGAACGCCAGCAGAACCGGGACCAGGGTGCCGCATGGAGGAGCAGCGGCCAGAGGATGATGGTTGTCCAAGGGCGCATGGACCAGCCTGATGATGGTGAGTGTCTTACATCCATGATTACTATTACATGCTGTATAACTGGGCGGGCAGTGGGGCATGGCCACCATCCATTGACACCACTGCCATGCACACAACTTGTTACAGTCAGCACTGTCCAGTGGCACTGCATGTCTGGGAGTGCATCAATGGTGGTCCATGCATGCACGGGTACATGGCTGTGCCACTGCCTTCACACAGCATAACCAAGTCACTGTACGGCCATGGTGGTGCTGTGCAGGACATGGACAGTGGGTGTGTGCAGTAGTCACATGGCTGTGGCTGCCTGAGTGGGCAGGTCTTGTGGACACGGTCACTGTGGGTGGTTGCACACCATCTCAGGGGCATGGCACATGGCTGTATGCCATGCACAATGGGTGGGCTGCAGGGGCTGGACAGTCACACTTATTGACTCTGCTCCCTCGTCCTAGGTAGACAGTGACTCCAGGACATACAGAGGTCACGTGAGCTGCTCCAGGTGGTGAGGGAGATCTTGGAGCTTCTTCAAAGGATCCACCGCCACGGTGAGGAGGAGGAGGAGAAGGAGAGAGAAAGACATCGGCGCCATGATGATGGGGAGGACCGGGCGCACATTGATGTCCCCATACTGAGACTACCACCTTCCCCTTGACCCACCCTCACACCCTTCTTCCCTCTCCCATATGTTCACCCTGCCCTTACCGCCTCCCACCTGTTATGTGGCCCTTCCCCTCTTGTAAATATTTGTATATAGTTTTTGTTACATCTTTTAAATATATGCATTTTGTTATGACAACTGTGGTGGTCTCTGATTTGCAGTGGGCTACAGGTGCTCAGCTGCAGTGGTGTGCATGGCATCAGGGGTGGTGCATGCAGGGCATGTGTGTGTGTATACAGAGGTGAACCGCCTATGGTGTGGGCAGGGGATCAGTTACTGTCTGTGGTTTGTGTGTTGTACTCTGTGCACTGGATGCCTGTGTGCAGTGGTCCATGGGGGTCTGCACTGTGTGCATGGCACCCCTGTCAGACCATCCATGGCCTGTGCAGCTGACACCCTTGCATGTCTGTGATATGCACATTCTGCTGGCGTGTCAGTGGTGGCTGTCCATGCTGGATAACAACTGTACCCGCACAATGCCATGTTGCCTTCCATCACCAGTATGGTGCACTTCTGCCTCGGTGGCACTGTGGCATCGCTGTTGTTATCCCCCTCCATGCTGTCACTTGTGTCTGTTGCAGGGATGTGCTCCAGTGTCTGTCACCTGTGCTCTGGCAGCATGCTGGTGGCATACAGCTTCATGGTGCCTGCGCAGGGGTGGCTGGCACACCTGTGCAATGTAGGGGTGCTGGCTGTGTGTACACGTCAGCTGTGGCCACATGCCAGTGGCTTGGTTGACCCGCTACTGTGTCCCTGTGTTGGTGTGCCCTTGGGTATGGGTGGGTGTTTGTCCATGCACTGTGTTGCATCCTGTGGTGCATGCCTCCATGCTACACTGTCCATGTCTGTGCTGGCTGTTGTGGTCAGTGCTGGGATGGGATATGTCCTTGGAAGGGTGTGCAGGGTGCTGTACCGCTGGAGGTGGGGTCGGGTATGCCCTGTCACATGTGGGGTACCTCGTGTGCTGATGCATGGTAGGTCTCTCAGCTGTACCTCAGTGGGGACATGCAGAGTGGCACTGTGTATGCATCTGTTGCATCACTGTCTGCTGCTGCTCGCTGCAGGATGCTCATGGTGGGGCTGTCTTGCATGGCTCCTTGTTGCACAGGGTTGCATTGTCACAGTGGGGGTGGTGGCATGCATGGGGTGTCCTGTACTGTTGGATGCTACTCCTGGGCAGGGTGTATGGGGATCATGGTGCAGGGTGTGCTCTACATTGGTGGGAAGGTGTGGTGCAGGGTGGTCGGTCCTCCTTGTGTGCCAGTCACAGCTTGCCAGGGGGTGTGCTAGGGCACCATGGCCCGGCTGTGGGTTGGTTGCTGGTATCCATGAGCCAGTGGTTATTAGCTCTCCCCGGTTGTGCAGTGCATGGGGTGTGGGGACGATGTCTGTTCTGCTATGTGTTCCTCTGCCCATCTGTGGCATGGGTGGTGGCCCCTGCATCCCTGGTTGTGCTGTTGCATTGCTGCCCTGCTGCAGGGCGTCCCTGGTTGTGCTATGGCGCATCTGGACTGCTCCACTGAGCATCCCTTGTTGCGCTATAGGCGCATCAGATGTCTCAGCTTCACATCCCCTAGTTGTGCTATGGCACAGGTGGTGTGATATTCAGTCGTCGGCAAGGTGCATCTTGACCCGCCAGTTTTTGAATATTGCGCTTCTTGAGCATGGGCGCAGTGGACTTGCTCCTGCTGTTGCGCCAGTTTGACTATCTGGGCCAGTGTCTCCAGAACAGAGATAATGCCCTCAACATTCACACATTCTCATCTGATGTATCCCATCTGGACCTCCAGTGGGTTAAGGACAAATTGAAGTATTTAGGATTTTTCTTGCTACCTCAGGCTGTAATATGAAACAATATAACCTCAATAAAATCCTGGCACAAATTAAAGTAGATCTAAATTGATGGTCCCTACTTCCCTTTCATTCTGCGGGCATATAAAGGTAATTAAAATGAATGTTCTTCCTCATTTGTTATGCCCTTGCAAATGACTAATCTTTGTCTCCCAAACTTTTGGTTTGTACAGGTACATAGAGTTATATCTAACTTCATTTGGAATGGCAAGCTGCCTCGAAGGGCCCTTTCAAGTTGCAGTGAAGTAAGGCCGGGGAGGACTGCAGTTACCTAACTTTCTTCTTTACTATTTCTCTGCAACTTGTTTGGTCCTTCTGCATTGGACAAAAGACATGGCGGTGGTGGACCCACCCCATACTCCCCCAGGCTGCAGATTAAAAAATCTCTGTTCCTCTCAGGGTCAAGATCTCAGTACACTTATGGATGCTCTTCTTAAAAGTATCCCAAAAGCTTACTTCACACCCCTCAGGGTAACTCTCCAAGTGCATGCTCAATTGTGCGTCATGATCCATATTTCCATAACGAAGGACGTGTCCCACCCTACACTAAGGAATCCTCATTTCAAAATTGAGGCAAAACTCTTAATGAAACCTTCTGGCCATTTAATTCTAAACTTAAAGTTGAGGACCTTTTGAAGGACCACAAACTGTTGACATTTCAGGAGGCTCGTCTTAAATACAGTCTTCCTACATCTTATTATTTCAAATGCATTCAGTTCACATATGCTTCTTCAACATTTTGGAGCAGGACTCTGGGAACAGAAATTAACTGGACCTATTCTGTCAGTCATCTTAACTTCACTCACATCTCATCTCATCTGTAATTTTCTGTAATTTGTCTAGACTTTCACCAATTTGTGCTTTTGGTTCACCTACAGCATACCCCACTTTGAGTATTTGTAGTCTGCCCAGGTTTTTTTTTCCATGCACATCCCACCTGTCTGTTTTCAGTTCACACAAAGGAGCTGCCTGCCCGAGGTGTAACTGAGCATAAAATTATTTTAGTGTATGGTGTTTATGAGTTTTAACTTATTGCTGCCTACTTCTATGTCCCAGCTCTAAAGCTGCTCTAAATGTGACTTCTGCAGCCCTGCTCCACAACAGTTGTCACTTGAGGGAAAGACAGGGACAGGCTGGAGACAATGCAGCACGGAGTAACAAAATGATTCATGGCTAACAGGACTGATGCTCTGTTTAGGGCACTGAGCACATACTACCTGAAGGCCAGATGGGAAAGGCGATATAACAAAGACCTTCAAGTTCTTTTCTTTTTGCAGTTAATCTTTTACTGGCATATGTGTATTATACAGGCATAACACAATAAAAGTAAAGGAAAAGTACATAGTACATTCATGAGTTACAATTCAGAGCTGTATAAAAGTTAGCCTGTGATGAAGGTGACCGCTACTGAGTGCTTTCAAAGGGTGACTCAATACGATTGCTATGTTCACAGTGCTACTGGACAGAGAAGGCGACCGGATGGGGGCAGTGAATAAAGTGACAAAATGTCACTATATGACAGCCTGCGGGGAGAGGCGAGCATGCTGTGTGATGGGTGGAAGGAGAGAGGGTTTGTGAGGTGTACTGTGGCAGTAGTCTGCTGAGCTGACCCTGTGGCGTGGTGGATTGGTGGCAGGCTAGGGTTACGGGGTGCTGGGTTTGGTTCTGGGTGTGTGCTTGTTTTTGTGCCTGGCCGTGATTTTTTTATTCAGTTTTGCACCCTACGACATGCATGAGAATCAGTTAGTGGGTGGGTGGGGATGCAACCCCCACATAAAAAAAAATAGTCTCTGGCACCCTTTTGCTGTGCACCACTAATATTACATCGTTGAAATTTATTTTTGGCAATGTACACTTGCCCTTCTGGCGATCACCTTTCGCGATCGCTGTTACGACATAGAACTGTATAAAAATAAGAACAGAGTGTGCAATCTCAAATATGCAAAAATGTTTCAAAGCTGTTTTAATTGTAACAAGAATAACACTGACCTAAAGGTCCATAATACTCTAATATTAAATTGAAAGGACGCATCATCTAACAATTAGTTTAATTTAATGTACTGTACACATGGAGAATTATATCTAATGGGTGATGTAAATCACAACTGGTTGTCCCTATCCCTTGGTAAAACCTGAAATTAAATAACTTCCCTCAACCTCACCCAACTAATAAATGAGCCACGCGCACAAACCACAAAACCCAAAATCACAATCTCCAGATTGGGACCTCACCACCTACTCTCACTGTATAGCATTATCAGGAACATTCCCAATGCCCCAAGCGATCACCATGCAATCTATCTTGTGCGCAAGTGCATCGACCTAAACCCCCACAAAAGACTGATAACACGGTCTTTCAGAACCCTTGATCTAGCCTTGCTCCAACTTGAACTTGCCAAAGTCAACTGGTTGCCAATATCCTCTGCTAATTCTATTGACCAAGCGTACTTTAAGGACAACTTCCTTGCAGTCTGGGATAAGCATGCTCCTTTAACAAGAACTTGAGTTCATGGTAACTGCCTACCATGGGTCACCCTGAACTCCTGGCAAATAAAAAGAAAATCTGATATGTATCTACAACCCACCCAAAAGAGGCAGCACTTGCTTAACTAACCTTATGGATCACCTGGCATCACATAAGGTAAAGAAGAATGCCTCCTCATGGAGATTTCAATCTGGACTGGGAAATACTTGGGATTGTATGATGCCACGCTCAGCAAGTTGCACCTGACTCAGCTAATAAAATGTCCAATGAAGTCGTCTCAACGAGGAGGCCACAACTCCCTCCTGGACTGGATTGCCACAGACAGAGCTGACCATATTCAAGGCTTGGGGACTCTACCCAATGCTATCAGTGACAAATACTCCAGTTTACTGCATATGAAGGGCACACATCCCAAGCCTCCCCAAAGAAATACACTTTTGGAACTTTTCCAAAATTAACATCTGCAAGCTACATGTGGATCTCTGCCACACTGACTGGTCCCCAATTTACCAGGCAGATGATGTCAACATTGTTCTATCCTTCCTTGTAACCACCCTACAGGAATCTCAAAATAAGCACCTTCCAATGAAAAGAAGGAGGGTCCAGTACAGCAACAAGATGGGTGAATAGTGAGATCCTGACCAGCATGAGGAGCAGGGACAAGACCTGGGTTGTTGCAAAGAAGAAGCGACAGACAAGCTGACTGGGATGAATATCGTAGGCAGAGGAACAAATGCAAGACAGAAATTAAGGCAGCAAAAGGGCTTACTCTTTTAAGCTACTACAGAAATCAGCCAACGATGCGTGTGGTTTCTGGAACCATATTAAGACTTTTTGGGACAAGGTGGATGCTCGATGATCATTGATATGACTGTTAATGGTGCCAACTGCAGTAACACCTATACCATTGCAAACACCCTAAACATCCACTCTCCAGCCTCTCAGACTATGAGAGGCTGACCAGTCAATCCTCTGTCTCTCCAACTGTGTCCCCAGCCCTGGCCTCCACTTCAATTAATTTTAAGCAGGTCACCACGCTTGAGGTTCTGAGACTTCTGAGGAAATTACCTGAGCATGGATCAGCAGGATCAGATGGCCTACTACCAAGATTTCTTAAACTAGCAGCCCCTGTTACCAGTTGCCAGGATCTACAACCTTTCCATCAGTACATGGGAAGTACCTCTCTCTCTGGAACATAACGTGAATTGTCCCCATCCATAGAAAGGGGACACAAAAGACATGAACAACTATCGCCCAATTACATTATTATCAGCACTAAACAAAATTCTTGAAAAACTAGTAGCTGACCAGGTCACGGACTACATTCAACAAAACAACTTTCTCACCCTGCCCAACATGGCTTCTGGAAGGGGCACAGTATGGCCACGGTGCTTATCAAACTCACTAATGGCATCAAGCTATTGATGGATAAAGGGCTACACACTGGAGTGCTTTTAGTGGATTTGTCTCATCGTTCTACCTGGTGAATCACATGTTGCTACTAGATATGCTGGCCACACTGGATTCTTCCAAGGCTCCTCAACAAGGTTCAGCAGTTACCTATCTGGACGGACACAATTTGTTCAGATTGACAATTGTAAATCTGATTTCTCTCCTACCAGCATCAGTGTACCACAAGGCTCAATTCTCAGACCACTACTTTTCTCACTGTTTGTGAATAGTCTGCTTCAAATGTTGAGCACTACCTCTACTATCTTATATGCAGATGATATGGTGTTATATACCAGTGCCAAGGACATTGCCTCCATTAATACCACACTTGAGTCAGGCGTTGCCTGTCTATTTGAGTGGCTAGTTCAAAATGAACTTCTTCTGAATACCAAAAAACAGTGGCAATGTTGTCTGGATCAGCACCAAGGGTCAAAGTCAGCTCTGTAACACTAGCCATACATGGCTTGGATGGCTTACTCCTAGATTTGGTGGACTCTTTCAGATACCTGGGTATAACCCTCGACCCTTCATTGGATTCCAGCCTCCATATCATTAACAATTGTAAGGCAGTCAATATCAAGCTGGGGCTGGCCTACAAAGTCAGAGCATCCTTGTAAACTCTAAGGCAAAATTAGCCATCGTGCAGGGTACTGACCAGCCTAACTTATGGAATCACTTCCAATAAAGATGCAAACAAGGGACTTTTGCAGAAGTGGGACACCTGTTATAATAGTATCTGTCTTAGCACTATCAGTACCTAAGCGCACCCACCATTGCATTCTTTACTCCAGTCTGGGCTGGCTCTTTCCTGCCTCTTACCGAGTCTATACCACAGGATGCACAATTGATAGTATCATCCAAACTGGAACACCAATGTCCCTTGAATGCTTGAAGAACCCAGCCCATCAGACTTACCTGCTGAGATCTACCAAAAGTCGCCCTAATACACCCAAATGTGCCACTAGGCTGGGTGAGCAGGCATTTGCAGTGCCTGTTCCAAGGTTATGGAACTCCCTGCCTTCAACTGTGAGGCACTCCACTACACACCTGATCTTTAAAAATGAGCTCCATGCCTGCCTCCTGGCCTCTGACAGATGCACTTGTTACTTAACCCCTGGGAGGACACCTAGTTAGGCTTCCTTTGCATGTCCCTTCAGCACATATTTAGGCACTTATCACTCTGCCTGCTTTTAAATAACAGGTAAGGACAGGTAGTGAGGTATACCACCGCTGAGACTGTCTGGAATAGTTTCTGTATTTACTTATACACTACGGTCTTTCTCCTTGAAACTGTATTGTGTATTCCTCTGTATCTATGGATAGCCTAGTGTAATGTCTAATTTCTCCTGTACAGAAGGTATCACCATGTAATGTGTTTGACCCAAGTCTGTATTATGTAATAGTAACCACTGTGATGTTATGTGCTTTTTCCTATGTCTGTAACTCTCCGGGTCATGACTGAAAGTAGGTAATTTCTTTGTCTCTGGCACTTACCCAGTAATCAAAAACTAAATAAATAAATGCCAGCAAGCATGGGACCATGCTTGGAAAATACATAAAACTTCTAAATTACCTCAAGACCTCGTCAGATACTGGGCCCTATGAAATTCCTGCACCAGAACTATTAGACTGGCCAAAGCAGAGTATTTCAGCTCCTCATTCCAGTCAAACATAACTAACCCCTCTAGATTCTGGAAGGTAGTTCACTTTTTTCTCCCACCATCTAAACCTCCAACCCCACTCCTAAAGATAAAAACTCCTCAATTTCTGACCACCCTTCATCGCTGCTGAATTCATTAAATACTTCACCTCTTGTGCTTCCTCCCTTCTCATCCCTCCCTCCCAATCCCCCAACTCTACCCCAACCTCCCCTACTTAAACCACTCACCCCAACTGCAGGGAGTTTCTCCTTCTTCCAGTATTTTCTGCAAAGTTCAGGAAGCCCTCCTTGCCCTCAATCCAGCCAAAGGAGGGTCCCCTGACCACCTGGACCCAAAATTACTCCTCTTCTCTGCACCTGCAATCTTCTCCCCATAGCTGCCCTTCTTAACCTCTCTTTCACCCTTGCAACAATTCCCTCAGAAGGAAACATGCAACTGTTATCCCTCTACTTAGGGCGGTGACTCCTCCACACCAAACAATTACAGGCCTATCTTGCTACTATCAGTCCTGGCCAAACTCCAGGAGCACCTTGTCCTTGCCCAACTCTCTACCCTCCTCTCAGAATCCTCCTTCTTCACTCCTTTCCAGTCTGGCTTCAGGAAAAACAGGTCCACTACTACGTCCCTCCTTAGACTCACTGACTTTATCCTCAAAGTGCGGACAGTGGGCAGATCACCTCTGCCATTTTTGTTGACCTTGCAAGGCTTTCGACACGGTCTCTCATCCACTACTCCTCCTGAATCTGACTTCAGCTGGCCTGTCCATCTCTGCCACTGACTGGTTCAGAGTCTGCCTCACAGGTAGAACACAATTGGTCAGGATAGCTGAAGCTCTGTCCCTCTCAAATCCCCACTGGTGTGCCACAAGGCTCTATTCTAGGCCACTACTTATCTTCATTTTCTCAATGATTTTCCTGCAGTCTGCTCATCCATGTCTATTCATATGTATGTGGATGACACAGTTCACTGCACCTCTGGCCACAGCTCCACTGATGTAGAAGCCAGGCGCCAGCGGAGACTTTGACAAAGTTCAGCTCTGGCTTCACTTACGCCAACTCTTCCTTAATGCCAAGAAGACCATCTCCATGACCTTTGGCACAAGGCAGAGACTCTCTAGGCTTACCTCCTCTCCTTCAGTATCACACTATCAATGGGACTCTTCTCGAGGACACATCCTCCTTTAGGTAACTTGGGGTCTGGCTGACCAGCACCTCAGTTTTTTGGTCAATTGTCACCATCCTGTTAAAACTGCACCCCAAGCTAGGCACACTGTACAGGAACTGTAATTGTCTTACATCTATGGCTAGGCGTGAACTGATCCAGAAGATGATCCTACCTATTTTGACTACTGTGATGTAGTCACAGTGCTGCCTCCAAGTCCTCCTAGCCAAACTGGATACCCTCTTCAACTCTTTCTGTTGCTTTGCTCTGGATGCCCACCTCACACTTATCACTGCGACCTCTATCGCTCACTTGCCCTCCTTCTCTGGGCAATCAATGTCTCTCTCACTGTGCTAAATTCATCTCTAAATTCTAGTTCCTCTCTCTCTTCTTACCTTTCTTCCTCCTTAACACCACCACCAACATCCCACCACTCTCTCAAATCCACCGATGCTTGCACCCTATAGATCCCTGGCTGATCAACAACCATAGGTCAATGAGGTTCTCGCCACCTCCCTAAAATTTGGAATACTTCCCCATTTCCATCCTCATCCCTGCATCCATTTCATCCGCCCTACTTAACTTCTACTCCACTAACTGCACCTGTCGTAACCCTTCATCCCTATTCTGTTACCGACACCACCCAGTTAACAACTCAAAGCATTTAACAGCTCCTCATGTATTAGCTCTTAAGGCGGACCAATTGCACAGTCCCTTGCTCTCTTTGCCTGTATCTACAGAAATATGTTGTACTGACTTACTGTACCCTAATTTTAACTGTATTATGCATGTGTAATTAACTGCTGTATTGGCTCTGTAACATATTTTATCATATTATGTATCTAGTATTTGTATACCATAGGTATTCTGTACCTGTTATGGCAATTGTGTATGTATCCTTTCCCCACATGTACCCCTCCTCCAGGACATACCGTGAGATGAGCAATTTTGATTGCTCAGTGTACTTTCTGGTGAAACTTTTCAATAAATAAATAAATACTACACAGGACATTAGGGACATGTAAACAGTATAATTTGTGCTAGATTTCAAATAGTTGCAATATGGTACCAGCAGGCATCAAACTCAGAAAGTTTATCTGAAGCCAAATGAGTGAGATGATCAAACAAAGCAGTATGAAAGATGCTGACCAGAAGCTCAGTGATAGAGGGACAGAAGGGATCTCAGTGGGTCAGGATTAAACGCTTAGCCTGCATACAAAAGAGCACCAGCCATCTATGTGCAAACTGAGGGAGATGTAAAGCATCGTCCATAACGCCTAAGAGTAGCAAAGATGCTGAGAGGAAACCTTCACGTTCTTGCAAGACATGAACAAGGTTAAGTGCCAGGAATTATTCAACACGAATAGGAGGCCTAGAACAATGGGACATGAGTGGAAGCTGGAAGAGGGATTAGTTGTCAGCTACTCTTGAATGCATAGGATTTGTCTACACACTGTCCCTGTACTACCAGTAACTAGTTTGTTGGTCTGTAAAGCACATTAATAAAATAATAATAATAATAATAACTTTATTTATTTAGTGCCTTTCAGAAACCAAGGCGCTGTACAAACAGAGCATAAAATCAAAATATACAAATAAAATCGACAAAACAAAACAAACTTCAGTCAATAAAGCCTTTTTCCATAAGAAAGTCTTAAAGTCCCGCTTAAAACTTCCACGGTCGCGCATTCTCTAAGCCGGTGAGGCAGAGAGTTCCAAAGGGTAGGGGCCACAAAACCAAAGCCCTAGCCCCAGAGGACTTCAATATAACCCTTGGAACCTCTAGCAACCCCTCAGTCGGCTGAACGGAGCTGTCATAAGGGTAGTAAGGAACAAGCTCTTTCAAGTAATCAGGGCCGAGTCCGTGCAGGGCTTTGAAGGTCAAAGACCTACTTTAAAGGTGATAAGCCACTGTATAGGCAGTCAGTGCAGATCACGCAGCACAGGGGTGATATGTGTCCTTCTAGTCACCCCGTCATTAATCTTGCAGCAGCGTTCTGCACTAGCTGCAAGCGGCGGATATCAACCCCAGGAAGCCCCAAGTATAGGGTTGCAGTAGTCAAGGTGAGATGTCACAAAGGCATGGACCAACACAGGTAAATGCTGGACGGAACGAGGTGTTTCACCCTGGCAATATTCCTAAGATGGTAAAATGCAGACTTAACGACAGCTGACACCTGGTGACGGAAGGGTCAGCCCGCGCTAGACCACACCCAGGTTACGCACTGCTCAGAGGAAAGGATCGGGTCCCTCCCCAGTAACACGCCAGAGGGCTGACCAGACCCCAACCCACCTGTCCCATGCCCCAGATCCACAACCAAAACCTCAGTCTTACCGGCGCTCAACTTTAACCAGTTCGCATTCATCCAGTCCTGGATTTCAGCGAGGCAGCTATTAAATTCGAGAGAGCACTAACCTGGTCGGGGCAAAGACAGGTAGAGCTGGGTATCATCGGCATAGCAGTGAAACCTCAGCCCATACCTTCTTACAATGTCTCCGAGGTGCAGTATATACACTGCAAACAACATGGGGAAGCACCAAACCCTGGGAACACTACAATGCAGAGAGAAAGGGTCAGAAGAAAAATCCCGACACAACTCTCTGCATTCTCCCAGATAAGAAAGATGAAAACCATCTGAGTACTGTACAAGACAGGCCACAGATGGACTCCAGGCATTCGAGCAAAATCCCATGGTCTACAGTGTCAAAGGCTGAGAGAGAGATCAAGGAGGACCAAGATAGAATGGTTCCTCTGATCTCTCGCCATCAGGAGATCATTGAGCACCCAAACCAGAGCAGTCTCGGACTACTATGCCTCTTACGAAAACCAGACTGAGAGGTTCATAGATACTATGGATGGTCAAATGGTCATCCAGCTGGTTTGCCACTACCTTCTCAATAACCTTCCCGATAAAGGGAAGGTTTGAGATTGGTCTGTAGTTGGAAAACATCTGGGTCCAAAGAAGCCTTCTTCAAAGGAGTCACCACAGCTTCCTTTAGGGAGCTGGGAAACTCACCAATTCTAGGAAGCACCAGATTATTTGAACCAGAAGCGGCCAACGATCTTGATACAACCCAAAATTAGGGAGGTAGGGCCCGGATCTAAACTACAGCACATAGGGTGCATCCCTGGATGATCCGCATAATATCATTGAGCGTCGGCAGGTCAAAGGAACACCAGGAGACAGAAGGTTTCATGGCGAACACCGACCAAAAGCTTCCCCCTTAGAGTGTGTTGGCTGGATCTCGGATCTGATGTCGACAACCTTATTCACAAAGAATTGAGCGATCTCTTCACACTCCTTCTGTGAAAAGCTCGAGGAGCTGGAGACAGGCTGGGTTGCACAGCCTGTCCACAGTTCTGAAGAGCTGAGCCGTCGATTCTGAGCGACAGAGATCTCCCTGGACAGGAATTCTGCCTTCTTATGGGAGATCTCTGATTGGTCAGAGCTGATAATGCTCCTCCAAACTAAGGCAGTCGGCATCCAGAGCAGATTTCCTCCAACGACGCTCTAACCATCGACCCACCGTCGCAACTCCCTCAAGGACCCATCAAACCATGGGGCCCGAGGGCTTAAGAGAGAGGGGACGAACACGGACAGGGCAATTTGGCCCAGGGCCAAGGAAATGGCCTGATTATAAGCCAAGACCATAGCCTCTGGACCCATGCTGGCAATCAGAAACTCTGAGAGGGACAACACCGCCATCAGGTCTTCAGGGCACACATCCCGTAATGGGCGGTATCGAATCATCTCCACAGGGGCAGACCTACGAAGGGAGCAAAGAAGTTGAAGCTCATGGTGTAATGATCAGACCAACTGACAGGTTCCACCACCACATCAGAGGCCTCAATCCCCAGGAGAAAAACTAAATCCAAGGAATGGTCGTGATTATGCATAGCTGAGAAACAATCTGTGTAAGGCCCAGTGATGACATCAACTGGAGGAAGTGCCGATCAAAGGCGAGAAATTCATCGTCGACCAGGCATTGAAGTCGCCCAGAACCATCAGTCTGGCGAACTCCAACGCCATATCGGCAATGAAGTCTGCCACTTCTGCAGGAATCGCCTCGCCTCCTGGTGGACGGTAGACAAGGGCTATCCTGCAACCCACACTGGCCACGACGGTACATTCAAAGGATTCCGCTTCCTCAACTGGTACACCCGTGAGTCCCAAGCTGGTCTTAAACAGACCATACTCCCCCGCGATCCAATTCGGCCAGGAATCACCGAGTACCCAGCTGGAACAGACGCTTCAAAAGGGCCGGCATTTCCGGCTCCAGCCAGGTCTCGGTGATGCAAGCCAGATCTGCTTGATTCAACAAAATCAGAAATGATAGCTGATTTGTTTTAACAGATCTGGCATTGCACAACATCGCCTCGAGTTGGACAAGGATCCAGCCGCCCCGACTACTTGCCCATCCAAATAGGAGGAGCCTTGGTATGGAGACCTAGGCATGGAGAACCATGTTCCAGGCTCCATTTCGCCCAGGGTGTCTTCTGGGCTTAACCACCCAATGTGAATAGTCCGCTTGTTCGCCTCTATCGCTGCCCACGACTCCCGCCACACCCGCCCTCCCACGGGCACACCAAGGCCCGACAAAGCTATAGATAGAAATGGAAGGGGAGGGAAAAAGGCGGAGCGCATGGAGGTTGGAGGACCTAATGCACGACAGGTTAGCAGAGTAACACATAACAAAACAGGAAAACAGACAAACTGCAAGCAAATAAATAAAGGATGTTCTAGTATCACAAAAATAGAATACCCCAAATTACATTTATACTAAAAACCCCATCAAAACATAAACCCACCTACTAACTACACAACCACAAATAAACCGTGAACAAATTATTAAGAATCCAAATAAAAATATAAAAAATAAATATAAAAGGACAGGGAGGCCCTCTCACAGCACCCACCGCCCCTATATAATAAAGTAAAATCAAAAAGAAAAAAAAAAATTAGTTATTTTCGGCACTCTCACTGCCAATGAGTAAAGTAAAAAAAAACCGAGCTTATAAGGACAATGAGGCCTCTCACTGCACACACTGTCCATCCAATAAAGTCGATGATGAGTAAAAAGTGAAGTCCAAAATGTGATAAAATACAAAGCGCAATGCAACCTTATGCATGGGAGAGAGAGTAGCTCTTTGAAGATGGTATCAATTTAGCTGTGAGGCATCCGGAGGCTCACTCCCCCACACCCCAACACTGCCTAATAAGACCCAGTTATGCCATGAGACCCACAGCTCAGGATACCCCTAGACGAGCCAAAAAAGGCCTGCCCCAGAATAGCTTAGAAGC
The DNA here is from genome assembly GCA_016271365.2 of Neoceratodus forsteri. Taxonomy (NCBI): domain Eukaryota; kingdom Metazoa; phylum Chordata; order Ceratodontiformes; family Ceratodontidae; genus Neoceratodus; species Neoceratodus forsteri. The sequence continues at coordinate 878,626 of CM028136.1, forward strand.
CCCCCAAGTAACCCCTCAACTCTTTTGAGGGGAGCAGGAGAGGCCCCTGCTTGGTCCCAGACAGCACAACACCAAACGCCCAGGCAAAGAATAAAAACGAGGGGGAGGGGAAGATAAACTTTCAGAACCAAAACCAACACCGTGGCAATATACCCCAGAGCCTTTAACACAGCATTTAAGTTCGTATTTAAGGTCCCAGATAAGTAAGGACAATGATGGAGAGTCAGGTCCTAGTACTCATGATACAGCTGAATGTATAGATTATTCTCCGAAGACGTAGAACAGTCACCACAAACTAAGCCAAATCTTTCACCAAATGAAATACTGTAGAGATGGTCCCAATAGATCCAGCATGTACGACCTGCATTTGACTGGAGCCAGTAATCCCAGGGATAGAAGCCGAAGCCTGAAAAACCCCATGGAGACCAAACCCGGCTGAAGCCGACTCGCTAGCCCCAAACTCCGCACATAGTTGCAACGCGATGACAGTCAGTAAAGACACTAGAAAATAAAAGCACACCCCAAAGTCCCTTGTAATGGTCTCCAATAAAAGTTGCTTGCAGATTCTCCGTGAAAGGGCAAAATAGCAATGCAGCAGAAACAAAACGGCAGTCAACTGATATAGGGAGCAATTCCCATGACACTTCCTTCCACTGTAACCATGCCAGGAGACAAACGGACCGCAAATAAACACGACAGCACAACTAAGGCAAATAAAGCAAATAAAACTGATAACTAAAAATAAAATGAAACATGAAAACAAATAAAGCGGGTTAAAATGAACCAATAAAACAGTAAACAATTAAAGCAAGTGAGGGCTAGTCCAGCGTGACCTCCATCTTGCGTTTTGAGATACAATGGGTATAAAAGCCGATATACTGTATATAAAACAAAATTCTATTTTATGCTTTAGAAATAACTCAAAACATGCTGGCAGAGTAGAAATAATATTCAATTCTTTTATTCTAATAATCCAATCATTCTGCTTTCTGCACATGCCCTGTTTTAGCTTGCATCACCTCATGTAGTCATGCATACTCATTTGTGCAGATTTTAAAGATTAATGTTACTTTTCATGTGTGTGAGTTGGCTGTGGTGAGGTCTGAGTAGTGAGATGACAAGCAGAATGTAGCAGTAGTTGAACATTTCCTAATCAGTGAGTCAACTTACACCACATGCACACACACACGCACGCCGCACACACAACATTTGTATACCTTTGATGCTTTGTGCTGGGTTTAAGGCTTGGAGGCAGTATAGCATAGTGGTTAAGGGCACCAACCTGGAGACCTGGGGTTGAATCCCATCAGCCCCCACCATGCACTGTGTGACCCTGAGCAAGTCACTTAACTTCCTTGTGTTCCCAGGTCGCACCTGGAAACAAGCTCTGGCTTAGTACCTTTCCTGGTTAAACAATTTCCCTTTCCTTTTGACTTGATGTGTGTTTACAGAAACCACACAAATTTGAAAGAATCTGCCTTCCTGTATGGTTTATGCATGCTACATATTCTTCTTCTTCTTCTTCTTCTGTGTTTAAATTACTTCATTTCACTACAATAATAATAAAAAAAACTTCAAAGTATCTGCTTCCAGGAAGCTGAAGCAACAGTAACAATTTGCTGTAGATAAAAAATAGTGGTGTATTTGTATGTTGTCTCAAGTGTTGTAGTGCGCTGAGGCAGGTCAGACAACTGTAGCTGGGGCAGAATGTTTACAGCTTGTGTCCTCAGTCAGGCACCTGCATCTTATTCTTGTAGATTCTAGTAGAATAAAAGTTCAAATGTTTCCTGGTCAGCTTACCCAAACACACACAACTGGATTTGCATATCCAAGATGCTACTGAGGTTTTTGATTGTATGTGTGTTTACAGAAACCTCACAAATTTCAAAGTATTGACTTTCTTTGTGCTGATTTTAAAGATTAACGTTATGTTTCATGGGCGTGTGTGTCAGCTTTGGTGAGATCTGAGCAGTGAGATGGCAAGCTGACTATACAGTAGGTCCAGTTGAAACATTTCTTTAGCTACCCCAAACACACACATACATATAAGATTTTCATATCCATGATGCTTTGTGCTGTGTTTGACACTTTTGACTATGTGTGTGACCTTTTGTATAATACATGCACCCTACATATTGTTCTTCCTTCTAAAGCATTTAATGCAGCAGTGCAATGAAAATGGGCTAAAATTTGACATCTGTTTTTCTTCCTACCTGATGCCAGATGTCTTCCAGTTTATTTTGATGGTGAAATTTTCAGTTTTCGTTATAATTTAAGAATTTTATGAAAGTTTTAAAATAATTATTTCTCAAGAAAAAGATGTCCGCCTCATTTTGCACAGAAATAATATTGAGAACCTAAGGAGAATAAGAATCCAGACAAAATGCAAATGTACAGTACACAGCATAGAAAGCACCAAAAACAACAAATCCACAGTTCTGCCAATATTTTGCTAACCATTGCAGAACATTTGCTTTTAGATTAACTTTATTCATTGCACTGCTGCTTTAAATACTTCACATCTTTCCACTCACTACAGCAATAAAAATACTTCAAAGGATCCACTACCTGGAAACTGAAGGAACAGCACTGGTCAATTTTATGGAATTTAATTTAAAGGAAAGTCCACTCAACCTATTTATGTACACCTGTGTAGTTTGTTGCCATGAACAATGATTCCTCTCTTACACCCCCAATTTCATCCTAATTTAAATTGTAATGAAGTTACTTCACTCTGTTCTGCCCTGAATGAAAAACTGTTTGATGCCATTGCAAAGATCGTGACCACACTGATGCAAGGCATCATGGCAGCTGATGATGCAGACATGCAAGTCAGCAGGCGTGCTGTTGTCAGTCAGTTCTGTGGTATGTCCTCTGAAGTCCCTGTATTCTTGTCTTGTGCTGGACATCAAACTTTTCAAGATAAGTTCCCTAATGCGTTTGTTGTTTAAAATGTGTCTGTGTTGGAAAAATGCAGTTGGGAGGAAGCTGGTGCTTGTAAACTTTTGTTATTCAGCTGATTAATTTGTACATGCTAGGAGCTCTTTGCTTACTCCCAGTCCCTTTTGTGCAAATACCTGTTATCAACTCCTATGTTTCTTTTTATGAGTGGGGTCATGTCCTTTGCAATGGCATCAAACAATTTTCACACCAGGGCAGAACAGAATGAAACAACTTCATTGAAATTTAAATTAGGATGAAATTAGGGGTTGCATGAAACAGAATAATTTTCATGCCTACATACTACACTGGCAAACCGAAAAAAAGAAGGTTGAGGGACTTTCCTTTAATCTGGATGTGGAATACTAAGCATTGGCTGTAGTAAGAGAATACATATGTAGCAGAAGAAGGCCTACTGGACTAGCCTGTCAACTACTGTTGGCTCTGCCCTGCCACCCCTTGAACTCTGTCCCCCCATTTTCACTTTTCTCTCCTCAGTGACCCTGACCATCCCATTCTCCCTGTCCCAGTACCTCTTGAATGCATCCACCATCTCCAGTCAGACAACCTCCTCTTGGTTTCATTCCACCCTGTCACCACTTGTTCCGGAAGATGTTTCTCCTGACCTCCTTACTGAACCTTCCTCCTTCCAGCATATAGCAGTGCCCCTTTGTGGTGATGTTTCCACTAAGAATAAGAGGTCCCTTATTCACCTTGTTGATACCTTTTAGGTATTTGAAGGTTTCAATCATATCTCCGTCCTTCTCTCCTCTAGTGAACACATGTTGAGGTCATTTAGCCTGTCTTCATATGCCTTGCTGTCCCTGGACCAGTTTCAATGCCCTTCTGTGGGCTGTTTTGAGCAGGTTTATATCCTCTCAGGTAAGGTCTCCAGTACTGCACACCACACTTCAGGTGTGGCCACATCAGGATCTGTACAGTGACAATATAACCTCTTCCCACTTGATCCCCCTTGCAATGCAGCCAAGCATTGTATTTGCTAGCTGTTGCCTTCCTGCATTGTGTTGATTGTTTCAGGTCGCCAGATAGCTACCTTAGAAGACTGTGGACGTTTATATGTCTAGAATCTATACACGTTAACACATATTCAGTTCTCAAAGGGTTAAGCATTTTCCTCTTCTGCTTTGGTGACCTGGACAATCCCTGGCTGTAGTAAGTCCTGGGTTCCTACTTCCTTTGTGCATGACTTTGAACTTCTTGCACTGAACCCAAGTTGCCATATTCCAGACCTTTCTAACAATCAATCAATCAATACTTTATTTTTAAAAAGTGCAATTTATGAAAAGATCAAAGCACTTGTACAATCATTATAAAACCTAAAGTTAAAATTTCTAATAAATAATAAAAAACTCACATCAGCAACAGTTTACATTAATCAGACCCAGAAAAGCAAAATTGAAAAAGGGGTCTTAAGTGCAGATTTGAAACTCTACACAGTCAAGCACTCTCTTATCCAGTGAGGTAGAGAGTGCCACAGTGTAAGGGGCCGTTAACACAAATGCACGGGCACCCAAGGTCTTCAGGAGAACCCTGGGAACCTCTAGCAATCCTCATCAGCAGAGTGGAGTGAGCGGAGGGGAGGTAGGGGCAAAGGAGATCTTGCAGATAACAAAGTCCCTGTCCATGTAGGGCCTTATAGGTCAGCAAACTGAACTTGAAGGTGATCCGCTGATTGAACAGGCAGCCAGTGCAGGCTACGAAGCACATGACATGGCATGATCGAGATATGCCAGTCAACAGCTTGGTAGCCGATTCTGCACCAGCTGCAAGCGGGGATATCAACCCGCTAACCCTAGGTACAGGGTGCTGCAATAGTCAAGCGCGAGGTCACAAAGGCGTGGACCAATGTTGGAAGGTCATCAGGCAGAGCGAGATGTTTAATCTGGGTAATATTCCTCAGATGGTAAAATGAGGTCTTGACAACAGATGACACCTGAGATTAAGTCATGCATAATGACCGCATAACCGCCAGACGTTGCACCCGATCAGAGGACACCAGCTGGTTGCCCCAAGCCAAAACCCAGAAGATCAACCAGCTGAGGACCCTCTACCTGATGACCCGGTCCACAACCAACATTTCAGTCTTGTCTGGTTCAACCTCAGCCAGCTGGCACTCATCCAGTCTTGAATCTCGGCAAGGCTGCTGTTAAAAATCGAGACCGCTCCAACTTGTTCAGGTACAAAGGACATGTATAGCTAAGTATCATCCGCATAGCAGTGAAAACCTATCCATACCACCTTATAATGTCTCCGAATGGCAGTATGTACACCGTAAACAATGTGGGTGACAAAACAGAGCCCCTACAGTACCCCACAAGGCAAGGAGAATGGGAGTCACGTAATGCCTGGCTAGGTGTGCAGCTCTTTCACTCCACTCTCACCTGTCCCACGTTAAACCTAATTGTTTTCCTCTTCTTACCTTGCAATTTGCATATACTTTTTTACTCTGCAGTGGGTAAGACACTGCAATGACCAGTGCTGGGTGCTCTTTCCAGAATTGGTACCTGCCATGCATGCGGAGATGAAACAATCTCTCCCACGTCACACGCCACCACAAATGCTGGAAAAGGCTTCCAGAAAGTCCAAATGCCAAAGCATCAAACCTAGACCAGCCCTTACTGGTACAGAGGCCTCAACTCCACTTTCTTCTTGAGCTGCAACCAGTGAAGGACACTCTCTCCTGACTTTGGAGTTTTCTCGATGAGGAAAGACATGGGGATATTTCAAGAAGCATAGGAGACGTTGAAGCTTGAACTGTGTCGGTTGAAAAATGACGAGATAAGGTGGACCCTGATCTGATCTCCTCCACCAGCGATTTACAAAATGGAGCTCAAACTGGAAGATTGGAGGGAGGAGTAGACGGAACAATCTGGTAATCCTTGGGCTCCCGAGGAGGCTGAAGGGTCTACTCCTGTTCAGTTTTCACAGAGGCTTCTTGAAGCTAGCAGGCCCATCGCCCAATGGATCACATTATGTAGTTGAATGGGTACACTGAGCTCTACATGCTAAACCCCTCCCAATTCACCGCGTTGCCCTTTTCTATTAAAACTACTTAATTTCCTTGACAAGCAGTACGTACTAAAAAGCTCTGGGAGGTACAACCCTTTTGTGGGAGGGTAACAAAATTTGCATACCCCAAGACCTATCAGCTTCTACACGTCAAAAAGGTGGCATATCATCCATCAGTGTCAAAGCTAATATCTGCAGGTATAAAATTCCACATGCTCTATCCATCTCACCTGCAAGTTCGTATCCATGATACTTGGCATTCTTTGATGATCACCACCAGGCTGTCACGGAACTTCAACGTCTTCTTCCTGATTTGTTTAAAACAGGCTGAAACTGTTTTCTATATCTGCATGTTGCTTTGCCTATGTGCTGAATTTTCCTGGGAGGCGTGGCTTAAAAATGTTTTTGCCTAAATTTCCAAACAGGTGACTACTCGATATGATATATCTGTATGGGGATGCTATTTGGTTTCTTTTTGGCCTAGCTCCTTATGTTCTATTATTTGCTGCAAACCCATTTGCTAACACCTAGAGACTTGCAATAGATAAACTACCCAATTGCCTTTTAGTTATGTTTTTACGTTGGCTCTTGATGTGGTTTCCTCTGTTGCTCTGCATGGACTACCACCTTTCTCTGGTTTGCCTTTTCATAGATATTGGTTTATTGAGCAGCACTTTATAGCCTTAAAGCCCATATACCTGCTGATATAAGCCTTCTCCAATTTGGATTTATTTTTTTTTACCATCAGGAGTTATTTTGAACATTTACTGAGAGAGTCTTTAAGCTACAACTGTAATAGTTTGTGGTACTTTATAATTATCGATACATATTTTACATTTGTGGTTCTCAGATTATCTGTTATAAAGTGAGTGGGCGGGGAGAGGTTGACATGCTAACCATGGGAAGTATCATGCACTAGGCGTGGGGTGGGTATTGCCACTGTTTGGTCATGTTTCTTTTTACTGTTGTCTTCATGAATCCAACTCTATTATGGGGTTCAGTTTTGGTTTCATTGTTGTGTAGAGCTGTATTTTTGTATTCCTGGTATTTTTACTGATAAGGATTGTACTAAACTTAAATTTTTCGGTGGGATTTTAGTATTTGTTTTGAGAACTGGGTGGTGGAGGTTGGTAGGTATTGCTGTTATTGGTCAGGTTATATAACCACTAGTTCATTTGATGTTTACTGTGAGGTCCGGGGGTTGGGGGTTGGATTTGTGGGTGGGTGCCACCATGGGAAGGATTGCAGTAAGACAGCCTTTCTTTAAAGTGGTGATTCTGTTCTCATACCCTACTTGGTATATTGTTTTCCCTTATTATATTACTATGGCTGTGCATAATTATTGTTCTTGAAATGTTAAAGGTGCCCAATCTCACACTAAAGGTCTAAAATCTTACTTCATCTACACAAGCTACAAACTGATGTGGGCTTCTTCAGGAAACTCACTTGCCCCTCCCAGGTTCTTGTCCTCAGGCATTCCTGGGTGGGACAGACATTTGGTGCTGGCTCTGATTCCCAAATGAAAGATGTAGCTATTGTTATAACTCGAAGATTACCCTTTTCATCTTCTTCAAGAAGTCGCAGACCTCAGGTTCATTACATTATTCTTCGAGCACTGCTCGGACATTTGGAGGTAGTACTGGGCTCTGTATATGGCCCCAAATGTGATGATCCCAGATTCTTTACCACCTGATGTCCATTTTAGCTCCATGGTCTAATCTCCTGATTATTCTCAGAGGTGATTGGAATCTGGCACTATCAATGATCCGAACAGGTCCAGCCAGTCCTGCCAGGCCCTCACCTGCCCAATTAACTATTCAGTAATGTTATGCATTCAGTGGGCCTTATAGAACCACATAATCATTAGGTACAGTTCTGCTTGCATTCCATTTAGATTTTATATTTCTCCTACCCATAATTTATTACTAAGGAAATGTGTATGAATATATGATTGTTGTTCCTTAGAGTTCATTTTGAGTTCATCTGCCTCTATAGCTTACACCCTACTTCAAGTCATAATCCTCTGTTGTGCCATCACAGTCTGTTGCCATAGAGTAACTGTGAGGTCACAAGTAGTGCTCTGTGACCTCAGGTAGGGAGAAATCAACAGGAACTATGAACTCTTCAGAAGTAAAGATCCTGTTTTATGCCAATGACCTAAGTAATAAATAATGGGAAGAGAAATACAGAACTAATGGGAAATTTAAGCTGGACCGTGTCTAAATATTATGTTTTCTTAATGTTCATCCGAATGTATCACCAGCTTTTAAATTTGCAGGTGAAGTTGTTTTGAAGCAGTCACAATTTGCACATTGTGGAGCTTTGCAGAGTTGTTTGACCTGGAACTTTGATTTCACACGAAATCATTAAATTGTTGCCCTAAATGATGGATTTTTGCCCACAAATGGGGAAGTCCCACCATTCACGAGCTAAAAATCCACACTTCACAGGCAGAATTCTGCACTTCACAGCAGAACGTCACACTTTGCAGATCAATGTGCACTGAATTGCACAAAATTCACAGATTAATTTGCAGAGCAAATTCTGCCAACTTTGCCCATATCTAATTCCCAATGGCCTCCCAGGCAGGACAACAGAGCTTGCTCTCCCAACTGGCGATCCACCAGAAACTCCCTCCCCAAGAACACAGCTCCAATGGACACTACACCAGCCACCCTTGCAGGACAGCCACAAACCTTCCTTCAAGGCAATGAGCATGAACAGTGGTTGCTGCCCCTCAAGGCCAAATGGAGGAACAGAGAGAAATCTTGCCCTCTGGTCCACTCCTGCAGCCACAGCCACACAGACAATGAGTCAGGGAGGAGGAGGAGGAGGAGGAAGATTTCACCGCAGTCCACATGCCAAACAATTATGACCCCCTGGTTCATGATAGTGCTGACAGTATGATGAATGGAGCAAATGCTGCTGAAATGCCATAGCCTGGCTCCACTACACCCCAGCTACACTGGTCTAAGTGCTACTTGTCACAGAAATTACTTCAGCACCCCCTCCAGCCTCTTGGACAGATATAGTGGCTACATCAGTCCCTCTCCTTCCTCAAACTCCTTCAGACCAGAGGACACCACCGATTGCCCAATCTCAAGTGTCCATACCAGAGGAGAGGCGTGCTGCACCTCCACAAACTTGAGAGGGTTCAGATACAGGTATGAAAATTGTGGTCGCACTCTGAAAGGCTAAATTGTTTTCCTTATCTTTACTCCAGATCCACAGTGACAGGAACTCAGTATCTCTTCTGGGCAATGGAGAGGGAATTTGTAACTACAAAGGAGACAACGGTCACTGTAAAGTAACTAGTGTGTTTGGTTAGGTGAGCTCATCTGAATGTGACTGTCTCTCCTTCTCCCCACCCCCACCAACTTCCACAGCTTTCTGTTTTTATGTTGTCTTGTGCGTGCAGCTAAACAACATATTGTGTTGCTTGAAGTGAAGTAGCATGTTTTGGAGGCTTGGTAGTGTTGTGGCCAGTGGTGCCACGGCTTTTTGGCTTGGCTCTGTAGCATGAATTAGACTGCATGCTGTCCATGACAGCAGTTGCAAAACATGCCACCAACTTAAAACATTTTAGTCACTGCAATGAGGACAGCCCCATCATTTCAGGGCTGCCTTCCCTGGTGTACCATTTCAAGAAGACATGGCAGCGACTGTGCCTCTGACAGTCCCAGAAAAGTTGACATCAGGTGCCCAATCTCTCTGTTGACATGTCCCCTGCCCAGTTCATTTGCCAACAGGGAGCCCAATCCCTGTTTGCATCATGGCCCCATTATAATTGTGTTTGTGTGCTGAGGGGTGCCCAATCTCCCTTGGCATCATGCCCCCAACAGGATTTGTTTTGCCAATGGGGGCCTAATTCCCATCCGTTTTGGTCCCACCTTCACAGTTCAGTTTTGCAGATGGGAGTCCAATCCCTGTTGGCATAATGGCCCTCAATTATTTAATATGTGTGCCGAGGAGTGCCGATCCCCTTGACATCATCCGCCCCTACCTGTTTCTAGGCCAACGGGGGCCCAATCCCCATCAGCTTTGGTCCCTCCCCACAAATACAGGTGGCATAGTGGAGCCCACCCTGTGTGCCAAACAACACACACCTGCAAAAGAAGAAAACCGACCCGTTGTCTGTATTTTTTGTTTTAACCTGAAAAATTAGAAAACGTCCTCTATGTGTCCAGTGGCCCTCCCCAACCCTGGCCACCATCTCAGTACCCTGTCTCACCACCCCTTACCCCATACTTACCTCCGTAGCCTGGCGTGACGATCTTCGATGGACCAGGAACACGCCTGCACTCTTCAAACCGACCGCTTAACTGAAGAAATGCTGGTAAGCTGTATAATGGCTTAAATAGAGCTTTTTCAACTTTGGTGGATATCTTGGCCATTTGGGAATTTTTTACCAAATATTCAACATGGAGTTTTGGGACCCCTCCTTGAATTCAATCACTGTCATTTTGTTATTTGGTCCCGAAGGTGATTTACAGTCACTGCAGAACCACCTTTTGGGGCCAAGTAACAAAACAACAGTGTCACAGTTCATGAGGTAGGCCCCAATAACCCTATGTCAAAAATTTGGTGACATTATTGCACAAAATGACTGTTTTACGAGCTTGGTGTTTCACTTCCTACGCACACCTGTAACTTCGAGAATTATTATTCTGGGCAGACTAGGTGGGCAAAGCGTGTCCTTATCTGCCATCAAAGTCTATGTTTCTATTAATATTTTCACTCCAGATTTTCAACATTGCCATTTTACCCACCTCCTTATGAACAGTACAGCTGTCATTTTCACATCTCACCAAAATGTGTTTTAGCATGTAGCACACAATGGCACAGTGATTGTTGCGAAATTAATCTGTGACAGATTAAGAAAATCACAGTGACACTATTCATGCGAGAGGTCTTAAATGCCTATGTTGAAAATTTGGGAAAAATTCCCAAAATGACTGTTTCTGGAACATGAGTTACACAGTTCCTATGCATCCTTGTAACTTCGATAATTTTTAATATTTTCACTCCAGATTTTCAACATTGGCATTTTCCACACCTCCTTATGAACAGTATAGCTGTCATTTTCACATTCTGCCTGAAATGCATTTTCATTGTGGAAATCAGTGTTCGGGACAGATTAAGAAAATCACAGTGCCACTGTTCATGAGCGGAGGTTCCAAAATGCCTATCTTAAAAATTTGGTGCAATAATTCCACTACATGACTGTGTTATGAGTGTGCAATATGCAGTTTTCACACACGCTCATAACTTTGCCAATGTTTAGTATTTTCACTCCAGATTTTCAACATTGCCATCTCTTCACTCCTCCTTATCAATGGTGCAGCTTACATTTTAATGTGGTGCAGAATGATGTAGTCACTGTGGGAAATCAATGTTTGAGACAGATTAACAAAATCACAGCAACACTGTTCATGAGCAGAGGTCCCAAATGTTTTCATGCAGTGGGGTCACAAAAAGGCCATGCTGTACATTTGGAATGCAAATACCAACAAACACCCAGGGTGTTAGGATTTCTAACCATAACATCCCACCCTGTACAGACTAGCAGGCATCAGGGGTGTGTCTTTGGATTGCCTGCTGTACTGCTCTCGCCACTGCACCCCCACCCCCACCCTGCAGCCACTGATGGTCATCAAGGTGTGCCTTGCACTCTTCAGCCCCAAAGTTCAACTCATTCTCCTATGCTGCACCCATCTCAATGTATTTCCTTATGAAATGGGGTGAGCATAAGGCCTGATGACCCCAAGGCACAATGCAACACTTGTCAGATTCTGCAGGGTAGGGTGAGGTGAAATGGCATGAGCGTTATGGCTCAGTGACCAAAGGCACACCCCAATGCCTGTCACTCTCTGCAGGTGGGGTGGGGTGGTTGGTTCTATACTTCACTGCCATTCTTATTATGCATCTCTCTAACTCCTGCACTACCAATGCCAACACCAGTAAGACAACAATCGGCATTGACAAATGCTTGTTTTTTCCTGCCACTTCTCTGGCTTGAAGAGGTTTTTCAACTGTGTGATTTTGTGGTAATGTGTGGATGCTCATAGAGTCTAGGAGCACTATAAGACTAAGTGGCAATGGTTACAAACTCCTGGTTGGCATTTTACCTGCTGTAACCCTTGTTACCTTCAACAATACAGAGGCCACTACTTAATGAGTACTAACTCTGAAGCAGACATTTGCAAGAGTGCTTCTAATGTTCTATGATGCATCTTGATTAATCTGGCCTTATGTTTTCTCAGACTTCCCCTTGCATTTGTGCCTGGAACTCTCATGCCGAGATACGCTTGCACCAAACAGAACAATTCAGGAGGCTGTCTGTTTTAGCAAACATCAGGCTGCCTTTGTTTCAGTGAGTGCCACAGTAACATTCACTAAGGCTAGGAGCAGTTTGTCTGCATCCAGTCAGCCCTACAAACAGAGTACCCCTACCCCCAATGCAGGACCAAGACTTATCCATCTGCAAGCAGATTTATAGCACAAGTGCTGCACCCATGGAGCCAAGCTGTTTTGTTGCTCGGATGCATTCAATTGGAATCTCAGGTGCACAAAATCAACTGTGCTGCAAGACGGACCTGGAGCAGTCTGACTCACTACAGGTGCAATACCCAAGGACTGTGAACTTCTCTTTTGGCCTAATCTGACTCCAACAGCCTAGTGCAGGTACACATGCATTGAACTGACAGCCCCTACAGACAATTGCAGAGCAGCAAAGGACAGCCATTCCTGGCTAAGCCCTGCACTCCCAACTAACTCTCCTGAATGGTAATTTATTGATCTGGTGCCAACCAGAGGGCTGCTGGGTTGGGGAGGACACACCCATGATGCGACCACAAGCAAAAGGATGAACTATAAACATGCACAGACTCATGCACCCTTTGTGACAATACTGATATCCTGTTTCTAGCTTGAGTTATAATGATATGGTTTTATCTCATGGTTATTATAAAGGGCTGCACCTTCCTACCTCCAGCTATCAAGCCCATGCACCCAGACAATCAGTAAATATGTTGCTTTTCAAAGCAACCCTGTTGCTCCTGGTGAAGTGGGCTGACTTCTTCTGTTCAGCAGTCTTTGAGATTTAAACATCCTCCTCATGCCCAAAGATGCTGGTGGCACATCACGGCAGTGTAAGAATTTGGCTGGGAGTGAGATCTTGCACTGGTCAGGGTGTGTATAGTGCTTCTCACAGTACAAGGCACCCTGAGTACATCAACACAACACCTGATTGGCCAGCCATCTGCCCACTGTGTCCTGGGTAGAGGTCAAAGTGCTAACAGTGAGCTACACTACCACCTGATCTAAACTGAGGTGATTTCATCCTATGGGGCCATTGCTCCTACATTTGGTACCCACACCATCCCACCCCACTTGCAAAAGTGCCCACCAATATATAATGTCACGCTACACCACACAAAGTAGTTCCATGAGGGTGTTATCTAGCATCTCTTACATTAAACCTTAATGGCACCTCTTGTACCGAGTTACTGTGCTTGCCCCCCACCCTCACTATTGGGGACAAGACCCTGCAGTTGGTTTGACACTTCCTGAAACATGCATGGACTCTGGTCATAAAGATCACTTATTCTCTAATACTCGACCCGCTACCCCTCAGAGCTGACAGAGAAATAATGTGCTGGATGCTACTGTGGTTCATCATGATACATGTGTGTTCTTATGTTGGGGTGGGAGCAGACCCAATGGGCCATTGGAGTCCTTTTCTGCCATCAGATTTTATGATTCTATGATTCTATGACCACTTTAACATCAAGAAACCACTGCAGTCACCTAAATATCTTCATAGTTGTATAGTACATTCTCTCTCTCTCCTCTCCCCACATTTAACTCTGACCAGCCCACATGGGCCAACACTCACAAGAGCAGACAAGAAGCCATGGGTCACGAGATGGAACCCAGCACCTCACTGTCTGCCTTAGACCAGGTTGTCAATGTGCATTTTCTGTATTACTGTTTGTTAGGTATTATCCTTAGCTACTGGTTGCTGTTGACTGTTATTGCAAATGTAAGCCCCAAATCTAGGGGTATGATGGTGAATGTCCAAGGGAACGGGGCACTATACAGCATAAAGAATACACACTGGTCTGTCTGGCTTACCAAACCTGAAGAATCTGGGGTGCCCCGGACGATCTGGGTGCTGGCTGGTTCACTAGGGAGATGAAGATGCTGGTCTTCACCTGCCTGGCCTTGCCTTCTTCATCACAGAGGTCTTTATAGGTAGTCTTTACCAGGCAGGTCTCTCAACATCTTCCTTGCTGGTCCTTCAGATCACCAGATGCACACCTTGGAACACATGCTAGGAGCTGGGCTATGGCGGCAAACTTCTTTGTTAGCAGCGAACAGTTTCTCCAAACAAACAAGGCAAACACCAGAACTGCAGGAATGAGGGATCCCATTAATGAACAGGTAATGAAAACAGGATCACCCATGGAGCAGAAAACACATACACCAACAGTTTGCTCTGGACCAAGAGGTCACATCATAAGCTCAAAGGTGCTCTGGACCATGAAGGTCACATCAGAAGTTAAATTCAGAACTTCATCAGAAAGCTAATAAGCAGGGAGGCAGTATAGCGCAGTGGTTTAAAGCTCTGAGCTGCAAATCTGGTGACATCCAGCAGACCAGACCTGGGTTTGAATCCCACAGCTTCCACTTGCATACTGTGTGACCCTGAGCAAGTCACTTAACTTCTCAGTGCCCCAGGTCGCTCCTGTAAAAAAGCTTTCAGCTTAGTGTGCTACTCCTGGTTAAACAACTTAAAAAATTCCAGGCAGCTACCTTTCAAACTAGGAAGCCACAGTCCAATACACAGGCCACTTAACTCATGCCCGAATCAGGCCTTTAACAACAAATGCATAAGTTCCTCCTCCAACACAGAAACTGAATAGTATCTAGCTGGGCCATGTGGAACCAGGGGCAGTCTGCAGACCCCTGGAACCCACAGGCACAATCTATTCACTGTCTCTTCATAATTTGTACAATAACCAGCAATCTCTGGGACCAAGGTCTTTGCCCAGATCCCTGTATTTCCTCACTTCTCAGGTGCCATTCTCTTTTCTCTTCATCTCCTCCTCTGTTGTCCAACAGCAGCACCTTCTCCCTCTGCTCTCTCCTGAGCACAGATCCTCATGGGGGTCATCTGGACCACTAAATACAGCCTCCCTCAAGGTGCAGGTAACCTCACAACCTCTCCTTTCTTCTGGGAGTATGGCAGCTGCTGTCTCAGGATTGCAGGGCCCCTAAAGAGGGGCTCAAAACAAGGCACCCGCCACCACATCCCACTAGATCCCGAGACACACTACACAAAAGAAAAAAACAAATGGCGCCTCTCAAAAATCTTCTGGGCATCTCCCCTGCTTTCTGCCTGCATCTCCTTTTAATTTTCCCCAAAGGTGCCAAAAGACCCATCAGGAACCAAGGTCCAGTTCTGGACCAGCTTCAAGGTGCCAAAACTTCCCTCGACTAAATACCTCTGGCACCTATAGTCCCAAAATAACTATTTACTCTCTTCCCCATGACACTAAACCAGTGCCAAAACTACTCCCTTTCAAAGGTGCAGCCACTCCTTTAAATTTTCCCCTCAGTGGTCACATATGTGAATAGGTGCAGACCACTGAAAACTGCTTTTTATCCTTTTCTTTCCTCGAACCACAGTCACAAGCCCGGCCTGCCAGAACACTGGACCCAGGACCCGGAGCAGTCGCTCCTACATTGGTTTTGACAGTGGCTGCATGTGCCCTAAGCAGCGCCACCATAACTATTTATAAATACACAGTCCCATCACCACAGGAACCCCTGGGACCAAAACCACCTAATTTGTGCCTGAGGCATGGAAAACCAAAGAGCGTGCCCAGCCCACCCTGCCAAGAACTGGGATACCATCAAAGGTGACCGGAGCTGCAAAGGATCAACCGAGGACCAACTGGGTTTTAATCCCACCAGAGCCACTGACCTGCCAGGGAGAATGGGCAGCAGCTCCAAAAGCTAAGCCCGTTTTGGGAGCTTACACAAATGTTTCAGTTTACTGCATGTGTCTGAACTACAGTTTGAGGTAGCCTCCTAAGTTCCCCAGCAGATCCTGCCCCTTCTCAGAACAGACCACAAAACTAGGCCTATGACTGCCTTGTATTACCCTTTGTCAAAAGCTGTTCTTGCTTCCAACTCACCGCTAAATCACCCAATAATGCATATCCAGAACATAGTTTATGAAGGAAACTTTAAGATTTCTTAGCTGGAACATGCAAGGTTTGAATTCCCTGGTGAAGCACATGAAAGTACAAATGCATCTCAAGCAACTGTAGATCCAAGTGGCTGTGTTACAAGAAACCAATTTGTTATCCCACAATCCAGAAACACTTAGGCTGGACTTTGACTAACCTCTCATAACTTTCTGCATATGGTCACAGAAGTTAACATTCAAGCCCTGGTCATCTCTGACCAGGCCACAATCCAGTTGGATATATTGAGGGGCCTCCAGCAAGTCCTCTCTTGGAGAATGAACCCACTATTGCTGCATGACAAGCAATTCATGGCTTGGATCCAGGAGGAAGTAAGAGAGTACTTCCGCATCAACGACATAAGGGACACCTCTGGGAGCATCTTGTGGGAGACCTTTAAGGCATGATGAGGGGGCTGATTATTGGCCACACTGCTAGCAGACACAAAGGCAAAGAATCCCAACTGGCAGACTTGGAATTATAACTCAGGATTAAGGAGGTAGAGTTTGAAGCTCTACCAATTAGTGACACTAACTCTGCAATCCATGAGGAAATTCTAAAGCTCTGCCTTGAGACTGATGCAATGCTAATGAGAAAGGCTGAACTAGCACTGTTGAGACGCAAGTACAGTTACTGGGATGGTGGTGAGTGGTGCAGTAAGGGCTAGCTTACTGCCTGAAAAACAGCAGGCTAAGCACGTATAGCAGAGCTCAAAGACAAGGCAGGTCTTGTTCACTCTAAGGACTCTTCAGTGAGTTGGTTTTGTCCCTACTTTAAAGGCAGGTCTCAATCTGTCTGGATAGGAAAATCCATTTCACCTTCACTTCCCATTAGCTCAGGTGCCCTCAAGAGCCTGTCCTGGGTTCTATTCTCTGTTCAATATTCCTAAATGACCTACCCTGTGTCTATCTGTGTCTATTCATATGTATGCTGATGACACAGTGCTTTTCCATCTGGCTCCTCTCCCGTGACCTTACCTCCAGACTTCAGTTGGATTTTGATAACATTCAGGGCTGGTTCAAGGTTAACCAACTGTCTCTTAATGCAAAAAAAAAAACAGTCTCACTGACTTTGGTACCCATCAGAGGCTAGCCAGACTTACTTCTCCCTACTATTTAATACCCTTTGATGGTGCTAATATTGAAGATGTCTCCTCCTTTAGTTACCTTGGGGTCTGCCTTGACCAGCATCTTGATTTCTCTGTGCACATTGATGCAGTTCACCAAAAGTTTCACCCTAAGCTTGGTGCTTTGTCAGGAATAAAGTAAGTGCACCCTGCCCACAGAGAAATTGCCCTAAAAGATCCTTCCTATTTTGACAATGGTGACTTACTCTACAGTAGTGCCCTCAAATCCTCCCTTGCCCCTTTTCATTCTTTCTGCTGCTTTGCTTTGGATTGCACTTCTCATACTCACCACTGTGATGCTTGGCCAGGTGGTTATGATCATTGTATGATATCTGTAATATAAAAATATAGTTTGTGATTGTCTCACATAAGACAGCCTGGGCTTCCAGAGGTGCCCCCAAGGTTTCAGTGAAGCTATAGGATATGTAAACTGACCAAGAACCAGTTAATTAATTACCTTCCAACCAGAGGGCATTTTATTATCTTTTGCGGTCTGTTGCTGCTTTGAAGTTGGGAAACCAAATATACATTTTATTGTAAGACAGGACATAATTTAGCTGATTCCTGTTGACTAAATCGCAGCTAGGTGACAGATTGCAGGGTTGTAAACCTCAAAGGAACTGGTGGATCAAAGACTCATAATTTGGGAAATGAGTTTTTGCTGATGTCACCTTATTTAATATACATCCTGATAGGATATCATGTTTGTATTTTTTATATTCTAAAAGGAGGAGCTAGATCACTCACAGAAGGGGTGTGGAGAGACAGAGTTAAACTAATATTTGTGTCTGAACTGTTTGAGAGATATACCATCTTGGGACTCTAAGAGAGACAGCTCTGATCTAACTTTAAAAGCACTTACAAAGGCAATGCATTAGATAGAAAAGGTCTAAATATATGGTGGTAGGAGTTTTATTTTGTAATCTTCCTTGTTCTTTTATGTGATTGTGAGCTCTTTGATATATTGTTCATGCTTACATTTTCATATTTTTGTCATCTTTTAGTAAACAATCTTTTATTTCAAAGACTGCCTGGGTATCTGCCAGTTCTTTTGCATGTGATGTATACGTGGCTAAGTCTGACAGCTGTTTTGAAGGGCTTGATGGTGTTACTAAACTGGGAAAGGTAAGAATATATCTAAGGTCTCTATAGAGTTTTAAGGGTTCATTTTGGAAGCTTGGCTTGGTGCCCCTGGTGAAAGACTGTACTGCAATCCCGGAAGAGGGTACATATCTGAGCCTGTACATTGGGTGCTAAGCATAAGGTTCACAGTTTGAATCCCCCAGAACTTGAGACTAAAGGTGATTTGGACCCAACAGCAGGCAGGAGGGTCACCCTGTCTGTTACCTGTTCACACTATTGCACTCTAAGGTTGGTACTGTGGAGCAGAGGCCTGACTTGCTGAGTGCATTTGTGACAACCACTACTCTCTTTACTCAGCTTTGTTCCTCCTTCTCTGATACTAGATGACTTTCCCATTGTGTCTTTTTTATCCAAATTCTGGTTTGGCACTGTTCTCTCTTACCCCTTCTGTCCCTCCTTCTTCTTCCTCTCTGCAATAATACTTTCTATTTTCTATCTTTTCCTTCTAGAAAACCTAATGCTGGCCTACCTTCTTTTCTTACCGTTTTCCAAAACTTTGGTCCTCCTTTCTCTTTCCTTGCTATTCATTCTGCCTCTTTTCTTTCCTTTCTAAGCTCTCTTCTTCTGACTTTTGTCATCCTACTTGCAACTTCCTGTGACCCTTCCTCTTTTCTCCATGCTTCAGTTTTGCCCTATTCTTACTGCTCTGCTATTTTCCTTTTGTATTTCTTAGAATGTGTGTTATTTTCTAGATGCCTTCATTTACTATTCTGCCTATAAAATTCATGATTCTGCTTGTAAAACTATATTATTGTATTTTACCTTGTCATTTTTATTGTTAGCTATTTCCTACCCTCTCCCCAGGACACATCTGAAAACAAGTTGTTTTCAGCTCAGTATGTACTTTCTGGTTAAACTTTTAAATAAATAAATAAATAAGAAAAGCAACATAAATGCAGTGATGGCAGACTTCTATAAAACCATATATGGCTCTTCCATGAGCATGTCTGTCTCATAAATGGAGGCCTTTCTCAATCTTCTACAGTTGCCCAGACTTACCCCAAACAAGCCCGATCCTGGAAGCACCCATCACAGCCTCAGAAATTGAATAAGCCCTAAAGGCTCTTAACACATTCAAAGTGCCAGGTGGGAATGGTTTCCTGTTGAGTTCCTTCAGCTCCTATCACCCATGATCTGTCCGATACTACTGCATCTCTATCGGAAGCCATAACCATGGGGTCCTTCCCACAAACTATGAGGATTGTTATTATCACAAACAGTCATTCCCCAAAAGGAAAAGAACCAACTGACCCAGCCAACTACAGGTTGATTTTCCTCTTCAGAGAGAACAGTAAGACATACACCAAAATTATGGTTGCCAGGCCAGAAGACATGCTGCCTTCCTAATCTACTCATTGCAAGTGGTCTTTGTAAGAGGCCAGCTCAGCTCAGACCATCTGCGTACTAGTAAACTTGATCCATGTGGCAAAAGGCATCCCCACTCCAGCTGCAGCTATAGCTATCGACTTTGAGAAAGCGTTTGACTCAGTGGAGTGGGGAACCACCACAAGACTCTGGAATTAATGGAATCTGTCCCCAGTTTCTCACTAACATCAGCACAATATACTTCAACCTTACGGCTTAGGTACTCACCAGCTCTATTCTCTGGGACCCTTTCCTCTATGGAAAGGTACGTGGCAAGGTTGCTTTCTCTCCTTTCCTATTCATCCAAGTCATCGAGCTGTTAGCAACTGCAATCCAGAGCAACCGATTGATGTCGGGCTTCAACGAAGGGTGAAACACGGAAAGCTCTGTAATATGCATATGGATCTGCTAGTCATCACAGATCAAGCCCCTACTTTGGCAGCCTATTTTCTACAACTTCTCCTCCTTCTCCTCTAGCTCAGGACTAAAAGTCAATAAGTCCAAGACAGAAATCTTACCCTGAACAAACAGTGCAAAGCACCTCTCCTGCAACACCTGGGATTACGATGGGCACCAGAGAAGCTAAACTACTTAGAATCAGCACATCCCCCAGATCACTAAGATGTGTGACCTGAACTTAGTGCCATTAGTGGTCAACCTCCTTACTGAGTTTGAAAGATGGAAACCCTTAAACTCTCTATGGCTGGAAAGAGTGAATCCATTAAAATGGTCACAGCTCCTAAACCCTTTCACATCCTCTCTCACATGCCAGTGCAAATGCATACTAAATTATTCACAACCATAGATATACTGTAATGCTTTGCAACTTTCTGTGGAAAGAGAGATAATGAGATACAGCGAGATAAACTTTGCGCACATTGGAAGAGAGGATTCTGGGGACTCCTATGGTTCCAGGTGTATTATTGGGCTTTCCATATGGCCCAAATTCTTAAATAGCTGCATCCTCCTGACAACTCCTCCCTCTATGGCTGAATATTGAAGACTCACAGATAAGTGGCAGTTCACTGACCTCTTGTCTGTATTTACGCAAGGCAGAAGATCCACTCTCCCATCCCATGATAAGAACTTTGGTGTCTATCTGGAGGCAATCCAGCATCAACTGGGACTGACCATTGCACATTCGGTTGCTACCCTCTGTTGGACAACCCAGTATTAATACTGGAGAGTGCGCCAGAGCTGTAGCACATGGAGCAACAAAGGATCCAGACAGTGGGGGATCTACTCATTCCAGGAAACACGATCATGGACTCTTTTCAAGGGCTCTGAGACAGATTCCAGCTCAACCAATATGGCACTGCTTCCTGCAAATAGGAAGTGCCACTGATCATGATTTGAAGCAGATGAAGCAAATGGGCAACACTGCCTCTCCATACCCACTATTAAAGTAGATAAAAACTGCCAAAGGTAGGGCTGGACTGATATAGCAACATATCTATGACAGTTTCCCTGACCAAACAAGCTCAGCACAAAAAATATGAGTGGACAGCCTAAGAAGTCCAGTACAGACACAAACTGGCCTGTTTGCTGGAGGCTGGCCCACATAGTCAAAAGAGACCCAAAGGCTATGTTGATACAAAATAAAATACTACATCTTAGTGTAACAGGAAATTTACTGTGCAACTACTGCTTTACTTCTTCTCACATTACTAAATCAGTTCTTACTAGTATAACTACATATGCCACATGTACTGCAAGTGCAACAGCACATATTACACATTTTATGAACATGTTTATCTTGAGATTGTTAGCAGTGCCTACTGTACAGTACATTATCAATCCCTGTAAAATCCTAATTTCAATCCCTCTCATGTAGTTGCTATCTGCTTATGACAGTCACCTTGTTGTTTCTTTTACTTGTTATGGATGACTTCTGTGATTTACAGTTATTGCTTTAATAGTGTTTGCTTTTTTGCATGTTTGCTCAGTCTCAGGTCACCCTTGTAAATGAGATATGATTTCAATAGATCACCCGCCCTAAATTTAGAAAAAATAAAAAATACATCACTATGACAGCACAATGCACATTACCATTCATCATCTGCCACTCACATGGATTGAGACCTTGAGTTGCCAGGGTTCAGGACTGCAGTGCATCATTCTGACAACCCACCCCAGAGGCGAGCACCATGTTTAATGCTGCACTATCCTTAGCTGACCCAGCATAGAAGACTGTACCTCGCTATTTCACAATGGTGCATACCTCATGCTGCTCTCTTTTATATCACTGCTAAAAGCATTCCTGTTTTGTGTAATTTAATTGATGACATTTATTTAATCTGGAAACATAGAAAAGGCCACTTGTCCATCTAGTCTGCCCAAAGACACCAACAAACCTGGGCCCTATTGTACATAGAGGGTTCTAAACCACAGTATTCACCCCATGCTTATTACCCTATTGTTACTATGCTGAGCAACCATTAAGCCCTTCACTCTGTCCCATCCTTGTTTGAAATCACTGATAGTTTTGTACCCACTGTATCAGCTAGAAGATTGTTCCATGACTCCACCACTCTTTCTGCAAAATAAAATGTTCTCACTTCCTCTGGACACCTCCCCATCAATTACCACACGTGTCCCTATATTCTTGATCTGCTACTTACGCTATATAGTTCCTTGCAGTTTACTTTATTTCTTTCAAGAACTTGAAGGTCTCTATCATATTTCCAGTCTCTCATGTGGTCTTTAGCAAGTAGATGTTCAGTGCTTTGAGTCAATCCTCATAAGATCTGCCCTGATGGCCCTGAATGATTTTGTTCATCCTATACTGCACTGTCTCCAGCCTGTCCATATCTTTCCTTATGTGATGACTCCAGAACTAGGCACAGTGCTCCAGGTGAGGCCTCACCAGTGATCTACAGAGAGGTAGTAATACAGCCTTTCTTCTGCTACTGCTAATTTTTATACACCCCAGAATCCTGGTTGCCTTACTGTAGGCCTTGTTACACTGTTGATTGCTTTGTCACTGATGATAACCCCTAGGTCTCTTTCCTCAGTGGTCATGCACAGCTTTTCCACCCACCTCTCCATCCAGTACTCTGCCCTGGGGTTCTTGTTCCCTATGTGCATTTCTCTGCACTTTAGGACATTGAATTTCAACTGCCAAACTTGACCACCTCTCTAGCCTTTGCAGGTGCCACACAGAAGAATGCTGAAAAGCTGGAGGACCTGGGCGTAGTTAGATGGGTAGGAAATTGGGTTACAAATAGAGACAGCACCGTGTGGTGGTAAACAGAGTCAACTCAGAAGAGAGGAAGTCACCAATGGGGTGCCGCGGGATCTGTCCTCTTCAATATTTTCATCAGCGACATTTGAGAGGGCATCTGGGGCAAATTATGTCTCTTTGTAGATGACATGAAGCTCTGTGGTAGGCTAGATAGTGATGAACAAATCAGGGAGATGCAGAGGGATCTACAAAGGTTATAGAGGTGGTCAAAGGTTTGGCAGTTGATATTCAATGCCAAACACGCACAGTTATGTACCCAGGGAATAAAAACCCAGGATGGAGTGTTGGATAGGAGGGAATAAATTGAGCACTATGGCAGAGGAGAGGGACCTGGGAGTCATCATTACTGACCCTGTCAAACATTCAAGCCAGTGTAACAAGGACTATATCAAGGCTAATAGGATGATGGGGTATATCGGAAGGGTGCTGACAGCAGAAAAAGGACGACTACTACCTCAATGTAGATCACTAATGAAGCTGCACCTGGAATACTGTGCTCAGTTCTGGACTCTTCACCTAAGGAAAGACAGGGACAGTCTCGTAATGGTGCAATACAAGGTGACCAAGATGTGTCAGGTCCAATAGGGCAGATCATATAAGGATCATCTAAAGGCACTGAACAGGTACTCACTAGAGACCAGGGGAGAAAGAGAGGGGGGATATGATAGAGACCGTCAGGTTCCTGAAAGGAATAAACAAGATGAACTGCTGGGAACTATTTAGCAAGAGTACAGAGTCAAGAACCTGAGGTCATGAGTACAAACTGGAAGGGAAAGTTTATGTGGCTGTGAAGAAGTGCTATTTAATGGAAAGGGTGGTGGAGCAGTGGAACAGTCTGTCTGCAGAGGTAGTGGGTGCCAAGACCATAAATGGTGTCAAGCATGACTGAGACAGAATGAAGGGTTTAGTGGCTGCTGAGAATGGTAGCAGTAGGTAGGGGGATGGGGGGGACTGGAAGGTACAGAGCCTCATATTGACAATAAGTCCTGGAGCAGATAGAAAGCTCCAGGCAGACTAGAGAGACCTTTGATCTTTTCTGCCATCATTGTCTATGTTTCTATGCTTCTAGGTCTCTTTTCATCTCCCTTCTCACCATCTACACTGCCACAGAGCTTAGTGCTGTCTGTGAAGAGACACATCTTGCCCTGTATTTCTTCTCCAATGTCACTAATGAACATAGTGAAAAGGACTGGCCACAAGACCGATCATGGTGGCATCCACTGGTGACCCTCCTCTTTCTCATTTGACTCCACTAACCACGCCTCTGCTGTCTCTTCCAACCAGTTTCACACCCATCTACTTGTGCCTTTCACAGACCAGATCCTTCAGTTTCTTCAGCAATCTTCTGTGAGGCACTGAATCAAAAGAATTGTGAAACTGAAGTAGAATAAATCCGAGCAAGACCCTTATTCATTACTCTTATTACCCAGTCAAAGTAAGTAAGTAAAAGTAAGTAATTTTTTTTATTTTAAACAGGAATATATGTCGCTTGGATTTTACAATCCAGTTTGCAAGACAGTCCTGTGTACAAGACAAAGTTACATAACAAAATATAAAAATTTAAGATAGTCAAGTCAGTACAAATATACAAAGAATAGTATCAGCTTAGTCTGACATGACCTTCCTACCACAAACCCATGCTGTTTATTATTATGGAGTCCCTTACTCTCCAGGTAGTTCATGAGGTCCTCTTTGACTAGTGTCTCCATCAGATTACCCACAACAGAGGTGTGGCAAACTAGTCTCTCCCAGACTAGACTGTAACTGTTACCAGATTTCAATCCTTTGACGCTTGTAAGGGTAATTCAGTAGCTGCCACCACCAGCATAAACACTCTTTCGGAGTATTACTAGGTCTGAATCTCTTCAAAGTCTTTGCTCACACAGTACAGCACTCCTTATTCAAGGACACATGATCCACCCTCTTTGTCATAGCTGAGACCTTCTTACTTTAGACATAATTTATGGTACATGTAAACTGTAGCCTCCTCTTCAGTGGCAGAAATACAGCTTTGTCAGTTATAAATCCATTAGCTATACCTCAAAGGATTCAGTCACAGAAACATGAAGTACATAAAATAATCTCTTAATACTTCCAGCTATCTACACAGAAAATACAAAATATTACAGCAAGACTATAGGAAAAGAAATGAAAAGAAATTGTTTGGACAGTAGGTTACCCACACACAGATAAAAACTCTCTCTGTCTCTCTGTAGCAAGGTAGGATAGCTTACCACAAGACACTTCAGTGAATCAGAGCAGATCCCTTTCACTGGTAAATACTTGCTACTTGATCTCGGGATCACCTACACAGCTGCCTTAATGGCATTCTCAGGCAGAGGCCCTCTGTGTTCCCTTGTGAATACAGAGCTGAAGCAGTTGTTAAGAACAACTTTCTGCCCTCCTCCTCAATTACTTTATTTTCCTATTAGCCTAACAGTTCCTCCACCCTTCTTTTATTTTTCTCTAATATAGCTAAAGAACTGTTTTTCCTCTCCTTGACCAACCTAACAAGACACAGCTCTGTGTCTGCCTTTACTCTGATCACCGTCTTGGTTTCTCTTCTTGGAACTCTCCCATTTTGCCTTCGTTGTTTTCAATGCATCTGGAGAAGGCCCTCTTTTAGCTGTCACTGCTCCCTGACCTTTCCAGAGAACATTATTGGTCTATTGTACCTGTTTCTTTCGATTACTGTTCTTGTGCAAGGCGTTGTTGCTTAGTGAGTGGCCCCCTGATTGCCCTGCATTTTCCTTCACATCCCTTATGCTTTTACTCTGACTAACTCTGTCCCCTGAACAGCTCCCTCACTTGAGTGAAGTCTGCCAGTCTGCCCTTTGACATCTAGGATTTCAGCCACTGAGCAGGCTTACTTGTCCTAAGGGCTAGTCATACCATATAGAGTTGTGGTCACTGGGCCATAGTGTCTCCCTACCTCACTCTTCCTACCACTTCTGGAGTTGGGAGCACCATGCCAAGAATGGCAGCTTGTCCAGAGGGTTCTTTAACCAGCAGCACCAGCAGGCAGTCCCAATAATGTATCCAGCAGGGTCTGATTTCTGGAGCTCCCAGCCACTGGAATGACCCAATCAATATCTAGCAGGTTTAGATCACCCACTTCCACCTCCTCTTTGCCACACCCTTTCTAGTTGTGCTCCTAAATTCTTATCTCTTTATTCCCTGTCCTGGAGGTTTCGAGATCACCCACATACATATTTTCCTGCCTGAGGGTGCCATGAGTTGAACTGACAATGATTCTGTTTCCCGTTACATCCCTGATGTTTCTATCCTTCACTGCCTCTGTACTTTTCCTGATATATAGGGCTATGCCTCCTCATGTACCTTTTCCTCTATTCTGTCAAAACATGGTGTACAGTAGCTTAGGACTATCAGGTCACAATTATTGTTGTCTGTGGCCCTAGTTTCTGTGATGTCTACTAGATCCACATTCAGTGCCTGCCACTACTGTCTGAAGTCATTAATTTTATTTTCTAGACTCCTGACATTATGGCAGAACCCTTTTATCTTTCATCTGATTCTGTATAGCTTTTTACAGTTCTGTCTCCTTATTCTTCCCTAGTTTCATTAATATTTTATTTTTCATGCTGAGACGTAGGCTTTGTAGCCCTCCCTCATTAGTCTCTTCTCTAACCTAATTTAAACTTCATCCTTACTGTTACCACCTGGATATTACTAATCCATTGTTCAGGGGGCTAGCTAGGGTTCCCACCTACTCTCCCTTTCAGTGGTCCTCCTAGCCTCTGTCTCCCCTGCAGTCAATTTAACTGTCCAATGCAGATGTCAAACTTGTGCCCCAGAGCACTGACCCCATCTCTTTTCAGGTGAAACCATCACCCTTGAAGAACCTCCAATCCCAGAAGCCTCCCTATCCCCTACAAAGTGTTACCCTTCACCTGACACCATCCCTTCAACCATCCAATAAACTACTCTGTCTCTTCCTTCCTTACTCTGTCATTCCCATTCCCCATTCCACACACAGAGTGCACTTTCAATCTGCCCCAGCCTCTTAAAATTCTGCTTCGCTGCTCCCAAGCTGGTTAGCCAGATTGTTTGTACCCAGTGTATCAGAACCTCCAGCTCCCCTCCCCTTCTACACCATCATTCCTATCCCACCTGTATCCTAGATGGCTGGGCACCAGGAAGCCATCTGACCATTTTGCTCCCATTTCCTCCCCACCCACCACCCTATCTACTCCCTAATCACTGAATCACTAATCTTTAAGACATTCCTTGCTGACTTCCTACTGCCCACATCCCATGTCACACTAAGTTATCCTTCCCATTTCTCCCAACTGAGTCAGAATCCACCCCCACAACAGAATCAAATACCTGAGCCTCCTCAAGAGGTGCAAAGTGATTGCTGACTGGATGGTGTGAGACTGGATGAACCACCTTGTGGCTGCCTCTGTCACCCTTCCCTCCCTTTCCCATCACCATCCAACCTCATAGGCCTGTGGTCCTCTGGGGGAGTGTGAGTAAGGGATGGACCCCAAGTGAGCCGGTGCCACAGTCAAGATACCAGCTGAACATGGAGCTCTGCAAAGGACCCCAGATGGGGCATCCCTCTCCCCAGAGCATAATACTGGAGAAGAGCATCCCGCTGTCCCCACAATTGTCTACCTCTCCGCTATACCTCATCTCCATTCTGCTCCTATGATAACCCTTATATCATCATTAATAACTTGTTTGCCTCTGTCTGCCTAGTATCCTTAGGCTAGAAACAAAAGGTCCACCTTATATATATGGAGTTCTATTATATGGGAGTACTTCCTACTTCTCCTTACTTACTCCCCTAACCTTGTCTAATTCCAATTAGATATTTGTATTTGTATAATATACAGTGCACCGGGATATGCAGTGGGCTAACTCACAATATGCAATTTTCTTCAAGTGTGAGTGGGCAGAACTTTACTCATGGTGGTAGAGCCACGTAGTGAGTTATGAAAGTCCTGTACACTCACAAGTGATGATAAATTGCCTATGTTGAGTCAGGCTGTTACATATTTGATTTATGTAACAATAGTTTACAAGTTATGCCTTTTAGATATGTAATTTGTTTGAAGATGTTGCTGTTTTCTTTGATCTTAACAGCTGGCTTCAGTGCTGCACTATGCATTATGATGTCACCTGCACTCTGCAAGCTGCTATCTGATTGATTCAGTATTCTACTGTGATGATGGTAACCTTAAAGAGCTGCTGACAACTCAAAGAAAACTTTGAAAACATAATAATTAAGTACAATTCAGCTTGCATTCCAAATATATTCTATGACTTTCTCTCTCCATTATTTATTACTGAGGAAATCTGCATGAATACATGATCGTAATCTGTTAGAGTTCATCTACCTCTATAGCTTCCTCCCTATTTCTTGTCAATAATCCTTTTTGTGGAGGATTAGCTCTCCACGATCTTCTGCTATATCACCAGTAAAGATGCAGTGAATTTAAATTCTGCTGGTGAGTTCCTGTAAAGTTGCACTTTGCATTGTAACTCCACTGTGCAAAGTGGCTAATGCAAAAGGCTCACTTCACCTTGTAATTATTACTCGCATTGTCATTCCACCTTAACACGAGTAAGGCAAAGTGACAACAATACTGGCAGCCCTTCACACACACAGTCACCAGAATTAATGTGCATCCCCAAAATGCTCATGTCTTGTGTCCAGAAAACTCCCCAGTGTTGACGAGTGTAATGAGAGCACAAGAAATACAAAGTCTCCCAAAATTAATGGCGCTCTCAGATCTCATGCATGCAGTAGTCATACAGTCACCAGAATTAATGTGCATCCCCAAATGCTACTGTCTTTTGTCCAGAAAATTCCCCAGTGCTGACAAAGTGAAATGAGAGTGTAACAAGAAATGCAAAGTCTCCCAGAATTAATGGGCACTCTGTCATGTGTGCAGTGGTCACACACAGTCACCAGAATTAATTTGCATCCCTAAAATGCTAATGTCTTGTGTACAGAAACTCCCCAGTGCTGAAGAAGTGAAATGAGAGGGTAACAAAAAATGCAGAGTCTCCCAGAATTAATGGTGCTTGCAAATGCACAGACAGATTAAGATTAGGCTGTGCACTCAAGAGATGCAGATGCAAAGGCACAACAACACCTAACCAGTGCTCACAAGTCACAAATCCAAATCTGGAAAAGAATAATTTTTGCCGTTGAGGGGTGATGCATGGCAGTAACAGTCCACTGCCAGTAAAGATACCACAAAGCAGTATAAAAATGTATGCAGATGCAGTGGATAGCAGGTCCACACTGCTGCAATTACTCTGTGGCACAATAAAGGTGTCTGATTTAATGGCACTCATCGCACACACACTACAAGTAATACATTGCAAACTGAAAACCTTTAGTAATATAACTAAATGTTTTCAACAAACTGAAATTATACACTGCTGCACAGCAACAATCAGCAACTAAATGTCAAGAATTACTGAAAATATTACTGTGTGTACATTAACACAGTTATACAAGAAAAATATAACCAAAGCAGAAAGACTGACTTTTCTCCCAGTTAGTCTACCTACACCACAGATATGACCTACAGCAAAACACACTTCACAGCACACAGACTGACTGTTCTAAACTAACATTCAAAATCCACACACAAACAATAAACACTCAATGATGTGAGCACAGGAGTGTACCCCCCGTTACCCGTGGCTACTAGGAATCCCAGTAAGACCTAGTGGTAGGCAGGAAGGCAGCTTGTGAAACTCCAGTTAAATGGAGTTTACACTGTCTCACTCTGTTCTCAGTCCCAGCTGAGACTGAGGGATGACATCACCATAGAACTATTGCAGCTGCATGAGCCACACTGGAATCTGCAGTTGGAAGTTATGATAGAATGTTGGGGATTTTGAAGAGAGTCTGTGTGTAGTCTTGAAGAGAGAAGCAGCACAGCAGTCTGTGGACAGGATCTCTGAGCCTAAAGCTCTGTTATAGAGCTACTGTAGAGGAGGTGTGTGTTCCACCCAAGAGGAACACAGTAAGCTGTTTGTGAAGTGGTGGATACTGCTGTTACTGGTCCCTGTGCCCCATCCCTGAGGGGATGGGGTGGGAAAGGTTGCCTGTCATTCCAGGGCAGTCCTCCTGGTTCTGGCTAGGAAGAAGCAGCCTTATTTCAAGTTGTGCTGTGGCACCAGAAGCTGTGGGAAAGAAATTCCTGTGAGGAATTGCCAGTGGGGCACCTGCAACCAAAGGTGAGTCCACTCTGTCATAGGGACTATGTTTTCACCTGAACTATTGTAAAGTGGGATTGGACTGCTTAATCAGTGGGAGGCCTAGAGCAATGGGCTAAGCCAAGTAAAAGTATGTTCAAGTTCAGCACAATGGGAACAAAAGACAAGTAGAGGAAATGTGACATGCATTTACCCTTTAATCTACATTGCCAAGCTTTACAGAAAGAGATGTTTAATGTCCAGAGAAATGGCCGGGTATGAATTGTGGAAGTGAGAGGTGGAGACCCCCATCAGTAATAACCGAATTTACCTCTCACGATTTGCTCTGTGGCACTTTTACTTTCTCTCAGGTACTTGGCCAGTGCCTGAGGAAAGTACCCAGATGTAGGATTAAAAGGAACTTTTCCTTATGGAGCCAAAGGCTCTTAGGTGGTTAGGGAGCCACCAGAAAATGTTTCCATGACAAATAGAAGGCGCTTGAGTGGCGGTGGGGAGCCAAGCCAGGGAAATCACAGAATAGTGTAAGTTCAGGCTGTGTACCCAAAGCAGCATGTAAGTCCGGCTGTGTGCTGGTGGGTTCAGAACCTGTGGCCTGAAGTGCTGAGGAAGTGTTCTGATTCTTTTTAATCTGCATTACCAGAAGTGTAGCCCTGTGGGGGGCATCTATGCTTTGTTTGTTCTGCTTGGATGTGAATAAAGCCACACTTTAGAATCCCATTCCTGGTATTGGACATTGCAGTTATTGCTTCCTGTGTTCGGATTTACTTGGTGCCTCTGTGCAGAGTAGCCAAACCTAGCCCTTGTGCCGAGTAACCTATTCCTCCCTAACCCAGTCCCCATCTGGTACTGCAGTCAGATTCAAACAGCATATCACCTGTCATTTGCAAAAAGGCAGGGGAGTGGGAGTTACAAAATGGAGGCACCACTGGGATCTTAAATTAGGAGGAAAGGTGCTCGGGAAAGGGCTAGCATTCTGGTTATCTGGCAGTGGTAGCCCAAAAAGCTGAAGCAAGGTTAACTAGTGTGTCGCTGGTGTTGTTGTCCATATGCTGCTGTTAAAATACCAACTGTTTACCAAGGAGCAGTAAAGCCTGAAAGAGTATGCCCTTGTCCTGCATCAAAATTTACAGCATTTTGCCAGCTTTTAAAAACTGTTGTGATAAAGTAAAGTGTGGAAGACTAGGGGTAGCAACAGGAAAATTGTGCCCTGACATTGGAAATGATTTTTAGTGAACTGAGAGACTTGCTGTGTTAATGGCCATGACAAATGTTTGAAATGGGCTCCATTCGTGAGTCAGTTTGAAAAAAAAGTGGTCTTGCAGTTTAAATTTGCCTTCTCGATGATCGCCTGTGAGGAGAAGAGCACTCGCAAGGGAAAGAGCTCATTGCATGGCGTCATGTGATTGGTGAGACTGCACCAGTCCCGCCCCCAAGCCAGTCTACAGCGACTGCCCAGCATTCGAGAGGGATTGTGAGTGGAGTGCATGTACTGGCTTATCGGAGGAGCATCGTGGTGACTGAAAGCGCTGTAAAAATTTCAAAACGGACTTTTCCGTCCTAAAATTGGCCCAACCTGCATCTTGATCGACTGGATTGTGGAGTGTGGTGATCGGAGGGATGATTGGCAGGACTGCCAACCCGCCTGTCCCGAGGCCTCCAAGACTAGCTGCAGGCCGCTTTTCCATCGCAGTAAACAGCTACTGATAACAGTGAGTACCAACAGTAATAATTGCTCAAACAAGTGATTTTTGCCAAAGCCAGCTGAATCTGTGTGCAGCAGTGCAGTCGCTTTAAATAAAGACTTTGTCAAGTTTTTACCAGTAAGAGCAAGTCTGTTAAGCCATCGACTGTGAGCATAGTTATGGGTTCAGCGTCAGAATAAAGTTTCAAAGCCATGAGAGACTGTGAGTTGTATCAATTTGTGCAGCACTAGTTACAGGCAATCCCGCTTGAAATCCTGAGGCTTTAAGGACTGTGAGCTAAAGCAATGTTTTCAGCAAGTGAAAAGTCCGTGGTAAATCATATAAATGTGCTAGGAAAAGAACAGTGCAAGTTTGTGCAGTTTGAGCAAAGTTATCAGTAGAGTGTATAAATTGGCTGTGCAGTGGCTTGACCCAATGTCAGAATGTTGATGCACTAGGAGTACTGCTGCCGCCATTACAGGGTGGGGTAGTAATGTAAACACAGCAGAAGAGGAGTCATTTTAAAAGTAAAAGAAAGTGTTCAGTGATGTGGGACTTTCAATAACAGTGAGTGCTTGTTTGTTTTATCCCTGGAGTCATGGCCATGGGACCAGCCTGCTACCCGGATCATGCCAGGGCTATGGTAGCAGCAGAAGTAAACAAGTTAAGGGACATTGAGAGGTGTTACTATGGAGGACAACTACCTTCTCATGTGGCGATTCCTGGATACCCAGTGCAAGTGTGCTTAATATGCTTAAATGCTGGAAGGGACGCCTTCATGGTACTTCACTGTTCGGGTGCTTAGAGAAATACGGCTTGTTTAAAAAGCCCAAGATTCATTAGGCTCCCACAATGACAAAAGTTCAAGAATTTGCAGTTGGAAGCACACAGCACCAGGCGGATCCTGTTGGAGAAGGCCCCTCGGGGAGTGTGGCACAAAGCTAGAGGTGCAGATTTGCAGACAGAACAATATGCTGATGTTTCAGATGCTGGATCGCAGAGAGACAATTCAGGCACAGCATCAGTAGACCCTTGGAGAGGGGCTAGCCCAAGTCTCATAGGAGAAGATGAGATGAGTGAGGCCTTTGAATGGAAGGTATCGACCTCAGCACCCAGCGAAGAGTGGATAGTCTCAGGAGTGAGGACGACTGCTCACTCCTGGGCACAGATACTCAGTGAGGAAGAAGAAGGGAACCTTTGGGCCTTGTGAAAGGAATGGGTACACAGCCTCAAGCTCTTCCCTCAGAGGAATGCATGGAAGAGAGTGGTGATGCCACTGCTCTGGCTGTGCAAGAAGAAGAAGTCAGGGATCAATTTTTTGTCTCGCTGAGAATGCATAGCTGGCAGAACCAGGACTGGCCACCCCAAGCCAGGCTAGCGGTCCCAGGTTGACCAAAGCTAGTAAAGAGGAGAGACTGGTTTGTAGGAAGGTGAATGAAATCTATGGGATGTCCTCTCCTATCTTTCCTCAGAGAGTCTGGGAGGAGATTAAGAACAGCAGGAAATCCTGGATTTGGGCTCAAGCAATGAAATGTGTGCATCCTGGTGCAAACAAGCATGTCAGGAACAGAATGTTTCATGAAAAATACAGCCAGTGGAAAAGAGGCAGGACACTGTTTATGGACACTGTTGAATAGTGAATGGAGAGGGACATGAAACCTTTCATAGTGTGAATTATGCGCCAGACGGGTAATAATTCAAGCTCCTGACCCGTTGTGTATTGGCCTGAATGCAAAGACCTCCTGCAAATGTGCCCATGCCTACCAGATGGAAAGCAGAGCAGTGGTAGTCAGTGCTGCCACTCCAGCCATTGCAGTGCCTTTGCTGTTCCACCAGTATGGACATCCAGGACTCAGGTGCCCTACAGTCATCAGTTCTACAGTGTACTGACTTTCCAGAATCCATCGAATGGCCCACAGATGATTTCAGATCCAGAGAGGATGCCAGCCCAGCTGTAGCCTGATTCATCATCTGGTAACGGATGGCATCAGACCAGCTGTTTTCCTTTTGTTCCTGTTCCAGGTTCCATCTTCAGGGATGACATCATCCTAGCAGTTTCAGATGTGCCTTCTGTAGTTCCCGGAAGATGTCCACCCAGCTGTATCGGAAAAGTGCTGCCAGGGAGAGTCTTTGGCGAGGGCAGGTCGTGTGTGTTGTTCATTCTACAAGGGGCTGGTAAGTCCAAACTTTTCTATCTTTATGACATTGCAGTACACACCCTACACTAGCAGACTCCAGATGTGTGAACTGTCCTCAAAGACTCTCCACTTCGGGACTTTGGTCTGCTAGAACTGTGCTTCACGGGCTCCAGCCCAGGAGATCCTCTTTAATGGACTAGCCTTTGGGCACTGTGGTTACTAGATGGGACTTTTAGGGCACTCCATCCCCAAATGTGTATTGTAAATAATGTCATTGTTTTCTACTGTTTTCTAATGTTTATACTGTTTTTCTACCTTTTCTTAAAAAAAATCTTTTGGGATTCTCCAGTGTTTTGATGGTAGGGGTTTAGATAGACTGTGTATGCAGATTAGGAGTGTGTGTTGTTTTTCTTTTTCTTGCAGGTGTTCCTGAAGAAGATAGAAGAGAAGACAGGAAGAGGAGGAGAGGCTCATCAGAGTTCCTCACTAGTACTTTAGTGTGAAGTATTTAAAGTACTGTTGTTGTTCTTACTATGTAGTAACCCTTTTCTTCCACAGGTATGGTTGTGGGGGAGTGAGGGAGTAATGTAATGGTATGGTATCACCTCCTGGTGTGTGGTTGCATGGTGCCCAAGGTCGGGGAGGTCCCCTGTTTGTTTTGTTTTGGGATGTGAGTTAGAGGCAGACAGATTTTCCTAGAGGGCTAGGGGGATAGACAGGCTGTGGTCCTGAGCGGCCGTAGGAACTGCAGTGTTGATCTATTAGGGCTATGCTCTGGACAGTTCTACCAGATCCACTAGGCACCCATAGTTAGTGGGTAGAGTAGAGGCTGATATGTCAGCCAAAGCCTCTAGGCCCTTAGTGTTGCCTGCCTGTGCTAGGACATGGTAGGAGGGGCCTGATCATCCCCTCTGCAGGCAGCACATAGGGTGAGATGGTCTAAGCTCAGGTAAATAATGACTGCAGACAGTCATTTTCCTGGCCCAGGTGAGTGTAACCCACTTGTTACCCTGGGTTACTAGAATCCCAGTAAGACCTAGTGGTAGGCAGGAAGGCAGCTTGTGAAACTCCAGTTAAATGGATTTCACACTGTCTCACTCTGTTCTCAGTCTCAGCTGAGACTGAGGGATGACATCACCATAGAACTCTCGCAGCTGCATGAGTCACACTGGAATCTGCAGTTGGAAGTTATGATAGAATGTTGGGGATTTTTGAAGAGAGTCTGTGTGTAGTCTTGAAGAGAGAAGCAGCACAGCAGTCTGTGGACAGGATCTCTGAGCCTAAAGCTCTGTTATATAGCTACTGTGGGGAGGTGTGTGTTTCCACCAAAAGAGGAACACGGTAAGCTGTTTGTGAAGTGGTGGAGGCCGCTGTTACTGGCCCTGTGCCCCATCCCTGAGGGGATGGGGGTAGAAAGGTTGCCTGTCATTCCAGGAGCAACCCTCCTGGTTCGGCTAGGGAAGAAGCAGCCTTATTTCAAGTTGTGCTGCAGCACCAGAAGCTGTGGGAAAGAAATTCCTGTGAGGAATTGCCTGTGGGGCACCTGCAACCAAAGGGTGAGTCCGCTCTGACATAGGGCCTATGTTTTCACCTGAACTGTTGTAAAGTGGGATTGGACTGCTTAATCAGTGGAGGCCTAGAGCAATGGGCTAAGCCAAGTAAAAGTATGTTCAAGTCCAGCACGAAGAGTAAAGTAAAGTGGGACTGGACTGCTTAATCAGTGGGAGGCCTAGGTAATGGGCTAAGCCAAGTAAAAGTATGTTCAAGTCCAGCACAATGGAAAGCAAAGACAAGTAGAGAAATGTGACATGCATTTACCCTTTAATCTACATTGCCAAGCTTTACAGAAAGAGATGTTTAATGTCCAGAGAAATGGCGGGTATGAATTGTGGAAGCGAGAGGTGGGGACCCCCAGTAGTAACCAAATTCACCTCTCATTTGCTCTGGCACTTTACTTCTCTCAGGTGCTTGGCCAGTGCCTGAGGAAAGTACTCAGATATGGGATTAAAAGGAAGTTTCCTTATAGAGCCGAGGCTCTTAGGTGGTTTAGAGAGCCACCAGAAAATGTTTCCATGACAAATGGAAGGTGTTGAGTGGCTGCAGAGGAGCCAAGCCAGGAAAATCCTAGAATAGTGTACAAGTTCGGGCTGTGTACCCAAAGCAGCGTGTAAGTCTGGGCTGTGTGCCGGTGGGTTCAGAGCCTGAGGGCTGAAGTGTTGAGGAAGCGTTCTGATTCTTTTTAATCTGCATTAACAGAAGTGTTGCCCGTGGAGTCTATCTATGGTTTGTTTGTTCTGCTTGGATGTGAATAAAGCCACACTTTAGGATCCCATTCCTGGTATTGGACATTACAGTTATTGCTTCCTGTGTTCGGATTTACTTGGGTGCCCCTGTGCAGAGTAGCCAAACCTAGCCCTTGTGTCGAGTAACCTATTCCTCCCTGAACCCAGTCCCACCTGGTACTGCTGTCAGATTCAAACAGCATACCACCTGTCATTTGCAAAAAGGCAGGGGTGGGGTTACAGGAGGGTTTCCTATGATCAATGAACTAAACTGTGAGCAAAAAAATAGCTCAAAATGGCTTTTTAACAGCTTTTAGAGGATTTGAATTGCAGAGCTCTGAGAAGAAACTGACTCCATCTTCCACTACACACACACACACAGAACTGAGGCTGTGCAGAACAATCTAGAGCCCTTGTGACCTGCAATCCCATAAAGCACTGCATAATTTGCCTTTGGAGCTCAAAAAACAAAGCGAAGTGAGCAAAGTACATTGATTTCAATGTATTTCACCTTAAAACTGGTGGGGAAGTGGTTTGGGAAGGTGGAATAATGCAGTCATTGTTTCAAAAGGACTTCACATTCCCCATTATGACACAGAAGTACTTAAGCTTCATGTTCTGGAGCACTTTGAAGCGAATTTCGACCACCAGCCCACCACTGCTCAACAGTCGGCACAGCTCCGCATAATGTTATATTGGTTACTGTAATTATGAGGCCCACTGGAAAACATTAGAACTTCAAGAAGGAGATCTCTCTCTCTTTCTTTCCTGAATCTTATTTAACCAGTGCCCCTCCACATTCAATAAATCTTTCAGCAGACCCTTACACTGTGGATACCCTTCATATTTGGCTTCAATTAATTCAGAGAAAAGAACTGCAGACATCTAAATTTAGATTCATTTCCATTCTGGGGACTATGGACTTTACCCCTATGACCATGGTTTTGCATACATAGATGGTCACTTCTGGGTCATAGCTATTGGTACCGGTTCTTACAGAGTTCTACCATTCATACTTTTACTGAGTTGCTAAATCCATATCACCTTCCCACACTTTATTTTTTAGATACTTGAAGGCACAAGACTGTCTTAAAGCTCAGCTCCAAGCTGAATCTCTGAAGGGTGACCCCCACTTGCTTTGGTTACTTTAATAGGACTTACCCTCCTAGGAGGACTCCAAGCAAAACACCTTATTCTGCAATTATACAAAGCTCTTCAGGTTCTTGAACTTCATCAACTGACCATGTACATTTAGCTTGGGTAAAGGACCTTAATATGATAACCAGCAATGGAACTCCATTATAATCTCCACATTCACTGTTACCTCCTCTTCTTTTGGCATGAGTTCTCCTGGAAGGCCTCCTTCGATATTTAATTAGCCCTGCTAAGCAGGTTAAGTATATACCTCACAAGGGAGCTCAGTGTTGGAGAGGATGTGGCTACACCCAGTGACTTTAGCTCACATTCTGTGGCCTTGCCCAATTTTAGAGCCCTTTTTTCAAAAGATTCAATCTGCCCTCACCAATCTTTGGGATTCAGATTTGAAACTTAATGCAACTCCATTCATTTTATTAGATACTCCTTTGGGCTATCATTCCCCAGATACACATCAGCTACTACATATTTTACTTTTGGTGCGCACGTAAGTCACTCACCAAATGTTGGTCATCATCCCAGGTCACACTATGGAGATGTGGTACAATACAGTTTGTCATATTTATCAAATGGAAAAGATTATGGCTACGCTCCATAACAAATATTCATCCTTTGAGATACGTTGTTGTAGATGGGTGGTTTACATTATGGTGAAAAAATCTGGCTTTGTACCCTAAAATCTGTCATACAAGGTTTTATAGTATATGGGTGCCTTCTGTTGTGCATGGATTTCAGCAACTGCTGAAATATTGTTGTAAAGACAGTTCAAAGGTCAAAAAGTTGTTGTACTATCGTTCTGATGTCACATCGATAGTACAACAACTTCTAACTTTGACCTGCCACCTGATTAGCTCAGACTAGGCTCGATAAACAAAATAAAGACAAACATGGCGGCGCTGACGCAGCGTATGCTTGGCAGTGCAGTCACCGACTTTTAAGTTCGGAATCGAGACATGGACTAGAGCCATACATGGCTCCCTCTCAGAAAAAATG
Organism: Neoceratodus forsteri; assembly: GCA_016271365.2. NCBI lineage: Eukaryota > Metazoa > Chordata > Ceratodontiformes > Ceratodontidae > Neoceratodus > Neoceratodus forsteri. Next base: position 917,183 of record CM028136.1, read on the forward strand.
TTTTTTTTTTACTTTAAAATAAGCTGTGTGGAGAACCGAAGTAAAAGTGGGACCCGATCATGAGTGTCAGCATCAGGAATGAGAGCGACAGGAGCACCAGCGAGAGCGGAGCAGCACCCACAAGTAATTTTATAAATAAAATAATGTGAAGCTAAACAGAAGGCACCCATATACTATATAAAACAGTGGATGGGTGACCATCCTCAACTATTGCTGTGTTCCCTCTCTGGAGGTTGATGACATCAGCGAGACCTCTCGAGTTTCTCGCCTCCTCGAGGTCTCTGATGTCATCAACTCCCTCGAGGGAAACATACCTGTTGTGATGGTCACACATCCACTATTCTATATGTTTTGCTTTTTATTGTGTTATTGCTTATGTAATTGCAGATTGTTTTTGGTTTTATCCATTAGGATTCTGATTGCTTTAATCTTTGTGTCTTGGTGGCATCTTCTTTACATTGAGTATGTGTGCTTTGTCTTTCATTTTGTTTTTTACTGCTGAAATATTTACTAAAGATCTAAATTTGCAAAAATAATAATCCTCTTTGTGACATCACATTCTGTTGCCATGGGAGTAACTGTGATGCCACAAGCAGTGCATTATGACCTCAGGTGGGCAGAAAGCAACAGGAACAGATTAATTTTTCTGGAGCAGAGATGCTGTTTTCACGAGATGGCCTCAGTAATGAATAATAGAGCGTAAAAAACAGAATTAATGTGAAATAGACACTGAACTGTGTCTAAATATTATGTTTTGTTTAAGTTACCCAGAAGGCATCAGCTGCTCTTTAAAATATCCATTAGGCATAACTGTAACAACAATATTTGTTGATATGTTGCTGTGACTGATGTCACTAAGATGTCTTTTGTATCTCAATTATTTTTACCCCTGTTGTGTATGTATATGTACATAAATATCAATACACAAAATAAATAAATACCTATTTTACTTGTATCAACCAAATGTAACAACAACTCTTAATATTCTAGAACTCAGTGGGCTGATTCTTCAGATGTTCTATTAGAACTAGAACACAGTGAGGTTGCTCATGGTATACATTCTGCCCTGGGAGAGCTCATTGGATGAATCTGATAGATTTCTTTGACTGGGTGACAAAGGAAGTAAATCAAGGTGGGGGGCAGTGGACATCACCTACCTTGATTTCAGCAAGGCCTTTGACACCCTCTCCATAAGAGGCTGATTAACAAGATGGGTAGCCTGGGCATGGAGCACAAGGTGGTAAACTGGGTTAGGTACTGGCTAATTGACAGGAGGCAGAGGGTGGTGGTAAATGGGATGCAATCTGCGGAGAAAGGGGTGACCAGCGGGCACCTCAGGGATCAGTCCTTAGGCCAGTCCTGTTCAATGTCTTCATTAGTGACATTGTGGAAGGGCTGGAGACAATGTCTACCTGTTTGCAGATAAAACCAAGGTTTGCAACAGGATGGATACTCCAGACAGGGTGGAGACAATGAGAAGGGACATGGGAAGCTTAAAACAATGGTCTGAAGTGTGGCAACTGAGGTTTAACTCAAAGAAGTGCATAATTATGCACCTGGGACAAAGAAACCTGGGAAAGCTACATGAATGGGGGAGAGCTGCTGACAATCACCAAGGAAGAAAGAGGCCTAGGGGTTATTATTTCAGATGATCTGAAAATGTCAAAGCAGAGTACCAAGGCTGCAGGGAGGGCCAGCGGCATTCTAGGGTGCAAAGGCTGAGGTATCACAAGCAGAAGGTGGAAGGTGGTGATGCCTTTGTTTAAAACACTAGTCAGGCCTCCACCTAGGGTACTGTGTGCAGTTCTGGAAGCCACATCTTTGTAATGATATTGACAGGATGGAGGCAATCCAGAGAAGGCAACTAAGATGGTACAGGGCTTGCACTTAAAAACTTATGAGGAGAGATTAAAAGACCTCAATATGTACTTGCTGGAGGAGAGGAGGAAGAGGGCGGACATGATAGAAACATTCAAGTACCTAAAGGGCATTAACAAGGTGTGGGGAGACATCTTCCAGTACAGGAGGAGTACAAGAATGAGGGGCATTATATGAAATTGGAGGGTGGCAGGTTAAGAGGAATGTGAGAAAGTTTTTCTTCACAGAGAGGGTGGTGGACACATGGAATAGTCTGCCTGTTTGCAGACAGGAGGTGGTGGAAGTGAACACTGTGGAGGGATTTTAGCATGCCTGGGACAGGCATAAGGAAACCTTAGAGGTGGGACAGAGGGAGGGAAGCCACTGACCAGATAGGGTCAGAGGCCAACATCAAGATAGGGCTTACGGGCAGACTGGGTGGGCCTGGCAGTCCTTATTTGCTGACAAATTCTATGTTCCTATGTTTCTGTGTTACAGTCTGGGTTTTCTACTGCTATGCAGATGTTACTTAGGGGTATATGTTCTTTGCCCTGGGAACAAATGATGCCATTGAAGTGATAAATAATTGTCTGACCGAGATCCAGGACTGGATGTTCTCTAACTGACTGAGGCTGAACCCAGGCAAGATGGAGGTGCTGGTGATTGAGCCTGGTTGTGGGCATGATGGGAGTTCCTCTGGGGTGGCAACAGAACTTGTCCTGGGATCTACCCTGTTGACAGAATCCTTTAGGGTGAGAAATCTGGGCATCATCCCTGATGACAAGTTGACACTTGATGCTCTGTCATCCAAAGTGATTTTCATCACTTATGGAATGTCACCAATTAAACCCCTAGTTCCACCCGAGGACCTGTCCTCACTGGTATATGCCTTGTTACATACAGGTTGGACTACTGTAGCGCTGTTTACTTCAGGGTCAGTGGAAGAATCTCCGCTGACTGCAGTTAGTGCAGAATATAGTAATCAAGTTGCTGACTGACCTACCCAGGCCTTGTTACCCTGGTCCCTGCGAGATCTGCATTGGCTGCCTGTCAGATGGAGGATCATCTCAAGGTGGGCTTCCTCACCTATAGGGCCCTATACAACTTGGGCCCTAGCTACCTGACTGACCTCCTCACACCTGCCATCCTGATCTGCTCCACCTCGCCTCCACCGAGGGCCTCCTAGTGGTTTCGAGGGCCAGGCTGAAAACCTCAGGTGATCGTTTGTTCAAGGTTACAGGCCTGGTCCTCTGGAACTCGCTCTCCAGATCGCTGAAGGAGGCTTCATCAGTGGAGGCATTTAAAAGGGTCTAAAATGTATCTTATTAAAGAGTCATTCCCAGAATAAATGCAGTTGATTTTAATGGTTTATTTATTTTTATTATTCACTGATGTTTATTTATTGCTGAATTTTAGACTTTGTTTTTATACAATCCTTGTGCAGCTTCATTCATATGTTGATGGTATTTACCCTGCTTGTTTCAACCTTGTAAGGTGCCCAGGTCCTCTGGGATTGGGCACCATATAAATAAGTTTACCTTACCTTACTTTTACAATGCCCAGGAAAGCTGTTTCTTAGCAACAGTCAAATTCTGGCTACAAAATGCTTTCCTAAAATGCTTTTTTAAACGACAAGAAATCAGCAATCTAGAAAGTCTACCAAACAATGAAAATAAAAATCACAGTACCACATAATTAACAGACCACCGCATATACAGGCCAGCAGATCCTGGTGACAGGGACAACCCACTAAAGGCACAAATAAACAGCCAAACTGTATAAATAAAATGAAATTTACACTAGAAGTGATTCACCACAAAACACATGTGGTGGCTATCCTGCTCCCAATCAACATCAAACACACAAATCCCACACCTTCGTGTAGGCAACAATTCCTTCCTTCTCAATCCACCAACAGTAAACAAAAACAAAAATTTTAATATGAAAAAATGTTCACTTAGTTATGGGAGCTCCGAACCAATACAGCCACTTTGCTGCTGCAAACATTCTAGAATCATATGATGATAATGATGAAACTGTCTGTCTTGATTTCCTGTGTGTTAACTAGATTATTATGCTGTGCTGTGCTTACTGTTTATTCCATTTCCTCTCTGTATGTCATGTTTTGATGTCTTATAAGAAAATGCACTGTTGTGTTCCTTGCAACGTGAGCTGTGTAGTAACTAAAGACACTCATCATGTTTACCAGTAAATCTGTAGTGCCCCAAAAAGTATGGGGCACAACAGAAAGTTAAATAAATAAAATGCTCCTCCAGGCCATAGGTTAGAATGGGCAGCATAGGGGAGTAGTGTGTGGGGCCAATCTTTTGGTGTGTGCCCCCATATTGCAGTGTGGCAGAGCACATAAGAAATTAAGCATTTTTCAATGCTAACATTGCTTGCATGTATTTGCTGTTTTCCTTTCCATGGCAGGAGGCACACCACAGTTGTTGCTCTTCTTGGGATACTCAACTGTCTCTAGCCCATCCTGGAATGAACAATTTTACAAGCCAGCCGAGGTTTGCACATCTAGGCTGGAAAGTCGAGAGAACCCATGCAGACCTAATGAGTTGGAGCTGAGGAAAGATGAGGTAACACAAAGGGCTTCATGATGGAGAGGGAGGAAGTGAGGAAAGCAGGCAGGTAGGGTGTGGAGGAGGGGTTAAAATCTGCCTGCTCATTGTAAGCTATAGTTCTCACGGCATTTAATTTTACAAACAGTGCTGGCAGATTGGACTAAAATTCTTGTTGGCAAAGATTCATTCCTGATTCCCAAAATAACTCACAAAGAATAAGTGCTGTGGGGCAGGCAAGTTCATTGCAATGTTACCAACATCGTAGCAGGAAATTCACACATGCAACAACTTTATCACTCCCGACACCAGGCCATCCCTGCCTCTGCCTCCCTCCCCAAAAGAGAGAAATTAATTGAAAAGAGTTTTTCTCCTACAATTTTGCAAATAAGCTGGACCAAATCTGGACTGTAATTGCTTTGGTTATGCTTGTTGAAATACAGAAAGGCATGCAACCTCCCAGCTCATTTGGCTCTGTTGAAGAACTGAAAAGGAATCTCTTAATTCAACCTTTCTTTCTGTTTATTTTTTTCCCAGTAACTGTTCTGTTATAATAGACCAACAACAACTCACAAGTAATATTGAAGATTTTCATCATTCCAAGTTTTGGGACCAAATAGACATTGCAAATGTTCAAGTGCATATTAGTATCAACAACCTAATAATCCATTTAAATATAATATGAAGCAAGCCATGGAGATGCAAGGATGCTTTTGAAAGAATGCAGGAATAAAAGAGTGAAACTTTGAAGGGATATAGATAATATATGATGTATTATAGGAAATGAGAATGTTTCTTTTGGGATGAAAGTAGGACCAACGTGAGTTGACCGAGTTTAACAAGGTGCAGGAATGGTGGGGGAGAGGATGGAACAGAAGCAGGAAACAAGTGTTCTCTCATTGGAGTGGTTCATTTGTTTCAACTACACAAAGCCTCCACCGATAAGCGGTGAACCACTGTCATACTTAACTTGCATGATCACTGGTCTGTCAGGGACAGGACGAGCCCAACACAGCTTGACCTGCATTGGGCTAGTCAGTGACACACCTCTGAAATACTATTCTCTGTAGCAAAACGTTTTTGCACAAGCACAAGCAAGATAAATAGAGTTTTCCTGTGCTTCCTTGACTGCCTGCTCCTTGCAGAACCCTCCCCAGCAGGCAGTACAAGCCCGGTTACCACAAGCCAGGACTGCTGTCCATGCCCAGTGCATGGTGCTTTTTGTTTTTAAAACAAAAGCCAGTGTCTGGCAGGCACAAGTTAGAACCCCAAATGTATCATTTTAGAGGTTCTTGCCTGTGGCAGTTGGAAGCTGGGACCATGGAGAAGGAGGACACAGAAAGCATTGTGGGACAGGAGAGCTTACCTGGAGTGCTGAAGCCAGTCCTGGGGCTTGTCTGTGTGCCTCAACTGCCTACAGTCACCAGTTTGGCAAGCTGCCAGTGGTCCTTGGTCTGTAGTGTGATCGCAAGTGCTGTCAGGTCACCTAAAGAAAACAAGAGGAACAGTCAGCTGAATGGTGTGGGCTCTGTACAGCCCCTTTTGTTATTTTTAAATTAATTTAAGTAAAACTGGTCCCTCGGGTAGAGGCATGCAGAAGAGCCACATCTTCACTTAGAGGGGAAGAGCTCCATTTGCCATTAGACTCCCAGTTGTCTGCCTCCCTGCCTGCAGAAAAATCACTCCCACTGCCAGCAGCCCTGCCTTTCCAGTCTTCACCGTGAGCCAGGGCAGTGAGTTGGCAGCAGCACCAGCAGTTAGGTACTGCCCACCTGAAACCAAGTTTAAAGTTTTTAAATTGGTTAAAAGGAGCTTGAGGGCATGGGATGGCCAAGAGCCATGAGGGGGCAGGCTAAAGGGCCAGAATTTATTATATTAATATTAATTAGAGTGGTAATGCCAGGGTGGGTTTTCCCTGTAAGGAGCCTCTTGGTTGAAAATTAATATTTATAACTAGGCTTTTGAGGGGAGAAGCCAAGGGCAGTGGGCTCTGTGGAGTGTAAATATCTGTTTATGTGAGGGCAACCCTCCTGGAAATTAAAGGAGCAAGACAAGCCCAGGCAAGGCCAGTCACTTAAGAAGCCCAGTGGGGCTAGGGAGAAATTAAAGGGGCAGTGTAAAGCCCCAGCATTAGTTAGGTGGGCTAGTGGAAAAGGGTTAGTTAGCCCAGAAGCTCTTTTCTTTATTTCAAAATAATTAATTTAGCCCCAAGTGTGTCAGTAGCAAGAAGAGGCTAGATACTTAACGTGATTCCTGTACAAGCTGCTCTCAGGGCAGGTTGCCAGCAACTAAGTCCATTAGTGGGAAGAGGGAGTGCATAGGTTCCCCACAGAGTGTACATTGAGGCGTTTTCTTGTTCAATCTCACTACTGCCACACACTATCAGTAGACAACTGGTGTCTCACTTTGACATCTTGAAGCACTGGTTCATTTTTTTACTGCTGCAGTAGGGGAGCCTGCAAATGTTTGCATGTACAAAAGGAGTGATGTCATGTTTTCTGTCTGTGGAACTGACTGAAGGTGTAAATAGTCTCCTCGCCTTACCCTCCTAAGAGAAATGATTTCCACCCTCAAATAAATATGCTTTCATGTTAGTCAATGGTTGCAGGGTACTATTTTCTTTCTTATATAGGGGTATAAGAACTGGAACCTGAGTAATGGGAGGCAGCATTCATTTTTTGGGGAGTAAATCCACCCCCACCTCCACCCGAGAAGCTCCTAAGGATCCACCCCCACCATTTTGATTCATGGGAGGGGCATGAGGTGGATATCATGTTGGAACAAGACACACTAGTTTGGGACCTGGAGCAAGCAACAGAACAAGTCTGTGGAGTGATTGAGTTGTAGAGCCCCTGCATTTTATTAAGGACTAGGAGAACAGAAAATACTTAATGCCTTCAAGTTTGAAAACCCTTGGAACAAATGATTATCAGAGCCACCTGGGGACTCAGAAGGAAAGAGTAATTAAGGACTGCCTGAAACTACAGCTCCCAAGGAAAATAATAGACAGTGTTCTGATTCAAGTTGAAAGAGTCACAGGTTTTTCTTAAACATTTATATACTAAAAACATAAAGTTCAGCTTTTGGGATTAACAATATTTGTTTACTATATATATATATATATAGTTTGCCTTTTAGTAATTTCAAAACTTTGAAGGCATTGGTGTAATGCATTTAGAAATAAATTGTTTTAATTGTCTTTACAACTAAACATTCAGTTTCATATGAGGGCACATTTTTGGGGGTCAAATTATTTTAATCATGAGCACAGTACTTGGTACTTTGATGATAAAGTATATTCTTTCTTTTAAGTTTGAGAAGTATGTATTATATATAATTATAAAATGGGCAAAGAAAATTCTTTCATCTGATTGGCTGACACACTTATTTAGGTGGGTGTCTATCAGACAATAGATGCCCACCAAATAAAAAGCCCCATTCCAAACCTGCCTGATGCCCAGCCAGATATCCGTGTGCCCAGCCTGCTTCATTATTGGCTGAAGCAGTGGGCACATAATTTCAAACTACCGCCATTTTTTTTTTACTCGTTAGCGAGACAAGGCCGGTGAGCCCCCATGAAACTCAATGTGCTACCAAAGCAGACATATCAAAAAATACCCAGTAAAGCCAAAAATATATATATAAAAGACATCAAATGCAGGTGTATATATATATTTTTTAGTTGTTCTTGTTCTTTCTTTCCACTCACTGGACGGAGTAATAGAGCGAGCCAGTTCAGAGCGAGCATGCCAGACCCCGGCAACAGTCCTTCCCATCACAAACCCAAAAGAAAAACCCTTCTCAGCAACAAACTACAACAGACTCTCCCCTTCCGAGATATCCATTCCTGAACATTAGTACCCATGTCTGCTAGCAGAGCTGTTGTTCTTTGCTCCTCTGCTTCCAGCCTTAATCCGATCGCTCCACCAAACGGCACTGCATACGGCTGTTGTTGTTTGCTGCTCCAGTTTCATTACACTCGCTCCACTGAACGCCTCCTCTTCATACTCCCGGTCCTCAGGGCAGGCAGCGAGGACCGAGAAATGAGAAAAAAATGAGGCAAAATCTCCAGGACAAGCAGCAGTGATAGTTCTGATCACGTCCCGCTTTGTACACAGTCAAATAAAGTCACTCGCGACTACTAACTCGTTGTCCACTGACCCGAGCTCGCAATAGGAAGGCATTCTCTCATCATCCGGTCCGGCATCCAGTCTTCCTGCAACAAAATAAAGCTTTTTTATTGCCTCAACGATATCGAGACATTTTGGGGAGGGGGACGGGATGGCGGGAACCTGAAACAGAAACTCCATACCATGTTGTAGACATGGTGGTGCGAGGGTTGTTAATGGCTCAACAGCAGATGGAACAGCACAAAACTCGGAGGAACTACTTTATTACTAACTTCCTTGTTATTTTCGGGGTTTTGTTTGGAATTTGTTGGGTAATTTTTAAAATACCACCTAAAAAATACCACAGTTAGCCCATTTTCTAAAGCGCCAATAATGCCCTCCAGGGTGGGCGGTATAGGCAATACCGGACTGGCCAGGAGCTATAAGACCCTCCGCCTGCCGGGGCCTCATTAGCCCGGCGTCGGGTATGCCAATCCGCCCACCCCTGTCGGCATTATTGCTACGTAGCAGTGTTGTAATTGAGTTTTATGTGGCAAGTAGGTAGGGATAGTGTTTTGAATGTGGCAGTAGGACAGATTTGTTAGGATAAATATATGCTGTCTTGCAAATAAGAAAAAATTGTAAGGATACATTTTGCAAAACAGTGATCCCAGTGTTTTGTTTCTGCCTAGGCTGGGAGATGATTTTTTCTAACTTTTCCTGTTTTCCTGGGTGTTTTATGACCTTTGAGGGTTGCCATTCAGGTTTATTTTATTGCATCTTGTCCAGGATAGTCTTCCCAGAGTACCCCTTGGTTTAAAGTCTAATAGCCCCATAGCAGGCCAGTATATTGTTGGAAATGCAGTGTGTACTGAGCCTGTGTGGTTACTGAGTTTTGCTTCTCTGTTTTAGAATAAGTTGAAGCATGTCTTTTACTTGATAAATGTTTGTAAAAGTGTAAATCATATTTGCTAGTGCAACTGTGAGTTACTTTTGTAGATTTGACTCTGACTTCTTTACATAACAGGCTGTTAATATTCCTGGAACAGACTTTGACCTTGAAGTTCCTATAAAATGATGTTTTATGTCGCTGTGTAGTTTCTCACTTTATAGGCACTTCAATGGTAAAGCCTTTCATGCAGGAATGTTTACTGCCTGTCATAAACAAAAATCAGTAGTAAAATCTACCAAACACAGTTAAGTAGTTAGCTTCAAAGCCAAACCTGTTTGTGCATAGAAAGATGTTACAGAAAGGAAGACATGCAATTATTTCAAGTCTACAAGTTAAACAACTATTTTTTAACCAGCCTTGGCTCAGCTTACATTCCTATCCTGATCACTCATTTTCACAAATAAATTCCAAGAGATGTAAAGTCCATCCTGCTAGATATATGGTGTTATTCACACCAGTCCTCCAACCTCGCCCACCACCCTGTTTTATATTTTGCATCAGCTGTAGCATTTCAGTACAGCAAGAGGCGACAATGTATATTTTGTTCTGGACTTGCAGGCCCAGATATTCAAACTGCGCCATATTGTGGTGCAAGCCCTGTGCCGCTCAAAATAGTTGTGCAGGGTATAGCCAGGGTGATATTCAATGGAGTTGCGCTATGGTGCAACTTCTTTGAATATCACCCCTAGCCCACCCACTGTGCATGGCGCAGTGGAACTGCGCCAGTGCAAGTATTCAGAGTGGAGCATTGAGATGAGTGGCACAAGTTCCATTGTGCCATGCACAGCACCTGCGATATTCAAAGGATGACAAGCAAATGGGGCCATAATTTATGCAAGGCACATGGGGCCATTTGCATCTGATTACAGCCCCATTTGCATGCCATTAGCATGCAGGTGCGCTGATCCCCAATGACTTGCACCTGCCACCCTGCCAGGCAGCAGCCATCGGGGACCAACACCCGCTGCAGCCCGATCGCGGGCGGAACAGTATTCTTCCCTCCCCAGCAGCCCGATCGCTGGGCAGAACAGTATTCCTCTCCCCTGAGCTGCCTGATCGTGGTCCTAACATTATTCATCCCCCATTAGCCTGATCGCCGCATAACTGAAATGTTCCCACCCCCAAGTAGCCCAATCAGGGCATCAGACCTCCCCCAAAGTCCAATATCCCTGGTGGTCCAGTGGACCGTGAGTAGCCCAATCATGGGTGGCATCCTCAACCCCATGTCTGAAATCCCTGGTGATCTAGTGGCCCCCACCCCACCAACCCATGGAGCCCCACCACCCTGCTCCCCCATCAGTTGGTGGGTGGCAGCACCACCCGCCTGCTCGCCACCCACCAACTGACAGCTCAGTAGGGCTGCACACCCATTGGTTCAGAGCATGAGCCAATGGGCATGCAGCCTATACCGTACAAGTCAGTCACCAGGGATATTGGACTTGGGGAGGTCTGATGCCCGCATCGGGCTACTCGGGGTGGGGATGTTTCAGTTATGCCCACAATCGGGCTAATGGGGGAAGAATACTGTTCTGCCCATCATTGGGCTGCTCGGGGGAGAAGAATACTGTTCTGCCCACGATCGGGCTACTCAGGGGATGACACCAGCCCACGATCGGGCATGGGGGTGCTGCCAGGGTGGTGGAACAGTCCAGGGCCACCCACAGGTAGCAGCTGCTGTGTTGTGCCCTGCAATGCGGCAGCTCACCTGTGGTGGCCCCTCATTTGTTCCTTTTTTCAGTAGACTTTGTGCAGTGCATAGGGGTTGCACCCACATAACTCTGTGCATGGCCCGGGCTGAATATCGGGCTGTGCAGTTTACGCCATGGGCACACCCCCCACCTGTGCCTGCATACATTACTGATGCACCCGCGATAGGGATTTGTGCAGGCACACTTTTCCTTTTTAAATATCGCATCAAGATCAGTGGTTTGTGCATGGCACAACACTGTTGCACCATGCAACCCTTTGAATATCTGGGCCACAGTGCTAACTGAGCCATCCTCAATCTGTATCCTTTATAGAACTACTTTATGTAGTGTGCATACCAGCATGGTTTTTTCACTCTTATTTACAGCTTTACACCTTTATCAGTTTTAATTGTAATTTTTGCCCTTTGAATAACAAGGTTCAATACCTATAACTTCTCAGTTTCTTTATTATCATCTCTGATTTCTGAAGACCCCTTGTAAATGAGGTGCTAAACACAACTTTGTTTTCTTTGGGGGCTTTTGTGTGTGTAGTTTTATGAAGCTTGTAACCATAAAAACAAGGGTGCAAAGCACTTGCCTTACAAGTAATGGCATATAAAAAACATCATATACACAGTAAAACCAATGAAAATATATACTGATTCCTCCCAGTTCCTGGAAAATATATTTTTTTCACTAAACAAGTTACAGCTACTGAAAAATGCAAAAACTATAAATAACTGTGCAGTCTGACATCTTCATTTTAAACCTCTTGGCTGCAAACTGTGACATTCATAAATCCAGTAAGGTTCTCACTGAAGCTATTTCCTTTGCATGTCTCCTTTCAAACTGTCAAATCATTTCTTCAATGTGGGAAGGATGAGAAGGGACTTGGCAAGGTTGGAGCAATGGTCAGAAGTATGGCAGCTTAGATTCAGTGCAAAGAAGTGTAAAGTAATGCACCTGGGAAACAAAACCAGGGAAGAGTACACAAGGGGGGGTAGTAACAACAACAAAATGGAAAGGGACCTGGGGTAATCATAGGAGATGACCTAAAGGTTAGCAAGCAATGTGAGAAGGCAGTAGGGATGGCTAGGGACACTGGGCTGTATAGGGTGAGGCATCACTAGTAGAAAACAAGACATTGTCATTCCTCTGTACAGATAGTTTGTGAGACCCCATCTGCAGTACTGCATCCAGTTCTGGAGACCCCATCTCCATAAGGACATAGACAGGATGGAGACAGTCCAGGAGGGCAACTAAATGGTGCAGGGTCTGCAACAGAAGCCATAGGACGAGAGACTAAAGGAGCTTAACATGTATACCCTTGAGGAAAGGAGGAGAGGGAGACATGATAGAAACTTTATGTACCTCAAGGGAATCAACAAAGTTCAAGAGGGTGGCATCTTTCAGAAAGAGATGTGTAAGAATAAGGGGACACAATTTGGTGATAGAGGAGGGATGGCTATGGGGTAATGTGAGGAAGTATTTTTTCACAGAAAAGGGTGGTGGACATGGAGCGGCCTTCATGAGGAGGTTGTGGGGCCACAAATAGTGGGGAAATTCAAGAATGCATGGGACAGACATAAGGCATTCTTGTGAGGGGTAGGAAGAAATAGGCTGTTAACTAACTAAATACAGAAGAGTGCAGTAAGAGAGGGGAGAGATAGATGAGTTGAGGTATCTTTGCATGGTATGGTCAACCCCACTTCACAGATGCAGTACCTATTCTCTACAGTAAGATGGAACATCTTGGTGTAATGAGTATGGAATACTAATTTTGTGATTGATATCACAAGTGTCACTGTTTGTTCTATGCAACCCCACCCCCACAAAAAGGATAATATAGAAATATTCCCAAGGTGACATATGCATTGTCATATATTAAATAGCAGTAGCCTAATATCTGAAATTGAACTGATCCAAACTCTGTAATTCCTAGGTACAGGTCTGTGTATAACAGAAACTGGAATAAGTGTTACTATGTAAAATAGGAACACCCATGTGTTATCTGGGAAAAATGTAAGTATTATCCTAAATATTTTTTTGTTCTGATCGTGCATAGAAGAAAGTGTCACAGTCCTGATATCAATCACAAAAGTAGCAATCAGTAGTCCATAGATAAAATGTTGCATCTTAATGTAGAGAACAGGGACTGCATCTGCAGAACATGGGTTAGCCATGCCATGCAAGTATAGGCCAGCTGAGTCATGATGTTTGGTTTGATTGGCCTCAATATGAATAATGAAATGTGCATTCCTAATTGATTCTGATGGTGGGGTTCCAGGGTTCTGAATCAGTCTGTTTCTATTGCTATGAGTATATGATCATTACACAAAACCTGTATTGCTTACCATTCCTTCCATTTAAATCGACACCTCCACACCTTTTCCTAATAATGTGTCTGCCTTCCTTAGAAAATAAAATAAAATAAATCTTACTAGTTAAAATCATTGTGTTGTTTCTCCATATATCCTTCACAATTCAACACAATCTCACTAACTTCATTATGCAGCAGTGGTGGATCTGACCATAGTTTGTTTTATGTTTGCTTGCATGCATGTGCAAGAAACATAGTGCTATGAACGGAGATTTCAGAGGTGTGTCCTCCTCCTCCAATTCAGGCACTGGGCTGGCGAGGCGTGGCCCTGTAAGTCAATGCATTTTGGGCTGTCTATGACACGCTCCAAAATGCAGTAACCTTGATTGAAAGGGGAGCTACGCTTGGTGAGCACCGATAAGATATTGGCGCTCACGCGCAGCTACCCCCACGCTGAACAGGCGTCACAGCGCCCGTACTGAATAACCAGCAGGGTGCCCAATCATCGGCTGAACGCCTCCCCCACCAAGTCCTTGTGCCACGCTGGGAGCCCACCCCAGCGTGGCAAACGGTCAGAGAATATTTTTATTTTGCTGATGGGGTGCCCAATCCCCGTCGGATGAACGCCCAGTCCTTGTGCCACGCTGAGGAGCCCATCCCAGCATGGCAAACTGTCGGCGTTTTTGTTTTATTTTGCCGACGGTGCCCAATCCCCGTCGTGCAAACTACCAGAATCTTTGTGCCACGCTGGGGCCCACCCCAGCGTGGCAAACGCCCCACACGCCTTTTTATTTTAAGACCTGTAAAATAAAACTGTCCCTGCGATGCCTCCCAACGCCTCCCACAACCCGCACCCACCCACTGCGCACTCCAGCCTCCCCGCACCCCCCACCCCATACTTACCGCGGACTCCAGCGCCGACGATCTTCGTGGACTGGGAACACGCCTGCACTCTTCAAAGCCGACCGCGAACTGAGGAAATGCCGGTAAGCTGTATAATGGGTTACATAGGGGTTTCAACTTTATTGCATATCTCGGAGATTTTGGAATTTTGAATTTTCAACTGATTTTGGGACCTCTTCTCATGAATTATAACACTGACATGGCGGTATTCATGCCCGAAGGGTGATTTCACGCAGTGACTGCACAGTGACTGTGAAATCACCCTTTGGGCCTGAATACTGCCATGACAGTGACATCATTCATGAGAAGGGTCCCAAAACACCATGTTGAAAATTTGTGCCAAAATTCCAAAAATGACTGTTTTACGAGGGAAGAGTGCGTATGCGGTTCCTACGCAGGCTCGTAAGTTCGCTGGAATTTCAATATTTTCATCAGATTTTCAACATTGCCATTTTACCACACCTTCTTATGAGTAGTACAGCTGTCATTTTTCACATCTCACCCAAAATGTGTTTTCACCCATGTAGCACACAATGGCGCAGTCGGTATCCGAAATCAATGTATACGGGACAAATTAAGAAAATCACAGTGACACTGTTCATGAGCAGAGGTCTTAAAATGGCTATGTTGAAAATTTGGTGAAAAATTCCTAAAATGACTGTTTTGCGAGGGTGCATTGCGCAGTTCCTCGCACACTGTGAGGTTGCTTAATTTTCAATATTTTCACCAGATTTCCAACATTGCCATTTTATCACACCTTCTTATGAGCAGTACAGCTGTCATTTTCACATGTCACCCAAAGCGGTTTCTGCCCATGTAGCACACAATGGCGCGGTCGGTGTGCGAGATCAATGTGCGGGACAAATTAAGAAAATCACAGTGAAACTGTTCATGAGCTCAGGTGTTAAAATGGCTATGTTGAAAATTTGGTGAAAAAATTCCTAAAAATGACTGTTTTACAGTTGTCGTTGCACAGCTCCTATACTGCCTTCGTAAGTTCACAAATTTTCAATATTTTCCTCCAGATTTCCAACATTGCCATTTTACCACACACCTTCTTATAATTAGTATAGCTGTCATTTTTCATCTCACCCAAAGCGATGTTTCCGCCAATGTAGCGCACAATGGCACAGTCGGTGTGGATCAATGTACAGGACAAATTAAGAAAATCACAGTGACACTGTTCATGAGCTCAGGTGTTAAAATGGCTATGTTGAAAATTTGGTGAAAATTTCCTAAAATGACTGTTTTACGAGGGTGCATTGCGCAGTTCCTACGCACACTGTAAGTTCGCGAATTTTCAATATTTTCACTCCAGATTTTCAACATTGCCATTTTACCACACCTCCTTATGAGCAGTATAGCTGTCATTTTCATATCTTGCCCAAAATGTGTTCCCACCCATGTAGTGCAATAATGGCGCAGTATGTGCAAAATCAATGTATGGGACACATTAAGAAAATCACAGTGACACTGTTCATGAGCAGAGGTCTTAAAATGGCTATGTTGAAAATTTGGTGAAAAATTCCTAAAATGACTGTTTCTGAGCGTCGTGTGCAGTTCCTATGCATGCTCGTAAGTTTGCAAATTTAATATTTTCACTCCAGATTTTCAACATTGCCATTTTATTACACTTCCTTATGAACAGTACAGCTGCCATTTTTCATATGTTGCCTGAAATGTGTTTTCGCGACATGTAGCGACAATGGTGCTGTTGGTGTGCGAAAGCAATGTTTAGGACAGATTAAGAAAATAACAGTTACACTGTTTATGAGCAGAGGTCTTAAAATGGCTATGTTGAAAATTTGGTGACAAAAGTCCATAAAATGACTGTGTTACGAGTGAGCAATGCGCAGTTTCCACGCACCCTCGTAAGTTCATGACTTTGTAATATTTTCAGTCCAGATTTTCACCAGTGGCATTTTTTCACACTTCCTTATGAACAGTACAGCTGTCATTTTTCACAACATGGCTGAAGTGTGTTTTCACACTTTCAGCGCTGAGATGCATGGTCGCTGTGGGGAATCATTGTTCGGCACAGATAAAGAAAATCACAGTGACACTGTTCATGATCGGAGGCACCAAAATGCCTGAGTTGACAATCTGCTGTAAAATATCCCCAACCTAATTATATTACGGTGTGGTTGCACGGTTTCTATGTCACGCTCATGACTTCACCATTTTTAAATATTTGTACTGCAGATTTGCAACATTGCCATTTTTACACCTCCCCATGAACAGTACAGCTGTCATTTTTACATCCTGTTCGAATGTTTTGCACCTGTGGTGCTAAATGCCGACTCGCTGTGCATAAGCAGCTTCGCTAACAAACTGATATTCCCCTGTTCATGAGGTGGGGTCACAAAAACATGTTGAAAATTTGGAGTGAAAATACCAACGAATGCCTGAGGTATTAGGGTTTCCAACCATAACGCCCAACCCTGTAGAGAATGACAGGCATCAGGGGTGTGACTTGGGATTCTTGCCTGTAATGCTCATACCATTCCACACCCTGCAGCCAGTGAGAGGTATCGAGGTATGCCTTGGACTCTTCAGCCCCAAAGTTCACCCCATTCTCCTATATCACCCATCTCACTACATTTCCTAATGAAATGGAGTGCGCATAAAGAACCAAACACCCCAAGGAACACCATGACACTTGTCAGTGTCTGCAGGGTGGGGTGTGGTGAAATGGCAAGGCCATTATGCCTAATGACCCAAATGCACACCCCAATGCCTGTCACTCTCTGCAGGGTGGTGGTGGGGTTGGCTTCAGTTCAGTACTTCACTGCCATTCCTATTACGCAGCTCTGTAACTTCTACATTACCACTGCCAATGCCAGCAAGCAAACATTCGGCATTGACAAATGCTTGTTTTATGACAGTTTGTTAATCTGCCATTCTCTACAAAGACAGCTGCTCTCTTAATGCCACATCCTCATCTAATTACAAGTGCTGTCTGAATCTATCTCTCCCCTCTCTTACTGCACTCTTCTGTATTTAGTTACGAGCATTGAAAACAGTTAAAGAAAAAAATAAATAAATACCGAATCTGACATCTCACACCAGCTTTCTGTCAGTGTGCTTTGAACCAATCTCTCTCTCTGTCTGATTCTTCTTCACAGCGCTCCTCTGCATTTAATGACATAAGCTGAACAAAAGGCGAGGAAAAGGGAAAATTGTTTATCCAGCTAAGACACGTTAAGCCAGAACTTGTTTCCAGCTGTGACCTTGGAACACAAGAGTCTGCTCCCTGGCTGCACCATGCCTGCTTGGTTACCCATATGGTAGTTGTGTAGTGGTAGCTGCAGCCCCCTCCCCCAAGGAGGAGGCATCCTCTGGGATGTTCAATCCCCCTCCTGACTGGCGCCTGATGACTCAGGCTTGTTCCTGAACCCATGTCATCAGCGTCACAAGCATTAGTGTTGCAGCTGTGCTAACAGGGCAGCACCCTAACTGCTATTACCTACAGTTTACTTACATTGTAATAATTTTTCCATTGCTATGTAACCCCTAGATGGCGCTATCCCAGGGGCTACTACCCTGCCTGATTTGCCACTAACAGGTTGAGGGGCCTGGATCCAATGGCGGGTGCCTCCACCCAGAGGTCAGGGTTTGCAATAGTTAAACTTACTTGGTCACACTCTCTGGGACACTGCACCCCTTTCTTCCCACTAGTGGCCCACAATATATCAGAATTACCTTCACAGTATACACTTACCCCAGGGCTGGTTCAGGCACTGGGACCTCCTGTAAAATAAGATACAGTGCAACAATCACAGTACAATACTTTAACATAGACAAATACCTCAGGCAGTATAACTTTGCTGAAACAAGCAGCTCGGATTTATTTAGGGGAATATAACAAGGACAGGGGAAATCAGGTTAATTAGCTTATCACTTTACTCATCTACCTATGGCTCTGTGCACAGGTCTATCCCTACCAGTTACTGTCCCTGGGTACCCAAGCCCTAGTGGCTAGTCCAAACCATGGCAGCTGGTAGGGGCCCTTTCCACAGAGAAAAGAAAAATTAGTTTAAACAGTCAGCAGTACAGTGATTCCATTTGGATTCAATGTGGCAATTCAACAGGAGGCGACCCTGAATTAGTACTCACGACCTCCAAACAAGATAGGGTCCTTCAATGTCAGCAGGGCTACTCTTGAGCTCCACGAGACTCCTCACACATTTATATGGCAAACTGCAACAGGCAAAAGTCCTTTAATGGCAGCAGGATTCACTTGAGCTAACCAAGCCTCCTCACACATTTATATGGTGAACAGTAACAGGCAAAAGTCCTTAATGGCAGCAGGATTCACTTGAGGTACACAAGCCTCTTCACACATTTATATGGTAAAACAGAAAGTAACTATACCAGGCAGGCTGCTTCTCTATCCCGATCGCAATTACTGCACAATACCGAGAGAACACACAGCAGATTCAGTTCCTGACAGACCGAGTGCAATTCAGCAATTTCTCCAGTCTTCTACAGGGTGAGCCTGGTTTCTACTCTTCAGATATCTTTGATTCTCTTCACAGGACGGATTCAGTCCTAACAAGCAGTTACACAAGCTGCAGACCGAACTCTGGGCCTTACACGTTTCCGACTAAAACTGCACACTGAAAAGCACAGGGCTCCTTCCTTCTTCACTGCCAGAGCTCAACTGAAACTCCAACAGACAAAACTGGGCACTTCCTTTGAGTTCCTCCCAGTTCTTGACTGGATTGGCTGTCACTCACAATAGACTGCTCCTGTTGGTCCAAAAGGCGAAGTCTAACTACATCTCCCAGAGTCACTGCCCATACAATCCTCTTGTGGCTGGCTCAGATTATGAGTCAAGTTCTGATTAGTCCAAGGCACCATTTTAGAGCTAGCTTACCCCACACTGATTGGTCCAGTTCAGCAGTTCAAAACCAGAATGGGGAACTAGGCAGACACAGTTCTGACTGCAAAGAAAGCAGGTTAGACAAACTGTAATTTCATTATTACTCTAAATGGTTTCTGGCAAACTGTTACATCTTTCAGATAGGTTCCTTTGCACTCCTAGTGACTGCAAAAATGGAGTGAATTGGCAGCAGCTCGAGTGGTACTCAATCAAAAAAACACAGTCCCCCATACAAACTAATTATGTCTGGAAGCAGACAGCTCTTAAAGAGACAGTACCAGAGGTTCTAAAAACACTCACTGATAAATGGCTTAAAGCATAAACACCATTCAGGCTTGGAGCATTCAAGCAAGCTCCTGAAGTCTTTTGGGAACCCCATTTGCAGGGGGATTACACATAGCTACTTAGTGGATTTGTAACACAAGTATAAGTTATTAGGAATGTGCAGCTTCTGTGTCATGTTCAATCAGTGCTTCTTGAACACATGTTTGCAAGATGACTACATGTGCCTGACATATAAAATTAAGTGGCAGTAGAAGTGTAATTAAGGTATGATTACTATGGGCCTGCAGTTAACTATGTACCTGGATACATCAATGGTCCATTCTGTTGTTTAATTATACTTTTACCTTTGGAAATCAAACTTTTATGAATTAACTTGTTAATACACATGTTTAGCATATTCATGATGCAATCTAACTATAAGTAAATAATAAGCCATGACAGGGTGTGCAATATAGGATTTTAATGCATGTCCCAGGGTCTAGTAAGCCACAAGGCTGAAGGATGAGGGTCCTTTGCCCTTGCAAAGTGCATCAAAATCCTACAGTGCACATCCTGAAGGAGCATATTTCACTCTTAAAATGTCTCTAAGTAGTTTGTTAGGGAAGGAAAAGAGATTTGGTTCCTGGCTGTGCATTTATAGGGATTTGATGCACGTCACAGAAACATAGAATGTAACAGCAGATAAGGACCACTTGGCCCACCTAGTCTGCCCATTTCCTACCTAACGGATAAGCTGCAGATCCTAGTTAACCAACAGCCTACTTCCTCCTACCCCCACTAGAATTGTCTTATGTCTGTCCCATGCATTCTTGAATTCCCCACTGTTTTGACTCCATGACCTCCTCAGAAAGGCTGTTCCATGCATCTATAACCGTCTCTGTGAAGAAATACTTCCTCACATTATCTCTGAGCTGTCCCCCTATATCTTCAAATTGCTTCCCTTGTTCTTGCACACTCTTTTTTGAAAGATGCTACCCTCTTGGACTTTGTTGATTCCCTTAAGGTATTTGAAAGTTTCTATCATGTCCCACCTCTCCTCCTTTCCTCGAGGGCTATACATCTTAAGTTCCTTTAGTCTTTCTCATATGTCTTCTAGTGCAGACCCTGCACCATTTTGGTTACCCTCCTCTGGACAGTCTCCACTCTCTATGTCTTTATGAGATGGGTTCTCCAGAACTGTACACAGTACTCCAGGTGTGTCTTACCAACTGTCTATACAGAGGGCCAACAACTTCCTGTTTTCTACTGGTGATGCCTCTCCTCATGCATCCCAGTATCTCACCAACCCTCCTTACTGCCTTCTCACATTGCTGGCCCACCTTAGGTCATCTGATATGACTAACCCCAGGTCCCTTTCCATTTTCGTTGTTGTCAGTACCTCACCCCTATTGTGTACTCTTGCCCTGGGTTTTGTTTTCCAGGTGCATTACTTTGCACTTCTTTGTGTTGAATCTCAGTTGTCATACATGTGACCATTCCTCCAACCTTACCAAGTCCCTTTTCATCCTTTCCACCCCACCTTGTGTACCAACCCTGTTGCAGATCTTTTTGTCATCTGCAAAGAGACATACCTTCCTCAGTCCCTCCACCATGTCACTTATAAAGACATTAAAAGGACCGGTCCCAGTACTGAACCCTGTGGTACCCCACTAGTAACCCTCCCTCTCTTCACTGTGGACTCCATTTACTATTACCCTCTGCATCGTGCTGTCCAGCCAATGTTTTACTCAGGCTACTACCCTGGGACCCACTCCCAGGCTGGCTAATTGTTTATTAATCTTTTGTGTGGGACTGTGTCAAATGCCTTGCTAAAATCTAGGTAGGCCATGTCCACAGCCCCTCCCTGGTCTACTACTTTGGTCACCCAGTCAAAGAAATCAATTAGATTTGTTTGACATGACCTTCCTACTGTGAATCCATGCTGCCGTGGGTCCTGTGCCCCACTGGCCTCTAGGTACTCAACAATTCTTTCCTTCAGAAGTGATTCCATCATTTTCCCTACCACTGAGGTCAAACTGACAGGTCTGTAGTTTCCTGCCCTGTCTTGCTCCCACTTTTGTGAAGGGAATCACATCCGCCCTTCTCCAGTCCTCAGGTACCACACCATCCTCCATGATTTATTAAAAGGTAGTCAGTGGTGTTACTAGTTCTTCCCTTAGTTCTTTTAGAATTCTGGGGTGAATCCCATCAGGCCCAATTGCTTTATCCACCTTCAGTTTTAAGAGTTCTTTCAGAACCCTTTCTTCCATGAAAGGAGTAATATCAACCCCCTATCCAGAGTGCTTCTATTGACTGGATTAGGTCTCTCCCCTGCTTTTCCATTGTGAATACTGAGCAGAAATATTCATTCAGTATCCCTGCTTTTTAGCAGTCACTATCTGCCCAACCACCTTCCTCTTTATTCAGCCTCAGTATCCCTCCCTTTGTCTTTCTTCTCTCCCTAGCGTACCTATAAAGGGTTTTATCCCTTATTAACCGAGTTGGCTATCTTTTCCTCAGTTTGGGCCTTTGCCATTCTGACTGCCTTCCCGCTTCCTTCTGCTTTAACTGGTACAGTTCTCTGTCCTGCTCCTTCTGTGTTTCCTTATACTTCCTGAATGCTATCTTTTCTCCTTTATCTTCCCGACACTTCTTTTGAGAACCATAGTGTTTTTCTTTCATTTTGATTTGTTTATTTGCTTCACACAAAGGCTTGTTGCCTCTGTGATGGCAGTTTGATGTTTCCCCATTGTTGCTCCACCCCACCTTCTTGCCTGTTTGCTAGTGCTTTTCTGGGGCACTCTGCCATTTTGATCAGGTCAGGTGATGCCTCTCGACCAATGAAATTTCTAGATTTTTCTTGCCACTTTATAATATATTTTGAGTGCTGAGGGAGATGGCACAGGCACTAGTAGCACTGCTAATGGACATCTACAACTTCTCTTTGAACACTGGGATGGTACCCAAGAGTCTTGGAGACAGCCAATGTAGTACCCTGTTCAAAAGCAGCAGTAAGAACGATTCAGGTAACTATAGACTAGTAAAACAGAAGAGCATCAGCACTTCAAAACATCAGATTGTCAAATTTTAATATGAAACTTCACAGACATGCACATTTGGTGCAAATTCAGTGCCAGAAAAGTGAACCAGATACATGACCACCCCCAGCACTTCGAGGCTCCAAAAACTTCTTCCTCAGTGGGCATGGCTAATATCAACATTGGTGTGTTTATATACTGTGTCCAACAGGTGAAAGTCATACAATAATTATTGCTTAATCATTCATTATCATGCGTATCATTCATTCCTGAATATGCATCCTTTTATTCCCTTACAATAGGCAAGGTGCACCCAGCAATTCTAGCAGCAAGCATAACTAGTCTTGTATCTTAAAATACCTGCTTTGTGTCACTGGTAAAATTCAAAATGACTAATAAACCTGCGCCTATAATGGAAATTACTAGAACTTAGAAACTGGGCAAGTGAAATATTGTATTCTGATTGACTGTTACCATTCCATGGGCATATGTTTTTGTACCAATATTGCTCTGCAAAGAAAAGGTCTAGCCATTTGATCTGGAATTCAGACAAATCATATACAGAAATAATGAGCCACTTCACTTGCTCCTGATTTTCATCACAAACATGGCTGGCACCTTTACTCTTACATACAAATCTTCAAGTAGGCCCTAAAATAAAACTTTCTTAAATCAAAACAAAATAATAATTTAATATTTTTTCCACTCACGATCCTCTCGTTACACACAAAATGTAAAAAATAAATCAAGCATTATTCAGAGTTTTAAATCATTTCTGCAGTTTCTTTGATGACCATGAAAAATCACCCTTATGTCCTATCAGCATACAGAAAAATCTTTGCTGCTCACCTTGCCCCAGATAAAATTGAACCTGTGTGTGGCTGTATAAATGTATGCCACTGGAATACTGCATAATTTTGAATTCAAGCATTCTGTTTTAACATTCTATATTTGTACAAAGGGTAAGCATTCTACTAGAGAACTCTACAAAATACTGAATTCTTAAATTCCGTGGCAACAACCCAGCCTTATATTGAATGTGTATAAAGTTAGATGGCTAACAGGTAAAACATCTGTGGAGGACTATTTCACATTTGCTAAGCACTATTTTATTATATTTTGTGTCTTTGTTATCTTTTGGAGATTTGTTTTAATTTGTTCAGTCCATTTCCTAAGCATATTAAGACTCTTCAGGGTGTGTGATACTGGTGGATACTCCATTTATAAGGGTGGTAAGGCTCACTGCCTGTGGTTTTAGGCCTCATCATGCCCAGGGTGTGTAGATATCCACCAATACCCCACATCCTGAAGTGCCTTACTCTTATATATCCAAAATGAAAGGTGGTAGAATTCTTTGAGGCAAACAGTCTTCAGGATATCAAGCAGCATGAGTTCATGAGAGGAAAGTCATGTCAGACAAACCTGATCTAACTGTTAGCTAACCAGGTATTACTACAGAGGATGTCATCATTCTTACATTCATATACTGAATAATGAAAAGTGTTTATTTTCATTTTATTACGATCTCGGATTGCAAGTACCTTTAAGCTGAGAGGTCTTTTATAAAGGTTCCACATCAGAGGGTACACAGTAACATACACTCATGAATTGAGGATGACACATGGGTATTATACATTTAAATGGGTATAATACAATTAGGGTCAGTTAAGTATACAGTATACATAGTATTTTATTTTATTTATTTATTTCTAGGATTACAAAGACCTTTGAGCCAAGGCTCTTTTACAAAGGTCCCACATCAGAGGCATTATGTACATGGATGAAATGACACAAAATAGGAGAACAATAGTCATGGTACAACAATATTAAATAATTAGAGACAGGAACTTATAACAGTCAGGTGAGGAGCTGAGTAGGAGACAAGTGGAATAACAGTGGGCCTAGGTATAGAGGCAGCTGGCCCCAGAGAACATTTAGGGAAAATGAAGGAGAGGACATACAGATGCAGCTGGAGGCAGTTGTCAGACAGTGGGAGGAGGGTGCAGGCAAACATGGGTGAAGGAAAGAGGGCAGGGGATGGTGGGGAGTGGGCAGGGGTGGATTGGCGGGGCAGCAGATGGATAATAAGTGCAAGTGGGGAGGGCAGCAAGGAGGAAAGGTGGTGGTATCAGTGGCAGGACATGACAGCTCAGGAATAAGTGTAGCAGTCACAGGAGCTAGAGGCTATAAGGTGGAGCCATAGTCTAGTTTTGAAGGTACCAAGAGTTGGAGCTGAGGTGATGGCTGGGCTGAGGTTATTCAGACAGAGAAGACAGTATATGCAAAGGGCGTTGACCCTAAGCAGTGCAGCAGCAGGGGATTTGAAGGACTTGAGTTTAGAACCCTGGTGATCTGCTTGTTGTTTCTGCTGTTGTGGAGCAGGGCAGTGACCCCAGTGGTGCAAGACCAAGGTTTATTTTCTTTGCCATTACTCAGGTAAGGAACTTCATGGATGCAAAAATAGCAATTATGCAAAACAGGACAATAGACCAGACAGTTGAATTCAATATTGTGAATAGATTGAATCAGTCTAGAAGGATTTGCCCAGAGTAGGGGTAGTTGGGAGAAGAGGATCAGGAGGACAAAGGGAAAGGAGAGTTGGTTTTGAAAGGGGTAGGGAAAGTAGGGGTAGGGGAAGTAACCTGAGGCAGGCAGTCTAGCTGCTAAGTGCATCAATTGAACAGTAATGATAGTTCTACAGTTCCTACTTAGGTAGGGCAGTGTAGCTACAGAGTGCTGAGAAGTGCATCTGTAGCATCTGTTTGAAAGGGCCAAGCTTCAGTTTGACCAGGATATCACAGTGGAGGGAGTTGAGCCAGTTTGGAGCATGGTGCATAAATTATCTTTTGGCCTTACGATGTGCAGCAGAAGGGGACCTGAAAGGCTGACTACTTTTTCCTCTGGTGCAGTGGGGATTTGTCATCAGGCATAGGAGGTTCTGGATGCGGGTGGGGAGGTTAGGCCCAAGGATGTTTTATAGAAGCAGGCAGGTCTGGTACTTCATCCTGCCTATCAGATGGAGCCACCCAGTTTGAGCATATAAATCACAAGTGTGCATGAGACAGTGGGCCCATGTGATTAGTCTACTGGCTTTAAGGCTGTTGTGATACTTTTAAGGATGCAGGCTGATGCTGCACCATAGACAACCAGGCCATAATCAATTATGGAGATCACAGAGCTATTTACTGCAAACCTGAGTGCCTCAGCAGTCCTGCAGTGTTTGTGTCTGTTGGAGTAGACCTATTTTTGCATTGACAACTTTGGCAACACGATCGACATGGTTTGCAAAGGTTAAGGTGCTATCTAGTGTTTTCCTAAGTATTTGAATGAATGAACCAGGTCTTGGGGGTGTTCGGGTTATTTAGGATTGTGAGCTGATGTGATCTGTGCTTGTTGTGAGGGGTTGCAAATATCATAACTTTGGTCTTCTAATGGTTCATGAGTAGCTTTTGTTTCTGGAACCAAGCCTCTACGTTGGTGAAATTCTGCTGAAGCTCCTTCTCCAGGAGTATTGGGTCTGGGTTGCTTGGAAAGAGTACAGCATCATCTGCATAGGGAGAATTCTGTCTTGGTAAACCAAGGGAGGTGGTTAAGGAAGAGGCTGAAGAGTAGGGGACCTAAAGTAGATCCTTAGGGACCTCCATGTGCACTTGCTGGCTAACTGAAAAGAAACCATTTACCTTTACCTGCTGGGATCTATTATCAAGATAACTAATAAACCAACCCAGGGTGTCTGCGGAGGCCGGTGTTGGATAGTTGTTTGAGCAGTAATGCATGGTTGACCTTGTTGAAAGCTTTGGTAAGGTCTATGAAAGCTGCTTCCACCATCTGACCATAGCCTAGAGCATTGTGTATGTACCCAGTGAACTCTATTAATGCTGTGGTGGTGCTATTTGACTTTCAAAAACCATGTTGTTGAGGGCATTGGATCTGGTATTAATCGAGGTATTCAACTAGCTGATCTAATATGATGCACTCCAACACTTTGGAAAGGGGAATAGATATAGGGTGATAGTTAGTATGTGAGGCCCTGTCACCACTTTTATGGACAGTGCAGACTGCTTCTCTGATTTACTGCAGTTTGTGATTGTTTACAGATGCTTAGACATATCCTTTAGCTATGGGGGCTGGGGGTGGATGAAGGTTGGGTGCTGCAGTGGGGGTTATCACCTGAATTAGGGAGTTGGGGGTTTGTCTGGGTGGAGGGGTGGTTACTTGATTTGGTGCTGGTTGGGAGAGATTTTGCAGCACATATTTTATTATACAGAACTTTCAGTGGGTTGTGGGAGAGGAGTCAGGTGCTGCAGGTATTGGGATGGTGGAAATTAATTTTACATGTCTGGAAGGTGAGCATGAGGTGGGAGCTAGCTGCATAGTGAGTGGGGGCAGTATATGTTTAAAAAAAGTTGTTTTAAAAGACTTCTCCAGTGGAACTTGGTGCAAAATTGAAACCTCACTACACTATGTAGCACAAGTTCCCAACTTTACACTAACTTCAGCAGCAAGTTTAGATTTACTGCATCTCTAACTATAGGATAAATCTGAGAATGAGGCTCATGGTGAACTAAAAGTGGAAGGCAAGATTTATTGCCTAAAGCTCATTGAGGCTAAAGGCAAAGGGCCCAATTCTGAAAGCAATTAGATTGACACAAGGCGGGTCAAACATCAATAACTAGTTTGCACCTTGTGTCATAAACTGCATGCAATCCCAATCCTAAACATGGTCTGCATCAGAATGGGGAGCTGCTGTGGCAAATGGGTACTGCCCGCCCTTGTGACCTACATCAGGGTATGCCAAGATAGCAGGGGTCTTGTGCCATGGCTGACGCTGCAACATACCCTTTTTGGGGAGTCAAGAAGCCCACCATGGGTGCACCAAGGGGCTAGAGAGTTAGACTAGCTAGGAGCTGGTATAAGCCCCTGTACAATTGCCCACAAGGTGGGGAATTGATAGAGGGGCATTGTATCATGAGGTCAGGGTGTAATGAACAGGGGATGCCATAGTGGGTGTTGGGGAGTGCGTGGGTATGCCAGAGGTGGTGCTGCTATGATGGCAAGCCATACAATATTACCAGGCTGGTTATAACAATGGCACCCACTGGGTGCCGATCATCCCCACCGGCATACCCACTCACTCCCTAATACCCTTATGGTATCCCTGTGCCCCTTCTGCCCCAGACCTCTCCTGGCATTGTTTTATTTTGCTGCACCAGGTGGGGAGGAGACAGATCTCTGCTGCAAGTCCCATAGGTGCACCTACTGTTTAGGCGCCAAGCCTGTGAATGTAAGCAACTCCTGAGTTTTGTCACAAGGACTCGAATTTTACAGAATCGGGCATAGGGTTCTTGATGCAATCAGAGTGTGCTGCAGCCCTAGGTCACCACAACTTGTGGTGATCTAAGGCTCTTTGGAATTGGGCCTAAAGTATATTGTGAATGGTGTGATATGAGTGAAGAAGGAGCAAGTTTGCTCCAGCCACATAATAAGATGTTTGAAGTGAGGAACAACTTCAAGGGAGTACCATAAAAAATCATGAAAACTAGGGTTTGTTAGAACCTTGCATGCAACTGAAAGCAGTACCTTGCAAAGGAACTACATTTTGCTCATGCACACTATCATGGTAGCTTGGAGATTCATTTGCTAAGATTAAGAAGTTTGGAATGTGAACATAATTCCAAATCATGGAGGAGGGCAATTCTTTCTCTCTTCTTGTGTAATACAGGTTCTACATACTAATGCAGTATAGTATAGAGGCAGACATGACCAAGAAGGATGTCTGTTGATTCCCCATATGCCCAATTTAGCATGCTCCTTGCCAGACATTTTAATAACTGTCTGTCCATCTGACAGTAGCTTGTTCCAAGCTGTCAGTGTGAATACACCCACTTGCTCTGTTAATAGAACAGCCAATATAATGTACCTAGCCTGTGCCAGAAGCAGTTGTCCCAGGGTACCTTTAGCCAGCACTTTGCATACCAACACCTTCATTTGCATGTAAGTCATGTATCTCTGAAGCAGATATAAGTCACACCATTTGGTTATGTTTGTGATTCATTCCATGTCAAAATATGTGGGTGGATCTGGAGATTAGATTTTCAATCTGAAGTTTTGTTGGAGGGTAACTGAATCTGAAGCTTGGATTTTTGGAACCCTTATACCCCCATCATTGCTTATTACTTCCACATGGCTCTATCATCATCTTACTTATGGCAAAGTTCTTTCAGGATGCACTCATACCATTGTACGTAAAGATATACAATTTTCGGTTTACTTAAAAGGAAAAAACCATATCCCACTGGAACACATTCTCCCAGAAGAATATTTTCCTTATAAAGGTTTTTTTTGGGGGGAGTTGACATCTTGAGAGCAAACAATGAAGAATTTCCCAGTGACTTATCTTGGCTGTTTATGATTACATTTAATGACTTCCTATCCTGTCACTATGTGCGTTGGGGCATTCACTGTTCTCACTGTTTAATGTTTATCCTCACTGTTGCCAAGCAGCGGGTACTTTCTCAGCATTCTCAATATTGTCATCTCTGCCCAACAGACAGACTAGGAAACCACTGACAAAAATTAAATAAATAAGAAACACTTGAAACCTTGCAAAATAGATTTTAATGCTGTGGGCGGCATCAGAGATCAACCAGGAGCATTCATATTAATTTCTGTAGTTAGAATTGTGTGGGAAAGTTGTGGGGCATGTCCTCCCTTGGGGTGAGCCAAGCCCAAGACCAAAATAAACTGCTGCTGAAGGGCAACAAACTGGCAAGTCCTAATTTGGAAGGGTAATGTCTAAGTTCTGGGACACCTTGAGGCATTCCAACCCTTCCACCAGTAATTCTTTTATTTTAATCTAGCCTACCCAGGTGACCACCACCAACGCACACTGCCTATCCCTCCACACCCCAGTCATTTTCAGCCATCCACACCCTCCTTGATTTTGCCAGACTTTTTTGTTTTTCAGAATGTTGTCTCCCAGTATTGTTAAATCATTCCTTCCTAACCTCCCTAATCCAACCCCAATCCCCCAAATCCTTAATTATGGGGAGAAGCAGTATGTCATATCCAAGCTAACTATGTTACTCCTCATCTTCTCATTCTAAGTTTACATGCACTGTAATGAGTAAGCATGCACAGAGCACTTTGGGTCATTCAGGATGCCACGCAGACAGTCATTTCTATTTATTTTATTTGTTTACAAGTTGTTGATTGGGAAAGGCATACTGATTTGGAACTTATTTCCAGATGTGACCTGGGCTATGGGTGATACAAAAGAAGTGGACTACAGTAGCCATAGACATTTAATACAATGCAATAACAAATACTGAGCATGAAAATCCAGCATTTTCAGTATTTACAATTACAACATGGCCCTACAAAGCTTATCTAAGAGAACATCTCCAGTCCTCAAATACATGTGACTGCCACTGAACCTGAACCATACCTCTCCTCTCCCTGACTAAGGCCTCTGACCGGATTAACTCCCTCCCATGATGCCCTTCCTGAACAGGCCAGGTTTAGTTCTATATCTGAGTTCAAACTTACTGTATATAGACATGTGCTAATTTAATGCTAGAAACTGACTGTTAGCCTTTCACTGTTCTCTGTAACAAGTCTTATTCGTCCTTGTTGATTTGCTATGTATTACTATGTATTGTGTATTTTGTATTTCTGTGACATGGAACCTTTGTAAAGGAGTCTTTGACTTAAAAGTACTTTCTGAATCCTCTATAAATAACTAAATAAATAAATAGAGACAATGTACTGGCAATAGTGTGTAACAAGCCTTTTACACCAAGGGATAATTAAGCAATAAACATTGAGAAGCCAGACTTCTGAGTAATTAATGACTTATGTGGAGTTGGTGGCCCAAGGAGCAGTCAAGGACCACCTCCTCCAGCCAGTTGTTAATCCAAGGAAATGACTGGCTTCGAGATTGTTATCACAATTATAAGCCTTATCACAATTACAACTTTCACTGTTATGTTTCATTTACTTACTTTTCAGGTTTTGAGTGGAATGGCACAAGCCGTGCGTGCCGCACAGAGTCAGTGATCAGTTGGATCAGTCATTTCTGAGACATTAATGGCCGATCCAGTAACCAATCATGAGCCTTGCTAGGCTCATGAATATATATGTGACTTATTATACCACATAAATCACAAGACTGAAGGTCACATAGTTTGTAATGCTAACACACACCTAGGGTGTATAAAAATAACAAGTTTTCCTGTTGCCCATTCTTTTATTTTTACTGCGTGACTGATTACTAATTAACAGAACCATGCTCAGTGGGTAATAGTGGAGCCAATCGAAGCAAAAATACATCTGGCTGCAGCAGTTATGTCTCTTGGTCTGTGCTGTATGTGAGAGCAAGGCAATGCTCCATTACACACACTGGTGTGTGCCGGACAAATGGGTATAATGAAGAATTTGTGGTAGAGACTTCAGGTTGTAATTCATATTAACCAGTATTAAATATAAACCAACAAGATATGTATAATTCAAAATGGAAATGGAAATACTGTGACCATAGTAATATTTACAAATGAGTAGTAAAATGCAGGAAACAGCAAACTTCACAAAGGCAACACACGGAAGGTACTGGATGCCAGCTTGTGGTAAGGTACCATTGCACTGAACTGTAAACAGGTTCCCTTCTGTCCACTTGCTTGGCTCAGTCTGAAGGTGGTTCCATTGCTGAATAGGCCAGGAGGCATACAGTATACAGCCCTCCCTCTCTCCATGGTAGGAAAGGACAGGGCTCCCTAAGGTATGTGTTAAAGAATACCAGTAGGAGAAACAGACATCATAATTACTGGGCATTGCTTGTGGAGTCTTTGATGTGTGCAAAGAAATGCTGCAACCATCATTCATTCCATTCCACCCACTCTGTCTGTCTGAGGAGGCAGTATAGCACAGTGGTCTAAGGCTCTGAGCTGCAAATCTGGTGACATCCAACAGACCAGACCTGGGTTTGAATCCCACAGCTTCCACTTGCATACTGTGTGACCCTGAGCCAAGTCACTTAACTTTCTTGTGCTCCCTGAAACAAGCTCAGGCTTAGTGTGCCTTTCCTGGTTAAACAATTTCCCCTTTCCTATACTGTACATTCTGTTGTCCACAGGTGATCAGTGAAGTTCTCTTCTGCTGCAAGCCAAACACTGAGCAACATGCACTTATTAAAACCTAAAACACAGCATTGCCGACTTTTCCCTACTACCACTTTTGAAATGGTGGTTAGAGAGCAGTTAGTGGTGGGAAGGGAGGGATTCATTGTATTTCAAAAGCAGATTATATTCGCATTAATTAAAAGGTAGGCATGGAAAGGCATTTGCTGGAACGAGTTTGCTGCAGGCTCCAACCAGAAATGTTTCTTAGCTGGCATGACTTAGCCTACATTAAACACCTAGTTAAAGGCATATGTAAGCACATCTGTTTTTGGTCAAACTTAAATTCTAGCTGTTTTAATTAAAGAGTATTTCATTCTTTAAGATCCTTCCAAAGTTTGTAAATAAAGTAATACTGTTACACATGTGGTGTTTTTCCATTTTGTTTTTCATTTACTGGATGAATTTATTAGTAGAAGAGATTATGTAACCCTCCCCCCACCCCCACCCTACGATTGTGATTGCTCACCTGACTCTCCAGAGACATGTATGCTGCTGCCTTGCTTTTCATTCCCCAATATTGCTGACATGGATAGGAGAGTAAGGAAGAATGCTGCTGTCTTTGGCACTGACTACACAATTCTCCCTGCAGCTCCAGGCAACCCCTGATGGAAATGTAGCTTCATCATCAGCCATCCCTGCAGTTGGACCACAGAGCATGGCCAAACCCACATGCACAGGAGCACAAATAAGTAAGGGCCAGGAGACCAGCTAAAAGTAAACAGTTTGAGCTAAGCACCCTAGGGGCTACAAAACAGCGGCAATCATGAAGAGCCTCTGACCCTATCCCCATATCAGCAGTGTCAGATGGTGAAAGCATAGCCAGTCAGGCACTAGGGTTTTCAGAAAGAGCTATGAGAGATTGTGGGAGTCCAACTGGGACATGAAACACTTCATTAATTCATACAGGAATTAAGCGAGCAGTCATTCATTGAGTGACATCCAGACAGACCCTGCAAGGGAATGATGGATAATTTCAACAAATGGAGTGTAGGATCATAAGTAAACAGCAGAGGTTGTTCGAGAGCATGTCAGTGTATGAGGAGAAAGCAGTCACTGTGGTTCTCCAAGGAGATGTCAAAGGTGGTAAGGGAGAAAAACAGCTTTCTGGAAATACAAAGAGACCCAAATGGAGGCAGACAGCAAGGTATATCTAGTAAAACAAAGGAGGCAGAAAGGAAAATAAGGACAGCAAAAGGCTCAAACTGAGGAAAGGATTGCCCAGGAGGGCAAAATGGGGATAAGACTTTCTTCAGGTACTTGAGCAAAAGAGAAAGGCAAGGGTGGTATAGTGAAGATCAGGAGACCAGGAGCAGAAACTGTACAGAGGAGGACCAAGAAAGAAATAACATTTTAAATGGATATTTCTGCTCAGTCTTCACAGTGGGTGCGGAAGTGACAGGCCATCATGCATTAACAAACAAGAGGAGCAGACACAAGTCCATTTACAGAAGAGAGAGTCCATGAGGGGATTGAAAGCCCTTAAGAAAAAAGGTGATGGGGCCAGATGGGATTCACCAAGGGTACATAAGAACTGAGCACAGTGCTAGGGACCTCTAGCAATGCTATTTAGCACCTGTTTGATGACAGAAATAGTTCTGGAGGAATGGAGAAGGGCCAATGTGGTTTCTCTGCACAAGAACGGCAGCAGGGAAGAGGCGAGTAAATACAGAGCAGCCAGTCTCACCTCAGTGGTGAGGTAGTTAATGGAGTCCCTGCTAAAGGAGAGACTGATGGAATACCTGAAGATACATGGGCTGCAGGACCACTGGCAGCACGGTATCACAGGGAGATCATGTCCAATGAATCTCATAGATTTCTTTGACTGGGTAAGTAGAGAGGTGGATTGGGGGCAGTGGATGTGACCTACCTGGAAGTCAGTAAGGCCTTTGACACTATACTAAACAGGAGGCTGATAAAGAAACTTAGCAGCCTGGGAGTGTGGGAAAAGATGGTGTGCTGGTTATCTAACTGTTTGAAAGACATGAGGCAGAGGGTGGTGGCAAATGGCAATCACTAAGAGGATGGGAAAGTGGCCAGTGTTGTACCATAGGGATCAGTACTGGACCCTGTCCTTTCAATGTCTACATATGTGACATTGCTGAGGAACAGGACAGAGGGAAGGTGTGTCACTTTGCAAGATGACACAAACATCTGCAACAGGGTGGAGAACCAGGATGGTGTGGAGGGAAATGCAGCGGGATCTGGGGAACTAGAGGAGTGGTCTAGGAGTGGCAGCTGGTTTCAATGTGAAAAGGTGCAGTGTCATACACCTTGGGCAGGGAAACCAGGAGGCTGTGCATAAGATGGGGAGGTGCTTACAGTTACCAAGCAAGAGACAGACCTTGGGATGATCAGATATAAAATGATCTGAAGGTGGCAGGGTAGTGCAACTTGGCAGCAGGAAAGACAAGCTAGATGCTGGGGTGCATAGGGAGGGTGATCTCTAGTAGGAGAAGGGGGTGGTGTTGCCATTGGATCACTCATTTGTGAGACCCCACCCAGAGTACTGTGTCCAGTTCTGAGGCTGCACCTCCACAAGGACATCGGACATTGACAGGGTGGAGGCAGCCCAGAGGAGTGGTGCAAAATTGGGGTTGCACAAGAAACCATATGGGAGAGGCTGTGAGAGCTCAACATGTACTCCCTAGAGGAGAGGGAGGTGAGAGGGACATGATTGAGACCTGTAAGTACCTCAGTGGGTAAACAAGGTGCAGGAGAGAGTCTCTTTAATATGAGGAGCACAAAACAAGGAGGTACGCTATGAACTTGGGGAAGTTTAAACTATCTGATAGATTTCTTTGATTGGGTGACCAAGGAGTTGAGTGAGGGCGGGGCAGTGAATGTGGCTTACCTAGATTTCAGCAAGGCTTTCAACACTGTTTCACATAGGAGACTGGTAAGCAACTTGGGAAACTTGGGTGGGCATTAAAGTGGTAATCTGAGTAAACAACTGGTTAGGGGACAGGATTCAGAGGGTAGTGTTAAACAGAGCTGGCTCCAGAGAAGGAGGGTGACCAGCAGGGTACCACAGGGATCAGTGGTGGGACTAGTCCTTTTCAGAATCTTTATAAATGACATAGCAGAGGAACTGGAAGGAAAGGTCTGCCTCTTTGCAGATGACACCAAGATCTACGACAGAATGAACACTCGCGGGGGTGGAAAGGATGGGTAGAGATCTGAAGAGACTGCAGAGTGGTCAAGGGTATGGTAGCTGGGTTTTAATGCAAAAAGTACAAAATAATGCACTTGGGACATAGAAGCCTGGGAGAGGAGTACAAAATGGGTGGAGTGATACTGACACAGACCAAGCAGAACAGAGACCTGGGGTAATCATATCAGATGACATAAAGGTGGCCAGGCAGTATGACAAGGCAGTCAGAAAGGTCAGTGTGATGCTGGGGTGTATTGGAAGGAGTATCATCAGCAGGAGGAGGTGGTGTTGCTTCAATGCATTCACTGATAAGACCTCACCTTGAATACTGTATCAAGTTCTGGAAACCATATTTCAGGAAAGACACAGACAGAGTGGAGGAAGTCCAGAGGAGGCATACTAAAATGGTGCAGGATGTACATCAATTGCCTTATGAGGAGAGCCTAAAGGAGTTAAATATGTACACCCTGGAGGAGAGGCAGGAGAGGGAAGATATGATAGAGACCTTTAAATACCTCACAGGGGTTATTAAGGTAAAAAGGGTATTTTACAGAGAAAAAGGTGCTCTTGAACAAGGGGGCATGCCATGAAGCTTGGGGAGTAAATTCAGGAGGGATGTGAGAAAGTATTTCTTCATAGAAGATGGTGGGTACCTGGAACAGCCTTCAAGTGGAGGTAATGGGGATGAAAACAGTGGTGGGGTTCAAAATGTATGGGACAGGCACAATGAAATTGTAGGGCAATGCAGGGCGGGAAGAGATGGCACTGTAGATCAAGTGAGGTCTGCAGCAAAAAATGAAGGTAAATAAAATAACAAAAAATTTTAAAAATGGGAAGCTAGGTGGGCCAGGCCACACTTATCTGCTGGCATATTCTATGTTTCTTTGTTCTATGTTTTTAAGAGGATGTGAGGAAATACTTCTTCACAGAAAGGGTGGTAGATACCTGGAACAGCCTGCCAGAAAAGGTGGTGGGGCAAAGACAGAGAGCTTCAAGCACGCATGGGATAGGCACAGGGTATAATAAAAAGAGGTAAGGAGGAGGAGGGCACCTATAACCAGACAGAGTATGAGTGTACTGTTATGCAGCAAAATAGGGCTGACTAGATGGGCCTACCTGTCTTTTTATGCCAACACATTCTATGTTTCTATCTCAATTTGCTTTGGTTTCATCACAGACAGGTTTTGTTTCATTCACTGCTGGAAAGGAGGGGGGCAAAAGGCAGGACTAAACTGGGAATAAGAGTAACACGTTGTCTAGAGCAGGTGTACAAGGTATAACAAACAACATGAAGAACAAAACTAATAACTAGGCGTGGAGCTGCAATGAGTGGCGCTGGGTCAAATGATGTGTTGTCACCTATTTCTGGCCAGGTAGGATAGTTAGGATAATGTACTACCATACCCGACATAACAATGTAATTCTCTAGCTGGGTAATTTGACATGGGTAATGGGTAAAGGACTTGGAAATAGGCATTAAGGGCAGCCTGTAGGGTCCTTCACGAACTTGCAGCAGAATGGGAACAAATGACACGGACTGATGCCTGATTAGTCAGTGGTGTCTGTGCTCCATCTGCTGTGCAGAATCCAGCTGGCAGCAGTCAGTGTGTGTGTGTGTGTTGTGGTGTGTGGAAGCAGCTCCATGTGGGCACTCACTCTGCAACACAAATCGCTACTTATTGACTGAAAAAGATGTTGCTTTTTTATTTTACTTAACATACACTTTGTCAATGAGCAAAGGGACAGGGAGAAATAGTGAGGGACAGAGAAATGCAAATGATCTCTGCCTGGGGAGGGGTCTGGCCAGTCTCAGTCATGGAGGTGGTGCTGGGGACTGGGGAGAGAACAGAGAAGAACGGTGAGAGAAAAGATGTAGACAAAAATAGAAGGCACTGGTTGTTGGTTTGAAATTAAAGTATTTACTGCTTGCTAGGTGCCCCTGAGCCCTATAATTTTATTACTGTGATATAGCTACACTGTCTGTCTGTGCAGCATAGTAAAAGCCTTTTATGACTGCATCATAATGTTTGTTAGGTGCCCTGAGCTCCCTGTCATTTTATTAATGTGACGTAGCTACACTGTCTGTCTGTGCAGCATAATGAAAGCCTTTTACGGCTGTATCACACTGTTTGTTCGGTGTCATTGATCCCATGTATTACTGTGATATAGCTACACTGTCTGTCTGTGCAGTATAGTGAAAGCCTTTTACAGCTGTATCACAGTTTGTTAGGTGCCCCTGAGCCCATTAATTACTGTGACATAGCTACACTCTCTATATGTGCAGTATAGTAAAAGCCTTTATGGCTGTAGCACATTGTTTGTTTGGTGTCTTGAACCCATTTATTACTGTGACATTGCTACACAGTCCATTCTGCAGCATAGTGAAAGCCTTTATGGCTGCATCACAGTTTGTTAGGTGCCCCTGAATCCCTGTTCATTTTATTACTGTGACAAAGCTACATGGTCTGTCACTGCAGCATACGGAAAGCCTTTATAGCTGTACCACACTGTTTGCTTGGTGCCCCTGAGCCCTGTCATTTTATTACTGACATAGCTACACTGTCTGTCTCTGCAGCATAGTGAAAGCCTTTTATGGCCAATGGAATGTTGGCATGCATAGGCAGGGGGGATCAGTACGATCTCCTGAATACCAACCTCCTGGCTTGAAATTAACTGACATTTACTGCTGACAATACAAACTGACTGACGAAATATATACTGACATATATTATACCGACAAATGGCGAGCAGACTTCTAATTCGAAAACAGCGTCAGCATAAGCGGCATAAGTGAAGGCATACTTCAGACTTCTAATTCTCAGCTGGCAAGCAGACACAGTCATAAATAATTAATTATCATAAGCACATTTTAGCACAAGTACTGAAAACAGCGTCAGCATAAGCAACAATGTACTTGGGCTTTTATAAGCACAAAAGTCTACTTACCAGTTTCTATGTGTCCAATTGTTGCTCATTCAATTAAAATCCAATATTTATTAAAAGCGTTAAAAAAATCACAAAGAAACTGATACAGCACCATATTATGTGCTATTCCACCTAACAAAGTCCTTTGGTGGTGCGTATGTCAATATCAGCAACAACATTGATGATTTTTCCTCACTTTTGGTGTACTGTTTTTTATGGGCAATTTAGGGAGTCCACAATTTATTTTTTCAATAGTGGTATCAGTCATTGCTCATTTCTCATCCCTCCACAAACCTATGGATACCAACATGGATGTGCCAATCAGTGTTGCAAGCCTCCTGTGCAATGCCTCTACATTGTTTTGAGTTCTCAGTATCCCGGACTGCATCTGACAATGCATGGACCAGAACTACGGGGAGTATAAAGGGGCAGCTCTTACTGCAATGTTATTCTGCATTCTATGCCTAATCCAGCCAAAATATAATTCTCCTCGAACCACTCTAGGATAAGAGCACTCTCGCAAGGCATTTCTGGCTTTATTTCCTCATATACAGTGTTAACATTTTCTGTGGTAGAAAAGCTAATGCTACTAGTTGTCACATTTTTAGAGTGAAATCAGGGTCTGACCCATACATTGGTGTAAGACCAACCCCTGAATCTTTCGCCATACAATTTGGCCTAGATGAAAAGGGCAACCCTTGTTTGCAACATTGGGGAACGCGGGTCTTGCAGGCATTTACAGCAGCTTGTTCAAAGTCAGTTATAATCATAGAGGGGACAACATGCAATCATACTCCTCAGCCACATCTTGCAGGTCCTGAAACATTGTCAGATAACACTCCTCAGATTTTGCAGACATCAGTACATAAACCGATGGCAGTACTCTGCATGTCTCTGTTTGCCAACAGATGCATGTATAGAATAAAGCTGATGGAACAGGTGTGGCACCGTTCTGAACATTCTGTCCATGATCCAGTAGTCAGCACACATTAATTTTTCAATATTTTTTTTTGTGGTGAATAGCAACACCCTGTCATTGCCATAAGTTGCATCTCTTGCTAGGAAAGATTTCCATTCACTGTTGTAAATTCCAGAGGTATGGCAACCTCCTCCAGTGTTCACAGTTTAGGGCTATATTAACACGTTGCACATTAATTACTTTCCTAAGTGACTGCTTAGGTGGCAGGTTATGACAAACTTACAAACACAAACCCGCGGTCTCACTTTGGATCAGTTGTGCAGGTGTGTCGTGGTTGTCAATGCTCTTTTCTTCAATGCCACAATTGCTGTGGCTATGGGAGCAGCACAGGCAGCAGGGCTATGGTTATGTTCTTTTGTTGCCCAAAGATGATGTTGTCCACCAACAAGTAGGGTTGAAGCATGGCGTGGCATGCCAAAGCTTTATGACTTTGTAAACAAATCATTCCGGCTCCTTTCTTTCACATAAAGGTAGCCAGCAATGCTTAATTTGGTTGTCCGTGCTGTGAAGGCACAATTTCACAAACTACAGCATCTGAAACTGACGAGGTTGCTTCTGCCATTTTGATTTGATAGGGTGAAGCACCAGTCAAACGACCTTATTTATGCATTACAAATGACAATGTATAGCCAATCATAGAATGTATTATTAAGTGCAATGATGGCTATCTCAGACACTTTGCCTTTAACTTGCCGCTGAATCTGGCTCTTGACATTGCAGCAGTTATTCACTGCAGACTCAATGATCACATTTTAACTTCGAAAATATAGCTGAGGATTACACATTACCGATCAGCTGTGCGCATCGGGAGAATCTTCATGGGAATACAGTAACAGCGGAAGGTAATAATTGGAAATAAAATATGGGATTATTATGGTTGGGATGATTGATGTCGGAGATCGTATTAGACCCAGCAGAGGCTTTACTAGCAGGAAGGAGGTAAAATGCCCTTTACAAAGCCATGGTGAGGCCACACCTGGAGCATGAGGTTCAATTCTAGAGGCCATATCTGCAAGGATATAGATGCATTGGAGAAGGTTCATAGAAGGGCAACCAAGATGGTACAGGGTATGCCAGAAACACATATGAGCAGAGGCATAAGGAGCTGGATCTGTGCACACTGGAGACAAGGAGGAAGGAGACATGATTGAAACTTTTAAATATGTAAAAGGGCTCAATAAAGTGGGAGAAGAGGGTTTACATAAGAGGAAGGAGGGGTCAGAACTAGAGGCACAGCCTCAGAATGCAAGGAAAAGATACAGGGGCAATGTGAGAGGCATTTCTTCATGGAGA
This sequence comes from Neoceratodus forsteri, assembly GCA_016271365.2. Lineage (NCBI taxonomy): Eukaryota > Metazoa > Chordata > Ceratodontiformes > Ceratodontidae > Neoceratodus > Neoceratodus forsteri. The sequence continues at coordinate 957,296 of CM028136.1, forward strand.
GGGTGGTGGAGCCCTGGAACAGACTACCAGATAGAGTGGTGAGGGCTAAATTGGTGGAAGAATTCAAGAGGGCACAGGACAAGCATATGGGGCTATCAGGGGAGGGCAGGGCTGGCAGTGAAGGGGAGGTGTGGAGAAAGTAGACTAGATGGGCCAGGTCCTTTTCTGCCACCAAGCTTCTATAATTATATGATTCACATTTGAGGAAAATCGCACTGCTATGAATATTTTGTAGGAGTTGAAAAACAATTTCAGAAATGGCTTACTCCATATTCCTTATCTCCAGGGTTCATAGTGGTAGATAAAGGTGCCTACATAGTCAAAGCTGTTAAAGATGGCAACTACTAACACATACCTTGTTTTGCATATTGTTAAAATGGTCTTATCCATAATTTCTTAAATGGAAATGGAAATGTTGAAAACCTGTTTGGTCTTGCTAGGAAAACATGTGAGCATTTCAGCCATTCTGTGAAAGCACAAAAAATCCTGAAGGGGCTGCAGAGGCCAAACAACTTACTGCTGCTACATTAAAGCAGCAAGTTCCAACCACTGGAATTCAACATTTTACATGTTGGAGAGGCTTATTGAACAGAAGAAAGCTGTACATTACTACACAGCAGAATCAAATAGGTAAAGTAGACATCATGCTCAGTTTCAGCAGTTGGACTCTGCTTGAATCTTTGGTCACCTTTCTGCAGCCATTTGAGGCTGCCACACATGATGTCAGTGCAGACATGCAACTCTGAGTCAAATTCTTCCTCAAATAAGATTTCTTCACATTTTCCTTGATGAATAAAGAACGACTTTCAGTCAAAAGAAGACATCACCGCTGTTATGCTGGCAGATGACGGAGTCTCAGACAGTCGACTTGATCAGAGAATAAATGCCATGTTTAAGACTGACATATATGTGTTGGCTACATTGCTAGATCCCCAGTTTATGTGGAACATTGAAGCCATCTTCCTGCAGGGGAAGACATTGACTATTGAGAGATCTTCTGCTAACCAAATGTGACATTGCCTCACCAGCACCATTAAGTGATGTACAGCAGTCAAAATCTGCCGAACCAAGAGACTGATCTCTTCTGCAGACAACAGCACAACTATAAATTTTTCACACTCATCAGTGTTATTATTTTTATTTGTTTATTTATTTCGTTTTTGTTGACCAGGTAAGTGCACTAGACAAATCCTGCCTATTTTCAGGCGCGACCGGGGAGGGGATACAGATGAATGCCAACTGACCTTGAACCAGATTAAGCTGTTGGCAAGGGAAAGGACATCTACAGCTACTTCTCAGGCATCCTATGTTCAGGGTCAGAAAGGCAAATCAATTCTGAGTTGCCTGCATCAACATGGATTATTATCCAGTAAAGAAAGTGCAGCTGATTCACCTGCCAGACTGGTAACCATCTCACACAGCACAATGATCCAGGAGTATTTTGAAGACCATACTACGACTGGTATGGGGAAGATCCATTACTCTGTTGGAAACAAAAGAGAACAAAATATCCAGATCTAGCAAATCTTGCAATAATGTACCTCAGTTATTCACATTCAAGCATATATTCAGAATGCATGTTTAGTGCATCTGGAGGAATAGTCGCTGTCCAAAGAACACTACTAAGTCCTATAAATGTGGAATGGCTTATATTTCAAACGAATGCTTACAACTTCTCCATTGCCCCAAACACTGAATTATGTGCTTCTGTCCCTGAGCATGAACAACAACCTGCAAACAGTGATACTGAATATGATGACTAGGTTATGCACGAAATGAATAGCAAATCCTGTGTGGAGTGGCGTACAGCCAAATTTTGTAACTTAACATTGCTAACACATCTCTCTCTCTCAGCAGTTGCAACTGTCTCTCAGACATAAATCCTGCCATGGTCACAGACAGTTCATGGACAAACAGGCATGTTTGTCATTTTTTTGACAACGTTGGTGCCATTATTTAAATTTGCATTCACTCAGAGCAGCTGTGCCTCTCATATCTACCTCATTAATGCCTGCCATGGGTATGATTTTTGGAAACAGCAGCAGTCTCATTCAGAGCAGCTGCACCTCTCATATCTGCCACATTAATGCTCGCCATGGGTATAATTTTCAGATGTCGTACCTGCCTCAGCAATATCTACCATGGGTATACTTTTTGCAAGCAGCAGCAGGCTTAATCAGAGCAGCTGCACCTCTTGTACCTACCTCAGCAATGCCCGCCATAGGCATAATTTGAAAACAGCAGCAGGCTCATTCAGAGCAGCTGCATCACCTCTGCCTCATCAATGCCCGCTATATAGGTACAATTATTTGGAAACAGCAGCAGGATCACTCACAGTAGCTGCACACATCATACCTGCCTCAGCAATGCCCACCATGGGTACAATTTTTGGAAACAACAGTAGGCTCAGTCAGAGCAGTTGTGCCTTTCATATCTGTCTCATCAATGCCCACCATGGATATAAGTTTTGGAAAAGCAGCAGGCTGAATCAGAGCAGCTGCACTCTTGTACCCACCTTATCAATGCCCACTATGGGTATAATTTTAGGAAACATCAGCAGGCTCAATCACAGTAGCTGTGCCTGTCATACCTGCCTCAGCAATGCTCGCCATGGGTATAAATGTTGGAAACAGCAGCAGGTCCAATCAGAGCAGCTGCACCTCTTGTACCTGCCTCAGAAATGCTCGCCATGGGTATAATTTTGGAAACAGCAGTAGTCTCATTCAGAGCAGCTGCACCTCTCATATCTAAAAGTTCCAGGGCAACTGCAGTGAATCAGCGATAGGTGCTGTGCCAAGGGTAGCAAACCCACAGTCAAAACAAAATCCACATACACAACACTCAAAGGCAACAATTTCAGCAAAATGCAATATTTATTTGATCTGGGCTCTCTCCCAGACTCCAGCACTTCGCTGTTAGCCTTCATCAGCAGCAGGTTCACTTTAAGCAGCTGCACCTCTCATACCTGCCTCAGCAATACCCACCATTGGTATAATTTTGTAAGAAGCAGCAGGTTCACTCAGAGCATCTGCACCTCTTGCACCTGCCTAGCAATGACTGCTATGGGTATAGTTTTTGGAAACAGCAGCAGGCTCAATTAGAGCAGCTGCGTCTGTTGTACCTGCCTCATAAATGACAGAGTTCAAGGCACCTAACAAACAGTGTAATAGCATACAATCTACAGTCAAAAATAGTCTTTCACATTTTGTTATGGTCAGGGTAGGAAATAGGGTAGTAGAATCGAGTAGTACCTACCCAACCTGAACCAACTACCCATTTTCATTAGGGTACTTTTAGGGTAATTTCAGGTAGTCTACAGGTACCTGTGGGTATCATTTCAGGTCGGGTATTTCAGTACCTGCCCATATCTACTAATATCACAATATCAGGTGTAAATGGTATGAAAGTGACAAGTGGAAAAAAAGAGATATGCAAAAGTGACATAGGAGCAACATGCTAAGCTAGGTGCTCAAAGGGGTATAACAAACAACATAAGGGAAGAGATTTCCAAGTAACAGAGTGAGTAGGCAAAAGAGAAGTAGGAGCAACACTCATTCTAGGGTCAGTGTACAAGGGGTATAGCAAACAACATAAGGATAAGAGATTTCCAAGTAACACAGGAACAGTAGGAACTGAAATGTATTTATTTAAGAGTTTTATCAGGCAGGCATGCTGAGAGGAGTACCGCTCGATTCCAGCTGCAACCTGGGGAGTGGGGAGAGGAGAAAATATGAGTAGAGTACAGTGGAATACACAAGTAGCAACCATACAGTAGACTAAACAAAGAATGCTGGAGTGGCACAGTGCAGTGGCTGTGGGATGGCAGTTTTACAGAGACCTTCTGTAGACTGTGGTGCTGCCCTATCTGCATACATCTCTCTGGGTTGAGGGAGGAGGTCTCCAGACTCCAGGCTGAGTTGGCTAGTATTTGGAGACCTTCTCCAAGCAAAAGAGCCACTAGGTTTGGACACCATTACCTCAGAGGATTCCAGGTAGGAGGAATGGCTGGCTTATGGTGGGCTTGGGAAGGAGGGTGGGAGGGCTCTAGAAGGCTAGAGGTGTGTCAGAGGCAACATGCCTCAGTTGGTACCAGTACAAAATGATTTCACTGCTCTGGCAGAGGGGACTGCCAGGAGGAGACACCCATGACAGTGGCCAGGAGGAAGTGGAGGGTCTTCCATAGTGGAGACCCCAAGGAAGGTGGGGAGAGAACCACAGAGGAGAAAGAAACAACTTCTGGTGGGGACTCCAACTGTCAGGTGGATAGATTTTGGAGGAGAAAGGGAGCGGGAGAGGGAGGTCAGGTGCCCCGTGGTGCCATGGCCCAGATGGATGGGAAACATATCCTAGGGTTTGCTAGAGCAACAGGTAGGAAGAGGTAGCTGTCATTGTCCACCTGGGGACAAATGACCTGGCTAGGGATGGGGCTGGAATAGTGCAGGGGAGTTTAGGGAACTTAGGAGTGGTCTTAGACAGGTGGCACGCCTGTAGCTTTCACTGAGATGCTGCCTGCCATGATGGGGGGGGGGACAGTTCTCTGCACAGGGACCTTCAACCATGGCAGAAGGAATGGTGCAAAGAGGAGAGGTTTGGCTACACTGGGGACTGGACACCCCCAGTAGGGTGAGGGTGTATACAGGGTGATGTCCTGCATCATTCCAGAATAGGAACCACAATTCTCAATGGATGGTTTAAATATTACTCTGATGAACATTTAAACTAGCAGAGAGAAGTGACAGAAGGAATCGGGAGGAGAAACTGCCCCCCAGACTGCAGTAGAGAGTCAGGATGTCCTGAGGAGAAGAACCCCTGGATGCAAATTAATAATGGAAGTAGGTTGATAGTAACAAAAAGGGTAGGAACGGAAACATTAAAAAGAGAGGCAGGAAGGATGTGGGCACAGAGGAAAAGGAGGGTAATAAACAGAGTGCTAACAAAATCTGAAGACCATGTGCAAATGCTAGAAGCCAAGGAAATAAGATTCCAGAATTAGAGTCCATTATAGCTGTGGCTGACCTGGATAATACTTGCAATACAGAGTCATGGTGCACTGTAAACCATAACTGAGACATGGCCATATCAGGCTACACTCTGTTCAGGAAAGACAGAGTGGGAAAGAAAGGAGGTGTGTGCTGCTTTATGTGAAGGAAAGCATAAGAGCAACAGAGATACATGGAATTCAGGGTGGGACAGAGGTACAGTGGATCACCCTGAAGTCAGGGAATGGAATACTATGTGCACCAGTGTGATCTACAAACCATTGGAAGTCATTAACAGGATGATAGAAAGGTGAGGCTCTGCTGGTGGGGACTTCAATCTGCCAGATGTAGATTGAGCCTCCCAGCTGTTGTCATCAGCTAGAAGCAGGGACATCCTGGACTCCCTGCAGGGGCATTCCTCAGGCAGAGTCAGTCAACCCACTCATGATGGGGCAGTAGTGGGCCTGGTACTCACTAACAGGGACAGTGTTGAAGATATTAAGGTAGGAGACCTCCTGGGGACCAGTGATCACCATACTGTGTGGTTCAATATAAGGATGGCTACAGAATCAAGCTACACATGGTTGAGGGTCCTGGACTTCAGAAGGTCAGATCTTATAAAGATGAATAAATGCCTCAAGGATGACCTGGCAGGTGGGATGGCCATGGGTGGAGGAACTGTGGACCAAGATAAAGGGGCATAATGAAAGTAGCAAACTTGCATCAAGCAAGTGAGGAAAAGAACCCAGACACCCAAGCCACTGGCAGGACTATTCCTTAGCGAAACATCCAGTTATGGTCTACGCCAGGGTCAATGCCCTGTCCTTGTTCCCAGGCACAACTCTTCCAAAGGTGCTAGCACTTTCTCCTGTCATGACCCACTACACTGAACTCCCTCCCTCTAACTATACACCAAGCTCCATCCCATGCCTCGCTCAAAAACTGCTACATGACCATCTCACAGAATCCAGCACCTGTGCTTGTTTTAAACCTCCCTAGCCCTTATGTCTCTCTCCTCACATCCTGCACCCTCCAACCACCCACACCAGAATCTTGCCCCAAAATTACACTCGCACTTTTCCCTTGTCACCTTTCTGCCCTGTCTTTCTGTTTCTCCTGGTCCTCTTCTCCTATCTTGCTTTAACTTCCAAGCCATCTAACCCATCCCTTTCCTATCTTCCCAATCTCCTATCTACTTCCTATCCTCCAAGATCCTTCCTGCTTTGACTATTTATAGTATTACAGTCATCATTGTATTATCCTACTAGATTTGTCCTTCTATGTTGCCTTTCAGCCCTGTTTATTGTATTGCTTATCATATCTTCTTTAGACATTACAATTATACCTTCTTTAGACATTACTATTACACTCAATTATTATGTGTGGTTCATAGCTCAATGCTTATGTAACATATTGTATCTAAATGATATAGATAGTTGTTGGATACAGAGACCAGCAAGTATGAGGACAATGTTTACTAGGTACTAGAAGTATTGAATGATTTGTGCTTAGGTACTTTAGCATGAGCATGATATAGTCAATGAACATAGCACATATGAATCGGATAGATTGAGCAAAGTGCTTGGATGCTTGAATTGAGAATCTTATTATTTGATGGTTTTGGCTTTTCTCTGTATCCCACCTGTAGGGAGGAATCTTTGTTTAGTATTATGGGACCCCAAAAAGAATATAATATCAACTATTGTTCCATAACTGACTGATGAATGAGCTGAGAAGAATACAACCTAATAATGATATGAGTAGATGATCACCTACTCCAGTTCCGAAAGTGTGACCAGTAGCATGCAGGAGAGGAAAACCCCTTGGGAGAAACCTCTGAGGACCCATGGCTACTGACCTACCCGCCTTCTGGGCATACTAAATGAGAGAGAGATCCTAATTAACAAATTGAATTACTCAGCTAATCTGAATTCTAAATTATAGAACTTGTTCCAGAGAAACGGAGCTAAGAAAGTATTGAATTGTAACATGGCCAGTGAAGCAATCTCCTAGTAAACTCCGAGTTTGAGAATCCATGCACTTCAGAATGATGTAGAGAGGATATATTGAAAAGACCATCTTCCGGACTTTAGTTGATAGAAGGCATGAGAATCCAGGGAATTGTACAATGGTGGAGATGAAGTTGATGACTGACAAACTCAATACATGTGACCAGACAAAATAGTTGTATCCAAGCTTTGACTCCAACAAGGCAGGATGCAGAAGAGTAGACTTCAGGTTTCTAGTAATAGAGGGCTTGTATAACAGGTAGAATGGAGAAGGCTTGGAGCCAGGCTACCGACTGACAAATCCAGCTCTGGTAAGTACAATAGGAGTATAGTCTTAGGAATTGATATAAAGGCAACAGCTGTAGAGCTAAGCTGGAATAATGGCATTCTGTAAGGGATTAATTAGAGGCACTGGTGCGAGGTTAGAAGCATCCAATTAGTAGAATATGGTGAGCCCAAAAGTAAGCAAGGCAAGTGGACAGCGAATCCGAAGAGAAGTAATAGGCAGCAAGAAATGCACCAACGTAGTCAGAAGAGAAGGAATGGATGTGGCAACCAGCTCTGGTGAAAGCGCAGCTGAACTGACAGCTGGTGAGGTAGGAGAGAGGCAGCTGATTCCAGGCATGGAATGCGGTCAGACCTATGGAGGTCTGCTGGAGAAATAGAGCGTGGCAGGAAGCCCTTGACGAGAGAGGCGAGCAAATCCATCAGCTGAGGAGGTAAATAGAGAGGCGACTAGCTCCAGGTAACAGGAACGAGTCAGACCTATGGAGGTCAGCCAGTAGGAATAAAGCGTGGTATAAAACTTCCAGGAGATGTATCTTGAGTTAGTTTAGAAAGCCATACTGCATTTCTAAGTCAGAATTAGAGAATGGAATGGTGCTGAGGACTGATGTATCCAGTAGATCAAGGATGGCAGGATCACGTTGAAGAGACTGTGGCAGAAAGATGGCAACCTGATGAGAGGAATAACATCCGAAACTGTAGGTAGTCAATGTTTGAGGCAGCAATAACCAGACGAGACCCGAACAGTCTAGCATAAGAATCCCAGATGGAGATAACTGAAGAGGCTGAGTTAATTGAGATAGGCCACATGGTCCAGAAACAGTAAGCACAATCAGATAAGGAAGGTCTTCAGGAGAAGCTCAACTAAGTGTCCTGGAAAGGTGAAGCAGCAGGAATTCCATATGGCAGAAGCAGCGTGGCAAAGCATCCAAGAACAGATGATGAACGAAAAATGGCCAGATGTGAATCTATAGGAAATGAACTGCCGGGCTGGCCGACATAGCAGACAGGTAGGCGAATAGTGGAATGTGTGAATCTCCAGGCCCTGAGCAGGCGAGGCAGAAGAACAGAAGTAGATAAACTTCCCAACCTGATGGGTGTCGGCAGGTCGAGAGTTGTGAATCTCCAGGCCCCAAGCTGGACGAGGCAGGCATAGAGAAGAAGTAGAAACCCTCCAGCCCGGCGGGCAAAGGCAGGTCATAGGCTGTGAATCCTCAAGCCCCGAGCTGAGCGAGGTGTGCATAGAGAATAAGTGGATATCGAAATGGAGGCAGGAGTCTGAGCCAGGTAAGTGCGGCAGCATTGTAACTGTAAAGCAGACTTAGGAAAGCAAAATAATACTGAAGACCGATGTATCTTGTAGATCAGAGATGGCAGAGATTGCAGAAGATCTTGGCAGAAATTAGGCAACCTGTTGGAGGCAACTAACATCTTGAATCTAGTAGTCCATGATTGAGGCAAAGGTGTGATCACGTAAAGCAGTGCAGGCAAGCATGGTCTAGGAGCCAATGGGACATCCAGAAGCATACTTAAGGAGAAGGCCAGAGGAACCATACAAGTCCTGCAGAAGCCATATATTGCAGAAGTTATGGAGGCTAAGATAGGAAGGAGTGGTATGAGCCGAGGAGCCATAGGGCATAGGAATAACGATGAAGGGAAGAATCACACCTCCTGACACCCAGCCATGAGCCAGAGCAGAGTCTGCTATCCATAGGAATGGCCAGAAGGGGGGTGAAAGCCCGACGTGGAAACAGAACATGACCACAAAGCGGGCCCCATACAGGGAGGGACAGGGAAGGGTCCAAATGAAGAATAGAAGCAATCTGTAAATCCAGAGTGCAGCATACTGAAGAACCAAGAAACGAGCACGCGAAGGTAACAGCGAGCCAATTATAGAGCACCAAGCACAGGGAGAATAGGCGAGAGGCATGCAGACCAGCAAACGTCCCTGGTTGACAGAAACTTCTAGACTGAGCTTCCAAAGCTTGCCTTGTCCCTCTTAAAGTTGTACTGTGCATCTACAGCTAAACAGGGAGAGTAAGCAAACAATGCCAAACTAAAGGCTACAGATAATGTCCACATTGGGATTCATTGTACACTAAACAATAAAGCCAACCTGCTTCTCGAGTGGACATCATGTATTTGAAGATGGGTCCCTGATTTTGGAATTGTCCTTGATTGTCGGATGCCATGTCCTTGATTTATGAGGCAGGAGGTGGAGGCATGGAGGTGGGTATGGATAATCCAGGACAAAATGGTATTGCAGGAAAGGCAGAAAAGGAAATGCAGTGGCTGAGCTGACTCATTAACACCAGAGTGGTAGATAGAGGAGAATCCAGCAGGAAGCAAAACACATAATAGCCCAAGAAATACAATGTATTGTATGAGTATGCAGAGCCAACAGCTTCATGTAATGATGTGCCCCACCTTGAGGTCTGAGTCCCATTGTAGCTTCCAGCACGAGCGACTAAAAGTGCCAGTTTGAATTCCAGAGGTGAAGGTTGAGAGGTAGAGTAGAAACTAACAAGGAAGAGCGGTCGCAGAAGCTGCAGGCTGCACAGGTGGAAGAGTGCAGAGGAGCAGAGCAGCATAGAATAGGCAGGTGCAACAATAGGAAAAGCAATGTGCTTCTCGGCTGAGTGTAGAATCAAACAAGTGGCCAGCGAGCAGGAAGCAGGTGAAAGTGCATGCAGAAGTCGTAATGTTGAGTAGCAGGTAGTCGACGCGGCGGCAGGTAAAGAAACCCCATGCTAACTGGAGGCAACAAGCAGTAGACGGACTAGGCATGGAACCGGGCTGCCAAGGGGAGACAACGATATGAGGACTGAACATGAGAAGGGGAAGCAGGTAGAAACAAACAGTAGCAGTCAGAATGGAGCCAAACCCCAAAGAACAAACAACAGGAACAAAACAAATGGGTGGGGGAGGAACGAGAAACATAGGAGAACTGGAAGCAGGAAAACAAACAGGCAGCAGGTATAACGGAGCTAGATCCAACAACAAGTGAAATAGGGAAGAAAACTAATGGGAGAGGAAAAAAGAAAACAAAAAGGCAGGATGGGCAGGGGCAAGGACAGGGCGACACGGACCAGCAACAGCACACAACAGTAGTGCAACCCGCCTAGCAGAGCGAAGTCAGCTGCTTGAAATAAATAGGATGAGGGAAGGAACTCATCCCCACATAACAATAGGCTTGCCCTTCCATTACCTGCTGTTTTTCCCCTGCCAGCACTGTATTCCTATTGTACAAATATGGATTGTTCTATTTGTTCACACTGCACTGTATTCCTATTGTACAGGTATGGATTACTTTTATTGTCTCACGCTGCTACTCTTTGTTTCTCTTATGTATTGCTCTGTAACCACCCGGTCGTGCTTGAAAATAGTCATTGCCATGGTTAGTGCACCCTACCGGTCAACAAAACAAAATAAATAAATAAAAAGCAAGAAGAAAAAGACACCACTGTGATTCACGGAAGAAGTGGCAGAACAATTTAAGGTCAAAGGGTTGCATTCAGAAGATTCAAGGAGCTGAAGAGGTAGAAGGATAGGAGGTGTATCAGAGAAGCAGAGGAAAGTAGGGAAAGCAGTAAGGAGAACAAAGGCACAAACTGAAGAGAGAATAGCCCAGGCAGTATCAAAGGGGACAGAACATTTTTCAGGTATGTAAGTGAGAAGAGGAAGACCAAGGGAGGGATTGTAAGGTTAAAAGAGAAGGAGGGGACTGTACTGGAGGGGGGGAACCTGGAAAACATAGAGCTTTTAAACAAATACTTCTGCTCAGCATTCACAGAAAAAGTGGAAGATGAGAGAGTGCAAAAAAGAAACAGGAGTCTTGAAGGGGAGGCGAACACTAGTCTTTTCTCAGAGGAAGATTCTTGAAAGTACTTGCTATTCTTAAAGTGGACAAAGCAATAGGCCCAGACAGGGTGCATCCAAGGGTGCTGAGGGAGCTCAGGAGGTACTAGTGTGTAACCCCTGCAAATGGGGGTTCCCAAAAGACTTCCAGGAGCTTGCTTGAATGCTCCAAGCCTGAATGGTGTTTGGCGTTTAAGCCATTTATCAGTGAGTGTTTTAGAACCTCTGGTACTGTCTCTTTAAGAGCTGTCTGTTTGCAGACATAATTAGTTTGTATGGGGACTGTGTGCTTCTCTGTTTGAGTACCACTCGAGCTGCTGCCAATTCACTCCATTTTGCAGTCACTAGAGTGCAAAGGAACCTATCTGAAAGATGTAACTGTTTGCCAGAAATCATTTACAGTAATAATGAAATTACAGTTTGTCTAACCTGCTTTCTTTGCAGTCAGAACTGTGTCTGCCTAGTTCCCCATTCTGGTTTTGAACTGCTGAACTGGACCAATCAGTGTGGGGTAAGCTAGCTCTAAAATGGTGCCTTGGACGAATCAGAACTTGGACTCATAATCTGAGCCAGCCACAAGAGGATTGTATGGGCAGTGACTCTGGGAGATGTAGTTTAGACTTGCGCCTTTTTGGACCAACAGCAGCAGTCTATTGTGAGTGACAGCCAATCCAGTCAAGAACTGGGAGGAACTCAAAGGAAGTGCTGTTTGTCTGTTGGGAGTTTCAGTTGAGCTTTGGCAGTGAAGGAAAGGAACCTGTGTTCTTCAGTGCACAGTTTTAGTCAAAAAACATGTGTAAGGTCCAGAGTTCCAGTCTGCAGCTTGTTAGGACTGAACTGGCCCTGTGAAGAGAATCAAAGGATATCTGAAGAGTAGAAACCAGGCTCACCCTGTAGAAGACTGGAGGAATTGCTGAAAATTGCACTCGGTCTGTCAGGAACTGAATCTGCTGTGTGTTCTCCTGGTATTGTGCAGTAATTGCGATCGGGATACAGATGCAGCCTGTCTGGTATAGTGCTTTCTTTTACCATATAAATGTGTGAAGAGGTTTGTGTACCTCAAGTGAATCCTGCTGCCATTAAGTGACTTTTGCCTGTGACTGTTTACCATATAAATGTGTGAGGAGTCTCTTGGAGCTCAAGAGTAGCCCTGCTGACATTGAAGGACCCTATCTTATTTGGAGGTCGTGAGTACTAATTCAGGGTCGCCCCTGTTGAATTGCCACATTAAATCCAAATGGAATTACTGTACTGCTTGACTGTTTAATTCTCCTTTCTCTGTGTGAAGGGCCCCTACCAGCTGCCACGGTTTGGACTACACACTAAGGCTTGGGCACCCAGGGACAGTAACTGATAGGGATAGGCCTGTGCACAGAGCCATAGGTAGATGAGTAGAGTGATAAGCTAATTAACCTGATTTCCCTGTCCTTGTTATATCCCCCTAAATAAATCAGAGCTGCTTGTTTCAGCAAAGTTATACTGCCTGAGGTATTTGTCTATGTTAAAGTACTGTACTGTGATTGTTGTACTGTATCTTATTTCACAGGAGGTCCCAGTGCCGAACCAGTCCTAGGGTAAGTGTATACTGTAAAGGTAATTTGATGTATTGTGTGGGCCATTAGTGGAAGAAGGGGTTGCAGTGTCCCAGAGGGCTGTGACCAAGTTAGTTTAACTATTGTAAACCCTGACCTCTGGGTGGAGGCACCTGCCATTGATCCAGGCCCTCAACCTGTTAGTGGCAAATCAGGCAGGGTAGTAGCCCTGGGATAGCGCATCTAGGGGTTACATCTTGAGGCTCACCGCTGGGATTGTGTGTCCTCTAGTGGCCATATTTACGAACCACTGTTAAGAACAAAATGGGTACCCGACAGAAGTGGCTGTGCACTGGCTGGTGGAGTGGTGTACTGGGAGGAGATTGACCCCAAATGCTATGCTTATCCTGGACATCCCCTGGTATCAATACGGACACTGTGCAGGGAGTACTTTCAAGGTGGAAGGTTTACAAAACCCTGTGGTGGTGGGTCAGCATGCTAATCTGCTCACCCACACTTTCCTGGCCCTAGTAGAGTTTAAAGATCCCATAGATAGCTCCAAAGTGCCCAGACCATTACCCCAGAAGGAGCCCTCACTGCTTGGAGAGTGATAACTAAGGACAGTAAAGACCCGGGGAAATGGAGCCCCACCACTATCTGAAACTTTGAGGAGAAATTTACTAAATGGTTGCTGGGGAAGGGAAAACTCTGGAGGACTTGAAGAAACTATTCTGCCACACCTGGGGTGTTCCTCCCAACACCTTCTCCGCCTCCAGTGCCCGTAATGGTGGCTGAACCAATGCAGACTCCAATTTCTGCACCTGCCATTAGCACGACTCTACCGAAGGTTGAGGATCTTCTCTGGCACCTCCCCACTCCAAGGGAGGATGACTGGAGACCTGGATAGACTATGTTGCCCCCAAGTGCTAGAATGGCAATGCTCGGAAGCCGGGAAAAGCGAAGAGGGTTAGTGAGAAGCCCGAGGTCCTGCCCTGACTCACTATTCGTACAAACGGGCCAGTAACCCTGAAGTGACTGTACAGGCTCATCTTGAGGCCCTGGAGAATGTGTGTATGGGAGCCCAGATTCTGATGAGGACCTATGGTGGAGAGTAAGAGATGCACAACAGTACCAAGGGAGTTGTTGTCTGTGTATGTATCTCGGCTGGAAAAATTGTTGCAAGAATGCCTCAGAAAAGGTAGTTTGCCAGCGATTGAACTGGACCCAACCAGGCTGGACAGGATCCTAAGTCTGCCCCTTCTCAGAACTGCTGTTGCTTCAGTTAACGCCTGGCAGATCGACTGGAATCCCCACCTCCTATGATGAGTTAATGAGAGAAATTCGAGGAGTTGAGAAAAGACAACCTCGGAGGGACCTGCACCAATAGCTGCGGCTACGACCCGAGTGACTGAGGGTGACCCATCAAGTGAAGTTCAGGGCAGAGGTTGGCAGTAAATGAGTGCTCTGGCAAGGAAAAGATATGCCACAATGGGGCGAACTGTTGAGAGAGATCCGGGAATTCAAAAACAGTCCCTTTATGAAGGCCACGCCTGCAAGTATGGGCCCTGACCTATATCCGACTGCATCTGCTATGGGGTGGGGTACCCACCCATGTATCTCCTGCTGATAACAGCTCCAAACTCAATTCCTTGACCATGGAAGTGGAGAAACTGACGAGATGTCTCCAAATGCTTATCACGCTGCAGACAGAGATGGAACCCAGGTTTCCAGTTAGTAATACCCCGCCCTGGCTCCCAGTGTGGCGCCTCGGCCAGCTCAAACTCCAGAAAGTATGTTTTGCTATAATTGTGGGAAAGATGGGCACATGAAAAGGAATGCCAGTCCCCAAAAGACACTGACAAAGTTGCATATAGGCTACAAGGAGAGCTTGGAGAACAAATCAGTGGTTAAGAGGTGCACAACATGATCCCAGTGAGGGCACCAAAATGCTAATTCATGTCCTTTGTGGCAAGGTCAGTTGCCCAGGCCCCCACTACCGCCTCTCCAGACTGGTCCAGAATAGTGGGTCCTCCATGGAGACCACTGTAAAGGTGAATGGAGTGTCTACAAGAGCTGTATTGGACAGTGGCTCCCAAGTGACAATTATGTTCCAAGATTGGTATCAGAAGCATTTGTCAGACGTATCCTATAACCATTAGAAGGACTGCATGTATGGGGTTAATGAGAAGGCTCTACCCCTATTCCGGTATATCCGAATTTGGCTGTCTTTCCCACCTCCGTGGCTGGAGTGGCCGAACAAGTAGAGACCCTAGCCTTAGTGTGTCCCCCCACTGGACTGTATGATGGTGTCCCTTGTTGATTGGAACAAATGCTCATATGTTCAGAAGGCTGGCACAGTTGTGTTATGAAAAACAGGGTCAAAGACTAGTAGAGCTTTAAGAGTTCCGGCTTTAATTAAGAAGGCCTATGAGGCACAGAGAGATGCTGAAAAAATAGAACCAGAGGAACCGGTCGGAATTGTATGGAAGAAGGATCCTGAGTCTCTGATCCTGGCGCCAAATGCCCAGTGTACCTTACAGGAGAGGTCCATATCAGAAAGGATGTTAAGAATAAAATATTAATGTTGGATGCACCAGGCGATGGAAAATTGCCAGAGGGACTGCTGGTCAAGCCTAGTATTTTGCCCGCTAGAGCCCATGCTTATGCCAGAAGGGTAATGGTCCAAGTTCATAATGTGTCTGAAGAGACATTCGAGTAAATAGAGGTTGCATCCTGGCTAATGTGCATTGTGCAGACACTGCAGTGCTACCCAGCAGCAAGAGTTCAAGGAAGAATGACAGAGTAACGCCTGACTTGTTTGATTTCGCGACCCCGCTGCCAGCTGAATGGAAAGTGAGGATCAGTGAGAAGCTTGCCCAGAGAGACCAGGTGTTTTCTTTAAAGGAATGGGACGAGGATGCGTGCAGGAGCTGAGCACAATATCCTGCTGCATGACGAAAGACCATTTTGTGAGAGGTCTCGACGCCTGGCACCTGCTGACATAGATGATGTGAGACGGCATCTGCAAGAGATGTTAGCTGCTGGTGTAATAGAAGAATCCAGAAGCCCTTTATGCTTCCTATTGTGGTAGTGAGGAAAAGAATGGAACAGTAAGGATGTGTGTGGATTATTGCACCTTAAACCGTGGACTATCCCTGATCAGTACACAATGCCCCGCATTCAGGATGCTTTGGACTGCCTAAACGGAGCAAGTGGTTCTCTGTGCTGGATCTCCACATGGGTACTACCAGATCCCGATGGCCCCAGAGGACCGTGAAAAGACAGCCTTTATCTGTCCGCTGGCTATGAATTCATGAGGATGCCTCAAGGGATTTCAGTGCCCCAGCCACTTTTCAACGATTGATGGAGTGCAGTGGGGACATGAACTTACTAGAGTGCCTGGTATACCTAGATGATGTTATTGTGTTTGGCAGCTCACTGGAGGAACATGAGAGCAGATTATTTAAGATATTGGACCGACTGGAGGACTTTGGCCTTAAACTGTCCATTGATAAGTGTCAATTCTTTCAAACATCAGTAAAGTATGTGGGACACATAGTATCCACCGAGGAATAGAGACCGACCAAGTAAAGTTGAGGCCTTGACCACCTGGCCGCAGCCCAAAAATCTAAAAGAACTGCAAAGATTCCTGGATTCTGTGGTTATTATCATGCTTCATCAAGGACTATTCAAGAGTGATCCGCCTTTACTTAACCTTACTCAAAGGTATCCCCAACCCACAAAAATACCAAAAGTCAGCGTCCTCAAGACTGAAAGAGTGTATTTTCATCCAAGTGAAGTATTTGGGCCCGCTGGACTCCTGATTGTGAGACTGCTTTTCATGAGATCATTTATCAACTTACCCATGCTCCAGTGCTGGCCTATGCCGATCCAAGAAAACCTTATGTCCTGCACACTGATGCTAGCTTGCAAGGGTTGGGGCTGTGTTGTACCAAGATACGAGAATGGCCTGAGACCAGTGGCCTTTGCCAGTAGAAGTCTGACCCCATCCGAAAAGAACTATCCTGTACATAAGTTAGAGATTCTAGCTTTGAAGTGGGCTATTGTTGACCAATTCCATGAGTACTTGTATGGGGCTAAATACTAGTAAAACTGACAATAATCCTTTAACCTATGTGCAGATCTCAGCTAGTTGGATGCCACTGGCCATAGGTGGCTTTCTGCATTATCTACATACGACTATGCTCGAATACCGAGCAGGTCTGAACCACATAGATGCTGATGCTCTCTCCAGGAGGCCTGTTCCCAGAATGACTGGGTCCGATTGGCAGAACCTGACATTCGGGCACTCTGCCGGAAGTTTGACAGGGAGGAACAATGTCCACAGACGAGTGGACTGCATGGTGATTGCTTGGGACCCTCTGAGATGTATACCTGCCTGCTTATTGCCACTTTTCTGCAATAGACATTGGTGCACTACACTCAGCTGGACAATGACAGTATTGGCGGGCTCAATCCCCTGATCCCATGATCAAAGCAGCTTTAGAAGCCCTCTATGCAGGAAAGATGTGTCCAAATTACGCTCCACTGATTTGAGAACTGCACTGTTATACAAAGAAGGTCCTAAATTGAAACTGATCAATAAACTGTTATACAGAGAAACAGTAGACAGAGGGGACAAGTAGACAAACAACAACTAGTGCTGCCCACTGCCTTCGAGACTCAGTATTGAGGTTCTTGCACAACCACATGGGGCACCTTGGTATAGACAGAACACTTGACTTGGTGAGATCCAGATTCTATTGGCCTAAGATGGGGGCTGATGTGGAGCAACACATTGAACTTGTTGTCGCTGCTTACAGAGGAAAGCTTTGCTCCAGGGCTGCCCCTTGTTAACATAACCACCAGTGCACCCATGGAGCTGGTCTGTATTGATTTTCTAAGTTTGGAGTCAGATCAAAGAAATATCAGTAATGTGCTGGTGGTCACTGACCATTTCACAGATATGCCAAGCTTCCCCACCAAAGACCAGAAAGCATCCACTGTAGCCAAAGTACTTGTAGAAAACTTTTTGTTCACAATGGGGCTCCACAAAGAATCCATTCTGATCAAGGAGAGACTTTGAGGTCGTCTGATCAAAGAGATGCTTTCTCTGTGGGGAGTGCGAAAGTCAAGAACCACTCCTTACCACCCCAAGGACCCACAGCCTGAACGTTTCAACCGCACTTTGCTAGATATGCTAGGCACCCTGCACCCAAAGGACAAGCCTAGATGGAGCCAACAATTAGCACCCTGGTACATGCTTATAACTGCACCAAGAGTGATGCCACTGGTTCTCCCCTACTGCCTGATGTTTGGAAAGAAGCTCGACTACCAGTAGATGTGTGTTTTGGGGTCTCTCCTGATGGGGTTCAAGCTGACAACTATTTACAGTATGTGAAAAGTTAAAGGCCCAGCTAACTCATGCGTACCAACTGGCTCAAACCATGGCTGCCAAAAGAAATCCAGCCAACAAAGAAAGGTATGATAAAAGGTGAAAGCACAGGAACTCCAGGAGGGAGATTGGGTATTGCTAAGAAATCTGGGACTGCATGGCAAGCACAAGATTGCTGACAGATGGCACCATCTCCTCACATTGTAGTGGGCAAACTAGATGATCTGCCAGTGTACAAAGTAAGGCCTGAGAATAATTCAAAGATGTAAAACAATGCATAGAAATCATTTACTGCCCATTGGACAAATCTTAATTGAGTCTGAGCCCCTAGAAGATGCCCCTCTGGACCAGTGACTAGAGCTGCTGCTAAGAAAAGATCAAGAAAGTCTGCACCTACAGAAGCAAAGTTAAGTGTTCCTCCACAAGTCCCAGTTGAGCATGACTGTCAGTCCATATCGGAAGAAAGTGAAGTGACTTTGAATACTATCCTTCTATGAACTGAGTCAATTGTTTGAGCAATCCCTAGTCAATACTGGAGATGAAGCTGGGCCTTCTGGACTGTCCAAGCCCCCAGCTTCGTCCCTGGAGCCAATGCTCCCAGAAAGTGAAGTGCAAAGCATCAGATCAGATGAAATGGAATCATTGTGCATGGTTGAACTGTTTGAGCTCAGGGAGGAAATGATAGATTGGGCAGACTGGTGATACACCAGAACAAGAAGAGTATTTTGAGTGCCCTGACAGTCCACTGCCAGTGTCCGAAAGCTCTCCATACGAGCCAAATGTTGTGGACTCAGAAACTGCAACTCCTGGAGCTGAAAGTGCCCCAAGTTCTAGCCTCTCTACCCCCATGGAGACTCCCTGACAAGTGAGGACAATGCTGAAAATGAGGCTCAGAGTGCAGAGACTGTAACAGTTCCCTAGAAAGACTGGTCGAGCTGTAAAGCCTGTGGTGCACCTCAGTTATGATTCCCTGGGAGGCCTGTGGATTTGCCTCTCAATGTTGTCCATAAAGGAGTGTATGTGTCCCCGAGCTCATTGCCCAAACTGAGCGTCAGTACTAACTCCAAGTTACTGTATGTTGCCCTCTAAGTATGGTGCCTTGCCCGTCCAGCCCAAAGGTAACTGATAGGAAGGCCCCTCTCTTCAGGTTTCATGTACAAGAGATAATAACTTGAGTTATGGTACAATTGTGTGTAATACTGTGTAAAGATTGACATACTGCAATGTTTCAGAAATGTGTTCTTGGTAAAATGATATATTGACTGATGATTACATGTGTGAGCCTAATGCAAATGTATATGGTTGCAGTTGAAACTTGTAGGTACTTGCTTGACGCGACGCCAAGCTTTCCAGACCAGAAGGTGTAACCCCTGCAAATGGGGGTTCCCAAAAGACTTCCAGGAGCTTGCTTGAATGCTCCAAGCCTGAATGGTGTTTGGCGTTTAAGCCATTTATCAGTGAGTGTTTTTAGAACCTCTGGTACTGTCTCTTTAAGAGCTGTCTGCTTGCAGACATAATTAGTTGTATGGGGGACTGTGTGCTTCTCTGTTTGAGTACCACTCAAGATGCTGCCAATTCACTCCATTTTGCAGTCACTAGGAGTGCAAAGGAACCTATCTGAAAGATGTATCTGTTTGCCAGAAATCATTTACAGTAATAATGAAATTACAGTTTGTCTAACCTGCTTTCTTTGCAGTCAGAACTGTGTCTGCCTAGTTCCCCATTCTGGTTTTGAACTGCTGAACTGGACCAATCAGTGTGGGATAAGCTAGCTCTAAAATGGTGCCTTGGACGAATCAGAACTTGGACTCATAATCTGAGCCAGCCACAAGAGGATTGTATGGGCAGTGACTCTGGGAGATGTAGTTTAGACTTGGCGCCTTTTTGGACCAACAGCAGCAGTCTATTGTGAGTGACAGCCAATCCAGTCAAGAACTGGGAGGAACTCAAAGGAAGTGCCCGGTTTTGTCTGTTGGGAGTTTCAGTTGAGCTTTGGCAGTGAAGGGAAAGGAACCCTGTGCTCCTTCAGTGCACAGTTTTAGTCAAAAAACATGTTAGGTCCAGAGTTCCAGTCTGCAGCTTGTTAGGACTGAATCCGTCCTGTGAAGAGAATCAAAGGATATCTGAAGAGTAGAAACCAGGCTCACCCTGTAGAAGACTGGAGGAATTGCTGAAAATTGCACTCGGTCTGTCAGGAACTGAATCTGCTGTGTGTTCTCCCGGTATTGTGCAGTAATTGCGATCGATACAGATGCAGCCTGTCTGGTATAGTGCTTTTTTTACCATATAATGTGTGAAGAGGTTTGTGTACCTCAAGTGAATCCTGCTGCCATTAAGTGACTTTTGCCTGTGACTGTTTACCATATAAATGTGTGAGGAGTCTCTTGGAGCTCAAGAGTAGCCCTGCTGACATTGAAGGACCCTATCTTATTTGGAGGTCGTGAGTACTAATTCAGGTCGCTCCCTGTTGAATTGCCACATTAAATCCAAATGGAATTACTGTACTGCTGACTGTTTAATTCTCCTTTTCTCTGTGTGAAAGGGCCTACCAGCTGCCACAGTTTCTGGACTAACCACTGAGGCTTGGGTACCCAGGGACAGTAACGATAGGGATAGGCCTGTGCACAGAGCCATAGGTAGATAAGTAGAGTGATAAGCTAATTAACCTGATTTCCTGTCCTTGTTATATCCCCCTAAATAAATCAGAGCTGCTTGTTTCAGCAAAGTTATACTGCCTGAGGTATTTGTCTATGTTAAAGTACTGTACTGTGATTGTTGCACTGTATCTTATTTCACAGGAGGTCCCAGTGCCGGAACCAGTCCTAGGGTAAGTGTATACTGTAAAGGTAATTCTGATGTATTGTGTGGGCCACTAGTGGGAAGAAAGGGGTTGCAGTGTCCCAGGGGCTGTGACCAAGTTAGTTTAACTATTGTAAACCCTGACCTCTGGGTGGAGGCACCGCCATTGGATCCAGGCCCCTCAACCTGTTAGTGGCAAATCAGGCAGGGTAGTAGCCCTGGGATAGCACCATCTAGGGGTTACAAGTGCATCTCTGACAGTCCTTTTAACAGATCATTGATACTCAAGTGGTTCCGGAGAAATGGAGAAGGGCAGAAGTAGTCCCACTTCACAAAAGTAGTAGTAAAGAGGTTGGAAATTACAGGCGCATCCTGATATTGGCAGTGGGAAAATTGATGAAACACTGCTGAAGGAAAGAATTGTAAAATATCTTGAATCTAGCAGGTTACAAGACCAGAGGCAGAATGGATTCATGGGGGGCACCATGTCAGAATAATATGATAGATTTCTTCAATCATGTGACCAAGGAATTAGATCATGGCTAAGCTGTGGACATGCCTATCTAGATTTCAGAAAGGCTTTTAACACCATTCCATGTAGGAGACCAGTGAGCAAGCTAGGTAGCTTAGGGAGGTAAAAGGTTGTAAACTGGGAAAGAAATTGGTTGGGCATAGGCAACAGAGGGTGGTGGGAAATGCAGATCGCTCTGAGGAAGGAAGGAGGGAGGATAACCAGCACTGTACCTCAGGATCAGTGCTGGGACCGATCCTCTTAATGTCTTTATAAGTGACATTACAGAGGAGCTGGAAGGTTTGCTTCTTTGCAGATGACACCAAGATCTGCAACAGGGTAGACACTCCATAGGGGATGGAAAGGATGTGCAGAAACCTGGGAAAACTTGAGAAGTGATCAAGGGTATGGTAGCTGGGTATGAATCAAAATTTGGTTAAGACCTTCTCCAACTTATGACTTTGTTGGGCCTCACACAGGTTATTACCTCTGTGACCCACAACCATGGTCACTCACTGGATTTGGTATTCTGACTGGGGATGGAGATCTCTGATTTCGTGGTGGAGCCAGTTGAATGGTCAGACCATCATACCATAAGGTTCAGTTTCAAAGGCTCCCACCAATAGACCTGCCCCCAGGAGGTAGTTCTGTATCACCTTTAAAGTGTGGACCCCACATGGTCCTATGGAGGTGCTGGACCTATCAAAGTGTTATGAGTGTAAGCTCGGACACAGGGGACCTCATAGCTGCCTATAATGAGGCAGTCACAGGGGCCCCAGATTCCTTAGCTCCTGTCACGTCACCCCTCATTCCTCACCCCTAGGTCCCCTTTGTTTGATAGGACCTTGAAGGAGTTGAGGAAGGGTCGAAGGCTAGAGCAATGCTAGTGGAAATCAGGCCTGGCTGAGGACAGACTTAGATTGGTGGATCATTATAAAGACTATCAATCAGCAGTCTCCGTAAGAAGTCAAAGTTCCTGTCCAGGGAGATTGCCACTGTGCAGAACCGACAAGCTCAGCTCTTCCAGTCTGTTGACAGATTGTGCAATCCAATCTGTCTCGGACCCAAGGAGCACGTTCACAGAGTAAATGTGATGAGTTAGCTCACTTCTCGCAGATAAGGTTGCCACCATCAGGTCTGAAATCTGTCCAGCACCCTCTAGTGGGTGTTGTGGTGGTTGTCAGGAGGTCACAGGCACCCAGTTTACCTGGTCTGACTTTGGCTAGTTAGTGATTACTGACATCATGAGGATCATTCAGTCTTTTGATCAGCCTACTGTAGTTTGGACCCAGGCCCAACGTGTCTCCTTGTGGGATGTGTTGAGGTGATCAGCCCAGTCTTGGCCAAGATAGTCTGGAGTTTGTTGGAGACAGGGTGTTTCCTGATCCCTGAAGGAGGCGGTGGTAAGACCTCTCCTTAAGAAATCCTCCTCAACCCTGACTGCTTAGCCAACTGCAGACCGTCTCTAACCTGCCCTTTGTGGGTAAGGTTAGTGAGAAGCAGTTGCGTTGCAGCTGAAGGATCATCTTACCATCCATGATCTCTATGATCCTCTCCAGTCCGGATTCAGGAAGAGGCATGATACCGAGACGGCACTTGTATGGGTACTGAATGATCTAATAGCGAGAGATTGGAGGACCCGTTCGATCTTGGTTCTCCTTGATCTCTCTGCAGCATTTGACACAGTGGACCATGAGGTGTTATTGGAGTGCTTGCAGTTGATTTGTGGACTGTCTGGTACAGTCCTCAAGTGGTTTTAATCTTTCCTCATGGGCAGGATTCAGAGAGTGGTGTCGGAGTTTTTCCTCAACCCTTCCCCTTGCCCTGTGGGGTTCTGCAGGCTCCATATTGTCACCCATGTTATTGCAGTGTATATGCTGCCATTAGGAGACATGATAAGGCAGTATAGACTGAGTTTTCACTGCTAAGCAAATGATACTCAGCTATACATGTCCTTTGTGCCTGGACAGGAGGAGGCTATCTCGGTCTTTAATAACTGCCTCTCCGAGATCCAGGACTGGATGAATGATAACTGACTGAGGTTGAACCCAGATAAAACTGAGGTGCTAGTGGTGGGCCCAGTTCATCAGGGTGTGGGGCCATCAGCTAGGTAGCCTTCCGGCTTTGGCTCAGAGGCAATGAGTTGTTGATCTCGGACCGGTGCATAATCTGGCGTAATCTTTGATGATGGTATGACACTTTGGTCTCAGGTGTCAGCCATGGTCAAGACTTCCTTTACCATCTAAGGAATATCACCTGGATTAAGCACCTGGTTCTGCCCAATGATCTTCCGACTCTGGTTCATGCTTTGTGACCTCCGCCTTGACTACTGCAATGCCCTGTACCAAGGGCTACCAGGGGTTGATATCCGCCTCTTGCAGCTGGTGCAGAATGAGACAGCCAGGTTGTTGACTGGCTTACCAAGATCTTGCCATGTTACACCTGTGCTCCATAATCTGCACTGGCTGCCAGTATAGTGGCAGATCACCTGCAAGGTCAGTTTATTGACCTTATAATGCCCTAAACAGACAGGATCCGTGGTACTTGCAAGATCTCCTCTGTCTCTACCGTCCCCTCTGCCCATTCTACTCCACTAATGAGGGATTGCTAGAGGTTCCCAGGGTCTGACTTAAGACCTCGGGGCCCGTTTTTTGACTTTATGGCCCCTACCCTGTGGAACTTCTACCTCATCGTGTTAGGGAGTGCCTGAACATCGAGAGCTTTAAATTCACTCTTAAGATATATTTATTTAGATTAGCTTTTCTGAACCTTTCTGACATATTGTTTGTTTTACTATTGTTGAAATTTATCCTGGGGCTGTTTGGGAGGTGCAGCCAGTACATCACATCATCACGTACTGATAGCAACTGTGGCAAACAAGTCCCTGATCTCACACACAGTTGCTTTCTCATTCTAATGAGATCATTTGTTTACTACCTAGTGCACCAAAGAATAATTATTTCTTATATAACTATAGCTCTGTTTCTTTCCCCAGATAGTAGAGGTAGTAGTAGCAGTGGTGAAGTGGTCACCTGGACTGTCTGATGCATCTTCTTTCACATTGCTAGCATTGCGTTCCATACGAGAGCCATTGCTATGCTAAAATAATTGGTGACATAAAAAAAAAACACACTGCCCCTCTACAAACGTCAGACTCGGGAGACTGGTTAAAACAAAGATGGAGATCTTGGACATGCCTGCCTTTTTTGAACCACATCATCATCATCATCCTGGGGGTGGTGGGAGGTGCAGCCAGTACATCACATCATCATTGTACTGGTGCAACTGTGGCAGACAAGTCCTGTTCTCACACACACAGTTGTTTTGTCATTCTAAGGAGACCATTTACCCTAAATGCTCCCAATTAAATAACCACGTTGATTAATGCTGCTGGCTCTGTTTTTTCCCTGGCAGTAGTGGTAGTGGTAGTACTACTACAAAGTAGTACAATTATTAAACACACTATTATCCCTTCTAAAAATCAGACTCAAGAGGAGTTTATTTATTGACAAACTAGAGATATGGTCCGGGACTTTCTTGTCATTACAGTCACTTTCTCATTCTCATTCTAAGCAGTCATTTTGGTAAATGTGCCTTAACCATATTGATTTCAGTGCTGGTAGACTACTTCTGATTTTCCCCTGACTGTAGTAGGGGGTTAGTAGCAGACTGCAGTCTTGAAGACGTAGCTGGCTGACTGGCTCTCTGACTGCCTGCCCTCTGCTCTGGCCTGGTGCTGTTTTGTGTTCCTTATTTCTTCTTCATCCTTAACTGTCAAAACACATTTGGTGCCTGCCTGTGCGGTTGAGAAATAGAAATCACTACTGCTACACTGGCCTGCCAGTGTGGCGGTTGAATTCACTAAACGCTGGCAACCCAGGTTCAAGCGGACTCGGGCCATCAGAGGTCGGCCAGGGGTAAAGCACGCGTCCCACAACTGCCTCCTTCTCCGGGGAGGGTATGGGATGTCGCTGCAAGGGGGACACCTGGTGGAGGACAGGATTGCCTCAGCATACAGCACCAGCAAGGTTACAAGGGACGGGATGGGCGCTGGTGTCATTGCATGTTCCGCCCCCAGTGGGAGAAAATCAAGCCTGCCTCTTTCTGCCTAAATGATGCCCTCCCCTCAGCTGTGAAGGTCTCCCCAGGCCAACTCCTGCCCTATCCCATTGTTCGTGGCACCTTACGGGCTGGGTACCATGTCTCCACCCTGGGGGTAATCCAGGGTCCCGGAGTGCGGCTCATTTGGGATGCCGAGCCGAGGGGTCCGTGACCGGCAGATGGCCCAGCAGAGAGGTGGCACATATATAAAAAAAAAAAAAAGAAAAGAAATCACTATTGCCAATAATATAACTTATATACAGTATAGGGCTGGGCAGACTGTTCTGTCTGAAATCTGGATCCCAGGATCGAACCCTGAATCCACGGACACAGACAAATGCGAACTTCATTGCAGAAGTCTGGTTCCCGGTCCGGAAAGCAGGACTTTTCTGCATGCCTGGTGCCCAACGGAGGGGGTAAGGAGGAACAGATGGCACCAAGTGGAACAAAAAGACTGAGGAGAGGAGAGGTGTGGAGTCGAGGCCAGGAGCAGGAGGGAGCACACATCACAGTCATGTTTGGTGAAGATCAGAGTGGGGCTGCAGCTGCTGTTGTCGGTCAGATGGTGACTCTCGGGTCGGCTGTTAGTCTTGTTCTCTGGTGGAGATCGACATATGTAAGTAGTACCTCACAAACTGCCTGACTCCTGTAGCCTATCCTTTGTGGGTTTGGAACATATATTGAATATCAAAAAAAGGGGAGATTGTGTACAGGACCAGGGCAAGGGCAGGCTGGCAAAATAAAACATTGACTTGTGCCGAGGAGAAAGTGTGAGAGACTATTGGGTGAAGAGAAATGTTATAGTTACAGAAATCACAAATAAGGTTTATTCTTGGTCTCATTGTGACCAGTTGAGTAGAGGGCAAGGGCAGGCTGGCAAAATAAATCTTTGACTTGTGTCACCATACAGAGGAGAAAAAGGAGATAGAGACTATTAGGGCCAAAGAGAAATGTTATTACAGAAATCACAAATAAAGTTTATTCTTGGTCTCATTGTGGCTGGTTGTGTACAGGGCAAGGGCAGGCATGATCACAAATAAAGAAATAAATCTTGGCCTCAGTGTGGCTGTGCAGTCTGTATACACCTATACATGGGAGGCAGGCAGGAAAAATAGTTCTTGCATCTATATATCTGTCTCTCTCTCCTCCCTCTGTCTCTCTCTTTCTCTCCCAGCACACTCAGCTACAGGCCGAGCAGGATATGCCACCAGTACAACCCAGTCATGAAGCAGCTAGCAGTTATTGCTTTTATTTAGCAGTTTTACTGTAATTTTATACAAATCATGCATTAAATTATTTTCTTTTGGCCTCTATGTTGAATATAACTGACTTTGGCCACTTTTATTCATTTTATTGCATTTTTTCAAATATTTATAAATAATCAGAACTAATCAGAACAAATCAAAGTTCTCCATGTTCTGGTTCTTATTTAATAAGGGTCAGAACTTCACCGAGTTCTCCCAGCCTAACACAGTAGCAGTATTACTTTCTTAAATGTCAGAAACAGAAGTGCGATTAGAGAGCATTCTCTACTACTAAACAGTGGTTTAATTGTTTTTCTATGGATATGTTGAAGCAGTTTAAAATGATTTTTAACATCTGATTTACCATAAAACAATAACGGTCAAAAAGGTTTGGATAAGGTTCAGATAAGTTCAAACCTTTTTGCTTATCAGAACCTTTTGAGGTTCTCTCATCCCTACTTTAAAGAAAAGTGGTGGATTCTTGGAACAGCCTTCCAGCAGACATGGTGGAGGCAAAAACAGTGGTGATTTTCAAGAATGCATGAGGTGAGGCACAAGGAGTCATAGTGGAAAGGGGTGGAAAGAAAGATTTGTAGATCAAGTAGGGTCTGCAATGAGAATGTAGGTAGAGAAAAAGGCAGACTTGGTGGACCAAGCGGGCCCTTATCTGCCATAAGATCTTATGTTTCTATGTTGTAGGCAGACTTGCTGTTTGTGTAGGAAGCCTGCCTGGAGTTCCTACAGCTAAGGACCTTGAGGTACCCAATGGGCTTAACAGACACATGCCAGGAAAATGCTACTACATGCAGGAAAATAGAAGAGAAGGAAATGGACAATAATGTCTGCAATTGAAGACATCAGGCGAGTAAGGATAAGTTGTGCTGGAGCTGAGACTTAGTGAGCACCTAGAGGCTTTTCTATAGGGAAGACCTGAGCAGACTGAGCAGGAAATTGAACAAATAGGGCCTAAAGTCACTGTGCTGATCACGTGGGAGCTGCAGAGGCCTGGGATCCTCGAGATACCCTGAGAGAGGTCAGCCATTTGGCACACTGATAGGGCTACCCTTTGATACCAGTAACCTGGGTTAAGGGAACAAGCATGGGTTGTCAACGGCTTGCTGGGGGAGTTAATCATTCAGAGGATGCTCTCCTCTTCTGGAGGGTGAGGGCAGTTGGTTCTACTGTGATACTTTTTCCTAGATGACCACAGGTGGCAGTGCAATTGGAGCAGCTATGTAGGAGAATGGATAATGGCTGGTGCTGTACTACACACAATTGTGTGTGCACATGTCCACTCATGCCACTAGCATCCCAGGGAAGGAGACAGAAAAATTGGAAAACCACAGCCAATGCAGAAAACCATCCAACCTCCTGCAGGCCTCACACCTTTGAGTTGGCCTTCCTCCAGGTATGGATCTTGAACTGTGGTGGGGTTGAGAGCCCTGTTTACCCTCCCACCAACATTATTTGAGCCCATAAGTCAAGGGTAGTGTACTGACATCTACGGTGACCAGGCAAATATTCTGCAGGCATCACTGTGATTCAAACCCAGGACCTCCTCTTTACCATCTGGACACCCCAGGACCCAAGCACAAGTTAGGAACTATTCGGGGACCACCCTTGTAAATTGTTTTGTGAAAATTGTATCAGACAGTTTGGAAGTTAAGAGTTGGCATTATGAGATAGATGCCAAGAGGATGCCAGCAGTTATCAAAATCCAAGGGTGTCAGACAGTGTGTTCTCCTTGATGACCAAAGGACTGGGCATAAAGGAATATGGGAAAAGTGAATTGTATGCAGAACAGTGAGAAAGTGAGAGAGATCTCAGAGTTCTTGATGAGAGAATCATTGGTTCAGAGAGCATACCAAAAAGGAAGACTGTCTACCTTGGATATGGACAGAGTCTAATTGGAGTAGTTTAGTCTGACCAGATATTGGTGGATCTGTGTCTGACAGACTGTATGGAACAACTACCATTTATAGTGAGGTACATATACTGGAAGATACTGTGTTCTGTAAGTGGATACCCTGAGCACTACAGAGGTGTCTTCTCTGTCAACACCCACATATGCATTCAGCATGGAGAAGCCACAGGCACAGGCCAATGATTTGAAGGAGCTAATGATACAGCTCTGAACCTGCAACTCATGGATTTTGAGGATACATATAAAGAGATTTATTGAGCAAGGATCCACTGCAGTGGCGGTCTTGAAAACATGTCAAATGGGGAACATGCCAACAAAAGAGAATGAGTCTGATGCCCCTCATTTGGGCACGTATGTCTTCAAACTCCAAAGAAGTCTACTAGGCTAGGAAGCACTGAAGTGAGGTAGTTACTCAGATAGTTGCCTGTTGTCTAGATAAAATTACACTGTTTGCTAATAACTGTTTACAGATGAGCTTTGGTTTAGACTTGACACATATATCAAGCATTCAACACAGGGAGAGTGTAAACCCCCAGGGTATGGGAGATATGTAGCTCTCCATAGCCCCAGTCTGCTGCCTTGCTATCCAGTCCATGAAACTGCTGACAGGGATTGGGGAGTGAAGAGGAATGCTACCATCTTTGGTGCTAAGTTCATCATTCAGCTGTGGCTCCATGATGAATTGCACATCCATTCCCAGCTGCCAACAAAGGAGTGATCACACTGCTGATGAACCAACACTTTGTCATCCACCACTCCAACCCAACTGTAGAGCCTGACCATGCACATGCATAGAGGGCACAAATAGTTAAGTAAGGGCAGGAGCACAGCTGAAAGTAAAGAATTTCAGCTAAGGGCCTAGGAAAACAAAATGGCAGTCATTGTGAGGAGCCTTAGACCCTAGCACTATATCAGTGGGTTCAGAGTGGTAGCAAAGCCAGTCAGGCTTGAATCCTGCAGAAGGAGCTACTGAGAACTCCTGGGACACAAGAGAATTTAATCAATTTGCACAGGAATGGGGTAGCTGAATCAACAATCAAGCCAGACCCCCCAATGCTGACTGACAAAGGTTTCAGCAAACGGAGTTTTAGATCCACAAGTAAACAGCATGGACTGGCTGTTTCAGAACCTTTAGTTTGCAGCAGTCCTGCTTCCTAGAGACCTTGAATGCACAGCTGCTGACTGAGCTACTGGTGTGGGAGGCCTTCTTTGGGTTTCTACAGCCAGTTGCCACCATCGAGACGAACAGCATTAAACCAAGAAGACTGCTACATACAGGGAAAGAGAATGAGAGGGAGAGAGACAATGAAGGCTGCAGCTGAAGACATCAGACTATAAGGATAAGCCACCCTGCACCTGAGCCTTTGCATGCTGCTTGAGAAACTTTTTCAGAGATAGACCTGAGCAGTCTAAATGCTAAATACCCCAGCCAGATGAGCTACAGAGGCATCAGACCCTCCAGATATCGCGAGAGAGGAGAGAAAACTGACAGAATCCAGCTTATCTGCTGAGGTACAATATAGAGTGACAGGCATTGGATTAGGGAGCCATCAATGGACTGTGGAGAGTGCACTGGTGGAGAGATGCCAGAGGTGTTCTAATCTGCCCAAGAGTGAGATTCAGCCAAGAGAACTGAACAGACAGCAAATCCAGTACCAGAACCGGAAAAGGTCCAGCACCTTGAGGTCTGGTGGGTCAAGAATTATGAGTACTGAATCAGGGCTTTGGGTCCAGCACCCTTGTTTAAGCAGAGCCACAGCTTGGGCTTCAGTTTATGGACTAGGCTATCAAGCCAGGAATTACAATATTGCTTGAAATAAATTACATGTTGTTTATTTAACTTCATCAGTGCTGGTCAGCCACGTCCAACTGCAGTGGACCTGCACCATTCAATGGATGGGTACCCATTGAAGTAGTGGGAGCTTCCTAGGACTATGGTGTTAACACTGGTACCCATAGGAGTGTGGCTAGTGCTCAGCAGTACAGTCAGGGAGGCAATATGTTTGTAGTGGAGGTGGGCTGCACTACTGTATATTTTGGCTATGCATAGAAGGGCACCAGTAGATCAGCCAAACAAGGGAGTAACAAATGTAAAATATATTTTACTTTGCCTTAAACTTTTCTTCCAAAAGAATCTTGATCCTGATTCCTTAATGAGCCCCATGTTATTTTCTCTCAGACCTTGTGCCGTGAACATATTGGACCCTATTCACAAAAGCTCATAAACTGTCCCCTACAAACATTTCTTCAGAATAGCACAGTAATAACTGTTCTTTACCATTGTACTACCACTGTGATTTCCAGTGTATTATCATTGTGGGTTTCATAAAAGGTATCACAGTGGTTTGTTCCATTTCCATTGCGATGCCACTGTAACCATTGTGATACCATGCAGACAGTGGTAGTTCACTGGTAACACCACCTCTGCTGGCACCACAGTGGTAACAATGTGAACCATTGTAATACCAATGTCTGTTGGTATAACAGTGGTTTCTCCCAATGCAGTGTGATACCATTGGGTCTACTGTGATACAACTGGCACACAGTGGTAGTACAGTGGCAAACACTAGTGCAGTAGTACACCAGGTGTCAAATACCAGTGTGATAGCACTGCAGTTGGTATCATAATAAATTTGTTTCAGTTCCATTGCACTACCATTGTGACTGCAGTGGTACCATGTGCCAGTGGTAGCACAATGGGTACACTTGCAGTGATAATACATTGGTCTCAATCAATGCCTTATGCTGGTAGTACCACAATGGCCTCTGTGGGTCACTGGTATCACACTGACCACATTGTGGGGGAAAACCTGCCAGTGGAGTGATCCCAAAAATCATTAAGGCACATCCAACAAGATCAGACATCCCCACATCTTTAATGCAGGCAGGCCCGTTGCAGGTGGGTTCATGAACCCCATTTGGAACCTCTGTTTTGATTCTTTTTGGGTGAGTTCTGCTTATTTCATCACTGTGCCTTTAAAGTTTGTCCAGTCCTCAGGCTATAGTAGGAAGCACCACTGCTTGGCTCTGTCTCTGCTCTCTGATGCGCTAACCTCTCCCCTCAGCTCCTCACATACCAGTACCTGTGATGCCCTTCGATACACACCTCACCCATTCCTGATCTGCCCAATCAGGGTTCCAGCTGCTCGGTAAGAATCTCACGCTGCACCCCCACCTCATCCTCTGTTGGTCAATCAGTTGTCGTGATGCTGTGGAAGTGAGTCACTGCGTCTCTGTGCCATAAGTATGCATGTCAGCCTGCACAGAATTCACACTCGACGCAGCAGCAGAAGATCAAAGATGCAGCATTGCGGCCGAAAAGAGTCAAGGAAAACGGCAAACAAGATGGGATCCGGGCATACCATGGACTTTTTCTGCCAGCCTGGTAAGTGTCTGCCTGTTGGCCGCCAGACTAATCCATTTTGTGCCCACTTTATTTTGTCAAAGGCCTTGATTAACAGGGCATGTTAACAGCCACTCTGGTGGAAACATTGGTTGGTGGGGTGAGCATAGAAGGACCCAGCGCTAAATTAAACTAAGTGAGAGGAGTTAAATTATTCTTAAATAAGTGGAAGTGGCAATTTCTCTGGGTGGCCAAAAGTTTGTGAGGACCAGGGTTAGAATATGGCTTCAGTTCATCGGGGGCTCACTTTCAGCTGCTGGGAGGGATGATCTGGATGAATGTCGAGTGTTAGAAAAAACAACAGAGTACTGTGAATTCTAGTAACTGCTAAAACTGCCTGGTAGCACTGTGAGACAGAACTAAATTAAGTTCTTGCACAGTTGCAACAGCCGGCTAGATAATGGAGATGGGAGTGGGGGGTGAGTGCTTAGTAAACTGGCTGCATTAGATGCAGACTGGAGTTCAGTCTTTTCTTTTTTCATATTTCTGACAAAACTTACAACTGAGTAAATTTCAGACAACTACCCAGAGGATGATGAGACTCTCGAGAGCTCACGAGATTATTTTCAGGAGGCAGACAGGTTCAGTCTTTTTTTTCACATTTCTGTCAGAACTTGTAGCTGAGCAGCCACCGGGATGATGAGATATCAGCGACTCACACAGATTATTTTACAAGAGGCAGACTGGAGTGTAGTCTTTTCTTTTTCATATTTCTGTCACAACTTGCTGCTGTCCCTTTTCTGCAAAGGTTGCAGATGGAGCAAAATTCAGGCACTGCCTGAATTTTCTCAGTCTCAGTCCAGCTCTGCAGAATGGGAAGATAGCAGCAAGTTCTGACAGAAATAGAAAAAGAAAAAGACTGAACCCATCTGCCTCCTGTAAAATAATCTGTGGAGTTGAGACTCTCATCATCCATCTTTGTGGCAGTTTAAATTTTGTTCAGTCTTAGTCCATCCTCTGCAGCAAAATGTCTGCTGTATTTTTCTGGACAGTATTGCTGTGTACAGATACTTTTTTTCTCCATAGTTTTTTTTTTTTTTATTTCTGCTACTTCTGGGTCAAAATAGGTGTACGGATTATTTCTGCATCCACAAGTAATCTGTTGTGCTGTAAATGTGTACAGGTTCATTTTTCTGCAACTTAAGTGGTCAGTTATGACAACTGTACATCTTCCTACAGTTTTACTTTGACTATGTGTCCAGCCCTTTGCAGCCTAGCTAGCACAGTTTGTCACTATTAATTACATGCAATGAACCACTGAGCATATAATAACCTAGAGCTTCTATGAGCTTAGCAGCCCCAGACCCTTAAATCTGTCTGGCTGCAGGGTGAATTCATACTTCTATTCTGTCGTGAGTTAAGCAAAATGCTGACATTAGGCTGGACTATGTCAAGCCAGCAGGTGACGACTGCGGTCAATATATGTATCCCTTATACTTCAGTGTCAGCATTTTGCTAACCTTACGCACACAGTACAAGTATGTACTCACCCTGCAGCCAGACACATCATAATAGAGCAAGGGGTGGAGGACAGCTAAAATATCACTTATTTAGCTTCAAAATAAGCCAGAAAATGCACCACAGAGCATCTAGAACTCCAGTGCTTCTCGGGCCACCCTGGTTTTTAAAAGTAGAAATCTAGAAAAAGTGTAACCCCTAAGTGGCGCTATCCCAGGGGCTACTACCCTGCCTGATTGGCTAGTAGCAGGTTAAGGGGCCTGGGTAAGAAAGCGGTGCCTCCACCTGGAGGTCAGGGTTGTTAGTGGTCAAGCTAACCTGGGCACAGCCCTCCGGGACTACAACCCCCTCTTTACCTTCAAGTGGCCTGAATAATATAAAATAATTACTTTCACAATGACCCTTATTCACCAGGCAATTACTCACACTGTTTGCACTCAACCACCAGGGCTGGTTCCTCTAGTTTGACCCTAGGGACCCCTGTAAAACAAGGTTAAGCACAGCAAATAGCAACAGTATAATACTTTTGGCACAAACTGGAACCACAGTCAGGTTAAATGCAAACAACGTTAAATCTGATTTATTCAGGGACTTGAACAAGGGAGGGTGTAATCAGGTTGATTTGCTTAAAAGCTATATTAATCAGACAGTTATGCATGCAGTTCAGAGTCCCTACACAGTCACACACTCTGGGTACCCAGGTAGGAAAACAGTCGGCTACCCAGGAATGTTGCAGCTGGCTGGGGCCCTGTGATGGAAGAAATCAACATGCACAACACACACTATTTGTAATCCAGTGCTGGAGGGCTCAGTTCTTGAAAGAAAAGGCAACAAGACAATCAGATGACAACATTTTAGATTTAACTGTTGTTGCAGGGAGCTACCCTGATGTTTACTGATGATACCGAATACTGGACACTGGCAGAACAAAATCGAAACTACAGGCTGTTGAGCTGGAGTGCCTGGAGAAGCAGGGCCCACACGAGATGTCGAGGCATCATTCCTGTTCAAGGCATTGAGTAGGGGGCTGATCCCCAGTCCAGTCTCTCGTCGATGACTTTCTCTGCATAGCAGGTATTCTGGCTGGGCCAGTGTAGCAGGGCCCAGGCAAGCGAAATGGATACAGATTCAGTCCGTGGAGCTGGATACAGCCTCCAGCAAGCAAAACACAGTTCAGACACAAAATGGGAACCAAATCATGACCCACTATAAGCACACAGTACCTTCACATGTAAGGAAATTCCACTGTACCAGGCAAATGGCTCTCCGATCGCAATTACCAAGTCTCTGCACAATCCGGAGTTCAGAGGTAGCTGGAAGTCCTGACAAGCCAGTCGCATTCAACAATCTTTGGTCTTCTTCAGGTTAAAGCCTGGTCACAATTCAGTGGCTTAATTCGCTCTCCAAATTCAGATTCAGTACAAAAAAAGCACAAGCTCCTTCTGAGAAACAGCAGGCACGCATGCAGGCCAAACTCAGGCCTTTCCACAGTTTTCCAAGTGAATCCACTATGGATTGCTGCTTGAACTATTTCGAACTGTTACTTCTTCACTTCCCAACTCAGATCTAACTGAAACTGCAAGCAGTGTGGGACTTTGCCAAGATCAAAAAGTTCGGTTGGCTGATCTGTCTGTCAAGTTACAACAAGGGCTCCCCTCCAGGTTATTTTAGGCGCAAAAGCCCAAAACTACAATTCCTACAGGTTTTGGCTCCACCAAGCCACTGTAGTCAGGCTCCATTTTAGAGTCCCAAATGTACTGATTGGCCCATTCTGCAGTCCAGGACCAAGATGATGGAAACAAACAGAACTGTCCATGCTGCAAAGAAGGCAGGTCAGAACAAATTGCAATATTATTACTACTCTAACAAATGATCAACAAACAAGTACATCTTCTAACAGAGCTCCCTCTCAGATTAATTATGATTGCAATCCAGGCAGCTCTTAAAGAGACAGTACACAGAGGCTGAACAGGCACTATCTGGCAAAACATTTAAACTGCTAAAACACAGAACACCAGCCTGGCAGTGAGCATTTAGACAAGCTCAAGGCAGACTTTTCAGGAACCCCCATTTGTAGGTGGGGTTACAAAAAAACTTGCAAAACTCCTAGTGAGGGCCTAGCGCGCCCAGACCCTATTATATGGCTGGCTGCAGGGTGAATACATACTAACATACTAAAAAGCCAGCAGAATAGGCCCAATGGTCTACCAAGTCTGCCTGGGGATCAGTGCCTTCCCAGGGCACAATCATAGCCCTCCCCTCCCTACTAGGTTCCCCTGCCCCCAACCCAAGAAAGACTCTGGGATGCACCTCCCACTATACCTATCCCAGCCTCTCTTGAACCCTCCATAGCTGTAACAGCCACCAGTTCCACAGGTCAATGCATTCCAGGGCTCCACCATCCTCTCAGTGAAGTAACGTCTCCTTGTTTCCCTTAGCCTTCTGCCATCCAGTCTCATTGAGAGCCCCTGGTGGCCCCTACTCCCTCAGCTGCAGCACCCCATCAAGGTTGACCCTGTTTATTCCTTTGAGATATCTCAAACCTCAATCACATCCCCGTTCCTCCTCTCCTCCAGTGAGTACAGGTTGACTCCTCTAGTCGCCCCCATAAGGCTTTTCCCTAGATCCTGTATCATCTTGGTCACCCTCCTCTGATTCCTCTCCAGCACATCAATATCCCTTTTCAAGTAAGGATGCCAAAACTGCATGCAGTATTCAAGGTGTAACCTAACCAGGCAATTATATAGTGGCAGGATCACCTCTCTGCTCCTTGAGGTTATCCCCGGCTATGCACCCTAGCATTTTATTTGCTTGGGCTGACACCCTTCTACACTGCTCAGAGTTATTCATTTTGGCATCCACCACCACCCTGAGGTCCTTCTCCCCAAAAACTTCTAGTATCACCCTCCCAGGGTGTACTGTGAGCCAGGTTTTGGCCCCAGATGAAGAATCCTGCATTTCCCAGTGTTAAACTTTAGTTTCCAGGGTGTGACCACCTCCCAGAGTCTCCAGGTCCTCCTGAGAGCCTGCTTTCCTTCTCCCCATCTACTACTGCCCACAACTTCGAGTTGTCAGCAAGAGACACATCCCACTCCTGACATCCCCCCGATGTCCAAGATATAGGCATTAAACAGGAGGGGCTGGCACCAAACCCTGTGGGACTCCACTAATGGCTCTCCTGGGAGATGAGACCCCCCACCATCACCTTCTGTACATGCCCCACTAGCCAATTCCCTATCCACCTGACCAACTGCCCTCCCACCTCCATATCCCTCAGCTTCCACAGCAACCCGGATGTGGTACTTGAGTCAAACGCCTGCTGAAGTCGAAGAGAGACATCCACTGGCCTACCCTGAACCAGCGCTTGTCTTCACCCATTCATAGAACTCCACCAGGTTGGTCTGGCATGATCTGACCTTAACAAAACCATGTTGGTGATCATCCAGGAGGCCCTGTCCCTTCAGAAACCCTTCCAGTCCTATCACTTTGCCCACCACTGACGTCAAACAAACTGGCCTATAATACCTGGGTCCTCTTGCCAGCCATCCATATGTATGGGCACAATATGAGCCATCCTCCAGTCTTAACGTACCCTCCCAGACTGAAGGGAGGAGTTAAAAAGGCCAGCCGGGATGATGCCAGGGTATCCGCCAGTTCCTTAAGCACCCTGGGGTGTATCCCATCAGGGCCCAGTTCTTGTCTGCTCTCAGGCCTTGAGAGCTTCCCCATCCTCCCAGCGAGGATTTCTTCCTCCAATGCCCCTTCTTCCTCTACCAGTCCCCATACTCCTAGCCTTGCAGGCCCTTCTCCATCTTCCTTGGTGAAGATTGAGGCAAAAAAGTAATTTAGTACCTCTGCCTGCTTCAGCTTCCTTCTCTCCCCTGCCCTCAGCCTGCTAATCTGCCCTTCGGCTTTCTTCTTTCTCGGATATACCTGAAGAACCCTTATCCCCTTCTAATCTCCTGTGCCAGTCTCAGCTCCTCCCCGCCTTGGCTGGACCTCACCATCCTGGTCACCTCCTGCCTGCCAAATCATACTCTACTCTGTTAAGCCCTCCATGAGCATTTATATTGGCTATAAGTGGCTTTCTTTTCCCTCACCACATCATGAACTCTCTTGTTCACCAGCTTGGCTTTTTAACTCTGCCCTCTTGCGTCTCTCCTTAGTGTAGGCCCTGGTAGCTTCCAGTAGCCACTTTTAATAATCTCCCAAAGGGCCTCAATGCCCATACCTGGCCTGATCCTCCAGGTAGCCCTTGAGGACCTGCTCCATCTCCCAGAAGTCAGCCTCTAAAATCAACCACCAAAGTTTTATGTGATCTATTCCTCCAGGTCCAAGGTAAACCAGATTGTGGTATGATCACTTCCTGCCAATATGTCCCCAACAACTAAGTCCCTGATGAGCTCACCATCTGACGGGATCACATCCAGGACACAACCCTTATTCATTGGGTTAGTCACCAGTTGGGCAAGAAACACATCCTGGAAGACATCCAGCAGGCATTGCTCCCTGCCCGATGAGGATGCCATAGTATACTAGTCCACCCCTGGCATATTCAGATCCCCAGCACCACAGTTCTGCCCTCTCCCCACCACAGTGGTCCCTGGTTCACCACCAGGCCTTCCTCCTGGTCTTCTCATTGCCCGAGTGGTCTATATACCACCCCAACTTCTCCCATTCCCCAGAGCTAGCAGGGTGACCCATAAAGCCTCCTCCTGGTCTCCTGCTTCCTCAGCCCTGCTTACCCCTAAGCCATCCCTAATGATAAAAGCTACCCCTTCCCTTCCTTCTGTCCTGTCTCTTCTGCATGTGGTGTATCCTGGTAGGTTTAGGTCCTAGTCATGTCTGGAAGTGGTCCAAGTCTCAGTGACAGCCTACATCCTCCCACCCTCACATAACAGCATCTGCAGCTTTGGCATTTGTCATCCATGCTCCTGGCATTAATCAGGACCATCTTCCAACATGCCCCCACCCCACCCTGAGGGACCCCAGGGCCTTACCTCTGTGGCCTCCCTCATACACCATCGGGTAATCCTGTCTGTGTCCCTCAGCCCTGCAGGTGGGAGGAGGCCAGGGCCTTCCAGGCTTGGTCTGTCAGGGGCCACCCTTCCCACTCACAAGTTTAAACCCCACCTGGAATGTATGAACCCTGCCAGTCTAATCTTCAGGATCTCCTTCCCTCTGAGCTAAGGTGGAGCCTGTCCCTCGTGATAGACTTCCTTGTCCTCCCAGGTTGTACCCCAGTCTCCCACCCACACATACCCCTGGCCTCAAATTCCCTGAGCCATACATTTACATCCCTTACTTTTGCTTATTACCCACACTAGCCCTAGGCACTGGTAGAATCTCAGAGAAGGAGACAGGGCACCCCATCCTGACAGACCCTGGCTAGATCCTGGAACCTAGCCTGAATCTCTAGCTCACTATTCTTGTCAATATCGTTTGTTCCCATGTGCACTAATATGTCAGGGTGCCACCACTCCTTCACCAGAGCATAGACCAGATGTTTGGCCTTGCTACATCAAGCCCGATATACTCTTGGTCTTTATACTGCAGGAGACATCCACCTCTCCTTCCCCCACCTGATCCCCTAATCATGTAGTCCCCAAGAGCAGCACTCTACCGCCTCCTTTGCCCCAGGCCTACTCACTATCCCAATCGTCCCTTCCTTCCTTCTCCTGTCTCTGCACCCAATTTCCTCCCTTCCTTCCCCATCTTGCCATTTTCCACTCCATCCCTCTGCTCCAGCCCTTTTCCTCACTGACCTGTCCTCTCTGGCCACTTTCCTTCTTGCAGTGGCATGCTGGTCCAACCCCTTCTTCCTCCAGTGGTATGGTAAACCCCGTCCCCAACTCTTTCTCCTCAGAATCCTGTCCACCTTGTCCCCTTCCCTTGTCCCTCCTGCACTCGAGTCCATCCCCAAATCCCCCAGAGAAAGGGATCCCTTCACCCTCCATGACCCACCCTCCATGAATACCTCCTTCCCGACTGCACCCTGTTCCATCACCAAGTTACCTCCAGGGAAAAAGGACCCGTCTGCCCCCGGGATTTCACTGGCCACCCCACCTCTCCCTCCATCCTACCCCACCTTTTTCTACCTCTCTGCATCTCTCCATACCCTTGTGTTTTACCTTTCCCCCTGCTAGCTCCTCTTCTTCCTTCTCTATCCCTCCCTGAGCCTCCCTAATCCTAGCTCCTCCTTCCTTACCATTCCCTTCCATCCCCACTGTGTCCTGCCTATGATCCCTTCCCTTTCTCCTGCCAGGGCACATTATCCTCTATAACCTGCTCCCCGAGGCCCTATGCCAGGAGTCTCTCCTCCTTCCCCATCTGCTGAGCTTATTGCCATCCCCATCTACCTGCCTCCACGGTCTCCCTCCATTCCAGACTCCTCCCCACCATTTTCTGCCCCAGAGGTGTGAATCTGTTGCTCAGCTCTAAGCCAGTTGTCACGACTCCTCTGTTTGCTCACCTCCTATCAAATCTTTTTGCCCATACCCGGTCCATTTGTCCCAACCCCATGCCTGTCTCCCTGACCCTATGTCTCCTAATGTTATGCCAGGCCCCCAGATCCCTTTTCCATTCAGGGCCACCCCATCCCATGTTTCTTGCTGATCCTCTCCTTCCCCCAGGTCCACTCCATCACCTCCCTTAATGGCAGCATTGCCCCAAATGCCCTTGCCATCCTTCCCTGAGTGCTCCCTCCCATAATGGGTGCTTCACCAGAGCCCACATTCTACTACCTTCTTTTCCCCACTGCCCTCCCCCAACTCACTTCTTCCCAAGGGCCACCTTCCTTATCATCCCCCATCCTACCCAACTCCAAACTTAGCCTTCTGATCCCACCCTCGAGATTTTCCAACCTTTGTCATGCCATACAACCCCCATTCTCCATGCCAGGGCTAGCACAATGGCCAACACACACCGTGATGCACTCCACTACCCTTCCAAAGATGCCAGCCATCATGATCGGTGGTCCCTGCTCCATTTCCTCTACTACCAATGCCCCATCTCTAATCACTCTAATGATGCCGAGCATTCAGACTGCCCTCCCCTGATGCCCGCTGGGCCTATCACCTAATAAAGACTGTCCTTGTAGAGTGTGATAGAAACCAACCAACAGTAAACATAAATACAGGCCCCTAACACAACAACTCTCAACATGACTGCACCAAGGCTTTGCTGCTCCAGTCCCAAAGCACTCCTCCTCAGAGGTAGCCATAACCCCTATTTGGTAGCTCCTCCCTCTACACGTACTTAATAGAGGTTGAGGTTGGGGCAAGGGAGGGTGGAGAGACACAGATCCCAGCCCCTACTTCTTACTTCTGTTCTGCACATGATGTTAGCAATATGCT
This sequence comes from Neoceratodus forsteri, assembly GCA_016271365.2. Classification (NCBI taxonomy): domain Eukaryota; kingdom Metazoa; phylum Chordata; order Ceratodontiformes; family Ceratodontidae; genus Neoceratodus; species Neoceratodus forsteri. Next base: position 998,149 of record CM028136.1, read on the forward strand.
GACATTCATGGCCTGGCCGATGTCAAGCCAGCAGGTGACTACAGTGTCAGCATTTTGCTAACCTCACTTACAGAATACAAGTATGTATTCACCCTGCAGCCAGACATCTCATAATTTAAGAGCAAGGGGTGGAGGAGAGCTTAAATATGAGTTATTTGGCTTAAAAATAAGCCAGAAAATGCACCACAGAGCATATATAACCCTGAGCTTCTGGGGACCTGGGAGGCCCCAGACCCCAGCTTACTTTAAAAAGTCACAGACTCAAAAAAGAACCCCATTGTAAAATCCTGGCAATGGTCCTGGTAGGTGCCATCCAACATTAGCTAATCACCAGCTGTACATTGGAAATCCTGTCGAAGGTATCCATACACCAGTCATGCCCACTACTCAGTGTCCACCTAGCCTCACAACATGGTGCCGCCTCAGTGCAGGAACCCTCCTTTTTCACATGGTAAGCACAAAGTGACCTTGTGGGACTCCCTTTTCCCTACAAAATGAAAACAAAAGTAAATGGATGCAATTCTACCTGAGCCTAGTTGTAGAAGAAAGGGTCTTCCTGGGAGTGCAGACAGTTCCAGTCTATCCTCACATTGCCAACAAGGGTTGCTCCAATAACTTCTCCCTGCAACAGAATTAACACAGCAGCTCAGCTGAGAAGTGAATTTCTTTAGCATGGTATCCTCTTTTTGCTGCAGGTGGGGCAACAATTGTTAGAGAACACGACCCATGCCCCACTTACACTGTCATATCCACCAACCCATGCAAGTGGCCACACAAATGGACCCTACAACATCATGTACCCTGTCACACCTCACAATTCCATATCCCCATGAATGCTGTCCTCCCAAACCCCTATGCAACCTGTCACACCTCATGATTCCATACCCTCATGCATGCTGTCACAGCCATATACTAACCACGTGCATCCATTCATGCTGTCAGACCCAATGACCGCATACATCACCACACCCATCATCCCCATACACCCTGTCAGACTCACTGATCTATACCACCATGCGCTATCACACCTCATGACCCCATGCCTCCAGCCTCCCCATGCATACTGTCACACCAACTGACCCTGAAACACCATGCCCGCTGTCACACCTCATAATTCTATACCCCATGCATGCTGTCACTCCCACCAATCCCATGCATGCTGTCACACCCACTAACCACACATACATGCTCTGCTATACATAAACAGCATGTGTCAGCAGTGAGACCAGAGCTTAATTTTTCAGAACTATTATTGTAACCTACCCTGCCACATGGCAAGTTACACAGAACTACAAAGACTAGAATGGCAATGCCTGTCAATGTTTCCAAGTGTGAGTACATTGAGGTGAGTAACTATTGGGATGGCAATGGGAACCAGAAAATGCTTTATTTATTTATTAAATTTTGATTACCAGTTGAGCCCACTGAGCCTCTAAGGTCCTTTTTCAGGGGTGACCGAGATAGAGTACAGAGGCAGATTATTAGGTGCAAATTTTAGGGAGAACATTCTAATAGAGAGTACAATGCTAACCAGGTTAGAATGATGACAGTAGCACAGAAGAAGACTGTAATTCACAGAAAAGAGCAAGACAAGTCAATTACATATTCGACATACAGGCAGTGATTGTTTGAGACAAGACCTGGCCTCATAGACCATTTAGGTGACAGGGAGAGGGTAGCACTTTAGTTGGGACAGGGGGAGACTACCCTATGCCTTGACAGGAACAAGTGCTGGTCTCAGACATGTGGACATTGAGTCTAGTGTGGAAAGTGGAGGGGGAGAGCTTCTGAATTGATGGTGAAAGATTATTCCACAAGTGGGGATCAGTAAAGAAGAAGGATCTGCGTCCGTATTTGTCTTGACTCTGGGGTTTCAAGCAGAGACCCACTGGAGGTCCTGAGCGCTCCAAGAATTGTGCTTAAGGGAGATAGTCCTTTTAGGCTGGGGGAGCTGCCGACTCAGTATTTTGAATGTAGCAGAGCAGAGGGTACTGTAGTCGATAGGCAAAGGAAGGCCACTGCAGCTGGGCAAGTGTGTCACAGGGTGGTTCTTGGGTGAAGATGCAACCTTGTTATACAGTACCTGTAGCTGGTTGAACTCAATCTCTAGGCATACCCTGTAGTACTAGGGAGCACAGGTAAGTGTTGGGAGCATAACACTGAGGCAATGCCAGCCTTGCTCCAGGGGTAAGATGGTCTTTAGCTGGTACAGTGTGCCAAGTTTACAGTGGATGGTCCTGGTTACTTGGTTAACAGTGGGACTTGAAGGTGAGACCTTGTTCAATTATTTTATGGTGCCCGCTACATTTATACTTTTTCCAGCTAGAAATTTAAGTTGTAGGAATCTGGACCTATCCTGCCCTAAGGATCTAGGACCAAACAGCATAGCTTTCATTTTGCTTCCATTGAGGACCATTCTGTTGGATTTAAGCCAGGCTTCCAGTATCTTTAGATCAGCTTGAGGAGACTGGACTTATTGTAGCATGATTGTTGCGATCCTTACATGGACTGGTTGAATCACAACTCCTGCCTTTTTACGCTCTTTCTAGTTGTGTGGTCTTGTAGATGACAAACTGATGTGTGCATTGTGAATCCTGGATAAAGTCCACGAGACACCTGATTAATTGCCTCCCTCCCTCCCTCAGAGCCACAGAGCGAGCTCCCTGTTTGAAAAGCAAAAGCATGTGCATAGACACCAGGATAATATTACATATAAATGAAACACATATAATGTCTACTGTATGCTAAAGCGCTTGGTACTTGATCTCGACGAAGCGCCTCAAATATCTTACCTGTACCCTTACAAAAAGACCCTCCTTGGGCTTTCCCCACCAGGATTGACCACCACCATACCGCTCTGTCCCACTAGTTCATACTCTGGACCTCTGGGAAAACCTCTCTTGTTATCCCTAGAGCTAGGACCTCTCATGGCCAAAGAGCCTTCAGCTTTAGGACCCCCTCCTGGTTCAACACACACTGCCCCCTCCATCTCCAGCTCCAACTATATCGTGCTTCAAAACTTCCTTACGTAACCACCTTATTAACACCCGATGCTGTAACTGCCACTAGTCAAAGCTGTACCAATACTTATGACAAAGCTTATTACTAGTTGCTAAGGACGACATAATCTCTGGTATTGTTTGCATCCATCCTACCTGTACCAGCTTGTTTGTATCTATGTCTTAATTTTACTGTTATACTTATGTGTTGTACTGCTATACTGTGTATTTTGGTTTGTCTTACTGTGACAAGGTATTTTGTAAATGAGCCTATGGCTCAAAGGTTTTCAAACTGCTGTTTAAATAAAATAAATAAAATAAAATACTATTTTTTGCATTCCTTGTCCAACTGTTGTGATAAAACCACTTGCACTTCCTGCTGTATTTTCCTCACGACCTATTTCTCACTCACCATATCTCCACCCTCTTGCTGCACCTGCCCTCAGCCTTTTCCAATGTGCCTGCCATACTTTAGCCTGAGTATGTTTTCTCTGCACTGCATAATCTGCCCTGCATGCCAGTAACAGCTCTACTCTTTGCTATCCTGCCCCTAGAGGCCAACCTCATCCTGCTGAACAAATTCTATGCTGTTGCCCTGGACCCAGGTGCCAGCCTAGGCTGGCACTTAGCCTGCAAACCCTCCAGAGGCAGCATTCCAGCATAAACAAGGGGTCACTATCAGTGTGTGTACCCTACTCAGCCCCTCGGTGCACCTGGAGCAGCAACGCCCAGCACCTCTTCCAGTGGGTGTCTCGGCTTTCTTGCATCATGCCATCTTGTTCTTCAAAAGGGTCACAGACAAAACTTGCCATGTTAGTGGTCACACCAGTGGACCCTATAACATCATGTACCCTGTCACACCTCACAATCCCACCACCATAAATTCTGTCCTCCCATACCCCCATGCACACTGTCATACCTCATGATTCCATACCTTCATGCATGCTGTCACATTCGTCTTCTGACCATGTGCCTCCATTCTCGCTGTCAGACCTAATGACCACATACACCATCACACCCATCATCCCCATACACCCTGTCAAACTCACTGACCTATACAACCATGCATGCTATCACACCTCACAAACCCATGCCTCCCACACATGCTGTCATGCTAACTGACCCCAGTAACACCATGCCGCTGTCACACCTCTTGATTCCATACCCACATGCATGCTGTCACACCCACCAATCCCATGCATGCTGTCACACCAACTGACCACACGCACATGGCTCTGCTGTAAATAAACATCATACATCAGCAGTGAGATCAGACCATAACTTTTAAGAGCTATTATTGTAACCTACCTTGCCACATGGCAGATTGCACAGAACTAGAAACTCTAGAATGGCAATGCCTCTCAATGTTTCAGGGGTGAGTATATTGAGTGCGGTGCCATGTTGTGGATGCTAATAACAGCCGAAGCGCTACTTATCTGTAGCATGTTTGTTGCGACCCTTACATGGACTGGTTGAATCACAACTCCTGCTTTTTTTATGTCACACCCACCAATCCCATGCATGCTGTCACACCCACTAACCACACGCACATGGCTCTGCTGTAAATAAACATCATACATCAGCAGTGAGATCAGACCATAACTTTTTAAGAGCTATTATTGTAACCTACCTTGCCACATGGCAGATTGCACAGAACTAGAAACTCTAGAATGGCAATGCCTCTCAACGTTTCCAGGGGTGAGTATATTGAGTGCGGTGCCATGTTGTGGATGCTAATAACAGCCAGAAGCGCTACTTATCTGTAGCATGTTTTTATGAGCCCTTACATGGACTGGTTGAATCACAACTCCTGCTTTTTTATGTTCTTTCTAGTTGTGTGATCCTGCAGATGACAAGCTGATGTGTGGGTTGTGAATCCTGGATAAAGTCCATGAGACAATTGATTGCTTGCCTCCTCCTCAGAGCCACAGAGCAAGCTCTCTGTTTGAAACCCCAATAGCTACATCATCCAGGAGCCGTGACATCATGGATTCATTACAGAGGGCAGGCCTCAGGCAGTTAGTGAGTGTTCCACCAGAGGCACAACAATTCTGTACCTCATACTAACCAGTGAGGACAGTCACAGACATCCAGGTGAAAGCTCAGCTAGGATCCAGCGACCACCATGTAGTGTGATTTAGTGTGGAACACAGGCACAAGCTAGTGACACAAAGGTGAAGGTATCAGATTTCAGGAGGGCTGACTTCCTGAAATGGGTAGGTGTATCAAAGTAGCCCTACAGAGGGGAGGTAAGGGGAAGTTGAGGAGCAGCGGGAAACTAAAGGGCACCATAGTAGAAGTGAGCGACCCAATGCATCAGGTTGTGTCCAAAGGAAGAAAGGAGGAAACTGCTATGGTTCTCGAAAGAAGCAGCAGACAAATTAAGAGCTAAAAGGGTGAGTTTCAGGAAGTATAAAGGGACCCAAAGGCAGGAAGACAGGGAGGTGTACATTGAGTGTCTAAGGGAAGCAGGTAAGGCTGGTTAGGAGCACTAAGGCACAGACTGAGGAGGGACTAGTGCAGACAGTGAAGAAAGGGGACAAGACATTGTATAGGCATTTATTTTTGTTTTATTTATTTATTTAGGGATTCGGAATAGTCTTTGAGCCAAGGCTCTTTTACAAAGGTTCCACATCATATAACAGTAATAGACAATAGACAAACAAACAGTCAAGTTACAGGGTAGATACACTCTAGCTATACATAGTGTAATACAGAGAGTCAGATCCTTACACAGTCCAGGGAAATTGCAACAGCAACAAGAAGAATGAGTCTAGTGGAGGGTTTGGTGCAAGAGAGGTCTGAACCCCTTGGGGTTACCAGGGAAACAGGGTATGGGAAACTATTTGGGAGGTGGCTGGAGAGGGGTGGTAAGCATAGAAACATAGAAACATAGAATTTGACAGCAGATAAGGACCGCTTGGCACACCCAGTCTGTCCATTTCCCTACCTAATGGATAAGCTGCAGATCATAGTTAACCGGCAGCCTACTTCTTCCTATCCCCACCCCTAGAATTGCCTTATGACTGTCCCATGCATGCTTGAATTCCACCACTGTTTTTGACTCCACAACCTCCTCCGAAGGCTGTTCCATGCATCCACAACCATCTCTGTGAAAAATACTTCCTTAAATTACCCTGAGCTGCCCCCTCTATCTTCAAATTGTGCCCTCTTGTTCTTGCACACCTCTTTTTTGAAAGATGCTACCCTCTTGGACTTTGTTGATTCCCTTGAGGTACTTGAAAGTTTCTATCATGTCCCCCCTCTCCCTCCTTTCCTCGAGGCTATACATATTAAGCTCCTTAAGTCTCTCTCTTCACATGTCTTCGGGTGCAGACCCTGCACCATTTTAGTTGCCCTCCTCTGGACAGCTTCCATCCTGTCTATGTCTTTACTGGAGATTGGGTCTCCAGAACTGCACGCAGTACTCCAGATGGGGTCTGACCAGCTGTCTGTACAGAGGGATGATAACTTCCTGTTTTCTATTGGTGATGCCTCTCCCTATGCATCCCAGAATCCCCCAGCCCTCCTTGCTGCCCTCTCACATTGTTTGCCCACCTTTAGGTCATCTGATATGACTACCCCTGCCGTTCCTTCCATTTTTGTTGTTGTTAGTGTCTCATCCCCTCATTGTGTACTCTTCTCAGGGTTTTTGTTTCCCAGGTGCATTACCTTGCACTTCTTAGCATTGAATCTAAGCTGCCATACATTTGACCATTCCTCTAACTTGCCAAGTCCCTTCTCATCCTTTCCACCCCACCTTGTGCATCAACTCTGTTGCAGCCCAAGAGCAAGACTTTGTCAGTGGCACACAAGGGGTGGGTTAGTCAGAAGGGCTTGCAGAGCGTGCGTGCATGGGGGTCGATAGGATATGCTGAAGGAGGTGTGGTGAAAGTGAAAGAAACAAAATCAGGGAGGGACAGTAAGGCTCAAAGGGATAAAGGAGAGTGTAAGGAGGAGACCAGGAGAAAGCAGAAATATTGAACACTTTTGTTCAGTATTCAATGAAGAGGGTGAGGGTCAGAGATCACAGCTGGCCAACAGATGCAAAGGGAAGGGAGAGGTGTACACCAGTCCACTCACAGTAGAGAGACCTGGAGGAGCTCTAGAAGCTGAAGATGGATAAAGCTATTGGGCCAGATGGCATACACTCAAGGATATTGAGGGAGCTGCGTGAGTGAACTAGCAGCACCTCTGGCAGCTTTGTTCACAGAGTCACTCAACACAAGAGTGGTTCCAGAGTACTGGAAGAAAGCAAATGTAGTTCCTTTACACAAAAGTGGAACTAGGGAAGAGCTGGAAAACTACAGGCTGGTCAGCCTAACCTCAGTGGTGGGGAAGATCATGGAGGCACTGCTGAAAGAAAGAATTGTGGCACACCTGAAGCCAACAGTGCCCAGGATCGAAGGCAGCCTGGATTCAAAGCAGCAAGATTGTGTCAAATGAATCTTATAGATTTTTTATTTGGTGATGAAGGAATTCAAACAGGGGTGGTGGATGTTGTCTACCTTGATTTCAGCAAAGCCTTTGACACCATCCCACATAAAAGGCTGCTTAACAAGATGGCCATTGGGCATGGGACACAGCGTGGTAGACTGGGTAGAAGCTGGCTAGCAGACAGGAGACAGAGGGTGCTGGTAAATGAGATCAATTCAGGAGGAGGGTAACCAGCGGGTACCTCAGGAATCAGTCCTTGGACCAGTCCTGTTCAATGTCTAGATCAGTGACATTATGGAAGGGCTGGAGGGAAAGGTCTGCCTGTTTGCTGATGACACCAAGATCTGCAGTGGGTGGATACTCCAGAAGGTAGAGAAAATGAAGAGGGACCTGAGGAAGCTTGAAAAATGGTCTGAGGTGTGACTGCTGGGGTTCAATGCAAAGAAGTGCAAAATAATGCACCTGGGAAGAGAGAACACTGGGGAAACATACAGGATGTAGGGGAGATGTGCTGACAATCACCAAGGAAGTAATGGATCTGGGGGTCATCATTTCCAGATGACCTAAAGATGTCCAAGCAGAGCAAAAAGGCTGCACGGAGGCCAGTGGCATGCTGGGATGCATAGGCAGAGATATCCCTAGCAGAAGGCTGGCAGTATAGCCTAGAGGTTAGAAGTAACAAACTGTGAATGAGCTTGGTAGATTCTACAGACCTGAGTTTGATTCCACAACCTCCTCTTGCATACTGTGTGATTCTGAGCAAGTCACCTCCCAGTGCTCCCAGGTTGCCCCTGAAAACTGACACCTGTGCTTAGTGGGCCTTACCTGGTTACCAAAGACTATTAAAAGGAAGGCAAGAGGTGGCAATGCCACTGTGTAGAGCAATGGTAAGGCCTCACTTGGAGTATTGTGTGTTGTTCTGGAGGCCACACCTTTGCAAAGACATCAACAGGGTGGAAACAGTCCAGAGAAGGGCAACCAAGATGATACTTGGCTTGCACCTGCAAAACGATGAAGACAGATTAAAGGACCCTAATATGTAGTCACTGAGCTAGTTCGTGGCACTGAGGGTTGAGGAGCTGGACACCACATCTCGCCCATGCCGGTGACCCAGGTTCGGGAATGGACCAAGGCTGCCGGGGTCATCAGGGAGGTAAAGGATTGAGCATCTGGATGACTGCTCTCCCTTTCCCGGGAGGGATCCAGAGCTATGTGCCACTCCTTAGCTGCCTCTGTTGGAAATCAGAGACATTGCAAGGAACTTATGGTGCAGCAACTTGGGGTGGGGTGTCGGCAGGCATCGGCACGAAGTGCCAGGGAAGCCATTGCACAACTGTACTCCAGGGGAAACACAAGGAAAAAAAAATTCCCAGAGGACCAGGGAGGCAACAAGGGCCCCAGAGACCCAGCCTACATCCCCAATGTCAAACCATTTCTCCAGTGGACAGCCCAGGCCTTCCACCAGGACTGACCCTCTAATTCACAGAAAGACCACCAGGTAGGTGGGGCGGGACCTCCCGTGGGGATGATCCAAGGGGTGCTGGAAGGTCCTGGTGAGGGGTCCTGGACAAGGGAGGTCTCGATGGGAGGAGGGCAATGGGTCAAGTGAACACCTCTGATAGATGCCCTGGTCCCCGGAGCCATAAAGAGAGTGTAACAAAACAATATGTACTCACTGCTCGCTGAAGGAAAGGTGGGAACGGAGGACATGAGAGAGAAACAGTCAAATACCTCAAGGGCATTAACACGGTACAGGAAGAAGACATCTTCCAGTGCAGAAGGAGTGCAAGAACAAGGGGTATTATATGAAATTGGAGAGGGCAGGTTAAGGGGAAAAGTGAGTAAGTTTTTCTTTACAGAGAGGTGGTGGACAATTGGAATAGCCTACACAGGAGATGGTGGGAGCAAGTGGAGGGTTTTAAACTTGCCTTGCCTGGGATAAGCACAAGGGAACCTTGAGGAGTGAAGGAGTGAGGGAAACCACTGGCCACTTAGGGTCAGAGGCCACAAAGATTGGGGCCTATTCACGAAGGTGTGAGTGGGCTATGCCCCACACAACTAGGGTGTGTAGCCCACTCTACACCTGACTAGCCCCTGGGCCATTGACTGTGTGTGCATACCCCTCCACGCACCTGATCCCCATCCAATCGCAGAACTCCACAAGGGGCAGGCCTGGGGGCGGGGGGGGAGCCAGCACTATGCGCATTCCTACGGTGCAGAGTGCTGTGCATGGGAGCTTCTGGCTATGCATTTCCAGGGCAGCCACAAACCACCAGGGCTGGTTATGCGCCCCTGGGGAAGCTGCTACCAGATGCTTAAGAACACAGGGGGGGCAACGCACTCCTAATAAGGTTGCTCCGCCATCAGAGCACACCTGGAGGTTGGGAGGCGGTCAGCTGGGGTACTCCCCTCATCAGCATGGTTGGCACTTTGCATGCTGGCCAACAACATGGTGCCCCATGGGTGCAAGGGATCCTCTGCAGAACCCTGCCAGGGCAGCTGAATGTCTACCCACCTTGATCCGATGCTCTGCACCCACCTGTCCTCCGAGCCTGTGCTCTGTGAGAGAGGGGCCACATATGGGAGCCAGGCAGAGGCCAGTGTTTGTGAATGTGGCCCCGTGCAGAAATTCCAAGGGTGTGGAGCTGGTGCCCTGAAGTGTGCCTTTGGTGTGCAGATTAGTGACTAGGGCCCAAGTATAGGGCTTAGGGGCAGACTTGATGGGCCTAGCAGTCCTTATCTGCTGACAAGTCTATTTTATGTTTCTGTGAAAAGCAACAGCATGTGCATAGACACTAGGATAATATTAAATATAATGATTATACTATTTGTGTGAATTCCTTGCCCAACTGTTGTGATAAAGCCACTTGCACATCCTGCTGTATTTTCCTCACAGTCAGAGATACTACAGTAGCCTATCTCTCACTCACAATACTCCACTTTCTTGTTACACCTGCTCCTCAGCATCTCCCAATGGTCTGCCATACTTTAGGCTGGTATGCTCTTCCTGATACTACCTAATCTGCCCCGCATCCCAGCAACAGCTCTTCTCCTCCCTATCCTGCCCCCAGAGGCCAACCTCTTTCCTGCTGTACAAATGCTGTGTTGTTGCCTGATCCCAGATACCAGCCTAGGCTTGGCCTATACCCTGCAAACTCTCTGAAGGCAGCATTCCAGCATAAACAAGGAGTCACTCTCAGTGTGCCCTACTCAACCCCTCAGTGCACCTGGAGTAGCAACACCCACCACCTCTTCCAGTGCATGTCTCGCCTCCTGGCATCATGCCATCCTGTTCTTCAAAACGGTCACAGACAAAGTTTGCCTACTACCCAGCCCATGTTTTACCTCAAGGGCTACCTCTGCCAATGGTGGAAAATCAACTCTGTGGGCCTTTATCAATGAGAAATGCCAGACCTTCTGAACACTGGAAGATGACCTAAACCTGGGAGGAGGAAGATTTGCCATCCTTAATAACTTACTGAGGGCTGTCCCCACATTTATGTTGGCACTGTGAAGGAAAGACCCTTAAACTGACAGATCTGCTTTACTTCAAAACTTTTCTTCCTGTAGGATTAGCAAATGCCATGTGAGAACCTGAATACACCCATATTCTACTTGTTGCATTCCTGGTGGTTCTGGCATTCTAATTCCTGATGTTCCACTACAAATGCATTAACAAAATATATGGGTCATGGGCAAAAGCAATGCAGAGTGTGCAGGAGACAGGCAAGGCACAGTTGTGGCTGCATCATTACAACTTGCCTACTAAGCATGTAGAATAGACATTTTACCAGGTTCCTGGGGAGCCTGGGATGGGTGACTCAGAGTGATGTCCAATTGTAACTTCAAAAAGAAAAAAAAGAATAGCCATGGGGTCACAAAGGATCAATAGTTCTTCAAGAACAAAATGGAACCAATAAGGGAAGTTAAACATAACCAATACTTATCTGTTATGTGGAGTCTGTGCCCTGTCAAACTGGGGTCAATGTCCTGTCAGACCTGTAGAAATAAAGGAAAAAGGATTAGTAGAAGGGAAAAAATAAAGACAAGAGTAGAGACAGAGTTCGGAGAGGTACAAGAGCTACAGGAGAGCACAGATATTACATGAGCCTGATGATCCCTAGTTCAAATCCCTCCATGGTCATTGACTCAGGATATGACCTTGAAAATGCTATATGACCTCCCAGCTTTAAAACTGGGTTTAAATGGTTGTCATTGTGAACTGGTCAGGGAGAAGCCAGGCCATAGCCTTAAAGTGCCCTTCATTTTGATGCAATAATTTTAACATAATAGGCCTTAATTCTGCTACTCACAAATTCTACCTGACCTACACAGCATGTATCAATACTTGGGCCTTCAAGGGTGAGTGAATGAAAATAACTGATGCCACACATGCCCCAGCCTACAGCCCAGGGCCAATGAGCAAGGGCACAGTGATGGTCAACACCAGGCACAGTTCCAGTGGAGTCGGCGGTGCACATGGCACCAAATATTGACAGCAGTGCAAGTGGCTCAATGTGGAATCAACAGTGAATTTGGTATTGCAAATGGTAGCATTGTGCAAGTGGCACCATGTGGTGGTGGTGACAGTGTACATGGCACAGCACAGAGTCAGTAGGGCATATGGCACTGCACAGAGATAGTGGTGCACATGGCACAGCACAGTGGTGGCAGTGTATGTGGAACAGTGAGGTGGTGGCAGTGTACATGACACTGTGATGAGTGCATATGGCACAGCGCAGAGCCAGCAGTACCAGCCTTATCAGTTGGGGGGCTACAGAGGGAAAATATTGACCTAATGGATGAACTACAGACTGACAGTTGTTGTAACTATTGGTTGTCAAAGTTCTTCCCAAAATGTCAAGTTTACCCCTTGTATAGTCTAACAATTCTGGTCCTACCCCCCACCCCCACCATCAAGTGTCCAGATCAACCTTCTCCCCCACAGCCAACCACCCTCCTCACTGCTAGATTACCCTTCCATGCACAGGATCATCCTGCATGCAGCTGGACAACCCTTCTAGCCCCAGCCTTTCTCATGATGAGCAACCTCATTGGTGCTAGAGCACCACACAGCCTCTGACCAAGCTGTTCCACAGCTGACCACCCTACCTGCATCTGGACCAGCCCAACCACATGGCAAACAACCTCCATGTAGCTGGAGCATCCCCCCAAGTCTCGATCCAATAGGCCACAGTCTCTTCTGCATCTGTTTCCCCAAGCCCTGAACCAGCACAACCACTCTACCTAGAGCTGAACCAACCACAAGCCCAGTTCCAGCCCCAGTCGACCACCAACCCTGCAGCTGGACCTCTCTTCCATCACTGTACTAGCCCCCCACCACCACCACTAATCACCCTCCCTGCAGCTGGTGTACAATTTCATGCCCTGGGCCAGCCTCCCCAGGCAGACAACCCTCCCTGCAGCTGGACCCCTGGAACCATCGTTCCCACCTATGGAACAGCCTCCCCCAACTGAGCTCCCTCCTGGAGCTAGACACCCAGATGACCACCCTTCCCAGGAGGTGGACCCACCTCTCCTCCAGAGCAGAACCTCCCCAGGACCACCCTTCCTTCAACTAGACCATCCTCCCCAGATCACCTTCCACAACCATGGACCCCATTTCTCAACATAGTGTAAATAAAATGTGAGACACATAAAAAACATACTCCAAAATTCAAACTGAGCACAGCACCTACAGTATAAACAGCTACATAAATTCAAAGAATCAGTTAAAAGGCATGCTTTTCACAAACAGGAAAATTACTCAAAAATATTTGCATACAGAAATGAGAGATTTTAATATCAATCAATCAATCAATCAATCAAGTCTTTATCCAGGCGAACACCATTGAGCAGGCTCATTTACAAGATGGACTTGCGTTACACAAAGTCAAGAATAACACTTTTATGTACACATGATAAATAGACATAATTATACAGAAATAGAAAAAAATACACAGAGCAATAACAAGTATTTCAGTCATAGGGTTAACAAGGTTAGGAGAATGGTATGAGAAGGAGAAATAAAACATTCTGAAACAGCCAGCATATTAAAACATTTACAAACAGCACGGCATCAATAATCAGCAGTCTTCAGAAAAGAAAACAAAACAAACATTCAAACAAAAAAAAACACATACACTGATCCCAGCATTACTATTTAATGTAATGTAATGGATTTATACAGTATATGCTAAAGTTTTAATTAAATACAATATCAAATGCAAAAAAAAAAATAGCTTCCCACCCCATCTCGAATCAGTTAACGAACAAACAGGATATGCAGCAAATATAAATTCCTACACAAGTACTATATATAAGGGATATTTTCATAAAAACAGTCAGCAGCTTTAGAAACGCCTAAAAACAAGCACAAGGGTCCCAGCATTACTATTTAATTTAATGGATTAGCACAAGTGAATGCTTTAATCAAATACAATATCAAATGCAAAAAAATAAACCCCTCCCTCCTCCACACACATTCAAACACTTGCATATCTGCAGGAAATAAATTTATAACATGGGGTTAGTAAAACGTCCAATCCATTGGTTGACTCCTGTCGTGGCCTTTGACTAATCCCAATATCGCACAGTTGGGGTGAAGGGCAGCCAGCAGTATCCAGTGGGCAGACTGACTCTCATTCTAATGTTGCAATCAAAAAACAAGCGGCAGCCATTACTCCAGCGAGAGCAGTGCCAGAGAGAATGCAGAGAAGTCCAGCACAGATTTGTGCAGCCTATGTGGCACTGCTATAAGGACTGCCATTCGATAATGTATGAACAGGGCCACTGGAAAATTGCGGAAAAGGTTACCCAAAATTGCGGAGCATTTTGCAAAAATTGCGTGGGTTCTACTATAGACCCGAGTGCTTCACAATAAATCTTTTAATGTTTTCTGCAGCATATATTATTCAATATAAATTGCTAAATGAATGCACTGACACTGGAATATGTTTAAAACATGAAAAAGTTTATGTTCCTAATAAGAATACTAAACTGATAAACTATCATAAGCATTGCCTATCTTCCAAAATTTAAAAGCATCTGCCTCATACAGTGCTAAATAGATTCTATAAAGTGAGGCACAGCAAATAAATATTGAATAAAGCCAGAAGAAATATTTTTTTGTTTCTGGCTGTAGAGTAATGAAGCCTAATCAACAGCTGTTTACAGTGTTCTGCCAGCTATTCACCCACTTTGGTACAAGAAAAATAAGCAGACAGAGTGGTGAATAATTGAGTTTTAGTAAAATGTTGTTAAAGTGTTTAATGGTCATAATTTGTACTGTAGGTACTATACACTAATTTTGAAATCACATATTTAAACATTAAATCTGGGGGTTATTGGGGCTGGCAGTATAATCTAGAGGTAAGAGTAACAAACTGTGAATGAGCTGACAACATCTAGCAGACCTGGGTTTGATTCTCACAACCTCCACTTGCATACCTTGTGATTCTGAGCAAGTCACTTAACCTCCTCAGTGCTCCTGGGTTGTACCTGAAAACAGGCACTTGTGTCTAGTGGGCCTTACATGGTTAACAAAAATGTAAAAAATACCAATATATTTTTACTGCATCATACAGTAGTCAGTGTACCCTGTAATTTACCTTTGTTTTACTCTGGCTGCAATGATTTTGTTTAGTTAAAGATAAATGTTCAGATACATGTTGTGTTTTATAAGCTTGTTTTTAGACTTTAGTCAGGTTTTTATTGTAGTCTTTGCTTGTGAGCATCTAGGGGTAGTTGCTAAGAGTAAGATCTCTGTTACCAACTAGCTTATTCAAATTTAAAATCGCAGGGTCATCCAAAATCCTCAACTGTTTGAATCAAAACTAGTCTGAATGAAAGTATGCTCACAAAGAATAACTTGCCTGCCACTTACAAAAGGCTCCATAGTTAGCACCCATTTAAGTGAATGGGATAATTTGCACCTTTTCTCCCTTCTTTTGTTTCAGTATGTGTGTCAACAAAAAGTTTTATGATAGACTGCTTCAACACAAAACAAATGTTAAGTGTTTAAGTGTACTTATGCTTGGCCAGTGGATTTTGAAACCAAACAAGACAAAGATTCAAAAGAAATCAGTGTCTACAAAACCCTTGCTCTACCTTGCACTGCATTGTTTAGGCCTAACTCAAGTCTGTGTGCAAAATTGTCAATACATTGAGAGTATTTTATTAAAAATGTTAATACTGTTTACACAGTTCAATATAAAAACTCAAAAATTTCAAGAAATTGTGGAACATGTCAGTTTTGCAGAGAATGGTGAAAATTCAGATTCCACAAAAATTACGGCGCAATTTTCCAATGGCCCTGCGTATAAGTAAGTACAGCAACACAACATATTCCTAGCCACTGACTCTGTACTCGGATCTCTGGCAACCCAGTGCATATTGCAGCTGTGGAAAGAACCTCCTCAATACATGGGGCAACACAAGGAGACAGAGTAAAGAGTGAGACCTGTCTTCCCCTGCCATGCCACTCAGCCATATTTGTTCCACAGAACAATTCAGTACCACACACAGGCACCCACCTGCCTTACCAGATCTCCATGGCCTGCCACAGTCAACATTTAAAAGAACCCATTGCCCTCACAAGTTTCTTTCTGGCCATCCACCACGCCATGGACCTCCATGTGCCGCTACAATAGGCGATATGGACTTCTTGTACACATTGTCCATGAGTAGATTCCCCATTCACTGAGCCCTCAGTCCGAGAAACTTGGTCAGTGACCACACAGCACCTGGACTGTATCACCTCCTGAAGGTGCTGCTGCCTGTTCTTCATCTGTGCGACATAGTGACAGACATAGAAGACACTGAGTTTATGGCTATAAGTTAAAGTATGTTGTTCCATGCTGTGGAGCCACCAAAGTGGCTATCCTGTGCCCCTCCCCATGAAGTGTGTCACCGTGACTCACTGTCACTGTGTCAAAGGTGTGGAATGCAGGTAGTGACAGCTGAGGAAAATAGGGCAATGGCATGTGTGTGTATCTGTTGCTGTGTCACTAGCAAGAGTGGAAAATACCTCTAATGTCAGCCCCTGAGGGAAGTCAGCGCCTCCTCCCAGCCCGTGTTCTACAGCTGCCACCCCACCCCCCCACTGCCAGATCCAGAGCACCCTCGAGAGAAAGAGTAACAGGGACTGCAGCCTGCCTGGAAAGCAGTGGTGCAGACATCTGGTTTCAGTGGTCGGGAGCAGAGCTCAGTGTGACACAGAAAGAGCAGGTCCCAGTTGTGCATGTCAGAGCTAAGAGAAAGCAAGACAGAGAGACAGCAACAGTGAATAATTGATAGGTACCACAGTTGTACAGACCACGATGACAGTTGATGTTATAGTGGAAAAGTGGGTGGGTGGGCGCAAACTCTCCTGCAGCATTTCTCCTTGTTCTGTGAAATTAAGCAAGCAGATCACTAGCAAAGGCAGCACACACTTTCGAAGCTCAGCTCCTGTTGCCTTTGGTTAATCATTAATCTGTAACTTCTCTTACACCATGTTACAAGTAACCTGTATGTGTGCCAGTTTAGTAACTGTATGATGAGCAACATATATTTAGCAAAGTCGACTGCACACAGAGACACTCTGCACAATATAGGATGACCCTTCAAACAGTGGGACCACTTTGTGTTGGGAAGCATACCTCATAAAAACTGAAGGTTTTCATAATTTTATCTGACTTTCCTGTTTTTTCTGCACTGTCATAACCCCATGTTATAAGCGCAATAACCCATTCCAGGGTGTGTGGTTATTGGGGATTAATCAACACAATTTTTAATTTTAGATAAAAATATAAGTGATAAAAACAGGACAAGGCATTGTCAGCTGTACCTTAAAAAAGTAAGCAAGGACGAAAACATTGGATAAAAAGATATTATGAAGTATTTGGATTTAGAGTATGAAATTTTGTTTGGCTTCTTGACCTATCAGGACCTTTGAGTAAAAGAAAAATCTTGTATTTTTAGCAACAAAAAACAAAGAGAGAATTATGTTTGAGAAAAAGAACAGCAGTTTGAAATCAAATCATGGTAAGAATTTCTTTAGGATCTGTTGCCGCCTGCTGCCCACTAGGCTGTGCTGCACTGGCCACCTCTGTCACCTCCCTGGCCTGTCTCACGGTCCTCTGGCCCTGTGAAGGGAATGAAGAATGGTGGATATCAGCACATGATCATGCATGTGGAGCCCCCCACCACACAGTCTGCTGTGTGCTGGGTGTGTCCCTGTCAGGCCTGAGGCCCACATCAGCAACCACGGCCACCTGTGCAGCAGCCAAGCCCAATGCACAGTATCCCCAGGCCAATGAAGTACCCACCGTGGGCCATGCCACACAGCCATTCAATCACCATTGTACTATGCCTAGGCATAACAGCAACATAAGCACATCTACCTGGCTGTGGCATGGATCCTCACAGGGCCCGGGCCTGCATAGCCGCATTTGGTCTGGTGCCCTCCACCACAGGTCCCCATACCAATGTCTACACTGCTCTGCCATACACCTGACACCAGTCCTCCGCTCCAGGGCCTCTACAACATGGTGCCACACCACCCCTGGCCTGCTGGAGTGGCACCTGGCCATACAGCTGCCCTGCAAAGGGCTGAACCACAGCCACCAGGTTGATGAGCCTAACCTCTGTCCAGTTGCCTGCCCTCCTGCTCTATCCCTGCACCATGGTCAGCAGCTGAGTTCAGGAGAAAAATGGCTGTGAGACAGCACTTGTGTCTGCCAATGAGCAGGATGCACATAGGATACACAAGGCTGGCGGTGGCAACCGTGTGGATGTGCAGTCTTGAGACCATAAGCAGTCATGGGTGTGTGCAGCACGCCGGGGCTTAGTGGGGCCATGGGTCATGACTTGACCTGTAGGTCAGGGTCATCACCCCCACGCAGTGCACAGGGTGAACGATAGAGGCAGTGATTGCATGCATGATGGAATTACTCAGCATCGCGACGCGTGCCATGGCATCACGATACTGCACATGACACATGATAGCAAAGTGGTCTTGCTGCACACATGTGGACTGCAGGCACATGCACCACACATGCACTGCAGCTGCATGCTGCACATGCACACTGTGGTGTGCGCGCAATCGACAGGCGCCAGTATTGTGCCACAGAGATGTCTCAAGCAACCCCACTGTGCATGGTGCAATTACACAATATTGAAATGCTGCATGCAGATCACCTCATGAGCCAATGCATAGTGCAGTGGGGGCATTACCATATCATTAACATTGCACACAGGCTGATTTCGTGCCTTGTACCTTAAAAGCGTCGAGGAACAGCACAGGCCACACACCGCTATTGCAACTCATTCAGGTAAGTGACCGGCAACATGGATGAACGGAGGACCATGCAAACATTGCAACAGTGTGCTGCGATTGCAATGTGCTTGCACTGACCCACTTTGCTTTTCATGTCCACAGGTAGCAGAATGTCGGAAATGAGGAGAGTCAGGGGCCTGCACGTAAGTGTAGCCTCAACTTTACAACTGCTGAGAGCAATGCCCCTCTTTGAGGCCTATATAGACCAGGAGGGCCTACTCAGCAGCACCACGAGCACACCGCAGGAAAGGGCAGGTGCAGAAGGAGGTGGTTTGCTACATGAACTCCACAGCCACCACCATTGCACTCTAGCAGGAGTGCAAGAAGAAGGTTGGCACAGACAGGAGGCAGATTAATGATAGGGTTGCTGCCATATGGACATCCTGCAGGGTGACCAGTGGTGGGCTAGCAACCATGCCATGGGGTTGGATGACTGCCTGGCTCCGGTTCCTGCATGACGACGCCTGGAGGTGCTGTGTGCAGAGACCCAGCTTGGGTGATGTCCGACACCAATGATGATCATACTCTGGTACTGGACAGCATAGGAGCGGTGAGTGCCTGACACGCCCCTTCCCACTGCACAGGCACTGGCAGGTCCCGTTGATGCCCATAGCTCCACAGCTGCCCCCATCCCTGGCAGTGCAGTTATGTGTGGTGCCACAGCTGTGTCTGGTGTGGGTGTGGGGTGGTGCTGTTTGAGGCAGAGGCATGGGGCACTGCCCAGCAGACAGTTGGGCGGTGGCAGCAGGATGCAGGTGACGATGGGCAGTGTGCCCACGGTGCCCACCTCTGGTGTGCCAGATGGTACCATGCCCTCTACTGCCCCACTGTGCAGTGTCCACTAAGGGAGGCTGTGCAGCAGTGTGCTGAGGACCCCCCAGCTCGATGGGTGGGCCAGGAGGCCCAGGATGCCGAGAGGCTGATGGAGCACACCTGGTTACTGTGGGCATCCGTGGAACACCAGGCGTTGCTTGGTGCTGAGTCGCGCACTGCTGGGGGTGGGCAGAGGGTGACTGTGAAAAGGCAGAGATACTGGGGGTGGACAGAGTGTGACTATGAAAGGCAGAGATACTAAACAAATATTTTGCTCAGTATTTAAAAATGAAGAGGGAGGTACCTAAACCAAACAATAGAAACACTCTGGATACAGAAGTTGATATCAGCCCATTTACAGAAGAAAGGGTTCTGAAAGAACTCTTAAAACTGAAAGTGGACAAAACAATGGGGCCTGATGGGATTCATCCCAGAATTCTAAAAGAACTAAGGGTAGAACTAGTAACACCACTGACTACCCTCTTTAACAAATCATGGGAGGATGGGTGGTACCTGAGGACTGGAGGAGAGCAGATGTGATTCCACTTCACAAAAGTGGGAGCAGGGCAGAAGCAGGAAACTACAGACCTGTTAGTTTAACCTCAGTGATAGGCACACCTCTCAACTGTACCACATTAGGAGGAACGTTCCTCATTTTACTTCACAAAGCTCCATTTTCCACATTAGAGGACTTTGCCCACATTCAGTGTCAACATTTTAAAGCAACATTTTTAGTAAATGATGCAAAAATATATTATTCAATTAATAACAGACTTTCTGAACATACATAAATGCAAACATTTTAACAGTGTTTTGAGCTTCTTAGGTAAGATTTGATTAAGTGTTCCACATTTTGCTCCTCTGTTCCACATTTTGAGAGGCAATGTTCCACATTTGGGGGACAAAGGTTGAGAGGTATGGTGATAGGAAATTATGAAATTACTTCTGAAGGAAAGAATTGTCGAGTACCTAGAGACCAGAGGGGCACAGGACCCAAGGCAGCATGGATTCACAGTGGGAAGGTCATGCCAGACAAATACAATAGATTTCTTTGACTCGGTGACCAAAGTAGTAGGTCAGGAGGGGCTGTGGACATGGCCTACCTAGACTTTAGCAAGGCATTTGACACAGTCACACACAAAAGATTAATATACAAGTTAGCCAGCCTGGGAGTGGGTCCCAAGATGATAGCCTGGGTAAAGAATTGGCTGGAGAATAGGACACAGAGAGTAATGGTAAATGGAGTCCACTCTGAAGAAAGGGGGATACTAGTGGGGTACATGAGGTTCAATATTAGGACCAGTCATAGATACATAGATACAGACAGTGTCGGCAGATAAGGGCCTATGGCCCACCCAGTCTGCCCATTTGAGCTTGTAAGTTCAGTTTGTTTTCCTAGAAGTCTGTTTCCTTACCCCTGACCTCTAGAATTCCTTTATGTCTATCCCATGCATTCTTAAATCCCGTGATTGTTTCAGCCCCAACACTTCCTCTGGCAGGGTGTTCCACTTGTCCACCACCCATTCTGTGAAGAAATTCTTTCTCATGTTTCCTCTGGATCGTCCTCCCTCCAACTTCATCCCATGCCCTCTAGTCCCGGAACATCTTTTTCGCAAAAATAGTGTTTTCCTGCACCCTGTTTCTCCATGTAAGATACTTGTATGTCTCTATCATATCCCCTCTCCTCCTCTCCAGGAGTACATGTTCAGTTCCTTCAACCTGTCTTCATAGGACTTGTGATGCAATCCATGCACCATCTTTGTTGCCCTCCTCTGAACCTTCTCTACCCTGTCTATGTCCTTACGTAGGTATGGTCTCCAGAACTGTACACTGTACTCCAGGTGGGGCCTCACTAGTGTCTTGTATAGCGAATTATGACCTCCTTTTTCCTGCTGGTGATGCCCCTGCCTATACATCCCAGCATCCTATTTGCTTTACCTTATGCCTTGTCACACTGTTTCCTACCTTGAGGTCATCAGAGATGACAACCCCAAGATCCCTTTCCTGCTTGGTGCATGCTATATCCTCACCCCCAACTGATATATTGTGCCAGGGGTTTTGTGCCCCATATGCATTATCTTGCACTTCTTGCATTGAATTTCAACTGCAAACCCTTGACCATTCTTCAAGTTTCTGCAGGTCCCTTCTCATTCTGTCTACACCCTCTGGTGTGTCTACTCTGTTACAGAGCTTTGTGTCATCAGCGAACAGTGAAATTCTGCCTTCTAGATCCTGCGCAATGTCACTGTATGAGATGTTGAATAGAGACCCGGTCCCAGCACTGATCCCTGTGGTACCCCACTGGTCGCTCTTCCTCTGTGGAGTGACAGCCATTTACCACCACCCTCTGTGTCCTGCCACCCAGCCAGTTACCTACCCACCACACTACTGTCCTGCCCACACCCATATTCCCCAGTTTGTGTCATAGTCTTCTATGTGGCACAGTGTCAAAGGCCTTGCTGAAGTCCAGATAGGCCATGTCCACTGCCCTCCTGATCCACCTCCCTAGTCACCCAGTCAAAAGTTCAATGAGGTTGGTCTGACATGACCTCCCCTGGTGAAACCATGCTGCCTTGGGTCCTGTAGTCCATTGACAACCAGATTTTCCACCAATCTCTCCCTCAGTAGTGCTTCTATGATCTTTCCCACTACCGAGGTGAGGCTGACTGGTCTGTAGTTCCTGCTTCCTCTTTGTTCCCACTTTTGTATAAGGGACTACATCTGCTGTCCTCCAGTCTTTGGGTGCCTCCCTTATTTCCAGTGATTGGCTAAACAGGATAGCCAGAGGTTCAGCCACCACCTCTCTTAGTTCTTTAAGGACCCTGGGGATCCCATCTGGCCCCATTGCTTTGTCAACTCTTATTACTTCCAGTTCCTTCAGGACCCTTTCTGTGAAAGGGACTTGTGTCCATTTCTGCACATTCTCACCCTTTGTACTCCTTCAGACCCATTACCCTCTTCCTCAGTAAAGACTGAGCAGAAATACCTGTTCAATATGTCAGCTTTACTGTTGTCATCCTCCACGCGACTCCCATCCTCCCCTTCAGTCTCACTATCCCTCCCTTTGTCTTTCTTTTTTCACTTATGTACCTGTAAAAGGTTTTATCCCCTTTAACCACTGATTTTGCAATGTGTCTTCTGTCTGAGCTTTGGCTTCCCTTACTGACTTCCCTGCCTCCCTTTGTTTCTCCTGGTACTTCTCCCTGAAGGAGTCCAGGATAAATCTGCTCCTAGTTGATGCTGCTGCTGGGATGCTCCAGTCCACGTCTGGAATATTGAAGTCTCCAACCAGTACTACCTCACCCTTCTGCCTGTGTCTTTTTGTATTGCCTGAATGCAATCTTTTTGGCTTTCACTTTCTTTGCTACCTCTTTGGAAAACCATAATGGTCTCCTCTTCCTTTTCCTCTTGCTAACCTGCTTAATGCATAATTCTGTTGTTCTTATAATCCCCATTTTAAATACTGCCCACTGTTCCTCAACCCCTGATTCCTGTCCCATTTCCCTTAATGCTTCTTTCAAGTTTCTCCCCATTTTCCCAAAGTCTGCCCCCTAAAATCCAGGATACGTGTTTTTGCGTGGTTTGGTTCTGCTCTTTCTGTGATTTCAAACCACAATGACTGGTGGTCACTGTTACCCAGGTGCTCCCACTGTTACCCCCATCACACTGTCCCTGTTTGTGAGCAGAAGGTCCAGTATTGCCTTCTGCCGAGTTGGTTCCATGACCAGTTGCTTAAGGAAGGCACCCTGAAGGGTCCAGGATAAATCTGCTCCTAGTTGATGCTGCTGCTAGGATGCTTCAGTCCACGTCTGGAATATTGAAGTCTCCAACCAGTACTACCTCACCCTTGTCTGCCATCCTTTGGATGGCTAGCATCAGCTCCCTATCTGTTTCTTCCTCCTGGGCTGGTGGTCTATAGACCACACCTGTGCGGATGGCTGGCCCCATTTTCCTTTCCAGCTTAACCCACAGTATCTCTCCCCATTTGTTCCTCCTGGATCTCTGTGGCCCTTATGTCATTTTTCACATACAGTGCCACTCCTCCTCCTTCCTGCCTCCTCTGTCTCTTCTGAATATGTTGTAGCCAGGTATGGCCATCTCCCAGTCATGGTTATCATTACACCAGGTTTCAGTGATGGCCACAATGTCCAGGTCTGACTGTACCATGACAGCCTCCAGATCTTCCATCTTGTTGCTAAGGCTCCTGGCATTTGCAGACATGGCTTCCACAGATTTGACCGTCCCTAGCCTGCTTCACTGTTCTACTCAGCCCCTTCCTTGGTTGTCATTTATCCTGGTTCTCCTTGCTGTCTGCCCTTCTGCTGAATTTTGCCCCTTTCTGCTTATCCACCTTTTGGACACTAATCTCCATCTTTGCACACTGCTTTGCAGAGATAGCCACTCCTCTGGTTCACTGGTTCCACTGCTAGCTGGGGGTGAGCAAGTGGTACCCTCCTTGCTGGCCTGCCACCCCTTTGCTAGTTTAAATGCTTGTCAATGTAGCATTTAAACTTATCATTGAGTGTTGGATTCTCTCCAGGATGGATGCAGGCCGCCAGGCTTGAACAAACCTCCATCCTCCAGGTGGGTCCTCAGTCACCAATGAATCCAAACCCTTCCTCACAGCACCAGTTCTTCAACCATGAGTTAAAGTTCCTGGTGCATGCACTCTATGCTCTCCCTTGCCTCTCACAGGTAGTACTTGAGAAAGTGACAGAAGTAGCTACTTGCTTGAGACCCCTCCCCAGTTTCCTAAACTCTTCCTGAACTTCCTTTGGCTCCCCATTTGCCAAGTCATTAGTACCTAGGTGGATAATGACATCCAGCTCACCCTCCCATCTTGCCTTCCCAGTGATCCCAGTATCTTCCTTCCATCCCTCCTTGCCGTGGCACCTGGTGAGCACCTCACCTCCTGTCCTCCCCTCCTGTGTTCTTAGCTGGATCCTCTACGATGGAGTCCCCCACCAGGATTAGCTTCCTCCTCCTGGGGTCCGCTGCTTTCCCCACTGAGGTCACCACCTTGGCTATCCTCCACATCCTTTCCTTCCACTTCTCTGGGTACCTCTATTTGGTTGTCCTCATTTGACAGTGTGGCATATGAGTTCTTGAGAGGAATAGGATCTGGGATGTGCCTCTGCCTGACTGCTCTAACCCTCCCTGAGCCCACTGTCATCCAAGTGCTCCTCGTTCTCGGCATCCTTTGAGGCAGCTGCATTGGACTGGGTGGTCCCTGGATAGGGGTGATGGTACTCCTGACCCAGTTTACTTCGCTCTGAGTCTGGTTACTTCATCTAAGTAGTCCAGAGAGATGCATGCAGATAAGGCAGCACCTCAGTGTCCAGAAGGTCTGTCTGAATATAAGCTGCCCAGCCACTGCATTGAACCACTCCCCACATTATACTGCAATTCCACTACTTGTCCGCTACTGAAACTCTCTTAGTTCTCTTTTATTAATTTACAGTACTAAAATCCTGTAACTGATCCTCCTATTTTTTTAAGGAAAAAAACCAATAAATAAATAAATGAGTCAAAACACTTGTCCTGCTGAGGGTGGGCTTCTTCCCTTATGCCCTCCTACTTCACACCTCTTACTATACCTGTGTTTAGCTCCTGTCAATCAGATTTATCAGGGCATATAGAATTACACCACCACTATGTTTTAAATTTTCAACAGCCCAAAAACAGTTATAAGTAAAGACAACAAAGAAAGAGTATAGTGTCACTACAAGCCCACAATCTAAGTTTAAAAGAAAAAATACCAATTACCAGTTACTCTAAAGCACTGAATTGAATATGTTTCCTCCTTCTCCTTCTGGCTTCTTCTGAGAAAATCAACCTCTGCTGCTTTAACTCTGACTAAGCCCCACCTCCAGTTATCACGTAGCTGAGGTCAGAGGACCCAGCTACAGGACAGTCAGACAAGCCAAGATAAAATTTGCAGCTATTAAAGACAGCACAGAATTACACCACCACTATGTTTTAAATTTTCAACAGCCCAAAACAGTTATAAGTAAAGACAACAAAGAAAGAAAGTATAGTGTCACTACAAGCCCACAATCTAAGTTTAAAAGAAAAATACCAATTACCAGTTACTCTAAAGCACTGAATTGAATATGTTTCCTTCCTTCTCCTTCTGGCTTCTTCTGAGAAAATCAACCTCTGCTGCTTTAACTCTGACTAAGCCCCACCTCCAGTTATCACGTAGCTGAGGTCAGAGGCCAGACAATTAACACCTTCACCCAGCTACAGGACAGTCAGACAAGCCAAGATAAAATTTGGAGCTATTAAAGACAGCACAGAATTACACCACCACTATGTTTTAAATTTTCAACAGCCCAAAACAATTATAAGTAAAGACAACAAAGAAAGAAAGTATAGTGTCACTACAAGCCCACAATCTAAGTTTAAAGAAAAATACCAATTACCAGTTACTCTAAAGGCACTGAATTGAATATGTTTCTTCCTTCCTTCTCCTTCTGGCTTCTTCTGAGAAAATCAACCTCTGTTTGCTGCTTTAACTCTGACTAAGCCCCACCTCCAGTTATCACGTAGCTGAGGTCAGAGGCCAGACAATTAACACCCTTCACCCAGCTACAGGACAGTCAGACAAGCCAAGATAAAATTTGCAGCTATTAAAGACAGCACAGAATTACACCACCACTATGTTTTAAATTTTCAACAGCCCAAAACAGTTATAAGTAAAGACAACAAAGAAAGAAAGTATAGTGTCACTACAAGCCCACAATCTAAGTTTAAAGAAAAAAATACCAATTACCAGTTACTCTAAAGCACTGAATTGAATATGTTTCCTTCCTTCTCCTTCTGGCTTCTTCTGAGAAAATCAACCTCTGTTTGCTGCTTTAACTCTGATAAGCCCCACCTCCAGTTATCACGTAGCTGAGGTCAGAGGCCAGACAATTAACACCCTTCACCCAGCTACAGGACAGTCAGACAAGCCAAGATAAAATTTGCAGCTATTAAAGACAGCACAGAATTACACCACCACTATGTTTTAAATTTTCAACAGCCCAAAAACAGTTATAAGCAAAGACAACAAAGAAAGAAAGTATAGTGTCACTACAAGCCCACAATTTAAGTTTAAAAGAAAAATACCAATTACCAGTTACTCTAAAGCACTGAATTGAATATGTTTCCTTCCTTCTCCTTCTGGATTCTTCTGAGAAAATCAACCTCTGTTTGCTGCTTTAACTCTGACTAAGCCCCACCTCCAGTTATCATGTAGCTGAGGTCAGAGGCCAGACAATTAACACCCTTCACCCAGCTACAGGACAGTCAGACAAGCCAAGATAAAATTTGCAGCTATTAAAGACAGCACAGAATTACACCACCACTATGTTTTAAATTTTCAACAGCCCAAAAACAATTATAAGTAAAGACAACAAAGAAAGAAAGTATAGTGTCACTACAAGCCCACAATCTAAGTTTAAAAGAAAACTACCAATTACCAGTTACTCTAAAGCACTGAATTGAATATGTTTCCTTCCTTCTCCTTCTGGCTTCTTCTGAGAAGTCCTCTTCAATGTCTTTATAAGCGACATTGCAGAAGAACTGGAAGGAAAAGTATGTTTCTTTGCAGATGATACAAAGATCTGCAACAGAGTTGATACACAAGGTGGGCGGAAAGGATGAGAAGGGACTTGACAAGGTTAGAGGAATGGTCAAATGTATGGCAGCTTAGATTCATTGCTAAGATGTGCAAGGTAATGCACGGAAAACAAAAACCAGGGAAGAGTACACAATGGAGGTGAGATACTAACAACAACAAAAATGGAAAGGGACCTGGGGTAGTCATATCAGATGACCTAAAGCTGGAAAAGCAATGTGACAGGGCAGTAAGAAGGGCTGGTGGGATACTGGGATGCATGGGAGAGGCATCACCAGTAGAAAACAGGAAGTTGTTATCCCACTGAACAGACAGCTGGTGAGACCCCATCTGGAGTATTGCGTGCAGTTCTGGAGACCCAATCTCCACAAAGACATAGACAGGATGGAAGCTGTACAGAGGAGGGCAACTATAATGGTGCAGGGTCTGCACCGGAAGACATATGAAGAGAGACTTAAGGAGCTTAATATGTATAGCCTCGAGGAAAGGAGGGAGGCGGACATGATGAAACTTTCAAGTACCTCAAGGGAATCAACAAAGTCCAAGGGGTAGCATCTTTCAGAAAAGAGGTGTGCAAGACCAAGGGGCACAATTTGAAGATAGAGGGGCAGCTCAGAGGTAATGTAAGAAGTATTTTTTCAGAGAGGGTTGTGGATGCGTGGGCGGTCTTCTGGAGGAGGTTGTGGAGTCAAAATAGTGGTGGAATTCAAGCATGCATGGGATAGTCATAAGGCAATTCTAGGGGGTAGGAAGAAGTAGGCTGCTGGTTAACTAGGATCTGCATCTTATCCATTAAGTGGGAAATGGGCAGACTGGGTGGGCCAAGAGGTCCTCATCTGCCATCAAATTCTATGTTTCTATGCGGGCAAAGGTGCACCAGATGGCCTAGCAGCAGGATAGGGGTGATGTGAGGCTAATGGACAGCTCACCCAGATGCAGGAAGTCATGACTGCAGTAATGGACCACATGACCAGTGCCATTGTAGCATCAATGAACCACTTGGCTGGGTACCATTGCAACTGGGCTGGCATCGGTGGCAGCCACTGAGGCTCCAACCATGCGCTGAGGACCCTTGCAGTGCACTGTCCACCCTACAGTCCCGGCATTTCTCATGACACCTGCACAGTGGACACTGGGATCTGATGTCAGCATCCCAGACACCCCCAGGGCAGGCCTTTTTGGCCACCTTGCCACCCCTGCATGGACTCAGTTGCAGTCCTGCACATCAACCCTGGGGTGCCTGACACCCTCATTGGCTGATGTGCAGCATGCTTCTGCGGTAGGCCCCAGCATGGCTGCCCATGTGGCCATGGCAGTCGTGGGACTCCACAGTTGGAGTGATGTGTCTGCTGCCCTGACCTGCCATCCACTGCTGATGCCACACACACACATGGGTGGTGGTGGTGCGGCATGCATGTGGTGGTGCACATGTGTTTTGTGCTGCATGCCCCTGTGTGTGTACCATGCTGCTGGGACATGTGGCATGGATGTGATGAGGGCAGCTCAGCACCAGTCATGCCTGTGCACTGGTATCATGCTTCTGATCCATGCCATGTCCCTCACCATGTGTGTGGGTGTCTGTGTGTGTGTATGTGTGTGTATGTCTGTCTGTGCACATGCCATTGCTGCATGTGTCTGTGTGTGTGTGCCTATGTGCCAGTGAATCCTCCATGTGTGTTGTGCTCCCCATCCCTGCATACATACCACTGTGCACATCCCTGCCACTGTGGTGTATGCCGGGCTGTGTGGGCTTTGCCTGTGTGTCAGTGCACTCACCTGCATTGTCCATAATGTTCCCTTGTGATGGTGTCACAGTGCTGCCATGCCTCCTGCACCATTGAGGGTCCCTCCTGCCAAGGGGCAGCTGCCCACCACCCTCCGGCCCTTCACCACCATCGTCCCCACTACTGTTGTCCTCTTCAGCCTCAACTGCTATTCCACTGTCAGTGGTCATGTTGTGCAGGATGCAGCAGGCCAGGAATTTGCCACAGGCTTTTGATGGGCTGTATTGTAAGGTACCACCTGACCTATCTGGGCAATGGAATCGCATCTTTAGCATGCCAAAGACATGCTCAATGATATTGCACATGCTGGCATGTGCCTCATTGTATCTCCCCGGGGTCGATTGTCACTGATAGGCAGGTGAGCAGCCATGGCCTTAGGGGGTATGCACTGTCACTTGTGTGGAAGATGACATGGTTACCCCTGTGCTGTGCTGCCACCTGCTCCCTCTTAGCCACCACACATGCCACGGCAGCCTCCCTATCTCCTCCCTCCTTCCCCCACCCACTGGGCTGTGGTTCTCGGCCACCCTGGTGCATGTCCTACTCACCAACAAGGTGGCCCATGGGGATGTCTCCCCACTCAAACCTGTGGCACAGCACAGAACTGTGCCATATGAAGGCATCATGTGCACTCCGGGGTGTGTGGCACAGACATTGATGATGCACCCCATGGCATCATGCACCATCTGGAAGTTGATGGATGAGTATCTCTTCTGATTAATGTACACTGGGCCTCTGGGCCGAGGTGGTGTGCAGATGCCAACATGGTTGAAGTCTATTGCCCCAATCACACCTGGCATGCGTGCCACCTGGTGAAACTCCTACATGTTTGCTGCATGCTCTGCCTGTGTGCTGGGAAATGTATGTACTCTGAAGCATTGGCAGCAGAGCATTGAGGCTGGGTGAGGAGGCGGGACATGGCCGACTGGGTGATACTGTGGTATCACCCATTGGTCTCTGGAAGGTGCCCGTAGCAAGCAGGCACATCACAGTGGTCACCTTAGTCTCCACTGACATGGCATGACTATGTCTGGTGGGTGCCAGCATCTCATCACTGCACAGCTCACAGAGCTGCCTCAGAAAGTGCTCATACGTGATCCTGGCATGGTACCACCTGTGTCAGGCATACCACCGGAGGGCCCTTAGTCAATACGCTGTTGTTCCTCCTGCCTCCTCACACCCTTCATTACCGCATCCATTATGAATGGGCCACTGTCCATCACTCTGTCACTGGGTATCTCCTGGGTGCCTCTCATTCTCTGTCAGTCCATCCATCGGTCTGTGTGTGTCTCTGTCTCTGTCCTCCTCCCTCTCTGTCTGTCTGTCTCTCTCCTCACATCTCATTCCCTCTCTCTCTCTCTCTCTCTCTGTGCACACTATTGCGCACCTGCTGTCTGTGTGTTTGTGCTTATATTTATTGGCTCATGTTCTGCCTGTCGCGAACTTGGGGTTTGGCTCCAGACTTGCACCTTGCTCTATGGTTGAATATGCCAGTGTGCCACTTATTCATGGAAGACCCCTGCACTTGTTACATACATCATGGTTGCAATTGGCACAATGGGATTTGTGCTGTGCCATGGCTCCTTTGAATATCGGCTCAGTGGTGCATCTTTGGACTTGTGCCAGTGCAACTCAGTTCGCCATCCACAAGTGCTCTGAATATCTCAGCCATGGTGTTTACTCTGATGAAGATATGTTCCAAAATGTTTGTTGCATAACACTATATCCGAATAAAATTTTTGTGAATTTTTCTCAAACAATTCTGAATATTTATTTAATCTTGGTGAGTGAGTCTTACTTTTACCAATCTGTGTGTATATGAAACTGTGCTTGATTGGTAACAGGACTACTCCATTTCATTAGATTTATTTCTTGTCTACTGAGGTTGGCTGTACTGGCTCTCTACCTTGGATTAATGAACTCCCAGGGTGCTGTGAGAATACTCGGCCCTGCGGCCTCGTACTTATATAATGCACCTGAGGTGTTGATTAATCCCCAATAACTACACACCCTGTTGTGGGTTATTGCTTACATATCTTTATCAATCTGCAGGTTACTTCAAATTTCTGAGATAAAAAAATTGTAATGCCTTGTCTCTAAATATTGTACTGTACCTGCAAAATGTGTCCCACTAATCCATTAAGATCTTCCAGCTCTGAGTTGTTCAACTGCTAATTCAAATTTGAAGAAGGTTCAGGAAGTCATTTGAGGAATTAAGTCACATGCATCTCTTGATGCCCCATAGAATTTTGGGAGTTGAAGTTTTGTTACTGTATGAGTAGATGTTTAAAGTGAAAGAAATTTATTAAAAGTCTGACGTATAACTAGTATACTTACTTGATTCTTCCTGGTAAATAAGAACCAATGTAATGCATGTGATGTTCTTTCCACAAAAAGTTAAATGTCCAGTTTCATAAGATGCACTAATTATTACAGCTCAAGTAAGAAAGAAATAATGTGACCCACTGGGATTTGAACACAGGCTTGTGATTTAAAATTGCTAGCAGTGGCTAATACTACATTAAGAAAAAACATCTAGCTGTCCTAATTATTGCAGAAAATTAAATGGGGGCAAAGGATCAATATAGGAGGGATGTATTAGGGAACTCACTTTTTAACCATTTATTTATCAAGGATAGTCAAAGTGAGGCATTTTATTTTGGTAAGCTCTTACAGGAGCAGTATGGGAAGCCTTTTTCAGTTCTCCTCCCTATTTGTCCATGTTTTTGATTGGCTGTGACAGGCTGGCAGTTGTGCATTTATCTCTGCATAATACCCAATAAAGAAACTGTATCGGTGCCAGAGTGCCCCATAACATAAAAATATTACTGTGCCATTTTAGAACATTGGCATCACATTCAAAAGGTAGTGCCATCACTAGCACGGTTTGCCCCAGTGCTCCCCAGGTTTGCACTTATGTTTGGGGTGGAGCCATAGTTCAAAGCATGTAGGGCCCCATAATCCCATAAGTGCACAGGCACTAAAAAGGGTCCCCTCATGCATATTAATGCAGTGGCACTTTCAAAGGTTTCAGAGGTAAAGACCCAAAGTGAAGCTGTATCATCACCAAAACCAGCTCTAAATGGGCACTCAATGCTGCACCCTCACCAAAAGGCAGGGCAGCTAATGCAGCTACTCACTCCCAGTCATTCAGTCCCATCACTGTCAATGCTCTCTTGTGGTCTAGTGTGTCCCCATGATCACCCATTCCCATCACTCTCAGTGCTTCCTGGTGGTCTGCTGTGTCCTCAGTCACCCATTCCCACCACCATCAATGCTCCCTGGTGGCTAGTGGTACCCCATCACCCATTCTGACACCTATAAGGTATCAGTGGTGGTCTAGTAACCCCCACCCAATCTACCTGCTCACAAATCCTTCCCAACACCCCCATCACAGCTAGGTTGGCCAGAGATCGCCATGCCCGATCGTTGACTAGCACAGAACCTACATTCACCTCCTCAGCTGGCCACCATATGAGCTGTTAGTAAGTGTGATACTGTATGTACACCCACTGACAGTTTATATGTCAACTAACTGAAGGTGAGACAAGGGTTAAACTTGGGGAGTATTGATGGTGACAGTAACAGAAGAGCAGAGGGGTACCACTGAGCCAGTACTTCCAAAACAGTGTCCAATGGTGCTAAGGGGCTGCTGTGCACCATGCAAATGAACCTCAGGTGGGTCAGAAGTTGGTCAACTGGGTGGAAAACTGGTTGACAGGCAGAAAACAGAGAGTGGTGGTAAATGGTATGCAGTCAGAAGAGATGCAAGTCACAAGTGGGGTACCTCAGGGATCAGTCCTGGGGCCAGTCCTCTTCAACATCTTCATTAGTGACCTTGCAGATGGACTAGAGGGTAAGGCTTGTCTGTTTGCAGATGACACCAAGATCTGCAACAGAGTAGATGATCCAGATGGGGTGGGCAGAATGAGAAGAGATCTGGATAAACTAGCAAAATGGTCAGAAGAGTGGCAACTGGGATTTAATGCAAAGAAGTGCAAGATCATGCACATAGGGAAGAAAACCGGAAGCCACCTATAGGCTGGGAGGAGTTGCTAGCAGTCACAAAGGAAGAAAGAGACTTGGGCATCATCATCACTGATGACCTGAAATCATCCAAGCAGACCTCTAAAGCAGTAGGTAAGGCTGGGGGGTGTTAGGGTGTATTAGTAGGGGTATCACAAGTCGTAGAGGGAGGTATAATCCCTCTTTACAAGACACTAGTTAGGCCCCATCTGGAGTACTGCATGCAGTATTGGAGGCCACACCTTCATAGGACATTAACCAAATTGAGGCAGTCCAGAGGAGGGCAACCAAATGGTGCAGGGACTGCATCAGAAGACATATGAGGACAGATTAACAGAGCTCAATATGTATACCCTTGAGCAAGGAGGAGAGAGGTGATATGATCGAGGCATTCAAATACCTTAAGGGCATTAACAAGGTGAAAGAGTCTAACATGTTTAAATATAGAAAAATAGCAGGACAAGAGGACACAGCATGAGAGAGGGGGCGATTAAGGGGGAATGTGAGGAAATTCTTTTTCACAGAAAGGGTGGTGGATGCATGGAATGGCCTACCTCAGGAAGTGGTGGCTATGAATACAGTGCAGGGCTTCAAACAGGCATGGGATAGGCATAAGGAGCAATACAAATGAGTATGAATAGATAGGCCACTGACAGAGCAAAGGTCGATGGCACATTTATAAGAGTAGAAAAAGAAATGGACAGACTGGATGGGCCATCGGTCCTTATCTGCCATCAACCTCCATGTTTCTATGTTTCTATGTAACCTATAATGGGCTTGCAAATGTCCCTTAGCACCCTGCATGCTCAATGGACTCATTTACATGTTGAGGCTGAATATTGCCCACAGGAGTCCTGGTGCCATCCTGTTTTCAGCAGTTCTATTCCCTGTAGGCTATGTACTGCACAGGTCCATGCTGGCAGCATTGCAGTTACTCCATCAACAATATGACCCAATATTCAGACAGATAGCAACATGCACTGAATATTGCAACCTCAGGTTGGGCACAAGTGCAGCGGAAGCATTTATATGATTCTTTGGCTGATCTACTTAAATATGAGAGCCATTGTATTTTAAAAGGAGACATTTTTAAATAAATTTATCCACCCATAAAGCCCCACTGCTCACCTTGTAATCTTTCTTCATTCATCACTTTGATGAAGCAAATTTGCCATTGTTTTTCCTTTTACATCAGGGATTTTGGCATATTTTAAATGCACTCCATCCCCCTCACCAGTCTGCCACCCATCCAGCTGCACACTGAGGACACTGCTGAAATCATGTATACTCACTCCTGGTCTTCAAAGCTGGCAGCGAGGACAGGAAATACTATTTTTTATTAAGGAAAACTCAATAATTGTGGTAATTGCGGCAGCTGCTGCAGAAATACCGATTAGGGGTTTAGCATAAAAGTACATTTTTTGTTGCTGGCTGCCTGGAAAGTCTAATTACAAAGATCCTCTCCATGCATAATGGCTGCAGAGCCCTGGGCAGACATATCACACACCCTGGGTAGCTTCTGCCCCAAAGGTTATGGTAATGGGGGCTACCGACTTTGCCATTTGTTGGTAACATACCCTTCACAGCAGAAGTCACCCGGGGTGTGCGAGATGTCCACCGGGGCTCTGCAGCCATTATGCATGAGTGGATCTTTTGTAATTAAACTTTCCAGGCAGCAGGTAAAAAAAATTACTGTTATGCAAAAGCTGCAGTCGGCATTTGCTCCAGCAGCTGCTGCAATTCAGTGGTGGAGTTTCCCTTTAATCTCATAGTCCCTGTCTTCAGTGCAGGCAGCGAAGACTAGAAAACTGATGGAGAATGGCTGAGAGTTGCAATAAGGGCAAACACTTTAAAGCTAATAATAAAATAAGTCAAACCATGCATACAGTCCCTCCTGGTCTTCAGAGCAGGCAGTGAGGACTAGAAATTGTCAACAGAAAACATCCAAAAGTTGAAATGAGGGGAAAGGTGTTCAAAAAAGGGGGAATAAATAATATTATACATACAGTGTGTCAACCCCTTCCGTCCTCAGAGAAGGCAGAAGGGACTGGGTAACAGCAAGACACAACATCACAGCTCCCCCTGTGACAGATAGTGCAGGAACTATTTCAGTTTGAGAATCAAAGCTTTTGTATTTTCTTTTTTGGAATTTTTTATTCTTTTCATTTTTTAAACAAAACAACCTATTACCCATTTTATAAGTACAATAAGACACTGCTGGGTGGGCATTATGCTGAAACAGACACCATTCCGGGGCAGTAAGACCTTCCATCTGCTGCATTGGGCCTCCATTACACCATGGGCAGGTGGTTTATTTTATTTATTTATTTATTTGCGTCTATGATTACAAAATACCTTTGAGCCAAGGCTCTTTTACAAAGGTTCCACATCAGTAAGTACAGACAATAAAGATCAAACAGGTTTCAAGGTACAGAATAACAAACAGTTACTTCAGTTGTCATAAATCATATTTATACCGACAGTACAAATAAATATTAGGAGAAAGCAGGTAACGAAGGGAAAGGGGCTGAAAGGAGGAGAGGGTGTGAGCAGAGTAGAACTGAGAATAGCAGCATAAAGGCCTTTGTCAAGACAGACCGAGGTAAAAGCAATTGATGGGCATAGGACTGACTAAGTGCTAGTAGGGAGGACAATAGCAGTCAGAAGAGCGGTCTGCAACAGCACAGAAAGCATTGCTTAAGTGGGGCAGCCACAGGTGTTAGTGCCTATTGGAGAGAAGAGCTTAGCAGAAAGCACCCAGCGTTGGTGAGGCAGAGATGTCACTAGTGAGACTGTTCAGCTAGCTAGGAGCCCTATATGCAGAGGACCTTGGCCTTCAGATGTGCCACAGTGGGGATTTGCAGAATTTGGGGCTTAGCGCCCTGGTGTTACAGTTGTTGATTTTGGGTTTGAGGAGGGCAGGCTCCATGGGAGCCTTGCCAACATAATTTTCTTTGCTGTGATGCAGGTTTGATACTTTATTCGGTTGTTCAGTTGCAACCATCCTGTTTGGGAGTAGAGGTCCAGAGTATGGGTGAGACGGTGGGCTCCAATGTGATGGGCAAGTTTATTGAGGGAGGTGGAAACACATTTGTGAGGAGGAGGCAGTGGCAGTGTCATAGATAATGAGTCCGTAGTCTATAACACTAACAGTAGAGCTCTGTATGGCGACAGACAAGGCTTCAGAGGTTGAATGTTTCCTATGTCGGAACAGTAGGCCCAGCCTAGTGTTTACTACTTTCACAGCATTACTGATATGGGCAACATAGGTGAGTTTAGAGTCAAGGGTGAGGCCAAGGTATTTAAGGTATGTACTCATTCAAGGATGATTCCTTGCTTGGTATTGATGGAGAGGTGATAATGTTTGTTTTTGTTGTGGAGCTGCTGAAAATCATGGTCTTTGTTTTTTCTGGTTTAGGATCAGTTTGTGTTTTGAGAACCATTTTTGACTGTTGGAAAGCCCCTGGAGGTTTTCTTGTAGATGAATTGGATCATGGTGGGAGGCCAGGATGACTGCATCATCTGTGTAGAGTAAGATTTGTTCTGGACAGGAGTTTGGCAGTGTGTTCAAGAAAAGGCTGAAGAGGAGGGGCCAGAATTGAACCCTGTGGAACACCGGACGGACTGGTCTAGGATCTGAGAACATATCAGCAATTTTCACTCTTTGGGACTGGTTGTCTAAGTAGCTTTTGAACCAGTTTACAGAACTGGGTGAGCCCTGCAAACCAAAGCTGGGCAAGTAGAAGCCGGTGGTTGACAGTATCAGAGGGCTTTGGTCAAGTCAGAGAGTAGACCCAGTTAGCTGACCATTATCCAGTGAGTGGTGGATTGCGCCGGTAAATTCAACAGAGCCGTGGAAATGCTATGACCTTTTCTATAACCATGTTGCTGCTTGCACATGATGCTGTGTTTGTCCAGGAAGTCAGTAAGCTGATCTGCCACAATCCGTTCCAAGGCCTTGATTAGTGGAGGTAGGAAGGGATTGGACGGAAGTTCTCATGTGCAGTTTGACACCACTTTTATTTATAGGGGTTACAGGGCAGATTTCCATGTCCAGAAACTGGCTAAGGTTGAGGGAGAGGTTAAAGATCCTGGTCAGTGGCCGGAGTACTTCTTCAAGGGTGAGTGATAGAAGTTTGAGGTTGAGGAGTCATTGCTGGATCTGGACTTACAATGGCTTTGGTAACATAGCTGTGGATCTGGTACAACTGACCACTTTAAAGTAGAAAGGAGGGTGGTTAGTGGGGGCAGGGGAGGTTTGGGCGTCCTCCTCTTGAAAACATTAGGGGAGTACAGAACTGAGGTCCGTGGAAAGCATCATTGGATGTATCAGCAATGAGTTTCTGGTCAAGCATAGCAACACCATTTATGCAGAGCAACTGATGGGGTGATTTAGACTGCTTACCGGTGACTTATTTTATGTTATTCCAGAAGTCCCTTCCATTGCCCCAGGAGTTTATAAGAGTGCTCTTGAAATAGGTGGATTTCGTTTCCAGATAGATTTGGTGCAGTCATCCAATGCCTGTTTGTAGTTAGCGATGTCAATTTGTCTCCCAGTGTTTCTAGTGAGCTCCCAAAGATGATCCCAAGATTTTAGTCACCTTAGGAGGTCTTCTGAGAGCCAGGGGTTGCAGAGGGCTTTTACTTTTCACTTTTTAGGGGTGCAAATTTGTTGCAGGCTTCATTAAAGATTCTGATGAAGTGGTCCAGGGCAGTGTTCACATTAGTTGCTGTGAGGATTGGTGACCAATCCTATTGAAGAAGGAAGGTTTTGAGATATGTTTACTGACATTGAGGTAGAACTCTGCTCTTAATGGTTTTTGGGGAGTGGGTTAATGAATTTATTGGACCAGGAGCATGTAACAGGGGAGTGGTCACTGAGTGAGTCAGGAGGACAGTGGTGTTTGTGATACTGGTGGGGTGGCTGGTTAGGATCCAGTCAGTAGGGTTCTGATACCAGTTTTATAATTTTTCCTGGTTGGGGACTTAACCATCTGTGTGAGGTTTGCCACTGCTATGGAATCCTATATGCCCTGACCTTAGTAGCAGGCCAGTTTATATTAAAATCACCAAAGAGGATAGTTTTGGTGTCTGGTGAGAGAGACTTGATATAGTCCAGAACTGAGTTAAGCCCACTACCTTGCTCTTTTGGTGGAATGTAGATTGTGATAACTGTAAGAGCTTTGTTGTGAGCAATAAGGAGGATCTTGATGGGAAGAATCTGCATTGTAGTGGTTTGAGGAGTATAACTGATGTGATGACCCAGGATAGTGCCCTTAAGGTACAAGGCATCCACCGCCTCTTTTTGTCGTTCAATCAAGTCCAAAAACACTGTACCCAGGGACGGTGATAGCATGGTCAGGGACCAATGGTGAGAGCCAGGTTTCTACAACTGCTAGGATGTCCGGACTATGCTAGCAGGCAAAAGTCTGAAGGGCATCAATTTCATGAAGAAGACTACATATGTTAAGCGAGATGATTGAGAGGGATCTGGTGTGCTTGTTCCGATTTGTTCCTTTAGTAGGGCAGGCCAGGATTAGGATGAATGTTGCCAGAGAGCAGCGGAGAAGAAGCATAAGCTTCAGAGTACAGGTGCATAATTCCCATGTCAGGCGCCTATCCTTTCATGCCAAAAGCGGTCGTTTTTCACAGAGCGTGCTACAGGGGTGAAGGCAGGTACAGGGTGAAATCAGTAACAGTGGATGGGGGAATACCCAATGGCCATTGGAAAGAAAGGACCATTTATTAGTGATTGGCATGGCCCATGGTGGGTACATGGGTTCCAGAGGTAGGGTATCTAGGGAGCGGTATATGCAGTGAGTTGGTAGCTGTTAGGAGTAGGGGGAAACAGGCTCTGGGAGGGTGGAGAGAAGAGGGAAGAGGGAACTAGGAATAGGAGAAGGTGATACAGAGTACAGGTGGGATACATTTTAATTGATAGGGAGAAGTCAGAGGAGAGAGGGCACAGGGAAATAGGCAAGAGAGAAGCTGTCAGAGAAAAGAGGCAGAGAGTAAAAGCAAGGTAGAGACACACGAAAGGTTACAAGGTTAGGAGAGCAAAGCAGCGAAGTAGTAGAGGAAGGCAAGCGTTTTAAAGATCTACAGGAAGAGGCAGCATGGGTTAAAGAGTACAGGAGTGAAAGGGTGGGAGTGTGAGATAGAATACCAAAGGAGGAGGGCCAAGCATGGCACCCTATAGGATAAGAAGCAGGAGGAGGGCAGAGCAGAGGGTGGAGACAGACTATTTAATTAAGGACGAGGTGGGGAAAGTGGCGGGCATAACATTTCTGCTGTTACCACTGTGTTTTCAATGGGTGCAACAGCCCCAAGTCAGGAAAGTTGCAGCAGGCCAATCAGTGAAGCAGAAAGAGGCAGGGGTCAATCAGGGTGCACTGCAGTAGTGACATCCAGTGTCGGCAGCTTAGAGCAGCCTCGCTGAGACAGGCAGTCTTACCCAGCTATTGAGGTTCTGTGGGTGGCAGGAGGTGGGCGAGTGAGCGGCAAGAAGTGCCGAGTCACAACCGGGCCAGATGGAGGGCTCATGGGCCCGAGAGTCAAGGGCATGACCTGAAGAGAGGAGAAGAAATAGGAATTAGCTGTGGAAGGGGAGCTGGACTCAAAGAGAGAAGACAAAGGAGTTAAATCGAAGAGTGGGGAGCTAAAGCACCAGAGATGGCAGACAGCACAACGGAGATACTATGGGGTGGCATGATGGAAGCAAAGGGCAGATTGTTATGAGGCCAACAAATGCCTTAGCTTGATGCCACGAGGGAGGTGAAGAGGTAGTAACAGACTGGAAAAAGCAGGAAAGTTAGATGGAGGTGTAGTTAGTAGGAGGCAATTCAAGCCCAGGGAGCAGAGGAAAAGAGAAAACAACAGGAAAACACAGGGCACAGGAAGAGCAGTAATTACTTTCCAGCATAATACCCACCCTGTCATGTCTTATTGCTTGCCTATTTTTTGAATGCCCTAATATCCCACAATTTACCCTTTTAGTGGTGGGGTCTTTTGGGTTCCACTCCCCTGGATAATTCTTTGGCACAAACCATTGTGGACAGTAGCATGGGGCCTGAGGTGTCAAGGGAATCATTCTGCTGAATGGCATGTCTTTCAGTTTCCCCATAGCACTCTACTACTCCCTCCCTACCTATCACTGGCAGCACACATGACAATCACACCCCCACACCAGCTGCATATCAGCTACATACAATAAATAAAATACATAGTGGCCTCTTTACTGCAGCCCACTAAGCAGACCATCTCTACTCACCCATGTAATGGATTATCCATAAAGTTTATTGGCACATACTTGTTGTTTAATTGCCATTAATGTATTTGCCACCAATGTGGCATTTGTTAATGGTAGGAAATGCTCATTATAATAATTTATTGGTATAAATTCTGCCATTAAAATGGCTTTGATGAGATTTAATAGAAATAATAAAACAATAAGTATTTAATGGGTTCTAGTCATTGTTAGTTAATGGGGTATCTTAGGAATTTAATGCAGTAAGCAAACAATACTTTCAAAACTAATACCAATTTAATGACAAAATACTAAAGCCATTAAAAATTGCAACAAGATTTAATGGTGAGAATTAATGAGGTGTTGGAACTGCTGTAATTGTATTTTAGTTGGTTTTATTGACTTGTTTATTTTTGTTGTTGTTTGTACAGCACGTAGAGTATGTGGAAATGAAGTAAGCAATAATACCCGAGTGGTGAGTTTATTGGGAAATACCAGACCACCTAAGTGCATAATGAGGCCCGATGCCACAGGCGGAGGGTCTTATAGCTCCTGGAAGGTCCAGTATTTCCTAACAGGTATCATAGGTCCATTCCATCCATTTATTAAAGGGGTTACTGTGGCTGTCTTATGGTTATTGTATTCATAAAGTAAATGTAGTGGGTACCCCATATCCTTTAAGTACATACCACATGAAGTTATGATTCACAGCATCAGATGTTCCTTTCTGGTCTAGAGATGCTAGAAAACCTTCTATGCTTTTAGTATCATTATCATGTTCTACTATGCTTGGCAGAAGTAATTGGTCTATCATTGACCTTCCAGGAATGGAACATGTTTGTCCTGATGAAATAACATAACTTGCAATTTGTAGTAATCTCATCTGTAGAATTTTGCTAAAATTTTAAAATCCACATTAAACAGGCTGATCGGTCTCCAATTGTGTACATTTTCCATATCCCCATTTTTAAATATAAATATCAAAAGGCCCACAGTCATGTCTAATGGGAGATATGAGCTTTTAAGTAAAAAATTAGACATTAGCTAATTCTTGTTTTATATGTTGTATTATTTTATATAGTTATGTGATTAACCCGTCTCTTCCTGGTGCTTTCCCTGTAGCTGACATATTAATTGCTATCTGTACTTTTCAGAAGATATCTCTGTAACTATATTGTCCCTAATGTCTAGGGGTATTCTGGAATATCTAGGTTTGAAAACAAATTTGGGGCTTCTGATAAATCTGTTTTTGTTCTTTGTATAGATTTACAGTATGTTTTGTTATGATTTGTAGTAATTCTTGTTCCCTGAGTGTTGTATCTGATTCTCATCTATTAATGTTTCCGTAGATTTTTTTCCTTTATTCTTGTGTTACAGCTATCAGAGGGGCATATTGTTGCTCATTTTCCTTGAGTACTGTGTAATTGTTGCTGCTTTAAATTTTCAGCTTGTTTACTGTGATATGATAGCATAGACTGTTTAACAATTGTAATTTGTGTTGAAAATCATGTTTTACTGTATGTGCCAAAGTTAAGTTTTGTAATTGCTTTCTATTATTTAAATACTGTAAATATTTTTTTTTATTTAGAGTAATTAATAGGTTTATTTTCTTTTTGTATCTTCCACCAGGTGGCAGGGTTTTATACATATCTATGATAAATTGTTGTGCTTCAATTAAATATTAAAGTTCCTGATTTATGTCTTATCTGTTGCAAAATTATTTTTCACATTTCCACATACCTGGTCCATATTTATTATTTTTGTTTAGTCCTATTTCTGACCTTAGTTCTGCATGATCTAAGTAGTCTACTGGTTGGACTGTCATGTGTAATGGGTAAAGTTTTATTTGTAAAGAGAAAATCTATCCTAGTTGCAATGTTCCTGTTAAGAAATGTTGGGGTCCTTTGTATATGGACCATATGGCTATCTTGTAGGTTTGCTATTTGAACTATTTTATTTAGGATCACCATGTCGCAGAACACTTTTTGTGTTTTAGTTTTAGCGTCTCTATCCTTGGAAGATAGGCCACAATTAAAATCCCTCCATATTATATTATGTGGTGTAAATAAATATGACTGTATTTGTTGAAAGAGTGCAACTCTTTTAACCTTAGTCTGTAGGGCATAATTATTTATAAACCTGTAGAAAGTTTTTTGGTGTTTAATATCCAGAATCAATACTCTACCTGGTACCAGGTCAATGATTTTGTTTATTTTAATCTTTGTAGAGTTAAATAAATAACCCACTCCTGAAAAGACCTCAGTTCCTAAGGACCAGTAAGACGGTCCAGCATACCACTGTTTTGTTGCATCTGTTAGTTCAGAAGTTGTATGTAATCTTGTATCTTGTAGGAATATGGCATCTGCCTTATTTTTTATAAGCTGGTTAAATACAGCTTGTCTTTTGCCTGTATTTTTAATGCTGTTTGCATTAACTGTAATAATGGATAGTGTAGATGTCATATTCATGGTTTAGTTTAGTTTTATGACACTTTTATTCCTTTAAGGATGCTTTTTCATGTTCGACTTTCTGATCCCTGTGTCCAATTTTTCTTTTTGTTTTTCCTTAGTATGAACCACCTGTTCTTCCTCGTACTCATTCACTGAAGTACATTCTGGCTGAGCAGAACTTATGGAGGAATTATCAGATTCATTTTCTGAACTATGTGCTACTTTTTCTAGTGCCTCATATCTATTAGATGTTACAATTTCCATGTTTTTCAAAGCTTTGCTTTAGGTTGT
Source organism: Neoceratodus forsteri (assembly GCA_016271365.2). Classification (NCBI taxonomy): domain Eukaryota; kingdom Metazoa; phylum Chordata; order Ceratodontiformes; family Ceratodontidae; genus Neoceratodus; species Neoceratodus forsteri. The sequence goes on from CM028136.1 coordinate 1,041,139, forward strand.
TTCAGTTTTGTTTCCTTCTATGGTCTGGTTTCTCATCCTCTCTTTGGTCAGGTGGAGGACATGTCCATTTGTCTACCTCCTGGGATAAGGATGTTTCTTGTTCCATCTCTACTGCCTCAGTTTCTCTAGTGGTCTTAGCTTCTCTAGTCTCTTCACCTTCCTCTTGGTCATCCATAGTAACTGGTATATTGTCCTCTTCCTGTACTCTTGTTGGGGAGAGGAGATGGTGGGGGTGGGGGTGCCTGAGTGCTTTTGTAGGAGTGTGCCTTTGTGCGTTTGTCACGAGCAGCTGTTGTTCTTCCCTGACAGTTTCATTATTTTTGTGGGCTGCCCACTGACGCTCCTGATATGTATGACCCCTGCCTTCACATAGATTGCAAACTGGTTCATTTCTGCAATGATTGCTAGCATGACCCAACATGTTACGTAAGGTACATTTAACTGTTAACAAGAGGTGCTTAAATGACTCATAGAACCACATCTATAGAAGACATTGGTTTGGCCTGCATATACTAGGACTCCATGGTCCCTCCCCAGACAGAAGCGATTCGTAAATGTTGCAGGCCTGTGTCGTTTGATATTAACAATACTTTTATTCTGCAACCTCCAGTCCAAATGTCCTCAGAATCAAATATGCTTCTGGATTTCCATGACTTCACATCTGTTTCAGCCAGTATATTAAATCGACACACTCACGCCTTCACTTCAAAATAATACTGTCAAAATTTTGCGTGCTGGTTTAGTCAGAGGGATAACTTCAAAGGGGGTCCATAAAGGAGTTTTTTCAGGTGCTGATACTGATCCCAGAATTTTGTAAACCTTTATTTAACTTGAAACTTGCATCAACTGTGGTTTCACCTGATGCATGTATCAGCATGTATATTTCTGTTGTATTGAACTTCATACTTTCTTTTAGTAAGGTTTTTGCCACTAATAACTTATCGGAAACCTCTCCATGCCCTTTGTAGAGTAAGCAGATTTCATTGTGACATCTGGTAGGTTGTTGTGGAGTATGAAAAATGAGGCAAGAGCCTTGCATCTCTAGTTAGGGCTGAAGATGATCCAGCGTGGGGACTCTCTATTATTGCCAGGAACATCTGCATTTGGTTGCTTGTATTTTCCTCTTGGGTTGGCAACTCCATTTCAGTTTATTGATTATAGCTATTTTCAGTAGTCACAATTAAAATAGAGTTTTGCGTTAAAGTGATTTTCGATGTATCTAAAAGCAGCTACCACTCCCGTATTTTGGTAGCTGCCCTCAGCAACAATTATTATGCCAGGTTTTAATTTATAATTGTAGCTCATACCTTTGCATTATTGCTCAAAATGTTTTTAGCTGGGCTGTCCAGTGATTTCTGAGAGCTGCGGTCCGTCACTACACTATCCCTCAAGCACATAATGGCGTATGACCAGGGAGAACACAGGGGCCGCCCCATTGAAGTGAATGGAGCTTCTTTTTCCTAACATTTTATACTTCAGGATGGCCAGTTGGACAGTAAAGAGAGGACACTACTTGACTAACAAGTAGTGTCCTCCTTGTTAGTCAAGCAGTGTCCTCTTTTTTGTCCAACTGGCCATCTTGAAGCCTCAAAAACTTTAGGAAAAGAAGTCCCATTCACTTCAGTGGGGCGCGCCTGCGCCTCCCTGGTCACACATCATTATGTGCTTGAGCATGGGGGGGTGGAGGGACTACAGCTCAGAAATCATTGGACAGCCCAGCTAAAAAAAGTTATGAGCAATAGTGCAAAAGATATGAGCTACAATTATAAATTAAAACCTGGCTACAACTGTCGCTGAGGGCAGCTACTACAATGTGGGAGTAGCTCCTCATATCAGACATTTCCTTTAAGGCTGAACCCTCTGGAATATGCGGGGAGAGTTCTGTTCACTCAGAGTCTCATTATTCTTCTCATTTACAATTTGGGTTAAAGTATTTTTGCACAGTCATGGGTGTTAGAGGTATTTACATTTTACCTGTAAGATTTACTTCAGCAATTTTGATGGGTGAGAACCCCAAAGTCCATTCCCCCATTCCTCTGATGTGAGGACACCACCAACCTGCAGCTTTCAGAGCATTTTCCATGGACCAGGCTTCACTACTGTCCATCAGATGTTACGATCTATCTACCCAGGATTGCTTTGTCTTTAATTGGCCTTCTGTTTTCGCATCTTGTCCACTTGCGCTGAAAATGAAAAACAGTTGCCGTGGCTTGATTGTCGAGGTTTGAAAAATCGTCTTGACAGTGTCCAAATTAATATTAAAGTCAGTTCCTTTCTCAGAACTAGTAACCAGGGTCACGTTGCCATGGAGGACATGACCGACTGGATTAAATGGCCTCTTACTGCTGACTTCAGATTTCTCAATCTCTGCTGCTAGTTGCAGTTTCGCACATTAAATCTTTCCTCTTCTGCCTTAACAGGGCTTGTAATATTGCAGAATCCCATTTATTTACCTCCGTGTTGTCCGATGGAATATTTTCTACGGTCATTTGCTCTTTAGTTGTTGTCTGTTTTCTGTCTCCTTCTTCTCGTCATTTGCATAAAAATGTCAGTTTCTGAGTAGTCAAGACTGGGAGAGACAGTTCCCAACCTCCTGCACCTCGTTCTCATCTCTGCATCTCCGGACTGGCCATCGCTCATGAAGAGTCAAGAGTTCCCCTACTGGAGAGTAGGGGAATGTCCCCTAGTGTCCGCCAAATTTCCCCATTTACTAAAAATACCACCAACAGCTTAATGTGGTTCAGTGTCAGCTGGAATCCATCTGTATCCTCCTTCCCGGACGAGGCTGAAAATAGGCTGAATTGTTTAGTCCTCTTTCCGGTCAACAAAACTAAATAAAAATAAATAGGTACAATTTGCATGGCAAACTTGAAGTAGCCAGGTAATAAAACTAGCTTTCTTTTAATACTGGATGATTAGGCTGAGACTGGAGGAAATAAGAGAAATGTGGGAAAGTTTTCTTGGGGTTGTCTTGCTCCATACATTCATTAAAAATACCACTAACAGATTAATCTGGTTCAATGTCAGCTAGTTTCCACCTGCTTCCCTCACGGATGAGGCTGAAAATAGGCAGAATTTCCTAGTCCTACTTTCCCAGTCAACAAAACTAAATAAATAATGTAGCAAATCTAATTCAATGCCCAAAAACTCAAGATAGTGGCAAGATTTATAGTTTTATCAATAGCAAGTGAAATATGTAGTGAGTAGAAGAATTCTGTTAGTCAGGAAATGCAGGTAGCTGGAGGAACTCAGTGGCTCAGTCAGGAAAAATCATTCAAGAGATGGAGGATGAATGGATGTGAGTAGTTCTTATGGGAAGTCCAGCAGATGGACTTTGAAAAAGTTGAAAAGTTTAGGGCTGGTCTTGCAACTAACATTAGATGGACTGCAATATAAAATGAGAGAGGAAAGTGACTGAGCGAGCCGACAGCTGAGCACAGAGGGTTGGCTTTCTCTCTCGCAGAGCCATGGCAGAGGGTGTGTAGCTAGGATGGAGTAGAGGTGGCAGGAAGACTTCCTGACAAAAGGACAAAGGAGCTGTAGTAGGCAAGCTGTGCTGGCACTCTGAACCAGAAGTGAGGCAAGAAAATAGGCATGGGGAGACACAAGAACAGCACTGTAGTCAATGGAGATGACTGCATGTGCTAACTCCACTGGTGGAAGGACACAGTCTAGGTATCTGGTCACGAGCTTCCACAGGCCTCTTAGTCTACTATGTGTGATAGCAATATCAGCATAGCTCTGACTATGCAGTCATATTAATTGTTCCAGCAGATGGCAAATATAAACTTGACTGGGGAGACAAGCTGAGTAGGTATGATGGGCGAATGTCCGAGGATTGTTGGAAGAGTGTGATCATTGCCATCCATCCCACCCTAAGCCAGTTCTACTTTTATAGCCACTGGATTTGACTGACTACTGGAACTTCCTGTTTGGCAGACTGAAGGAAGGATCATAGCGAAACATTACTTTGTCAATCCTGAAGAAAAAGTAGCTCTTTCTCCCTCCCCACCAGCTGCTGGAGGTCTGACTCTGAGCAAGTAAGAAGGAGACTACTGAAGAATACAGGAAGTTGCTGTCCCAGAACAGGAAGGGTGAGAGTTGTAAGGAGAGGTGAGAGTAAGCATACAGAGCAACAGGAGAGGACATAAAATAAGACGTGATGGGAGTGGTGCAGTGCAATGGCTGTGGGCAGCAGTGTTCCGGGAGACATTCTGGAGGCTGTGATGCAGCCCTATTTGCAGGCACCTCTCTGGTCTGAGGGGAGGTTGCCCATCTCCAGGCTGACCTGGCTAAGATTCGTGAAACCTTCTTCCCACCCAGGGACTACCAGGGCCACCGCCACCTCAGAGGTTGCCAAAAAGTGGAGCAGTTGGACCAAGGTGGGCTCAGGGAGGAGGGTGTGCATCCCTCCAGCTGTACCTCTCCACAATTCATACGCTGTTCTGGTGGATAGTGGTTCCTCTATAGAGGCACCTGCAGTGGAGACCAAGGAAGATGCTGGGAACGTCCACAAAGGAGACCCACAGGAGGCGGCAGGATCCCACAGGGAAGGAAACAACTCCTGGTGGGGACTCAATCATTGGGGGGAGAAGTGGGAAGGAAGGGAGAGGGAGGTAAGGTGCCTGCCTGGCGCGTGGCTTGGAGGGACAGAGCGAATCCTCAGGATCATGGAGCAGCTGCACGAGGAGGGAGCTGGATGTCATTGTCCACCTAGGGACAAATGACCTGGCTAGGAATGGGATTAGAGCAGTGCAAGAGGAGTTTGTAGAGTTGGGAGGGCCTAGACAAGTAGCACGACTGTAACCTTCTCGGAGGTGCTACCTGTCTATGGCAGGGTGATGCTAGGTACTCCACACCATGGAATTCAATGAATGGTTGAAAACTGGTGTGGAGTTTAGGTTTTGGCTTCATTGAGGACTGGGAGCCACCTGGAGGATGCAGGCCAATACTGGCACGATGGTCTGCATCTGCCCAGAGGGGAACCAGGATCCTAGGTGATAGTTTAAATGCGTCATTGGCAAGCATTTAAACTAGCCAAGGGGAGGCAATGAAAAGGAGCAGGAAATACCAGCCTCCCCCACAAAACACGGTAATTAGCAAGGTAAACACCAAGGCAGAGAAGTCACTAAGGAGCAGGACAGAGGTAAATGCAAAAAGGCAAAGGCAGTAAGGACAGGGATGGGGCTAAAGGTAAGGCCATCCAAAATGGGGGATGATGAGTGCCAATGTCCGTAGTCTGTGTAACAAGCTCCTGAACTAGTGGCCTTGATGAAGAAGGATGCCGGATATTGTGGCATTCACAGAAACATGGTACACAGAGAACCATGACTGGGATGTCAACATACCAGGATACACAATCTACAGGAGGGACAGGGAGGGTAAAAGAGGAGGAGTAGCTCTATGTAAAGGAAGGGATCAAAGCAACAGAACTAAAGAGTAAACAGGGAGCAGATGAAGAACTCTGAGTCACCCTGGAGACAGGAAATGGCACCACAACCGCATGGGGTTGTATACAGACCCCCATCTCAGGGAGGAATGGACAAGGAAATGATAGAAGGCATCCTTAGAATGGCAGAAAAAGGGAGATATTTTGATAACTGGAGCACCTTTGCTGCAGGCATATCCAAGAGCAGGGTCATTCTTATTGCCCTACAAGGGCATGCCTCAGACAGCTAGCATTGGAACCCACTCGGGAGGGAGAAATCTTAGACCTGATACTCTCAAACGGGGACGGAGAAAGAATCTCGAATTTAGAAGTGGGTAGCCATCTGGGAACAAGCGACCACCAAACAGTGTGGTTCACGATAAACACAGCCATGGAGTCAAGCCACAAAAGCAAGAGTATTGAACTTTAGGAGGGCTGACTTTGGGAAAATGAGAGAGTGCCTCAGAAAAGCACTAGCAAACAGGCAAGAAGGAGCGTGGAGGAACAATGGGAGTAATCAAACAGCCATCACAAAAGCAACAAGCTTTGTGGTAACCCGTGAAGTGGGCATGAGGAAGGGCGCCCGTCCGTTACGGCGACACCTTCCTTGTGCAGTCCACTCCACGGCAGCCAATGGTAGGTGGCGAACTAGGCGACAGGATGTCACCATGACGCACGTGCGCAGGGGTGGGAGCGAGCATGGGCTGGGGTGAGAGGCTGTAGGGGGTGGCGCTATGGTCGCGGGTCGAGCTGCGGTGGCATTCGGATTGGGCAATGGCTGGGTGGCTGAGGTACTGGGTTCGGGTCTAGGCGCTGGTGCGATTTTTATTGCGCCTGCCCGAACTTTTTATTTTATTACTTTCACCCCCGGAGTTGAGAACTCACAAGGGGGTGGTGGGCGGGTGAAGCCCCTTGGGGGATGTGGGGTCACAACCCCCCACAGAAAGTAGTAAAATATGTCCTGGCACTTGTGTTGGTGCGCTAGGAGTTGTCAGCTGCGAAAATGTGTTCGGCACTGACTGAACGATAATGGCGATTGCCTTAGGCATCTCGCCATTATCACATAGACCCAGCCTTTGTGTGAAGCAAATCAACAAAACACAATGAAGGAAAAATGCTTTGGTTCTCAAAAGAGGTGGCAGAGAAAGTTAAGGAGAAAAGGATAGCATTCAGGAAATATAAGGAAATGCAGAAGGAGCAGGACAGAGAACTTTATCAGTTAAAGTAGAAAGAGGCAGGGAAGGCAGTCAGACTAGCAAAGGTCCAAACCGAGGAAAGGATAGCCAACTCTGTTAAGAAGAGGGATAAGACCTTTATAATGACATCAGGGAGCCAAGAAAGACCAAGGGAGGGATACTGAGGCTTAATAAAGGGAGGGAATGTGGGCAGAGTGTGACAGTGAAAAGCAGGATACTGAACAAATATTTCTGCTCAGTATTCACAAAGAAGAGGAGGAGGGTACCTAAACCAAACAAGAGAAACACTGGACACGGGGTTGATACCAGTCCATTCACAGAAGAAAGGGTTATAAAAGAACTAGTAAAATTGAAGGTGGACAAAGCAATGGGGCCTGATGGGATTCACCAAAAATTCTAAACAAACTAAGGATAGAACTGGTGAAACCACTGACTACTCTCTTTAACAAATCATGGGAGGATGGGGTGGTACCTGAGGACTGGAGGAGGGCAGATGTGATTCCTCTTCACAAAAGTGGGAGCAGGGCAGAGGCAGGAAACTACAGACTAGTTAGTTTGACCTCAGTGGTAGGAAAATGATGGAATCACTTGTGAAGGAAAGAACTGTTGAGTACCTAGAGCCAGTGGGGCACAGGACCCAAGGCAGCATGGATTCACAGTGGGAAGGTCGTGTCGGACAAATCTAATAGATTTCTTTGACTGGGTGACCAAGTAGTAGACCAGGGAGGGCGTGGGACATGGCCTACCTAGATTTTAGCAAGGCATTTGTTGCAGTCCCACACAAAGATTAATATACAAGTTAGCCAGCCTTGAAGTGGGTCCCAAGGTGGTATCCTGGATAAAAAATTGGCTGGATAACAGGACACAAGGGTAGTAGTAAATGGAGTCCACAGTGAAGAAAGAAGGGTTACTAGTGAGGTACCGAGGGTTCAGTACTGGGACCGTCCTTTTAATGTCTTTATAAGTGACATTGCAGAGGAACTGGCAGGAAAGGTATGCTCTTTGCAGACGACACAAAGATCTGCAACAGAGTTGATATACAAGATGGAGTGGAAAGGATGAGAAGGGAATTGGCAAGGTTGGTGGAATGGTCAAGTGTATGGCAGCTTAGATTCAATGCAAAGAAGAGCAAGGTAATGCACCTGATAAACAAAACCCCAGGGAATGGGGTGAGGTACTGAAAACAACAAAAATGTAAAGGACCATGGGTAATTATATTAGATGACCTAAAGGTGGAAAAAGCAATGTGAGAAGGCAGTAAGGAAGGCTGGGGGATACTGGGATGCATAGGGAGGCATCAACAGTAGAAAACAGGAAGTTGTTATCCCTTTGTACAGACGGTTGGTGAGACCCCATCTGGAGTACTTGTGCAGTTCTGCAGACCCCATCTCTGCAAAGACATAGAGTGGAGGCTGTCCAGAGGAGGGCAACCAAAAGGGTTCAGGGTCTGCACCAGAAGACATATGAAGAGAGACTAAAGGAGCTTAATATGTATACCCTTGAGGAAAGAAGGGAGAGGGGACGTGATAGAAACTTTCAAGTACATCAAGGGAATCAACAATATCCAAGAGGGTAGTATCTTTAAGAAAAGAGATGTGCAAGAACAAGGGGCACAATTTGAAGATAGAGGGGACGGCTCAGAGGTAATGTGAGAGAGTATTTTTTCATAGAGAGTTGTGGATGCATGGAATAGCCTTCCTGAGGAGGTCGTGGAGTCAAGAACAGTGGGGGAATTCAAGAATGCATGAGACAGGCATAAGACAGTCCTAGTGAGGGGTGAGGAGAGTAGACTGTTAACCAGGATCTGCAACTTATCCATCAGGTAGGAAAATGGGCAGACTAGGTGGGCCAAGCGGTCCTTATCTGCCATCAAATTCTTGTTTCTATCCCAGTTGCAGTTAGAGCACGTGCCCAATTGTTATTGGTGTTTTAGCCTTCTTAAAGAAGCAAATACCTTTTTGTTTTAGGAAAGTAGGAAGAGTAGGAATTGATGTTCAGGTGTGTGCCCAGCTTATGAGGTGTATGCCAGTCACTAGTAAGTAACCAAAGGGAAGACAGTATATATAGAGAGAGGTTACAAGGCATTCGATATATAAACTTTAGCCAGCCAAAGACCCTGATCTGCGAGTTTACTGAATTTAATGGCATAATCTATTCTGGCATAGTCAAAAGAGTAGTCTTCTTGAGAACATGAGGAATTGATACTTGGAATGATGGAGGATTGAGGAGCAGATACATCAGTGATAATTTTTTCTTCCCAAGAGTTTGGGAAAAGCTATGCCAGTAGGACTGATACAGTATATGGGAGCGTGGATCTGTAGAAGGACCTATATAATTCCTTGTCATGTTTTTTTTTTCTAGATCTGGGATTGCAGACTTCAGATTCTGCATGTAAACTTAAACTTTAATTTGCATAAGGGAGAGAGCAGTGCATGTGGTAGCATGTGGCAGACAACCTTGACCTGAGCTTCACCACAGTGTCCACAAATGTAGAGCATATGACAGGACAGATTGCATGGTATGAAATAAGGAGAGTCACAACATTTTATCTGTTCTTTAAATTATGCCCTTCTAAAGATAATCAGAACCTACTCAATGAAGCGGACAATGAGTAACAGCTTCAGATGGGAGTAGTACATGGAGGTACCTGAATGAGTAACAGGTGCAAGCAAAGTAGGTTCCAACTGAATTTAGAACAGAAGGGGATTCAATAGCCACTACTCTGAATAAAAAGAAAAACAGAATATCTATCTATCTATCTATCTATCTATATATATATATATATATATATATATATATATCTATCTATATATATGTATGTATATATACAGTATATATGTCAGATAAGTCCTGCTTCTTGGCTGATGAGGAGAATGGCAAGTTCAAGTCCCAGTGGGCTGATATTTTGGGCACTGTTCATTCCATGATTGCAAGGAGGACTTAGCTGAACCATTCTGAGGTCTCTGACTAATGGCATCAGAGTGGAATGAAAGGAGTGATTCTGCTTCTTCATTGGTAGCTGAATAACCAGCTTGAGGAACAGGGGATGTTGCCTTGAGTAGAGCTGGTGGATGTGTATGATGATGAGCTTAGATTTGAGAAGCTGAGCTGTAAATTGCATTGTGTGGATAGCTGCCTCCTGAGGGTTCCTACATAAGTAGAAGACTCTCTGCATCCCCAGGGAGGCTCTGGGAGAGGTACTCAGTTTCTGGAGCAGCTCCGAGGCTGGTGCTTGTTACAGGCTCATCCTTCCGTGATGCACCATCAGTATTGCATGGATTCACCCACTGGTCACCGAGTCAGAAACAAGTACAAGCGCCTGCTAATGAAGGAACAACTGATGAAACAATGATAGTATAAGAAAACACTGGTCTCGTGGGGTTCCTCCACCTTTAAAGCCCACTATACAAGGAAAGCTCGCCAAGAGATTTGTCACTGTATGGGACAGTATGCAGAAGTTGAAGTCATGCATGCAAAGGTTTGATTGGAAGAGAGTTATTTAGTAGAATGAGATGGAAACTGAACAACTGTGGAGAATTAGGCTTGGATGCCTGCTGTGCCTAGATTAGGGGATACAAACAGTGTGGAACAGTGCTGAGAGAGGGGAATGTAGCAGTTTGCTATAGCAGAAGAGCACTGTAGCTTTATGTGGTGAGTACCACCAGAGGAGGAGAAGGGATGGCTGAAAAATAAAGGCAGAAATGAGAGCAGAACAGGGGATCAGAAACAGGCAGGCAGTACTGATATATAGAAACCCAGACAACCAAATGGGGCTAAGAGAAATGGAGCTCTGAAGCAGAAAAAGGGTGGATTAATACATGGGAGAGGCAAAACAAAGAAGACCCTGCTGAAACATTTCCTAGATCCTGAAAGTTCAGTCCAGGAGACAGAAAGAGCAAAAAACACCTGTAACACATTAGAGTACATAGGTACTTAGATACCGACTGCAGATAAAGGGCCTTTGGCCCACATAGTCTGCTTAACTGTGCGTAATTTTGCCTCTTTAAGCTTCTCTTAAACTGGGTGGTCCCCTTCCCCAACTGCTAGGATCCCGATGCCTATCCCATGCATTCTTGAATCCGTAATCATTTCAGCCCCCACCACATCTTCTGGTATGGTGTGCCACTTGTCCACCACCCTTTCTGTGAAGAGATACTTCCTCACATTACCTCTGAGCGTCCCTCCCTCCAATTTTATCCATGACCCCTAGTCCTGAAACATCTCTTCCTCTAAAAATAGTGTTTTCCTGCACCTTGTTCCTCTCTGTGAGGTACTTGTATGTATGTCTTTATCATATCCCCCTCTCCCTCCTCTCCTCCAGAGGTACAAATTCAAGTCCTTCAGCCTGTCCTTGTATGACTTGTGATGCAAACCCTGTACTATCTTGTTTGCCTTCCTCTGAACTGTCTCCACCCTGCTTATATCCTTATGTAGGTAAGACCTCCAGAACTGGACACTGTACTCAGGTGTAGCCTCACTAATGTCTTGTACAGTGGAACTATGACCTCCCTTTTCCAGCTAGTGATGCCCTGCCCTGCATATCAGCATCCTATTTGCTTTCCCGCCACCTTGTGCACTGACATCCAACCTTTAGGTCATCAGAATGATAACCCCTAGGTCCCTTTCCTGCTTGGAGCATGCTATATCCTCCTCCCCAGCTGATATGTTGCTCTGGGGTTTTGTGCCCATGTGCATTATTCTGCACTTTTGTGTTAAAAATCTCAGAGCACACATCCTTGACCATTCCTCAAGCTTCTGCAGAGCCTCTCCTCATTCTATCCACTCCCTCTATCATGTCTACTCTGTTAGAGTTTTGTGTCTTCAGCAAACAGGAAATTCTCCCTTCCATGTTATCCTTAATGTTACTGATAAAGATGTTGAAGAGGACCGGAGCCAGCACTGATCCCTGTGGCACTCCACTAGTCACCCTTCCTCTGCTGGGTGACAGCCATTTACAACTACCCTCTGTATCCTGGAATCCAACCAATTCACCACCACCACACTACTGTCCTACCCACACCCATATTGCCCAGTTTGTAACAGCCTCCTATGGGGCACAGTGTCAAAGGCCTTACTGAAGTCCAGATAGGTCATATCCACAGCCTCCCCGATCTACCTCCTTGTCACCCAGTCGAAAAATTCAATGTGTTTAGTCTGTTTTAACCTCCCAAGTAAAACCATGCTGCTTTGGGTCCTGTAGACCATTGGCCACATGGTGTTCTCTAATCTCTCCTTCAGTAGTGCTTCCAGAATCTTCCCCACTACTGAGGTGAGGGCTGACAGTGGTTTCCGCTTCCTGTCTGTTCCGCTCTTGTATAAGGGACTACATGAACTGTTCACCAGTCTTTGGGCACCTCACCTGTTTGCAGCAATCCACTAAACAGGGTCACCAAAGGTTCAGCCACCACTTCTCTGAGCTCCCTAAGCACCCTCGGATGCACCGCATCAGGCCCATAACTTTATTGACTCTTATTCCTTCCAGTTCCTTTAGGACCCTTTCCTGTGGAAGGACTCGTATCCATTCTGTGTCCTTCCCCCCCTTTGTACTCCCTTCTGGCCCTACCACTCCTTCACTGTAAGGACTGAGCAGAAATATGTGTTCAGTATGTCTGCTTTTCTGTTGTCATCCTCAGCAGCACTCTCGCCCTCACCCTTTAGCCTCACTATTCCTCCCTCTGCCTTTCTTTTTCACTTGCGTACCTGTAAAGGTTTTGTCCCCTCTAACCACTGTTTTGCAATGTGCTCTTCTGTCTGAGCTTTGGCTTCCTTACTGCCCTCCCTGCTTCCCTTTGCTTCTCCTGTTTTTTCCTCCCTCCCCTTTGCCTGTGTCTTTTTGTATTGCTTGAATGCAATCCTTTTAGCTTTCATTTTCTCTGCTACCTCCTTGGAATACCATAGAGTTTCCTCTTCTTTTCCCCTTGCTAGCTGTTCCTGCACCCTAATTCCTTCCCCATTCCAGCAAGTGCTTCTTCCAAGCATTTCCCATTCTCCTAAAATCTGCTCTCCTAAAGTCTAGGATCGTGTTTTAGTGTGGCAGGGATCTGCCTATTCAGTTATTTCAAACCAGAGTGTCCAGTGGTCACTATTCCCCAGGTGCTCCATTCACTGTGACCCCCATCACACTGTTTCCATTTGTGAGCACCAGGTCCAGTATTGCCTCCTGCTGAGTTGGTTCCATGACCAGTTATTTAAGGAAGGCTGAAGGAGTCCAGGAGAAATCTGCTCCTGACTGCTTCTGCTGCTGCTGGGAGGCTCAGTCTACATCTGGCATGTTGAAGTCTCCAACCAGCACCACCTCTGCCTTTTTGTCAACTTTGTTTCACTTCAGTCATCGGTGATGGGGCATCTCAGCCGCTCCTCTGCCGCCAGAAACCCTCCTGACCAAGGGAATTGTGTGCTGAGTCCCCTCTCCCATGGACCCCATACATGGGAGGAGGCAGGGACCACGGAGAGTCAAGTTGGGATTGGGGTCAGCATTGGGCATGTGGGAGTGACCCTGGAACATCGCCATCGCCTCCTCACCAGCGGGTTTTCCTCCTTCTTGTGGTTTCCCTCTGAGGTGCTGGGTGTGCAGTGATGCCAGTGCAGAGGATATACCTCCACTGACATCCGCCAGCACCTGCGCCTTGAACCACGGCTCCTTGTGGTAACCCGGTCTCCACTGGGAGCCGCCGATAGCCATGCGACCCCCCAGGCTCCACCCCCAGGAGAGGAGAGCAGTCCTCTGGACGCCAGTCCTCTCCTCCCCTGCCATCCCTGATGACCAGAGTCCACCTGAACCTCGATTGCTGGCATGGCGTAGATATGGCATCCAGTGCCTCAACCCTCAGTGCCACCTGGCCGGCTTACCACTTCCTCCTTGTCCACCATTCTTTGGATGGCAAACATTAATTCCCTATCTGTCTCTTCAACTTGGGTTGGTGGTCTATAGACTATTGCTGAGTGGATGGCTGCCCCGATTTTCTTTGAAGCTTAACCCACAGTATCTCCCCTCCTTGTTCTCCTTGGTTTCTGTGGCCTTAATGTTGTTTCACATACAGTGCCACACTTCCCCCCTTCCTGCCCTTCCTGTCTCTCCTGAATAGGTTATAGCGAATGCGGCCATCTCCCAGTCGTGGTTATCATTACACCAGGTCTCCATGTTGGCCACAATGTCCAGGTCTGACTGTGCCATAGCTGCCTCCAGGTCCTCCATCTTGTTGCTAAGGCTCCTGGCACTGGCACACATGGCTCTCCATGATGTAACTTCCCTCCCTTCCGTGTGATCTTTATGACTGGCCAACCTGCCTTCTACCCTTTGTTGTATTCTGCCCTCTGACTGTCAGTCCACTCCTTTGGTACCTGTGTCCCTTCTATTCTTCCTTCTTCCATATTTTGCACTTTGCATTGCTGTGATATTCCCCCTCCTGGTCCCCTGTTCCTTTGCTAGCTTCTTGGGTTGGGCAGTCGGCTTCCCTTCATGCTGGCCTGCAACCCTCCTTGGCTAGTTTAAATGCTTGCAATGTGTAACATTTAAACTTTTCATCGAGGATTTGGGTTCCTCTCCAGGATGGATGCAGGCCATCAGGCTTGAATAAACTCCTATCCTCCAGGTGGGTCCCCAGTCACCAATGAATCTGAACCCTTCCTCGCTGCACCAGTTCTTCAACCATGTGGTTAAAACTTCTGTTGTGGGGCCCCTCACGCTCAGCCATGCTTCTCACAGGTAGTACTTCTGAAAAAATGATGGAAGTAGCTACTTGTTTGAGACCCCTCCCCAGTCTTCTCTACTCCTCCTGAACTGCTTTAGGTTCCCCATTTGCCAGGTCATTAGTTCCTAGGTGGATAATTACATCCAGCTGTCCCTCCTGTACAAGGAATGTGGCTTAAAGTGAATCAGAAACACTGAATGCAAATAGACCAGAGCTTTACGAGATACTGAATAAGTGAAATGATTGCAGAAGTACATGTCATTACAGAAGTCAAGCAAGCAAGTAAGTGTGGAGTTTAAAAATCGTGACAGAAGCAAGTGACTACACAAGCCACCTAAGAGAAAGTAATGATGAAACTAAAAGAACAGTAATACATGAAACAAGAATTCCCTGCAGATGAGCTTTGAGTATACTAGAAACAGAGCCAGTAAACAGGAGAAGGGGTTCGTTGGTCTGAAACTGTGAACTGAACAAGGCTAGTAAGTACACTCTGAAAACAAAACATTATGTTAAATAGTGGAGAAAGAAATAATAGGGCATGGTGCAGCAAAGTACACAGATCCAAGCAATCTGTTGAGGGCAACAGATACAGAAGGCCCCAAGACACCAAATGTAACACAGACACAGCAGAAGCACAGAGGGCAGCTGGGGGAGGAGTGGAAGCCCCAGTAGCAACACAGCATTAGGGGCGGGGTGAGAGCCCCAGTAGCAGGACAACAGGAGCTCCAGGTTTTGGACAACAGAGAGAGAAACAAGGACCAGGTGAAGCAAACTAAGGCATGGAAGTCAGAAACTGCCTGCCTTATACAGAGCTGGGTGGTGGAGTTAGCCAGCTGCCTTATTGAACCCTGGCAATTTGTTTGAGAATTCTCCAGGAAAGAGTCCTCTGGAGCAGGCCCATTAATCTCTTAGGAGAGTGTGAGTTCCTTGGAACACCAGGAGGCCACGACTGCCACAGTGACATCCCAGCTACTTCCCAAACACAGGTCAGCTTTCCCTGGATCTGTGTCTCAGAGCCAGTCTGTTAGGGCCTTCACCATGGAGCCCATGTGGACAACCTTTCAGGCAATATAGATCCTAATCCCTCCAAGGGATGCAACAAAGCATGCTAGCGGCAGACCCTACCTCCATTTTACGGCTGCATTGTGATGTCATCATGCTAACGTATTGCTATGAGTAGGAGAAAGGACTGTGAACGACGTGACAGGATTGTAAGACTGTGGTCTTCCACTGAGTAGTTTGGTTTGGACATGACTCGCATTACTCCGCTGTTTTCTCCATTTACTACAGGGGTATGTGTCTGCACCCCTGCCTGCAATAGATAGCACTATTTCTAGATCCCCTTTAAAAAATGTGCCTGTTAAAGAGCTTAGGCAGTAATTGCTATAATTTCTATTTCAACACATTCATCATTTTAAGGGCATATAAGATCAATAGCTTTGGAACAGCTAACTTCCATCAACCATGAAAAGATGATTTTCTTTCCACAGCACTTCAGGTGCACTCTGTCCCTGCATTCAGTCTCTGTTTCAGCTCAATTCAGAATTACGAGATCTTGTCTTTAAAGAGCATACTCCTATTGTGTGCTTATAATTTTTATTGCTGCATATTTACCTGATTCTGTGGTATATGTGTTGATTTCCTGCAAATGTCTTTAAAACAAGATATTTATAGTAATTACACAGTTAATGAAGCTGTGTGCCTTTTCTAGGTGGCTTTATGTTTCATTGCTTCCATCACCCCTCCCCGGCTCTCAGGTTATCTTGCAACACATTTGACTTTTAACCCTTGTTTATCCTGATAGTTTATCTTCAATCTTCTTGAGTGCTTCTACATAGATGCATAGAGGTTGACATTTATTTTAGTTGCCTGTTTAGTTCATTTCCTGTTCAGACCCACAAAGGGCTTGTGTTTTTGCAGTTTTTTAAATTCCTCACCTCTCTCATTTTATTATGCTGTCCGATGTCCACCTCCACATTTACATTTTACTTCTATTTGATCAAGCTTCACAACACGTAGAGGCAAACTAGGAGAAAGTTTACAGCTGTATATTTATAGTGCAATGTACGGTATTTATCTCCTTATTTCTCTCCTTTCATTAGCATGTTTTGTGTATCTGCAGCAGTCTGTATATTGAGGGCCCAACAATCCTCAAACAGTTTTCTGCCTCTGTATGCATGCAGAGGTCTTGGAAATGCTTGTAAGGGTCTCTGGGTCCACTGTGTCCATCCTTACTGTAACATAGTAATATAATGTTGTAAGGTACTCTGGGTCCATCATGCCCAACCCCTTACTGTCACATAGTAATTTTATGTTGTAAGGACTCTAGGTCCATCATGTCCAACCCCTCACTGTAACATAGTAATTTAAGGTTGTCAGGGACTCTAGGTTCATTGTGTCCAGCCCTCACTGTGACATAGTAATTTGATGTTGTAAGGGACACTAGATCCATCAAAAAAAAAAGTTAGCGTGTTTGTCAGAGTTAGTTGAAGTGAATTGTTATCTGTGTATCTGTTATCTGTGTAGTTATCTAGGTGCTTGTCACAGGTGTCTGAAGGGAATCATTATCTGTGAAATTAACTAAGGGTAGAAAAGATTTGCAAAGTAAGGGAGTTATCTAGGTGCTTGTCACAGGTGGCTGAAGGAATTATCTGTGAAATTAACTAAGTGTAGAATGATTTGCAAAGTAGGGGGGTAAGCTTAGCTAGAAGGAGCCAGGTTAAAACCAGATTTAAACACTGCCCTAGATATCTTCTGCGCAGAGAACAGGCAGGCACCAGGAGAAAGGAGCGGCTGGTATAACTAAACTTCTTACTGGGACTATATTGCCCTCCTTCCTCCCTGCCCCCCAACCCAAAGGCAGTTCTACTTGTATAGGCACAGGATTTGACTGACAACAGGAACTTCCTGTTTGGCGCAGGGAAGTGAGTGATCACAGAACCACCAAAGACTCACCATTCTAGAAGGGCAAGAGTAGCTCTTCGTCCCCCCAGCTGCTGGAGGTCTGACTCTGAGCAAGTAAGGAGACTACTGAGAAATATGAATTTCTTGTCTCAGAACAGGACGATCAGGAGCTAAAAGGACAGAGGCAGTAAGTAAGTAGGGAGAGGGAAAAAAAAATAAACAGGAAAAGTAAGTATTCCAAACAACAGTTAGTGGGCCAGAAATAAGACATGATGGGAGTGGTGCAGTGCAGTGGCTGTGGAGCAGCAGTTTTCTGGGAGACATTCTAGAGGATGCGTGTTGTCCCATCTGCAGACACCTCTCTGGGCTGAGGGAGAGGTTGCTCATCTCCAGGCTGAGTTGGCCAGGATTTGTGGGACCTCCTCTCCCACCCAGGGACCACCAAGTCACTGCCGTTGCTTCAGAGTTGCCAAGAAAGAGGAGAGGTTGGACCACAGTGGGCTCAGGGGGTGAGGGTGGTGGAATAGAGGCACATCTCTCAGTTGTACCTCTCCACAATTTCTGTGCTGTTGGAAAAGTGTGGTTCCTGTATGGAGGCACCCACGGTGGAGACCAAGGAGGATGCTGGGAACCTCCACAAAGGAGACCCACAGGAGGGGGCATGGGACCCCACAGTGGAAGGAAACAACTCCTGGTGGGGGACTCCATTGTTAGGAAGGTAGAACAGGGAGGAAGGGAGAGGAGGTAAGGTGCCTCTGCGTGGCGCCATGGTTTGGAGGACAGGAGGCGAATCCTCAGGATCATAGGAACAGCTGCACAGGGAGGGCTGGATGTCATTGTCCACTTAGGGACCAATTACCTGCTAAGAAAGGGATCAGAGCAGTGCAAGAAACGTTTGTGGAGATGGGGAGGGCCTTAGACAAATAGCACACCACGGTAACCTTCTCGGAGGTGCTGCCTGTCTATGGCATGGGTGAGGCTAGAGTGCTCACACCATGGGATTCAATCAGTGGTTGAAAAACTGGTGCAGCTCAGGGATTTGGCTTCATTGGGGACTGGGGTCCACATGGAGAATGCAGGCCTATACTGGCGTGATGGTCTGCATCTCTCCAGGAGGGGAACCAGGATCCTAGGTGATAGGTTTAAATGCTTCATTGGCAAGCATTTAAACCAGCCAAGGGGAGGCACTGAGAGGAATAGGGAAATCCTAGCCTCCCCAAAAATTAGGGTACTAGGTGAGGTAGACACCAACATAGAAATGTCGATAGGGAGAAGCGAGGGGTAAATGGAGAAAGTGACAAATGCAATAAGGGCAGGGATGGGGCAAAAAGGGTAAGGCCATCAAGAAATGGAGGGTTATGAGTACCAACGCCTGTGAGTCTGGGCAACAAGCTCCCTGAACTGGGTGCCTTGATGGAAGAGGGATGCCTGGATATCGTAGAGTCACAGAAACATGGTACACAGAGAACCATGACTGGGATGTTAACATACCAGGGTACACAGCCTACAGAAGAGACAGGGAGGGGAGAAGAGGGGCAGAGTAGCTCCTATGTAAGGAAAGGATAAAAGCAACTGAACAAAAGAGTAAACAGGGAGGAGAGGAGGCACTGTGGGTCACCTTAGAGACTGGAAATGGCACCACAATCTGCACAGGGTTGTATACAGACCCCCATGTCAGGGGAGGGAATGGACAAGGATATGATAGAAGGCATACTTAGGATGGCAGAGAAAGGGAGATACTGTTGATGGGGACCTTAATATGCCAGATGTTAACTGGAGCACCTTTGCTGCAGCCACATCCAAAAGCAGGGCCATTCTCAATGCCCTTCAGGTGGCATGCCTCAGACAGCTAGTTTGGAACCTATTCGTGAGGGAGCAATCTTAGACCTTGTACTCTCAAATGGGAACAGTGAGAGGATCTCAGATCTAGAAGTGGGTAGCCATTTGGGAACAAGTGACCACCAAACAGTGTGGTTCAGTATAAACTCAGCTACAGAGTCAAGCCATAGAAAAGTGAGGGTTCTGGACTTCAGGAGGGCTGACTTTGGCAAGATGGGAGAGTGCCTTAGAAAAGCACTAGCAAGCAGGCTAGAAGGAGGGTGGAGTAACAATGGGGAAATATCAAAACTGCCATCACAGAGGCAATAATCCTTGTGTGAAGCAAATAAACAAATCAAAACAAAAGAAAAAGCCACTATGGTTCTCAAAAGAGGTGGCAGTGAAGGTTAGGGGAAAAAAGATAGCATTTAGGAAGTATAAGGAAACAGAGAAGGACAGAGAACTGTACCAGTTAAGGCAGAAGGAAGCAGGGAGAGTAGTCAGAATAGAAAAGCCCAAACTGAGGAAAGATAGCCAACTCGGTTAAAAAGGGATAAAACCTTTTATAGGTATATCAGTGAGTGTAGAAATACAAAGGGAGGGACAGTTAGCCTGAATAGAATGGACGGTGGGTGGGCAGAGAGGGACAGTGAAAAGCAGGGATACTGAATGAATACTTCTGTTCAGTATTCACAAAAGAGAGGTGCCTAATCCAATTAACAGAAGCACTCTCTGGAGGGGGTCGATCCCAGTCCTTTCACTGAAGAAAGGGTTCTGAAAGAACTCCTAAAACTGAAGGTGGACAACAGCAGGGCCAGATGGAATTCACCCAGAATTCTAAAAGAATTAAGCAGAGAACTAGTGACACCACTGACTACCCTTTTAACAAATCATGGGAGGATGGTGTGGTACCTGAGGACTGGAAGAAGGCAGATGTGATTCCCTTCACAAAAGTGGGACCAAGACAGAGGCAGGAAACTACAGACCTGTCAGTTTGACCTCTGTGGTAGGGAAAGTGATGGAATCACTTCTGAAGGAAAGAATTGTTGAGTACCTAGAGGCCAGTGGGGCACAGGACCCAAAGCAGCATGGGTTCACAGCAGGAAGGTCATGTCAGACGAATCTAATTGATTTATTTGACTGAGTGACCAAAGTAGTAGACCAGGGAGGGTCTGTGGACTCAGCCTACCTAGACTTTAGCAAGGCATTTGATACAGTCCACACAAAAGATTAATAGTCAAGTTAACCAGCCTAGGAGTGGGTCCCAGGGTGGTAGCCTGGGTAAAACATTGGCTAGACAACAGGACACAGAAGGTAATTGTAAATGGAGTCCACTCTGAAGAAAGAGGGGTTACTAGTGTGAGGTACCGGAGGTTCAGTACTGGGTCCAGTCCTTTTGAACTTGTTCAAGTTTATTTGGGATACCATCATCCAGTTTGTACAGCATTGACAATTGCCACAATTATATAAAAAGAATATAAAAATGATCTAAAATAAATTCCAGACTGAAGACATCCTCTGTTTATACTTAATTATCACGTTGTGTTAAAAGATCACCTCCTCTCTTGTCTTTCTATTCTTGACTTAATACAACGATCCATTCCTATAGCCTTCAGCATCTCCTTGTGGAATCTATTTTGTATCTCTTGTTTTCATTTTCTCTTAAGTAACCCTAACTTAAAACCGTCTGTCTGCTTTTATGAACCATATGATTAGGAAACAAATATTTACTACTAGTTAATCCTCCCGAAAACTCCCCATCTAGCCAAATCCCTCCACCTCAAGCCCTCAGCTGTTGTTTGAGGACAGGAATTCTCTCTGTTCCTCCAGATAGTTAAAGATTGGATGCCAATTGGTGTTGAATCTTGAGACCTGGATTCTAAGCCTAGCTGTAATGGCCTCTATTTGCTGAATATTATTAATATTGTTCCACCACTGAATGGTTGTGGGTTGTTTCTGTGTTAGCCAATTTTGTGTTAAAACCTTGACCGCTGCCACGGAGAATTAAAAATAGGTACCTCTTACCTTTCATTCTAATTTCAGGTGGTTGCCCCAGAATCAAGTGCTCAAAATCCAGGTCTGACCCAGCCCCAATATTCTCTTTATCTCACTATTAATTAGGTCCCAGAACTTTCTAATCTTGGGCAGGCCCAGAACGTGTGAAAGTGAGGACCCTTACCACCACATCCTCTCAACATCTGTCAGATGGATGTCTAGCATAGTACTGGGATACCACAGGGTAATGAAGAATCGCACCACCACCTTCCATTTATACTCTCTCCATATCATCGAATTTGTGGTATTTTGAATATTGGCCCATATCTTATCCCAGTGTTCCCCATAATTTCCTTCCTAATTCCTCCTCCTCCTACTTTATTTGGATTTTTGAGTTATCAGGAGGTGCTCTATCTTCTAACAATTTATAAAATTGTGAGTTTAGGTGAGTTGTATCACAGAGATCTGCTTTATGTTTAATCAGAACTACTCCCTCTTCCAAGTGCCCTGTCAAATTATTACTTCCTACCCTTGAAAAGATGTAGTGCCTAATCTGAAGGTACTTATACAAATTAGAATAAGGAAGACCATATTCCTTTGTAACTAAACTCCTTTACAGTATCACCCTCAATGAATTGTTCCAATGTAACTAAACCTCGTTCAGACCAATCCTTAATAATTTTATCCTTCTCATACTAAGTAACTCTGGAAGGTACTGCAAAGGAATAAACCACCATACCCACACAGGTTTCTCCCATATTGCTCTAACCTTTAACCATATTGTCATGGTATGCCTCGTCCATCTATTTTCCATTCTGTGGAGAGTCTTTGGTAAAATAATCCATGGTAGCACCAGACTGGCACTCCTGGAAAGGCATCTCGTTCCATCTTGCACCAATCTGTCGGGTTGGGTTTTATTTAACAATTTAACTAATGGAATAATTTGAGCTGCCCAATAGTATCTGATTAAATTCGGTAGGCCCCAGCCACCCTGTCTTTTGCCCTCTTGTAATTTTGCTAACCGAATTCTGGGTTTCGCCTGCCCATATGAAGTTGGTGATTTTATTTTGTAAATTTTGAAGGTCTTTTCAGGTATCAGCACTGGAGAGCGGAGAACAGAAACAGCATTCTTGGCAAATGTTCATTTTAATAGTGTCAACCTCATCGAAAGTGAGGGTCAGTACTTTCCATCTGCTCAAATCCGTAATAATTTGGTCCATCAATAGTTTAAAATGATATAGATTATCAATATGTTTCGAATCCAAACTCTCAGATACCTGACCTTCTCCTTAACCCATCTGAATGGAATTTTCCCTATAATGTCAGTCACCTCCCCTCAGTACCAGAGCCTCCGATTTTTCAATGTTAATTTTAATACCTGATATTGCCCCATATTTGCCCAGTAGTCGTAGTAAATTTGGAATCGTAATGGGATTATCCACAAAAATCAACGTGTCATCTGCATACATAGATATTTTGCAGCACTGCCCTCCAACCATAATACCCTAATGTCTTTTGATTCTCGGATAGCCACTAACGGCTCCAAGCTAAATCTAGAATAAAAGGGGTGAAAGGGGACATCCTGCCTCGATCCCTCTCTAGCCTAATACCCGAGGAGATAGTTCCATTAACTCTCACCTTAGCTGTGGGGTTCCATAACAAAGTGAAACCCATTGTATGAAAGCCTCCCCAAACCCATCCTCCCCATAATCACCCACAGGTATTCCCAGTTTAGGCGATCGAATGCCTTTTCTGCATCCAGAAAAAGAGCTAATTGGGCTGATGTTGTTTGGGAATGGGATGTCATGACATTCAGGAGCTTTGAATGTTATCCGCTAAGTGTCTGTTTGGAATAAAGCCTGTTTGGTCAGGGTGGATCAGTATTTCTATATGTTTCTGTAATCTGGATGACAGAATTTTAGTAAGTATCTTCAGATCCTGATTTAGCAGGGATATAGATCTGTAGGCATCACATCTATCCTTTGGTTTGTCTGGTTTATGAATAACACTAATAAAGGCTTCCTCCACGAGTCAAATACGGTTCTCCTCCAAACATGAGCTGAAAACCGTGGTCAGGGTAGGGGCCAACACCTCCTTAAACTTTTTATAAAATTCTGGGCCATAGCCATCCGGTCCTGGGGCCTTGTTTGAGGGCAGTCATTCTATTGTATCTTTGACTTCCTCAGTGTAATTTTACTGTTCAACTCCAATGTTGCCGATTCCGTAATTTAGGAATAGGTAAATCTTTCAGGAAGTTTTCTGCACTTGTTACAATATCTATACCCTGATCTTCCCTCCTATAAAGGTTTTGGTAGAACTGCTGAAATTGCTGTGCTATATCGAGGCTTAGTCCAAGGGGGAGGGTTGCAATATTTCTTAATTTCAGTTTTGTCCTATCTGCTTGGGCCATACGTGGCAATCCGCTAAAAGCCTGAGGCCTTCCTCCCAGGTCGTGATATCTCTGATTCAAGTATCTTAATTGGCCATCTATCAGCCTATCATCCAGTTTTCGTAGTTCCTCCTTCCGTCCCCTAATTCTTTCATAATTCGGGTATTTGTGGAGTTCTCTTATGTTCCTCCTCAGGAAGCTAATCTTTTCTAAGATTCTATTTCAAGATATCTGGGCTAACTTCTTATTTGCTGAGGCTGCACTAATAAATTGTCCTCTCACCACCGCTTTCAAGGCCTCCCAGCAGGCTCAAAATAACCGGCTGTCCACCCGTCCCGGACAGCCAGTTTCCAACTCGGGACAGCCATTTTTGAAGTTCGCCTGTCCGGGGACAGGTGGTTACATTTGCAGCCGGAGTATTGAGCTGGGCACTAGGACCCAGCGGCAGACGGGAGGTTTCAGACGCTCTGCCCACCGAAAGTGCAGCTCTGCTCACCCATTCCCACTGACTGAGGGTCAAGTGACTGCAGCTACTAGTGTCACCTGACCTCTCAGCGAGAGTGGAAAAACTGACTGGCCGACTCGCCCTCCTCTCACTAGTCTGGCCATAGGGTGAGAGCACAGAGTGAGGAGGCAGCAGTGAGCAGTGGGGGAAAAAATCAGAATTTAACAGCCTTCTCAGGGCTCTAGCATTTGGGGGCTGCTGGTACTTGAGGAGGAGAGGGAAGGGATTTATTTAGAAAGTGGAAAAAAAAAAAGACTTCTGTAAATTCTCAACAGCCCTTCTCAGGGCTCTAGCATTTGGGGCTCAGTTTGTATGCATCAGTCCTGCTGGTACTTGGGAGGAGGAGGGAGGTGAACAAGGGATTTATTTAGTTAGTCTCAAAAGTGAAAAAAAGACTTCTGCAATTCTCAACAGCCTCTTCTCAGGGCTCTAGCATTAGGGGCTCAGTTTGTGTGCATCAGTCCTGCTGGTACTGGAGGAGGAGAGGGAGGTGAGCAAGGGATTTATTTAGTTAGTCTCAAAAGTGAAAAAAGACTTCTGCAAATTCTCAACAGCCTTTCTCAGGGCTCTAGCATTTGGGGCTCAGTTTGTGTGCATCAGTCCTGCTGGTACTTGGAGGAGGAGAGGGAGGTGAACAAGGGATTTATTTAGTGTAAGTCAAGTCTCAAAGCAGTCAGACACTGTACCTGTAGTACGCCTAAAACTTTCTCAAAGCCAAAAGACACCTTGTGATCTGCAAGTCTCATCATCTCTGACTCTGAATAAAAAAAAATATATCTTGAGTGTGCAGAGAGGTGAAGGCAAGGCTCTATTAAAGCTTATTGTTCTCTCAGCCTGTAAAGCCCTCCAGAGCTTGAACCTTGAAGATAGATACTGACAGACTTACTGTACTACTACTAATTTAAACTAGCCCCTGTCAGCCTGCTGTTGTGCTCTGCCACTGGACTAACTGACTAAAAGTAAAATTGAGTGACACTGTGAAACTTCAAGAAGAAACTGTCAAAGGAGAGGAGGGATTAATTTACAAAACAGGTTGACAGCAGGATACCCCTCAGGTTTTAGTTGTGAAATCTGAGCGGGAGGAAAATATAAATATTAAACTCCTTTGTCCGGGGTTTTACAGGGAGGAAAGAAACTAAACAGACTGTTCACGTCTTCTAATATCTCTGATCATCACACTTCACTGTAGTGTCCACTGTCTTCAGAGTGCTTACTGTACTTTAAATTCGTACTAGCTAAGTAAACCAAAAGGGAAAAAAATGTTTTGTTAAAGTTTGGCTTTAAAAAATTACAGGAAAGCCTTGGTTTCAAGCCAAGAGGAGGAGAAAGTTTGGGTTCTTCCATGTGTACTGCTTCTCCATTACTGATAGACTCAGTAGCACCAACTACTCACCCCACCATTGTGGCCACAGATGTGACAACTTGGTGCCAGTGCTGATATGCCAGCAACTCTGACTACTGTTGAAAGTGGCGGGAGTCCGGGCAAAAAGAAAAAGGGGTTCCAGGAGACTTGGAAGAAAAATAGGAAGTGGCTACTATATGAGCCTGATGTGGGCATGACCTGCTCATACTGCAAAAATACTTAAGGGAGACAAACACTTTCATGAGTGGCTGTAAGAGCATGAGACTTGAAAATGATACGAGCTCATGAACTCTCCAAACCTCATAAATTAGCCAATGAAAAAATACTGTGTCTAATACAGACCCTTCCAATTTAGCAATAAGAACGAGGAATAATACAAATGGAAAAAATGAGGCGACACAAGTGGAACATTTGTTTAGAACAACTCTTTATTTGATTAATTCAAACGCCCATTCACAGATTTCCTGGCATCTTAGAATTACAACATGTAAATGGTGCAAATGTCGAGTCAGTTATAGAAGTGACAAACAGGCAGCAACATTCACACATTTTATTTCAGAATCAATAAGGATAAAAGATGCAAAACTGGTTAACAGTAACACTTTCATATCTGTCCTATGTGACTCGAGCACTGATGCCTCAGTAATAGAAGGAGGCAGTCTATATTAGGACAATGGAAAATTTCCGTCCAGTTAACAAATTTGTTTCCTTCAGCCAGTCTGTATTCCAAATGGTGAAAGCATTTATAACTCAATAGGTGATGCCTTAGAATTCACCTTGGACTGTAAAGACTGGAAAGAAAAAATTGTTGCTTTTGGATCTGATGGGGCCACGTCATGTTGGGTAAAGTGACTGGGGTGTTTGGCAGGATTTTGAAAGATGTACCTCATTTGTTAGGGATTCAGTGCAGTGCCCACAAGTTGGAGCTAGCTATAAAGCAATCAGCAACATCTATTCCATACATGAAAACAACAGATGAAGTCTTAATGGGTATCTATAAAATATACCATAAGTCTCCCAAAACTGGGCCGGTCTCAAAGAGTTAGCCAGTAATATGAGGTACACCATTCACAAACCAGTTAACGTGTCAGGGACCCAGTGGGTTGCACACAGAAAAGGGCTCTGTCTGTTATTCTGTTCAGCTACAAGGCCTTAGTTGTACATTTACAGCACATTGCTTCCTCACCAGGGCAACAAAGATCAGGCCAGTGGGTTGTTCAAAACAATAAGTACTGTGAGATTTGTCCTCTTTTCTCAGTTTCTGGCTGAATACCTTTCTGTCATGATGGCCTTCAGTCTAACTCTACAGAGAGACAGCTCAACAGTAGAAACAATAGTCAACAAGGTTGAAAGCACGGTGCTCTTGCTAGAGAACTACCCTGCACAGGATAAACTTGACAAAGTCTGTAACGAATTGCTGTTGCTCCTGACTCTGACAGCTGACAGTGACACTAGAACAAGTCGACTGACAGGCTCAGCCACTACTCAGGTTCAGTTCCGTGGATCTGACATCTTCCTCAACTTAGAAAGGGATATTCTATAGATAGAACCAAACAGGCAGTGTTACGTGATGTTACAAGCCTTCTTTCATCTACAATTGAAGTATTAACTCACGATTTTCAATTTTAAAACAGACACAAGTCCTCTGATCATTCAGTATATTTAACCCATTACAGTTACCAGATAGTGACCATGACCAACTAGCCCTTTATGGCAATGAGGAAGTCAGAACCCTCACAGAGCACTACAGTGACCTACTGAAGAAACACAATAATAATATAAACTTGATTGAAGCGCAATGGTTAGAGCTTAAACCACTTATGAAAAAATCACCGAATGAGCTGTCTCCAAATTTTACTATTTGATTTCTGGCAAAAATTCTCCATAATGATGCACATGAACAGCGATTCCCTGATATTCTGGTCTTAGTCACAATAGCTCTACTGATCCCAACCCAAACTGCAGTAGTTGAGAGGAGTTCAGCTTGATGGGCAGAGTGAAGTCTGACTGGCGGTCCTGTCTGTCTCCTATGACTACATCTGAACTAATGCGTGTCAAGCTGTCAGATGCTAGCGTTGCTACATTTGACCTGCAGGATGCCATAACACTATGGTTCAAATCTGGAAAACAAGAGAAGACCTCATGTGAGACCATATGGCTGCAGACTTGATTCAAGTTCTGATTCAGAAATAGACTAGACTCAATCAGTGTTTTACCTTGAAAAATAACCCCCAAAAGCAACAGTTTTCTCTCTTTCCACTTTACAGTCCATTTTATGTTTTAAGTTTAAAATTCACCTCACAAAATGTGGACAAGTAAAACTTTGTCCGGACAGGCAACATTTACATTCCACCTGTCCCTCGGACAGGCATCTCAAAATTATTTCTAGCCCTGCCTCCCAGGTACTGATTGGGGAGCAGCGCTGTTGCACGATTAATGTCATATATTTCCTTTATTAATTTAGCCAGTTCTTAGTTAGAACCTTGTCATTTAGTAGCGAAACATTTAAACGCCATTGAGAGCATCTGTGCTGTCTGGACAGTGCCCATGTGATTCCAACCGGAGCGTGGTCCAAGAAAGTAGTATTATATCTTCGATGATAATACTCTATAAATCTGCACCTTGGGGACTACAAACAAGTCTATTCTAGAGTATGACTGATTAGCTGCTGAAAAAAGAGTAGTCTCTTTCCCCATGTTGGGTTCGCTAAGTGTCAATTAGCCCCATCTCCTCTAATAGAGCAGCCAGGGTTTAGTTGTCACCTGTTATGACTCAGGGACTGGGAAGATCTGTCGAGGCCGGGAAACCACAGCATTAAAATCTCCAGCTATTATTAACTGGCCTTCTGACAATAAGGCCACCTTATGCAAAACCGATTTTAAAATACATGTGTTTGGCAATGGTACATATAGATTCACCAAGTGAAGCAATTGACCCTGCATGATGCCAGAAATGCAAAAGCGTCCCTCCCCCTCTCGATATCGACTATTTGAAATGGACAGCCCCTCCTGAACAAAATGGCCATGCCTGCTTGCCTGCCATTAGGTGAGGGGAAGCCTCCACTCTGTCTATCCACATTTTCCTCAGTTTAAGGAGTTCATCCTTTCCCAAGTGGGTTTCCTGTAAAAGCTATACTACATTCGAGCTTTTCAGTTCGTTTAAGATTCTAGAACGTTTACGGGTGAATGGATACCTTCACATTATATGTAATCACATTGAGGTTAGTCATCCTGACTTACAATGTCAATGGGTCTTATCAATTTCCCTTTAACCACAGCCCTCAATTGGAATATTAATATGCACCCTTTGAGGACAAGTGGATATGATTTGTTCCTAGAGCAGACAGATGGTAACTGTAACTAATAACAACTATTATAATGAACAATTCCCACATCAACATATCAGTAACCCATAAAACCAAGTAAAATATGAACTGTCAAAACTGAGTTACTGCTACCAAACTAAGTTGCTGCACACCATAGCAACTATTACCTCTGATTTTGAAAATGGTGTAATGACTTCCTAGGTGAGGGATTTTAGGTTTATGCAACCTCACCGATGTCAATTTAGAGGTGACCTTAGTGACCTCCTAGTGGCATGTTGTACTCCCTCTCCCGCATAAACCGAGGAACATGATTAGTATGCAAGATTCCCCTGCATCACTATCCACACGGTTTTGTGGCTGCCCTTCCCAACTCTTCCTTCAAAATAACTCTTGGGCAGGTATAAGTACAATGCACTTTTCCTGCCAATTCCTCCCCTCTTACTTCCCTTTGTAAGCCCTCGTAATTCCAAACAGGTGTAATTATACTGAATAATGAAGTCCATTGGCATTATATGTCCAAGTCCCTTCTCCATGTTGTTTGAACAGCCTTGAGTAAGTTCCCGATGTACAGGATTGTTCAAAGTCCTGAGAGGTCTCCTCTCCGCTCAATAAGAATATGCACCCCACTGTAAGAAGAGATCTTCTCCCCGCCACCTTTCCCTCAATCCAAAATGTCTACACCATAGAGAGCCAGTTCCATCTTACGGCACAGGATTACAGCTACCAAAACTTCGTTGCAGTCCTCAGGTCAGTCTGGTTTCCTTCTCCTACATCCAATTCGGCGTGTTTCCTGGTCTGACCTCTTTAATAGCTTCATCACATCAGTTAAAGCTCGAGATGGAAACAGCCATGTCGCAGACCTCTTGCGCCCTCTCGATTGAACTCTCCAGACTCCGTCAACAATCTGTGCTCCAGCATCTCCAGATCCCTGTTAGGGAGCGTGATTTTCTGTTCCGCCAAGAATGGTGCGCTTCTGCCAGGGAGTTGAAAACTCATGCTCTGCCTCTAGGTACACTTTAACTTTGCTTGAAAATTGTTGGGCTTTTATATTCTTTTTCCTTTAGTTCTTTAATTATTTGTCTAACCTGGATATACAAGCTTGCAGCTCTGCTGAAAAGTCATGATCAAAGTATATATTTTGGTTTTCAAACTTTAGGTCCTTATGTCGCAAGCTTCCTGTAGAATCGATTCTTTGGCTTGGTAATGCAGCATGCGAACTATCCAGGATCTTGGTTTTGTTTTCGGATCCACTGAGCGAGGGCCAAGTGAGCGGTGTGCATGCTCGTCGTCAAAGGCAGATCCAAGGGAAGGGATAGGTTGGTTTTCAGCAATTGGAGTATAAAGTCTGCTGGTGAGGCGTAGCCCTCTCGACCCCCTGCACACCATGAATCCGAAAGTTGTTTCTCCTTGCCCTATTTTGGGCATCTTCTAACCTAGCATGACCTAGGCGGTCCCTGCTGCAACAGAGTGAGCCAAAATTCTGTCATTGCCGTCCTGGGATGATCAACTCTGTAATCTTGGTCTCATTCATTTGGACCTTAGTGTTAATATTTCTGATGTCCATTCGCAAATCGCAATTGAGGATTCAATTCTATTAACTGATTTTTAGGATTTTGCCAAAGCTTCTCTGTTTTGTTTGGTGGGTCTTCCTCCTCTAAATCGGGGTCCCAGGAAGATTCAGATGGTGATCGGGCCCTTGCGCAGGCATAAACCCCTCAGTGCCAGCGTCTATCAGTAGCTGCTTCACGTTGGATTTTGGCCATTTTCTTTTGATCTTCGCCCTCGGTGGTTTACCAGACATTAGGCTGAACATTGGCTGGCCTTCTGAGTGCAATTAGTCGGTTTCTGGAGGAGGATTGTGATAGATTGCCGAGTTGGTTTGGGAGCTAGCTGGATTAGGCAGCCACCATTATAGTGATGTCACGGAAGTCAGTCCAATCCTTTTAATGTCCTTGTAAGTGACATTGCAGAGGAACTGGAAGGAAAAGTATGCTTCTTTGCAGATAACACAAAGATCTGCAACAGGGTCGATACACAGGAGGCGTGGAAAGGATGAGAAGGGACTTGACAAGGTTGGAGGAATGGTCAGAAGTATGGCACCTTAGAGTCGATGCAAAAGTGCAAAATAATGCACCTGGGGAAAAAAAAGCGGAAGATTACACAATGGGGGAGGTAGTAACAACAACAAAAATGGAAAGGGACCTGGGGTAATCATATCAGATGACCTTAAGGTTGGCAAGCTATGTGAGAAGGCGTGGAGGGAGGGCTGGGGGATACTGGGATGTATAGGAGAGGCATCACCAGCAGAAACAGGAAGTTGTTATCCCCTGTACAGACAGTTGGTGAGACCCCATCTGAGTACTGCATCCAGTTCTGGAGGCCCCATCTCTGCAAGGACATAGACAGGATGGAGGCAGTTCAGAGGAGGGCAACTAAAATGGTGCAGGGTCTGCAGGAGAAGCCATTCTGAGGAGAGACCAAAGGAGCTTAATATGTATACCCTTAAGAGGAAAGGAGGGAGAGCGTGATAGAAGCGTTTAAAGTACCTCAGTGGAATCAACAAAGTCTAAGAGGATAGCATCTTTCAGAAAAGAGATGTGCAAGAACAAGGGACACAATTTGAAGATAGAGGGGACGGCTCAGGGGCAATGTGAGGAAGTATTTTCCACAGAGAGGTGGTGGACGCATGGAACAGCCTTCCTGAGCAGGTTGTGGGGTCTAAAACTGTGGGAGAATTCAAGAATGCATGGGACAGGCGTAAGGCAATTTTCAGTGGGGGAAGAAATAGGCTGTTGGTTAAATAGGATCTGCAGCTTATCCTCTAGGTAGGAAATGGGCAGACTAGGTGGGCCAAGTGGTCCTTATCTGCCATCAGTGTCTATGTTTCTATGTCCAACCCCTCACTGTGACATAGTAATTTAATGTTGTAAGGGACTCTAGGTCAATCATGTCCAGCCCTCACTGTAATATAGTACTTCAATGTTGTAAGGGACTCTAGGTCCATCATAGAAGGATTACGAGTTCTGAGCGAGCCTATTATGAACTCACCACCAGATTACTGGTGGAAGAAAACATTTGACTACCATGTATTTATCCAGTCCATTTTAAAGAGGACATAGCTTCACTATCCACGATTTCCACTGTCAGGCTATTCCAGACACTAACTATTCTCTGTGTGAACCAAAAATTAAGCTTGTTAGTCCTGTTGTTGTCGGCTTTTATTTTGAATTTATATGATCTAGTATTGCTGATATTTGTTTGTTAGTTACGCTAATAGTTTCAAACAAGACTTCATCATGCATAGCTTTATAGGTTAGATATAGATCACGTCTTAAGCACCTATAGTTCATAGAGTATAGTTCAGATTTTGCAGTCTTTTGGTGTAGCTTAGGTCCTTCAAGTTCTGACCCTTTTGTAACTTTTCTTTGACTATCTTCCACTGACGTTTGCCCACCTGTAGTTAGGGCGCACAATATTCCATATGAGGTCTGACAAGGCTGGTATATAGTGATAGTAATACCCTTACTGTAACATATTAATTTAATGTTGTAAGGGATACTAGGTCCATCGTGTCCAACCCCTCACTGTTTAGCAAGAGGTATTGTAAGTCTCAGGAGGTATCTGCATTCCGGAAGAGATTTGTTGCTTTATTTTAATTAACTGAAGAAAAGTTAATCCTTCCTGATACAGGGAAGTGAGTGGATTAAATTATAAAACCAGACCCACATTTCACCTGGGGTTTGAGCAGTCAGTCTCAGCTTGATGCAAGGGACTGATGACTGGCTTCAACTATCTAGGACTCCAGGGCATTCCACTTTCCTGAGAGGCCTGGGTATGGGTACAGGAAATGGTGAAGGACAAACACAGGTGAGGGGTCTGTGGCAGCTAGGTGTGAGAGGCATGCTGGTTAAGGCATGGGTGGGGATTTGTGACACAAACACAGAGCAGTCAGAGGCATATGAATCTTGCTTCTGATTGAAAACCTGAAGCTGCCACTATTAATATAGCTAGATATCAGCAGAGCCAAACCCCAGTGCCCCCCCAACACTGGGTGCCCAATTCCAGGGTTGAATGTTAAACTAAAATGAAAAGTATGTAGCCACTTGCTGCCCAACCCTGGTGCACCAAACTCCCCATTCTTACACCAAGTGCCCAACCCTGAGTCAGACAGTAGATAAAAAAACAAAAAAAAAACAAGCAGAATGACAACAAACCCCGGTGTTGCCAACCGCATTCTGACACCAGGTGCCCACGCCCCCAGGTCCAAGAGTCAGTGAAGAAAATAAGTAGACACTGGAGCCCAACTCCAGTGATGTTTAGAGAGAAACATTAGTTGTTTTTGCACTAATCTATTGTAGCATTGCATTTGCTCCCTGCTAATCAATGTACTTTTGCACTTTTGTACTTGCCACTTGTACATCAAATAAAAAGCAGTTTTATTCCACAGTCAGCAGTAATACTTTAACCAGCTTAATAAAAAGCACATGCTAATTCATAGGCTCAATACTCAAAACAACAAAAGTGCAGTAGTGCAATGAATAGCAGGGAGCAATGCTATGCGAGATTGAGGCAAAACCAGCTAACATTTCACTCCAGAAGCAGAGCTTCATCAGAGTTAGAAACTTAATGCAGAAATGCCCTTATATCATCCTCCACCAGTGATGTGTACAAATAAAAATGTAAAACAACGAATGTGACATATCCTTAGGATACAAAGAGGCACTATAAAATTACAACTGGCAGTTAAGGTAATGAAAAGTATAATATCAAACCTGGTATAAACTAACATAAGGCATATTTTCACAGTTGGTTAGTGCATGTAATTAGAAAAAAATATATAGAAGGCCATTTTGTGATGTTGGGGTGAAGCACTGAGGATATAAAATGTACAGGTATTCATTTATATGTCCTCTCTGAGAAACATTTTATTAGGACTGTGGAGCCAGTGAACTCTACAGTACAGTGATTCCAAAATGTAAGGCATGTATTCTAAAAAAAAAAAAAACAAAACAAAAACAAATGCAAAGCAGGACATTATTATATCAGATGCTCAGGCATACTGGATCTAGTTGGGGTTCGCTATAACCCAGGTGAATGATTGCTTTGAACTTGTGTACTTTCTATAAGATTTCTATACACAATCTTTATTTCCAGTATATTAAGATGCCATTCTTTGCTGTAGAAGTGTTTCTTAATTGTATTATGACTAAATGAGCATCTAATATAATAATATCCTGCTTTTTAGTGTATCTTAGAATACATGCCTGACATTTGTATTTTGTATCGCAGGGTTCATTGGATCCACAGTGCTAGAAAAATGTCTCAAGAGAAGGAATATATATGAATGAACTCCTGAACATTTTATATCCTCAGTGCTTCACCAGAACATGTACAAAATGGACTTCTATATGAATTTATATTTCCTGATATTGTGGTTTATATGTAAAGATTTTTAATAATTACATGTACTAACCAACCATTGAAAACATCTCTTATGAGTAGTTAATACCAGGTTTGATGTTATACCTTTCATTACCTTTATAGCCAGTTGTAACTTTATGAGCCTCCTCGGATACTGAGAGTGTGTCACATTAGTAACAGGCTGCTAATGTCTCTTTTATATATGACACTGTATGCCATATTACATGTAATGGACACGCTTTAAATAGAACCTTAAGAACAAAACCTGTTTTATTGCCTGATATCATGACATTCAGTAAAATCTTTTGCAGCATTATTGGCTCTGACTAGAGTTTGTTCATCAGGAACCAACAGTATCAGAGCAAGAAATCCAAGACTGAGGAAAAATGGAGCACATGACCTCCTGCTCACTGTGATTTTGAAGGAAGGCGGTATAGCCTAGAGGTTAGTTGTTCAAGCTGTAAACCTGGAAACCCAACAGAGACCTGGGTTTGAAACCCACAACTGTCACTTGCATACAGCATGACCCTCAACAAGGCACTTAACCTCCTGTGCTTGCAGATCACTCCAGGAAATAAGCTTTAGCTCAGTGTGTAAGTCAACATTCCTAAAATAATGCGAACTAATAAATCAAAATTCTTCCTCACGAGAGGACTCCTTGAATCTGACTTTAGTAAGGCAAGATAATTCCCTTTAGAGGATCTGGACTTCAGTATAAGGAAGGAGCTTGCAAGTTGAATTTACAGCTGGAGATATCTATGTCAGCTGCTAACAAATTAGGGTTAATTCCTTGAGCGATAAACTAGAAAGACTGGTATTTGCAATGCCCTGGTCACTAAAGAGCTTCTGCAAGAAAAGTGGAAAGGTCAGGAGAAGAATTATCTGCAGCATATTTATTGTTTGGTCACTTACCCTTAGTTAAGTGTGACATTTTTCCTCTGTTTTCAGACTCCACACTGCACATAATCACCAGTGGTTAAGCATGTCAGTCCTTGAATAGAAGCTGCAACTAACACCCACTCTGCAGCTCTGGCTAAGAGCTTACATGTGGGTACATCTTTTACCTTGTAGATAAACTGTGTCACTGGATTGCTCTGCATTTTTGTGTATTTTTATTATTTTTGTTTTAAAATGTATTTACCCAGAATAGCCCAGCTAAGATGCAGCACCTTGTTTTCAGGGAGGACCTGCTTCAACCCATTTCTGCAGCTGGGTGGACTAGAGACCTAAGAGGTTAAGTGACTTGCTGAAGGTCACACAGTGAGTATTTGGCTTTAGTGGATTTTAACCTGCCATCTCCTGGCTCACAAGCCAGTGATCTAACCACTAGATCACACTTCCTCTACTGCCTCTGTATTTCTGTCAAAAGTGAATGAAACCCTGCTTTATGAAGAAAGATATAAACTCACATCTTTCTCATATGTACCGGGGTCACCACTGATGACAGTACACTACCTTATGGGCCCAGATATGGTTGAGGGGCCTGGGTCGATTACTTCTGTGGGGATTTGTTACAGGAAGATCAAAATTAAAGTTTTGTGTGGTACCTCCTCTGGGAAAAGTTAAATGGGCTAGCTGATGTGGTACTGCAGAACCCTCCTCCTCCCCAGAAGCAATACCAACCCACTGTGGTTCTAGTGTTACAGCCTACCTACTTCCAACACAGTGCAGTAAATATTTTCTAAAACTGTAAAAACTCTACATCCAAGTAATATGCTCACAACACAGTAACTGCAGACTAAGAAATACATTGGGCTTTATTAGGGGGTCAGGATCAAGGTTCTGGGGAAAGAAGAGGGTTATTGTGAAGAGAAATAATATATTTACACCACCAGTAGCATGCACTGGCTAGGGTTAACAGGTCTCTTTGAAACTGCCTACCTGCAACACAGAGCCCTGCCTGACTATAATGTAAAGGTGTTCTGCCCCATTCCCCAAGTGATACCAGTTATCCTAGTGTCTATAAGGGAGCTTCTGGTGCTTCACTGAGCACCCAGCCATTGAAAAGTGCAAGCCTGACATCCAGTCAAATTGCATATGTTAAGCAGGTGGTTGGTGAACTTTAATCGATAAGTACAGACAGCAACAATATTTGCAATCCTTGCCAGATGGTATACTACATTGAATGCCCACTCTTTGGCACTATCTAATTACAAAAGGACTGGTGTTGCACCCATAGGCCCTGGTGTTGTAGTTACGGTTCGACAATGGCCTTTACCTGGTCACGGTAGTCCTGGCTGGATTACCATCTCTGCCTGCACTTGTTTGGTACTACTGAGAACACTCCTCTGCTGGTTGCTCACTGGCCCTTTCATGAGTAAGGTATGGCTCTCTCTCCATCAGTATCTCTTTCTCTCTCTCTCTTGGATGGGTTAAATCTGGTCTGGCAAACCACTTACCTGGCAGTTCAACGCATGGCAGTACTCACAATACAGGCAGTCACCTGTCTGTGGCGCTAAGGTTGATGGCATCCAGGCCTCTCAGACTCTGTTGCAGCTCAGGCCATTCTTGCCTGATCCTAGGAGAAAGTGTTTCAGTAGTTCACTGAGGGCTGAACTTTAGGGCAGCTTCCCCATACAGACTGACTCCTCTCAGCTGCTTGGTTCAGTCTCTGTCTCTCTCTCATCTCTCTGTCCTCCTTTCTGCATATAGCAGTCTCCTCCTATTTGGCTGTGGAAGCACAAATATACCTTCCAAAGTATCTGTGCAGTGTTTTTCACTCCACAGATAATGTGTCTACCTCCTCCCCTTCATCTCTGGAAGACTGAAAAACTACTGGAAAGTTCTTAGGCTGAGAAGTGACCAGGAGCGATGATCCCAAGAACCCATGTGCCCACACTGTCGACTGAGGCACTCTACCCTCCAGAGTGGGCCAGTGCAAGTGGTGGGGTAAGTTTCAGAGAAAATAAGTGTCTGGGTTGGGGGTCAGTAGATGGGGTGTCCCAGAATGATCTAGAAGAGAAAATGTATTTTGGAAAAAGAAAAGACCTTAAGTCCATCCATCAAATCTGTCTTAAAGCCCCTAGGTGGTGGCACACTGCCCCTCTGCTTGGGCAGATATACCTCTAGTGCTTACTGGGAATCAGTCCTGGGACACAGAATCGCAAAGGCAGCAACTCTAACTATTCAGCTGAAGGAAATTCCTCCTTAACTGTGAGGTTACTGAGCTTTTTGACTTTCATGCTTGCTGTGCCATGGGCCACCAATAGATGGTTGTTTTGCTTTTGACTTATTCACAGCTTTCACTACTAGATGGCACTGCTTTGCATTGACTGCCTTTCTAATATGCAATGCTCAGGATGCTTTCCTAAAAGAGTTCTATACCAATTCACAGTTGGCTATCCTAGATAATCTGTTTTAAATGTAAAGTCAGGGTGATCTAGTGACATTTGCTAAAACCAGAATGGATCCAAAACCAGTGTGTCTAAATCAACATATCACTCAGAATGCAGCTAGAATACACAACCAGAACCACCCATGATAGAGGCTTAAGTATATGAAGGAATAAATAAAGTGAATGAAGGTAGTTTATTCCAAAAGGAAAGTAGAAGTTAAAACAAGGGGTCATAATGTAAGATTGGAAGGGGAAGATTTAAGAGCAGTGTAAGGAGATGTTATTTCACTGAGAGGGTGGAGGAACTCTGGAACAGATTACCTAATGAGGTGGTATGTGCAGAAGCAGTGGCAGAATTCAAGAGGCGTGGGAGAGCACAAGGGGTTGGCTAGTGGAAGAGGAAGATATCCCTGGGAAGTGGAGACAAGTAGGGCAGGTGGGAAATGGGCAGACTGGATGGACCAGGATGGTCCTTTTCTGCTGACACATTACTGTGATATTAAGATACCCGAACGTGCACTAGAATGCCAGAAACACCAAGAATATCTTAAATTACCTTGCATTAATATAATAATGGTGACTGTTTTTTCCTAAGGAAAGCCCAATGTAATTTTCCGTTATAACCAGCTGATTATAGCATTCACCTGCTGTCCTTCCTTTCTAAACTCACACACAGTACTTCGCAGCCATAGTTGACACAGATTTTCCCTCTTTAATTAAATCCGTACAGTTCACAATCACAGTTTTGTCACCTGAACTCTAACCGAATATCCGTCTTTAGACTGCTGCTGAATTGATAAAGGCAGTTAACACACACACACAAAAAAAAAAACTATAAGCAGTCAAATACTGCCTTGTTTTGACCAGAATAGAACTGCTTGTTCAAGAAGGAGTGTAAGTCAACATATTACATGGAACTGGACCAATGAAAGAACCTCATGTCAAGTCCCAAATAATGCAAAGGGTGACTAAGGTAAGAACAAAAGTCTACCTTCATAGATGGGATTCTTACTAATGAGGCCCTCTAATTACTGGCAATTAGAATGAAGTAGTATTGAAAACTGCATTGCAGTTTAGCACTTCAATGACACTCCTAACTCTGCTTCTCCGGCTCACTCTCTTTCTCTCACACAGTCTCTCCACAGCATGCTGACTCTCAGTATGAGGAAGTGTCACCACAGCAACCTAGTTTTAAACACAGAAACAGACCAAGAAAACCGGGAAAACAAAAACAAACCTAAAACAGGGAGGGGGAGGACTTTTCTAACTTTTGACAACTACCCACCAATATCTGTTGCCCAGTGGTGCAAGTGGTAGACGAGAAGTACAGGAAGTCAGACACCTGCATATATGAAACGCAGAATGAAGTTCCTCACTCTGAAGGATAATTTGTATCAAGACAGATCTATCTATATAGATACTAGTAGATTCAGTTAAAGAGATCAAAGTATTTCTAGGAAAATTACATTGTGCAAGTCAAATTTTATAATGTAACCCCTCATTTCAGGTCAGAGGACCAGGAAAGGACATTACGTACTTACTATAACAGTAGAGCTTTGAGAGAATCTCTTCCCTTAGGCCACACCTTTGGAACTATACCTGCATCAACGCTAGGACCACATGGAAACTCTTGTTAGCCAGAGGCTGCCCATCACACATCAGCATCTGCATAAAGCGTGGCGGCCCCATCTCTCCTCGGTTCCGTGCTGGAGAATGTACTCAGAGGTCTTTCTTCTTGGGGAACCAGAGATTATACCAGCACCTCTCATGTTAGGCAGATGCAGCCATTGGAGAAAGCAACCGTGCAAATTCCAAGGCAGAACAGGATGTCATATTCCCCTACAGCTGATAACAGGGAAGGAGGTAGCTGACATGGTCTGAGGAAGAGACTCAAAGATATGACGTTATAGGTAATTATGTAATTGTTCTGTCCTCTTTGAGGATATCTCTTCCTTAGGCCACACTGTTGGAATGAGTCCCAAGAAGTCCCAAAAGCTAACTGGGAGGTTGGTGCAGTCTGCTCATGACAGCAGGCCCTGTAAGACAAAGCAAGGCAAGCCTGCACATCTACGTAGAAACAATGTCCAGATTGTAATGTTTAGTAAAGGTGCACAGTACTCAGGTGGCTGCAGCACAGCTGTCAACTGCAGATAAATTTCTGAAGTAAGCAATAGATGTGGATGCCCTTGTGGAATGACCACAAACCACACCAGGAAGTTCCTTACCATACTTCTTATAACAGAACATAATACAATGTGCTAACTTTTTGGACAAGCACTGTTTCTAAACTGGTATGCCTTCTGTCCCAGGGGCAAACAAAATAAAAAGCTGAGAGGACTTTTGCTGTGCTTGTGTGTGTGCCAAATAATATCTCTGGATGCTGTGTACATCCAAAGTGTGGAGCAGTGCTTCACCTTGATTGGCATGCTCTGAATAATAAACTGGAAGGTGGATGATTTGGTTTAATGTGAACTCAGACACCACCTTTGAGAGAAACTTAAAATTAGTTCATAAAGACACCCTGTCTGTACGAAAATTCAAATAAGGCTCACACATTAGAGCCTGTAGTGCTGAAATCCTTTGAGATGACGTGATTGCAACTAAAATAACACTTTCCATGAAAGGAAGTGTAGTCCAACTCACAGCTGGCTCAAAGGCGCCAACGTAAGTTTCTCAAATACATAATTGAGGTCACATGGGGGTACTGATTGTTTATATGCAAAATACCTCTCAGAAATGTATGATACCTCCATTTGGGCTACCATACACTCATCAATAGGGGCTGAAAAGCTGATATATAGCTGCCGAATGCACCTTCAGTGAAGCACACTGCAGACTGACAGTGACGGCAAGTATTCTGACACCACATTGACTGGACAGGTAAATAGGTCCATATTCCTGAATGGCCCACACAGTGAAATGCTTTCACTTCAGTGAGTACATATGCCTGATGGAAGGCTTTCTGACTGCAACCAGCACATCAGTAACTTTTGGAGACATCCCAAACTGTGCATGGCTATGTCTTCAGGAGCCAGGCCTGCACGACAGGGACTTCAGATGGGCCAGAGCCCTTGTCCTGTGACAAGAGTCTCTGCACAGGGGTAGCAGTACTGGAGGCTCCACTGCTAGTTGCAGCAGTGGATGCCATATTTGTTGAGGCCATAGAGGTGCAATAAGGATGAGTGTCATGCCCTACATCTGTACTTTCAGAAACACTATATCAATGGAATGGGAGGAAATGTGTACAGAAACCTCCCTTTCCAGGAGAGAACCAATCGTCTCACCAAAACTCCAGGCCCTGGCATGAGGTGAGCAGAAATGTGGCAGTTTTGCTTGGGGATGCAAAATGATCCGAGGTCATCCACCACCAAGGTCAGCAGTTCCGTTAGTGTATCTTGAACAGTATCCTGCTTAATCGATCTCCTAAGATATTTTGCACACCTGAGAGATGCATGGCTGATAATCGTCAGGCCAAGTTCTAGTGCCAGTATGGCACTCTCATTGCTTCCTGACACAGGCGATAGGAATGAGTTCCCCTTGTTTTGTGTAATGCATAACACTGACATCCGTCTGTGCTAGCAGATGACCAGGTCAGATGCTCCTGTAAAGACTGGAGAATGTATGACAGCTCTTCATCGCCAGCACATTATGTGCTGTTTGACTCCACCTGGGTCCAAGACCCTTGGGTCTGTTAAGGGCCCAGTTGCTCCCAGTTGGATCCTGAGGAATCCAAAGTGAGAATCTGAATAAGAGTTGGGAGTATGAATGGAATGCCCTCAAGAGGTTGCTGCAGTGCATCCACCATGTCACTGTTTTGTATAATGGGACATGACAAGCACCTGTTGGTCCATGTTGTCTGTCAGTTGGTCCCACTGCACTCTCAGTGTCCATTATGTTATCCGCATATGCAAGCCAGCCAGTGGCACTATCACGAGTGGCCACTGCCATGAGTCCCAACAGCACAAAAAAATATCCTGGCTGAGACATAGTGACTGCTTCACCAGCTGCGCTTGAACCATGTAACATTATGCCCTGTCCAGAGGTAGAAACGCTCTGCCCTCGTCTTTTCAGGACTGCACCTATATATTGCAACTTTGGCAAGGATCGGTACTGATTTTGGTACATTGACTGCAACTGCTAGGTCCTCAAACAGTCGTCTTGTGTGGGACAGGGTGTGTTCGAGCTAGCTTCTGGATCTGGCTTTCAATAGCCAATCGACCAGGAATGAGAAGATATAGAGACCTTCTTGCAAAGGGCCACTGCCACCATAGCTAAGCATTTGATTGAAGACCAGAGGTGCAGAGGGCAAGCCAAAGGGCAATACTCTGAATTGAGGTGCTCTCCCTTCCAGGACAAATCTCAAGTACTTGCCGTGATGCTGTCTGATTTTGATATGAAGGTATACATCCTTCATGTCCAGGCAGCAATACAGTACAATCCCCTGTTTGTAACAGAGGAAGCAGATTCTGCAGGAGATCATACAAAACTTGTTGTATTCTATGTAGAAGTTTAGGTCTTGCAGGTCTAGCACAGACCTGAGATCTCCTGTCGATTTGGGGACCAGGAAGTATCTGGAGTAAAACCCTTTCTTTCTGGCATAAAGGCTCAGATTCTATAGCACGTTTGTTTGGTAAAGCTTGTACCTCTTCTTTCAGCAGGGACTGCTCTTCCAGGAATAAGTTGAAACAGATGGAGGATGCTCTGGAGGGGTGTCTAGCAACTCCATCGCATGTCCCTTTGCAGTTATCTCTAGGACCCATTCGTCTGTATTATTCTCCCTCCACTGTGATACTTAGAAACATAGAATTTGACGGCAGATAAGGACTGCTTAGCCCACCCAGTCTGCCCATTTCCCTACCTACTGGATAAGCTGCAGATCCTAGTTAACCAGCAGCCTACTTCTTCCCACCCCACCCCTAGAATTGCCTTATGACTGTCCCATGCATGCTTGAATTCCACCACTGTTTTTGTGGTGAAGATGAAGGATACGCGACCCCTGCCACCACCTCCTGCTCCTGAAGTGGTTTTGGGAAGTTCTTTATGAGTCATGCTGAGCTGGAGGGCCCGTGCCACTGGCTCTGGGGGCTTTGAAAGGGCTCCTGGAGGAGGGGAGGTGGCAGGCCTCAGCACCTTTCCCTCAGCCCTGCTGATGGAAGGTTTGACAGCCACCTTTGGCAGCAGGCTGGCAATAGGATACCCTACGTCTGCCTGGTAGTGTATAGGGACTTAACTGACCTCAGAGTAATTTCTGAGGTCTAGAGGCCCTCTCAGAGCATCTTCCACATGATAACCAGACAGTTTGGTGCCTCTAAAAGGAGTCCCTAAGGAAGACTCATTGCAAGTTGATGCGCTCGGGAAAGTTTGGGGCGTTTTCTATGTTTCTTTATTCAGGATTTGAGAATAAATCAATTTATGGTACTCTTCATTTTTGCCTGAATAGCATTTTGTCTTTATATCGAGGTAAAAGAGTGCATTGACTGTTGGTTTGGTGTTCTTATAAGTGGGCTTGCTGCCCATTTTGTCATTGCACCACCCTTCTAACAGGCTGGTTGCAGCTCCGTTTGGAATTGCTTACCTCTTCTTTCAGCAGAGACTGCTGTCCTGGGAATAAGTTGAAACAGATAGAGAATGCTCTGGAGGGTGTCTAGCAACTCCATCATATGTCCTTGCAGATTTCTCCAGGACGCATTTGTCTGTATTATTCTCCCTTCTTGATAGGTGAGGAGCAGCAACCCTACCACCACCTTCTGCACCTGATGTGGTTTGGGAAGTTCCTTCTGAGTCATGCTGAGCTGGAGGGCTTGGTGCCACTGGCTCTGGGGACTTTGGAAAGAGCTCCTGGAGGAGGGGAGGGAAGGTTTCAAGGCCCACCACCCTTCCCTCAGCCCCTGCTGGTGGAAGGCTTGACAGCCACCTTGGCGTAGGCTGGTAATAGGATACCCTATCTCTGCCTGGCGTAGTGTAGAGGACTTAACTGACCTCAGAGTCATTTCTGAGGTCTATAGGCCTTTCAAGCGTCTTCCACATGATAACCAAACAGTTTGGTGCCTCTGAGGGAGCATTCAATACTGTTTGTTGCACATCAGTTGCAAACCCAGCCATTCTGAGCCAAAAATACCTTTCCATGCAAATGCCAGTGGCAACTGCCCTGGCAGAGACATCTGAAACATCATAGGCTAAGTGTAGAAGGTGTTTTCCCACCTCAGCACCTGCATTTCAATTTATCAGTAACTCATTCTTGGCTGGGCCTTCTGGAAGGGCCTAAGCTGCAGCTTTGGCTGCCTTCCTGCAGTTTTGATATTTGATCATGTGAGGTTGATAGTTGGCAATAAGCAGGCCAAGTGAGGCAGGGCGTAGGTTCACTTGCGATTGCATTTGGCCTCCTGTATTCCTTATCAGGTGGCAGGTTACTCAAACGACTTGGTGCCC
The DNA here is from genome assembly GCA_016271365.2 of Neoceratodus forsteri. Lineage (NCBI taxonomy): Eukaryota > Metazoa > Chordata > Ceratodontiformes > Ceratodontidae > Neoceratodus > Neoceratodus forsteri. The sequence goes on from CM028136.1 coordinate 1,084,937, forward strand.
GAGTCTATCATGAGCAGCCATGATGACCGCAGAATCTATTTCTGACAGGTTGGCATAATAGGGCTTGGCAGCACTGACATGGTACTGCTTGTTAACCTTTTAGGAACTGCTGGTATGGTATTTGACTTATGCCAAGAAGCAAAAGTGGCATCCTCTAAGGCAGGATAAATTGGAGGGACAGTGATAGAGGGAGTGCAGGGCACTTCCAGATACTCCAACAGATTCTTATTTAGAAAAATTCTCTTCGCTACTGCAACCCTCATAGCAGTTTGTATTTACTGCATCTCTGTGTAAAAAGTGTGGTCTTCAGGAGGAGATCTGGGTGTGTGCACCATAGAATCCTCACTGCTAGACGATACAGTGGAGGTGGAACATGGAGCATAACATTCCTCTTCATAATCCTCCATTATGAGGTCAGGATTATATTCCTAGTCCTCATCAATGTCCCAGTAAATGATGGGAATAGAGGACCTTGCTGGCAACACCATAGGCCTTTGTACAGTAGGCACTTGCTGAGTACCAGTCAAGGGAGTTGATTTAGCCTACAACGCAGTAAGCCCCATCAATGGCAGTGTAGTCTGCAAAGGCAAGCCTGGCAATATGCACCGCATCATATTTGAAAATGACACCAGCACTCGCGTGCCCCCTGACAACACCCTGGCCAGGAGTCGCAAACACTGATAGCGGCGGTTCTGCCCATCAGCCGCCCATATTAGGTGTACAGTTGTGCCCAAGTCAAACCCTAACCTTGGTGTCTGGTTGATGGCTTTGGGGTTGCTGTCACTGCCACTCGGGCAGATGAGCGATGATGCAGGTAGAGTGGGTACAGGCCGCAACAGCGACCTGGACCTCACGAGAACACTGAACTATCCTTATCTTTTCTTATGCTTATGTCCTGGCGATAATTGCTCTTTTCACTGTCTTTGGACTTCAGCGACTGCAGCCTATCAGTGGGCCCTAGTAACCTCTAACCCTGGGCTTTTTGCATGGTCTCTAGAGTTTTCTAATAGAACCTTTTCAATCACTTTTTCTGTGTCACCTTGTTGCTTGACTGAAGCCCTGGCAAATCTCACAAGTCCTGACATTGTGAGAGAGGCCCTAAATGAATGGGCCTTTACACATCATGGGTATAGATCCTTGTATGTTTTCACTGCAATCACAGTACCAGAAAAACTTTGCTTTTGAGTGGTAAACAGTAGTCGATGGTACACTGAATTATGAGTGATTACTTTTAAGCGACAGTGGCTAAGCGTATTTGTTTCCACAGGAAGTCTGACAAGTACACTCGACAGCAGAAAAAGAACTGACACGTGATGTTGTTGTGGCGCCCCAGCTAACAGGGGTTTGCATGTGGTCTAGCGCTGATGCGGTATAATTCCAAAGGTGTAGCCATAAGGAAGGGACATCTCAGGTGTATATAAGATTCTTATTATTGACACCTATCCATGCATTATTCTGTATGTAATGTTACTACAGTACAACCCAGATTATCAAAAGCATAGGGGACACTTAATCCTTTTGAATAATCGAGTTCGGATCATCGGAGCACAAACTAAAATGATAGGTGTATAATGGACAATACAGGACGGTAGCAAAACATGGTTCATATATGAAATTTATTCCAGAAAGTATCAGTCTCATAAATACAGTATAAAAACAGTCAAATACATACAGGACACAGTATCATAACTGTTAAAAGTGCAGTAAAGATGTGTAAACGATAGACAAAATACATACCACATGTAATTATAGCAGCATATAGCACTTTTCAGCATTACGGGTAACAGCTTATACTTGCAAAGGTACCACAGCACACAGCAGGAATGTTAAATTAAGCAAGTTGATAGGTAATTAAAAGCCCTTGTGGAGCCACAGTGAAATGAATGCTGGCAGCTGCAATCTGTTTCATTATAAATTAGCATGTATGGTCACATGTATCAACTTCAGTGTCATCATTGGAGATATTAGGAGGGGTCAAGAGTAAGATCAGCCTGTTCACCAATGACACTAAGATTTGTGCAAAAGTGGACAGTGAGAAAGGGAGGCAGGCATTCAGGGAGGCTCTAGCTAAACTTGAACACTGGTCAAAGGAGTGGCAGTTAGCTTTTAATGCTAAGAAGTGCAAGGTCATGCACCTCGGGCCAGGAAACCCAGGATCAGCTACTGACTGGGGAGAGTGCAGGTAGCAGTTTCAGAGGAGGAAATGGACCTGGGGTACTAGTCACAGGGGACATGAAGGTATCAGCACAGTGTAAGAGGGCAGCAGCAAGGGCAAATCGGATGCTGGGGTGCATTGCCAGAGGATCACCTCAAGAAGGAGGAGGAGGAGGTCATACTGCCCTGTATAGATCACTGGTGAGGCCGCACTTGGAGTACTGTGTACAGTACTGGTGCCCATACCTCAAGAAGGATGTGAGATTACTGGAGGGTGCAGTGCAGGGCTACAACAATGATCATGGGTCTAGGGAGTTGCCTTATGAGGAAAGACTGAAGGAGCTCAACATGTACTGCTTGGAGGAGAGAAGGGAAAGGGGCACATGATAGAGACCTCTAAGTACTTGAAAGGCATAAACAGAGTCAGAGAAGGAGGATTGTTCCACTTAAATTGGGGTAGGGTCACTAGGGGCACAGCCTGAAGTTGGAAGGGGAAGGTTCAGGAGGGATATGAGGAGACACTACTTCAGAGAGAGAGAGAGGTGGCAGGATGGAATGCACTGCCGGAGGTTACTCAAACTGAGGACAGTGGATAGCTCTAAGTGGGGGTGGGATAGAGTCAGGAGCAGGGTTAGTACAGGCAAGAACACAATGGGGGGCAGGAGAGGGATGGAAGGAGAGAGGGGTGGGGTGGGCAGCTGCAGTGGTATTAAACTTGAGAGCTGCACAATCGGCAGACTTTATAGGCCTGTGAGCCTTTTTCTGCAGGCAGTTTCTTATGTTTGTAACTCGAATCAACTTTGGTAAACATTTTAAAATGATTAGTAGCACATATTTATCAATACAGTGCAATAGCAACTTAAAAAAGAAAATACATTTGATGGGTGAAATTTCAAAGCGCAAGATGAGTAGAACAGTTAGGCAGTCACAACACACTTTTTGAACCCTGGGGCAAACATATCTGACCAACATGCCAGTGTCTTTTCTGGCAGCATTTTCCAATACGTTCCTGTTTCATCAGCATTGTAAATCTGTGCTTGTGTCAGTCCCTCTGAAACCATTGGATCATGTAGCTTTTTCTGAATGGCATGATGCTGTCATTGCAAGCTGACAATAGTTCACCTGCCACAGAAAGCTGTTGGATGCCGTGTCACTTTTTAAAATGGCTCAACCACCCCTCACTAGCACCAAGGCATCATCCATGCCATTAATGTTTCTGTGGAAACTGATGGCATTCTGTTTGAGGATGGGTCCTGATATGTGGGTGCCTTTCAGTCAATTTTGAACAACCCATAAATAAAGTGCCTTGTCAAGTGCCTCATCCTTACTGCCTTTCATGATCTTTCTATGGCAAGGACCATCAGGGCAGTCCGTTGTTGCAGCATACTCCAGAAGTTTATCTCTTGCATGCGGATGTGCATACTGTGGCATTACTGATTTGAAATTTTAGAAGCATCAACTATGTGATCCCTGTTGTCAAGACACTGCAGCACTCTGAGCTTCTGCTGAATATCTAGCACATGCCATTTTCTTTTTTCTGCCATTACCATGCCACGTCCTGTTAGCCTGCGTGTTTGAGCACCTAGTCTAGAACATTTAGGCGGTTGCTTATCAGCATTAACACGCTGCTAATGACAGTAATGAGAAATGTGGTTACCAATTAGTGAAGTGCATGAAGTTGTAAGGAGAAATCTTCACCTTATAGAACAATTGGGGACATACACTAATTTTGGATAATGTGGTTAATCGGGTTTTGGATAACGGGAATGTACTGTATTACTAAAACATTTTTGCTCTACAATGGCACTTCTTCATATAAGGACAGAGGGCTTCTAGGGGCACAAAGACAGTGTGGAACAGTTAAAGATGACGGTGACCCAGGGGTGGCGAAGACTAGAGGAAGACCTCAGTGCCACAGTACTATTCAGTACTCTGGGGCAACTTGAAAGAAAATTAAGGCCCTGTCCACACTGCATAACCACGCTTGACAAACATTTTGGAAATCGGTCTTGCTAAAATGGCTTAGTACATACCCACTTAGCTCATGCAGTTAATTGTGTTTGTGTAACGTGTGTTAGAAACAAGCTATTGTGCCCACACTGTGCTCAGCTCTGTAACCATTTAAAAGTATTATCAAGCTACTTTATTTTATGTAACACAACTAAATGAATGTACCTCTGTGTTTTACAAGCACATGAGGCCAATAAACAGCCCTGGCAATTACACAAAGTAAAATACCAGTGGGGTAAGCAGTAGCAACAGGAGAACACAACAAAATTGCAGCCTTGGGAAACAGGGATAAAAGACTTTCCAAAAATTGTGCAAACTAGCAAGTATTAGAATCTGAATAAATAAGTATACAACTATGATTGTAACATGGGTCTTGTCCACACTGTGCTTATTATGGTTTAAACAAAATCACTTTGACTTAAAACTGTGTTGTGTGTGACCTCCTATAAGCAGTCAGATGATATTGGCTGTTCTCCCTGCTAACTAGGACAAGAACTGCAACAGCCTGAGAGAAGTCTTAGGACATGCCCTTCCCACACTCACTTGAGTATTTTCTACTTGCTCTAGCTGATAGCTCCTTCCTCTCCAGGGATACATTTCTCCTCTGCAAGTGAATTTTCCGATTTTCTCCTTGGCATCCAGTTTTGTTGCTGCTCTTTGATCCTCTCTACAGTTTGTAGCAGCAAGAAGGACTTTAAGCAGCAGTATTTCTTCTCTGCATGGGATCAGTCAGCAAGTTTAGAACCCAGGGGTGCGATGTCTTGCTAGAGCTTCTGTAGCCCTACTCTCTTGCAGTGTCTTCCGAGGACCAATTCTGCCTTCCCCATCAAAGAAGAGATATGGCAAAGGGGTTTGGATGTGAAGGGTTGGTTCTAAAAGTTTTGCACATGTGGGACGTGTGCCATCTTGGGAAACCAGGAACTGCATTTTTTAAATTTATTTTTATTATTTCTTACAAGACATGATCTGCCAGGTATATACCCTGGTCCCAAGGATGTATCTTGATCAGGTGCTGTTAACCCTGGATCCCCCTTCCCCAAGACCCATGCCAGCGAGCATCTCCCATGGCCTCCCACCACAGTGCAGGCTCAAGGGAGGGCCATCCTCCCCAAGGCAGCCCACATTTGTGGTCTAGGATCCATTGACAGCAGGCACTTGGACCCCGGGGAGCCAGGAGCCCAGGCCATCATATCAGCAGAGCCTAGGTTTTTCCCATGTTTCTTCCCATCCTCCCTGCTTGAGTTGGCAAGTACTTGCCACTTAGTGCTTCAGCTGCATGTAGCAACTTCCTGTGGAGGGAGCAAGCACCTTTGGCCCACTGGAAGGGTCACTGCAGTACCAGTAATGTGCACCACCCTGCCCAAATGTAGCATTGCAGTCACCCCGATGCAGCATCCTGATCTCGTTCCCAGAATAGTGTCACCTGGATGACAATGCAACACACTGCTGCTGGACCATCGGGGCAGCTTAGGAAGTGCATTTAAACAAGCACCAACTATCTTGGTTTAAGCCATGCATGACCTTTTTCAAGGAATTCCACTGTCTGCTCCTTGATGATCGCCTTGAGTAACTTTACAACAGTAGCATCAGAATAACACGCTGCTAGCTCCCTGGACTTCCTTGTTCCCTCCCTTGTGGAGAGGGACCACATTCACCATCTGCCAGTTCTCTGGGACCACTCCTTTAGCTAGAGAGGAGTTATAAAGATCTGCCAATGGATCCACTAGAGCCCTCCTTTGTTCCTTCAGTATCCTAGAGTACAGGATGTCTGGCATCCATAGGTACGGTACCTTCCCCTTGTGCCCGGGACAATAAAAGTGTACCTTTAATGCATGTAAGGTTAGAAGGGAAGCTTATTCATGGCCTTTGTATTACTACAGCCGCCCTACATCCTTTTCCCTTTTCTGGTACCCATGCTGCCCCGATACCTTATTTACTTTAAAGCCCTCTAGATCCCTGTGCAGTGTAACTTGCCTGATCTCCAACATTTTCCTGGTCTCTCTTCAGTTTTGTTGAACACTCAGAAAGTAGACATAAACCCAGTAGACCCATCTTCCTCCTCTTTCTTGTCCACCCACAGTGCTTCTTTATGTACCCCTTTCTAAGCCTGCATTAGTCTTCCTCTTCTCCATAACCTATGGCAGCATCATTCTCTCCCTCCCTTTCTTTGATTGTGAAGCAGATTGTGGTATGCAGTTTGAATGAAAGGCACTATACTGTATAAAACCAAAGTGCCTTCAAGTTCAAGTTGGCATGGATTTGATTTCAAAGTGCAGCCATGTTTTATTTTTGTTTGAAGGCACTGTGGCCCATGTCCATGAACCTGTGTTACTCATGAAGAAATTATTATTTGAGTTTTATTTGCCTGCTCTTTAGAAAGTACTTTTACAGTGTAACTTTGCTTTAGTTTACTCTTGTTGTTTTACTGTGCTAATTCAGAAAACCACACTCCTAGATTATGACATTATATAATTTCAAACTTAATGGGAAAGTTTTAACAAGCTCCTGGTTTCCAGAAGCTAAAACTTTAACTGTGGCCTCCTTATTAAAGGATTGCTCTCTTCAATCCCTCTGAGAAATTTTGCAAAATCTGAATATTAGTAAAAAAATATTTTACATCTCTTTTCATTGAAAACTGCCCTTATATCACATTTTGGACCATTTCCTTGGATTAAGGATTACCACAGAGTCTTACATAAGTTCACAAAAGCCAGCAATAATCCATATCTCATTGCTTATATATATAACATTTGTTCTCTTTTAAATCCTCTGATAAACCAATTCACCGTCATGTTTGTTACATGAATTAGATAACAATACTCCAGACTGGTCAAAGATTTGGAATAACATGTATAAATATATTACTTTGGACAATTTATGACTTATGTAGTTTAAAATTTTGCATAATGCGTATATGACTCCTTATAAATTGCATATAAGTGGCTTATTGGCTTCAGATGAATGTTCTCGTTGCAACCTGGATATTGAAACTTTGAGCCACATCTTTTGGGATTGTCCTTTAGTATGGTCTCTCTGAGATGACATAAAAAATAGGGTTATAGATAAACTAAATCTGCATTGCATACCATCTTGAAGGCTATATCATTGGAAACTATGATGTCTTAACTAACAGACCTGATAAAGCCATAATGGCTTTAATTTGATATCCACTAAACAACTTATTCTGAGACGCTGGCTTGATAAGGCGTTCCTACTTTTAAAGAATGGTCTACAAATATCTTACACAACCTCCAACTTGGTAAATTAATTGCAAATATTAATAATAATCTTCCTAGTTTTATAATCTTTGGAAACTTTATAGCTTTCTTTTTAGAATAGATCTTGTGAATGAGTCCTTTATATCTATATCCATGTCTATTGATTTGTCTAGATATCTCTTTATTTATGAAGATATTTGTTGATTATGTACCTTACCTTGTGTATATGAGCACCCGTTTTAATTCCTAGTTTTCATTATAGAGTTTTAATTTATCTGAAGTGTGACTTATCACTGCATATGGTTACAAAACTGGACACTTTAAAGGAGCAGTACTATAAAAAAATCCGATCTTTTGCAGTAGTTTGCTTCCTGTGCTCTGTTGAGCATTTACCTGGTAATCTCTTGTTTTCGCTGTACTATCACCCTGTAATTTGCTCCATTTTTTTGTTTTTGTTTACATTTCTCCACCCTCCATGTTGAATTGGAACCCTGCTGCCAACCACACATGCACATGATCATGGCTAATACACAGGGACGTGAAATTGCTGGACAGGGTCCTCAGAAGTAAACAAAAGACGTGATGTGATGTGAGGGGGAGTTCGGCTGCAGATTAGGCAGCAGTCATAATTACTGTAGCTCCACAACAATGGAAATACATTTTAAATATCTGACAAACTAAAATCACTAGAAAAAAATATTTACAGCTATGGAAACCCAAACTATAGCTTCATGCTTCCAGCCAAAAACAGAATTTTGATAATCACTTCCTGGTTATCTAGTATTGCTGCTTAAGCGGTATACATAAGGTAACTTAGTGCAACACTTTTTGTGTCTATGCCATTTCAGCATTCTATGGTATATAATCTTATTCTGTCATTTGTTACTCAGTTTGGCCTTGTAGGGGTTGGTTGGGGGATAGTGGATTCATAGAAACATAGAAGTTGTCGACAGATAAGGACACCAAGGTCCATCCAGTCTGCCCATTTTCTTTTGTTCATGCTATTTTAAGGGACAGTGAACACTGCAGGGGTCACTCAAATTATGAAAGCCTATAAAAGATCTTTCAAATCAGGTATGGGGCTTACCTGTAGGTGTCAGGAGTCCTAAGTTATGAATACCTAAGTCATCTGTAATTAAAACAAGGCAGCAGCCATTTCATTGAATCATGAGACCAACAGTGATGTCACTGAGGGGCAAGTTGTAATTAACAACATGCAGCTTGCCCTCAGTGACATCACTTCCTGTTGAAAATGGCTGCTGCCATGTTTTGATTTACAGATTAAGTAGAAAGTTGTATCTCAGGACTCCTGACACCTACAAGGAAGTCCAGTGCTTCGCTTGAAATATCTTTTCATGGGCTTTCACAATTTGAGTGACCCTGCAATGTTTACTGTCCCTTTAAGTTTCATGTTATATCTGTTTTTATGTTATTCATCTTGATTGTGCTCACTGCTGAAAATAAATAAAGACTGGATAATTAAAAAAAAGATTATGACATGACTATAAACCAGTCAGGATTTGAGAATCACCACTTTAAGCTCCTTCTTATGCTGTGTACAGATGCCATCTCAGACAGTACTTGAAGCTGTAGCATTTCACAGAAGCATATTCCTGCCCTTCCCGTAGCTTCACTGATTCACAAAGTCATGCTGCTTCATCAGCAGTAAATAAACCACTCCCACAAATAATGATACACACATTAAAAAGCAATGATCACAGACACAGAGTTAGCTTAATATTGTTTTTTTTTCAGCCAGTGGCATGGAGGGCTGAGGTGCTGTGTCGCTGGTGATCCAGATTTGGAAATGGATGCAGGCTGCTTGGGGGCCAGCCAGGGAGGGAGGGAGGATTGAGTGTCCCAGGAGAGCTCTCCTCCCTCGGGAGGGGAGAAAATGTCTCGCTGATGGCTGCCACCTAGAGGGTCTAGGTGGCAGAGCAGTGGGACATCAAGGAAAAGGTGCCCTGTTCTTTGGACTCTGGGGTCCACCTCCGTGGAGGTAGAGCATGGACAGTGTGTAATTGTACAGTACTTGACAGGTGCAAGGGTGAAAATCAAGGTGGATAAACCCCAATCCTGGCAGAATGGTGGACTGGTCCTCGCAGACTCAACACTGGAAACTGGGCTTTGCCAACATCCTCTGACAGAGGACAACAGGGCAGTGATAGTAGGTAAGTCCCAGGAAGTCAGGTGATGGGGCTGGGGGAGGGTCTGAAGGATCCACGGTCAGCAGACAAGAGACAAAATACTGCTAGAAAAAAACTTTTTTCATTTACTCCAATTTAACAGCCCCTCTTCCATAGGTTTCAGTGCCCATATGGAGGCACTTTTCCTGTAACTGAACATGTGAATATGCTTTGTTTACTCTTTTGCTTACAGCCAAAACCAGTTGGACTGAACAGTATAAATACTGAAATTAGTGAACAAAAAGCCTTTTTTTTTACACTAACTCTGTTTCTACAACTATTTTTTCTCAACTGGTTGCTCCTGTCATGTTTTATAATAAGCTATACTAAGTTCTCAGAGGGGTGTCTCTTATGGCTCAGGCAATGTATTAGCCAGTAAGCTTTTAGGACTGGCTTACCAATTTTAAAATCGTTGATGAGCATATACCTATGAAGTATGAAATCCAAAGAGCTTGACAAAGAAGATAGTTTGATAACTTCACTAACATCAACATTTATATATATGCAAATTGCTTGGGTTTTATGCATTTCTCCATCCACACTCACATACACTCTAAAGCCTAAAACTCATTGCAGTACACCATGGGTATGCAAATCCTTATAAAGGCAGTCTGACAAGGTTTTACTTGAACAGAAATTGCATTCTAAATAGGCTGTCACTTCCAATAAAATGTAAGTAGAATTGCAAACTACAAAGCCTTATCAGCCTGCTCACCTTAAAGGTTTTAAATACCCACAATGCCTTGTACTGGGCATAGGCACACCTGTTATACTGAGATATTTCAATCCAGCTGAAGTAAATGTCATGGACCCACTTTACGAGAAGAAGGATGAGTTGAGTGGGCAGGTACAGACATCCTGGGACCCTGCAATGTAAGCAGAGTAAAATAACATTAGTAATCTGCCTTGTCACACGTTGTGAAAGAAGTGGGAGCACTTTATACCACAGTTTGGTGCCTGACCTTACCCACATAACTGAGAATATAAGGTGAGCAAATGGAATAGTAACATGCAGTATGTTATTTTGATGGAGCTTGGGCCACTGATATTGTATCATAGTAGGATACAAGTCGTTAGTTGAAGTGGCCATAAGACTCGCCTATCAGCTTGTGATGTAAAAATGTCTCAGTTGCCATAAATTTGTGAAAGGGTTGCCCTTGTGGTCCAGTGGCCTGGGGCCAGTGGGATTGCTGCTGTGGCAGCCTGTAAATATTTAGTTGATACTAGTGCACTTGTTAGTAACAGCTCCTAGTTATGTTAGAATATGTTCTACAAAGTGCAGCCGCATTGCAGCAGTTCACGCTGACAGGTGAAAGCAGCAGCTGTGTTCAGCACAATGGCCGTGTTAGATGAGGCACCTACCAAAGCATGAGTGAACAGGGCTGTCTGGCACCAAGACTGGTCGGAGCTTAGGCTTCAGCCTGAGCCAAGTAACATGATCTTCACTGACCATCCTCAAGAAAGCAGGTAATAATATTAACAGGCAACCTCCAGGTACACAAGCAGGACTGGCTACGGTTCAAGTTCAGTTATTTAATTGTTTGGGTAAAAACATTACAAATATGACATTCAGAGCGTTAATAAATAAAAATCACAAATATTCATACAATTTGACTAAATGGTTCAGTTCCATACATATGCAGAATATGGTTGGAGGTAGTATATAAGCTATTCACTAATGACCATTGGTCATACATCAAATGTATGTATAGCTACCCCTGTTTCCATAGTCCAGTGGTTATTTACTTCTAAGAGGTGAAATCTTTCAAGACTGTACAGATTTTGAAGGAAAAGTAGACTCTAGCTCAGAAAGGAAATCGGTGAAAAATAGTGAAATCATACTAAGAACAAGTAAGGAGGAAAAGGGTATGCCTATCAAGCTCCTAATTTACATATGGTTGTGGGATTATCTATCATATCTTGAAAGTAATTGTCCAGTCTTTTTAAATATATTTTATTTGAGCTGGTAATAACTTCAGTTGGTAGACTATTCCAAGGTGTCACAATTCTGTGAGAGAAAAATCCTGCTCTTTTCTTAGTGTTAAATTTGCTTTTTGACAATTGAAGCGGATCACCTCTGGTGTTAACAGTAATTTGCTTAAAGTTCAGTCCACTTTCATACATCAATCTATTGTTGCTAAAAAATTTTTCAATTATCTGGTTGAAAACGTTATGTAAGTTATTTTTGCTTGTTGAAATCATCTTCTTTGTTTGAGATTCCAATGCGTTTAGGGAATGTAGGTAACCAGACCTAAACCCTTCACTCCCTGGTTGGTAGAACTAAATAACACTGGACTATGTAAACAGGTAGACATACATACATTTGATAGAACAGGACCAGGTATATTCAATCTGATTAAAAAGGACAAAATAACATAGCATGTGCTACATCATCCAGTTTGTCCATAGCACTGTCACAGTTCAGTAAACGAGCATCTTGATGTTTTGTTTATACAATAGAGAGTTACTCTCACAGAGTTCATTCTGAATCTAGTGAAGTCTTTGGTCTTAATGGATTTTGCAGATATTCCATGACAAACTTTGTTTGATGCAAACCAGATGTGTAGTTTTGAGCTTTTAACAGTTGCCATATTGTTGGAATTTACAATATCCCATAATATTGCTGTAGCTGGATTTTTATCATTTCCAGGGATTCCAAAATGTCATGAAACATATGAGCAAGGCCTACTGCTAGAACCACTTTTCTAATTAATTTGATATAACTTGAATTATTACCCAGAAAGAGAGAGCAAAGATTGATCAGTTCCTCAAAGCATAGCCTGGGGAATCTTTCAGGTGGAAGTGAATATACTCTAATAAACACAATCTCTCATTTGTCAATTTTTCTAATGGTACGTGACCATGTTGCCCATAGTATTGTACCAGATACTGCAAGTGGTACTCTAAGAATATAGAACTGGCTATCATGCAAAATACAAATAAAATTAAGTACAAGAGCAGAGGAGAGATCTACTTAGTGCCCTCACACTCAGAAGAGGTGCCAATTTGGTATAGAGAAAGAAAGTGGGATGGGCTGGGAGGTTTAAGACTACAGTCACTAAGTATATTTTCAGATGGGTTGGCCTGTGGTAAAGTCAAGCCAAGTGAGAGCTTGGGAGGTTTAAGCCAACAGTCACTTAGTACAGTATAAGTATATATATTTTGCAGGTGGGGATAGTCTGTGGGAATATAAAGCAGCAAGTATCAGAAACAACATTGGGCAGTTAATGCTCAAAAAGGCTCTTGGCAGGCTTCTTGGTACAGTTCATAAGGTGCAGCATAGCAGTAAAGTTAATATTCCGGAGTGCATAGTCACTGACAACAAAACAGTTTATCAGCACAACTTAAAAATTGTCAGACGACATAATTTTTCTCCTCAGTCTTCTTTTGCTTAGTGTTCAGTAACAGGAATAGCAAGCAGTAATAAGAATAGGCAATTGAGCCACAAATTAATGTATGCTGCTGAGCTGTGAAACTGGTGTTGTGCACCTGGCTGCATCGAGCACATTGTAACTGTTGAACTACTGAACACTAAATAAAAGAGATTTGGGTAAGAAAAGTATGTCTCATGACTATTTTTAAATTGTGCATATAAACTCTTTGTTGTTGTATAGGTATGTGATCTACACACTCCAGAAAAATAAAGCAGAAAGTATTTTAGAAGTGGTAGGATTTATAGGGTATAAGAAGCAATTTTAGGGTAACTGTTGAAAATGTTGATGCTTTTGAGCGTAGCATGTCTATGCAGTCAGAATAGTCAGTAAAGATTTTCCAATTTAGATTATTATATTAGAAATTTGTTGTCTGAGTAGTTTCTCCATGGTGCTGGCTTGTGTCTCACTTGTCCTGTGGTCACCATTGGTCAATACCCACAGCCAATACTGTGTCCACCCTCTGTCTTTTCCCTCTGCAAGGGTTTCCCACAGGGCATTTGGGTGAGACCTCCAAGTTGAGCTTACCATCACAAGTTCTCAGCACAGCAGATGTTTGAGTGGTTGGATAATGACCTGATTGTACAAGTACCACATGCATGCGTGTTGTTCTGTGAATTACAGCATGTGGTTTTGCGATATGCACAGAAACCAAACAATTTGGATATTTCTTCTCTCTAACATCCTTTTATGGATTCTACATACTGCTTTTTTTTTTTTTTTTTTGCAAACTGCCTCTTTCATATAGCTACCTCCAGTACTAAATGTCTGAAATACACAATCTGATGTTGCATTTTGCCAAGAAAGTTCATATCTATTATGTACAAGAACAACTTTTACCTAAATTACCTGACTGAATGGTGATTTCTTAGATCACGCCAAAGGAACAATTAATTCATAAGCAATGTATACATTAGAATAAATTAGTATTGTAAAAGTTCAGAATCTATTAATAGTATTAATTAAGTAGTAGTATGGTATAGTATTGTAATGTCACTCACTCAGCTCACTCATCCACTGGCTGATTGAGGATAAAATCCCATCACAGCAACTGGTCCAGTGTTTGACTTTGAACAAGTCTACAATGTACAGCATATAGAATTGTTAGGAATGACCATCTCAGCCGATTTTAGTTGATCATTGTGCACTGAACAAATGGCAAACAAGGCAGGAAACAGAACATATTGTTTAACCAACTGAGGAACACAGGTCTTGTTGAGAATGAGATGATCCTGGTTTATAAATCTTTGATTAAAGTCAGTACCAAAATATTACAGCCACCAGTCAATTGGCAAATGAGCTAATGAGGAAAAATTCAGAAATGAGCATTGTGTAGTAATAAACAGTGACTTATGTGACATTCAGGCTACAATAAAGTGAAATTTTCAAACTTTGTACAAAAAGAAATTTGTGCTAAAACATTTTGGGAGCTGACAAATCCAACTTGCAATATTCATAATTTAATATAGACTAATGTACAAGTGAAACATGATGAAAAGAAAGATATGTTAGGACACATATGATTGTACCATTGTCTGTTAAAGCCTTTGTGTAAAGATATCTGTGGATGTACTGTAAGTTAGCAATCTGCTTACCCCAGTTGATACGTACTATTGCACCATACAATTTAAGCTGGCTTCCTCACCTTTTCTATTTAACCTATGACAGAAGATGTGTAAATAGAGACGTGTATAAAAGTGCTAAATTAGTCTTTTGACAGATAATATATATTTTAATTCATATTTTATCTCCCTTCTCTCTGGCACCAGCTCCCACCTAAATCCTTCAACACACCCCTGGTCCCCACCTAACTGACATCTGCCACCCCATAAAGCCTCAGTTTAACCCCTGGTGGAGGGATGTACCCTAACATTCCCAGCGCAAGCAGCAGATGAGGCAGCAGAGACTGACCCAGATATAGCAGGGTCCCAGGAAACTGGCTCCAGGGCCAATTTTCCTGGATTCTGTTATGTATGTATTACCTCCTTGAGCTCTTGGAAGATGTGGCACACAGGGGAACCAAGGCGCATGTACACGCATTGCATGCACAGTGTGGGTCTCATGCTGATGTCTTCCCCACCCACCTGGTACCTTCAGCTGCACTGTCACCTCTGGTCACCCAGGGACAGTATCACAGTATCCTCTCTCCATGGAGGAGGAATCCCTGGGATGCTTGATTGTCTTCCTTCTGGCCTGCCACTGACAACCCAGGCTCATGTCGCTGGCCCACAGGCACAGCGGTAACATTTCCACTTGCATTGCTGACATCTCAGGTTCAGGATCTGACCTGAGAGTTGGAGAACCAACCGGGGAGGAGGATTGAGCATCCCTTGGACTACTGTCCCTTATTGGGGAGGTTGACAAGTACTTGGTGCCCGACTAACCCATGGTGGAGGCTGGGGTATTAGCAGCTACCGATGTCTACATGGGTTGGGGTGTGACAGATGTAATCTCTTTGGTGCATTTATGTTGTTGCAGGCCATGCCCCATTGGGTCCTTTGTTCAAAATTGTGGTCACCATTAATGACACCTGCTCATCCAGCCCCATTCACCCACCATGGCACTCCAATGATGACCTAGTCCCGCTGTTTATCGGTATGACCTGGCTCCATGGCGCATCCTGGGAGTAAGCCAGGGAGGCAGTGCTGGTAGGTGAACCCTGTCGGTAACCTTGTACTGGTGTCGTGAGGTTCACATCTGCAAGAAGACCCCTCCTGGGGACAAGCAAGGGGATCATCTGGAAGGGATAAGTACTGGGGGCAAGGTGGAAGAGTGGGGATGAGCCTTTGGCAGGACCACAACAGAAAGCGTAGTTAATAAAAAAGGCTACTTTCCAAACCTGGGTCACCAGAGTTGCAAATGGTAATCCTACCACTACGCTTGTTCGATAGATTGTATTTCTAAGTCTATCTCTGTTGTTGTAAATTATTTATTAGCATAATTTTTTTCTCTTTTGAAATATTGTAATAACTTCAACTGTGTTATAGGGATGTCACTATCAAATTTTGATGGTATGATAACTGGCATGTAATACTGCAGTTATCGTGAATACCATGGTATTATAGAAGCAGCCATTTTTGTACAAAAATGTCTCCTTAAACTCTTATGCAAGGGAGAGTTGGTGCAGAAGCGATAGTTGTTTCTAAAACCACCCAAAAATATAAGTTGAAAGGCCTGAAAACCGTAGGATGCCATGAACCATGGTTATCATGGTATCAGAAGTTGATCACTGAATCAATACCATAACTTCTGCTACTACAGTATACCATGAAACCTTTATACCGTGACATCCCTACTATGTTAACATGGTTGCAAAAGTAAAGAATCAAATCAAAAGTTTAACCCTGAAAAGTCACTTAAACTCTGTCCACACTGAGACTTTTAAACCAATTTAAGTCTGTTAAAATGGTTTAAAAGGTTTGCATCTAGACTGTGGCACAGTAAAATGATGCTACAGTCACCATGGCATTCAATCAGTGGTTGAAAACTGGTGCAGAGCTCAGGGTTTTGGCTTTATTGGGACTGAGATCCACCTGGAGGGATACAGGCCTATACTGGCATGATGGTCTGCATCTGTCCAGGAGGGAACCAAGATCCTAGATGATAGGTTTAAATGCTTCATTGCAAGCATTTAAACTAGCCAGGGAGGCACTGAAAAAGGAGAAGGAAATCCCAGCCACCCCCAAAAAGGCAGGGTAGTTAGTGAGGTAAACACCAAGATAGTGAGAAGGGCAGGAGTAAATGGAGAAATAGGCAAAGGCAGTAAGGACAGGGATGAGGCTAAAAGGGTAAGGCCATCAAAAATGGAGGGCAATAAGTACCAGCATCCATAGTCTGGGAAATGAGCTCCCTGAACTAGTGGCCTTGATAGAAGAGGGATGCCTGGATATCGTGGCAGTCACAGAAACATGGTACACAGAGAACCACAACTGGGATGTCAACATACCAGGTTACACAGTCTTCAGAAGGACAGGAGGGTAGAAGAGGAGGAATAGCTCTCTACATAAGGGAAGGATCAAAGCAACAGAACTAAAGGGTAAGCAGGGAGGCGGTGGCACTGTGGGTCACCCTGGAGACTGGAAATGGCACCACAATATGCATAGATGTTGTATACAGACCCCCATCTCAGGGAGAGGAAACGGGCAAGAAAATGATGGAAGACATCCTTAGGATGGCAGAAAATGAGGAGATATTGTTGATGGGGACCTGAATATGCCAGATGTTAACTGGAGCACCTTTGCTGCAGCCACATCCAAGAGCAGGGTCATTCTCGATGCCCAACAGGGGCATGCCTCAGACAGCTAATGTTAGAACCCACTCAGGAGGGAGCAGTCTTAGACCTGGTACCTCAAATGAGGATGGAGAGGATCTCAAATTTAGAAATGGGTAGCCATCTGGGAACAAGTGACCACCAAAGAGTTTGATTCACAATAAACACAGCCATAGAGTCAAGCCATACAACAGTGAGGGTACTGGATTTTAAGAGTGCTGTCTTTGTCAAAATGGGAGAGTGTCTCAGAAAAGCACTAGCAAATGGGCAAGAAGGTTGGATGGAGGAACAATGGGAAACATCAAAACTGCAATCACAGAGGCAGTAAGCCTTTGTGTGAAGCAAATCAAAATGGAGGAAAAATCACTGTGGTTCTCAAAAGAGGTGATGGGGAAGGTTAGGGATAAAAGATAGCATTCAGTAAGTATAAGGAAATGCAGAAAGAACAGGACAGAGAACTGTACCAGTTAAAGCAGAAGGAAGCAGGAAGGCAGTCAAGAATAGCAAAGGCCCAAACCAAGCAAAAGATAGCCAACTCGGTTAAGAAGGAGGATAAAACTTTTATAAATATATTAGGGAGTGAAGAAAGACCAAGGGAGGGATAGTGAGGCTTAATAAAGGAAAGCGTGGGTGGGCAGAGGGTGACAGTGAAAGGCAGGGATACTGAATGAATACTTCTGCTTGGTATTCACAGAAAGAGGAGGGAGGAGGTACCTAAACCAATCAATAGAAGCACTCTGGATAGGGTGGTCGATAACATTCCATTCACAGAAGAAAGGGTTCTGAAAGAACTCCTAAAACTGAAAGTGGACAGAGCAATGGGCCTGATGGGATTCACCCCAGAATTCTAAAAGAACTAAGGGAAAATTAGTGACACCACTGACTACTCCTTATAACAAATCATGGGAGGATGGTGGTACCTGAGGACTGGAGGCGGATATGATTCCCTTCACAAAAAGTGGGAGCAGAGCAGAGGCAGGAAACTACAGACCTGTTAATTTGATCTCAGTGATAGGAAAATGATGGAATCTCTTCTGAAAGAAAGAATTGTTGAGTACCTAGAGACCAGTGGGGCACAGGACCCAAGGCAGCATGAATTCACAGTGGGAAGGTCATGTCAGGCGAATCTAATTGATTTCTTTGACTGGGCGACCAAGTAGTAGACCAGGGAGGGCTGTGGACATGGCCTACCTAGACTTTAGCAAGGCATTTGACACAATCCCACACAAAGATTAATAAACAAATTAGCCAGCCTGGGAGTTGGTCCCAGGGTGGTATACAAACAAAATTGGTTGGACAACAGGGCGCGAGGGCTATAGTAAAGGAGTCCACTTCAAGAAAGGAGGTTACTAGTAGGGTACTGCAGGTTCAGTACTGGGTCCAGTTCTTTTTAGTGTCTTTATAAGTGACATTGTGGAGGGACTAGAAGGAAAGGTATGCCTCTTTGCAGACAACACAAAGATCAGCAACAGAGTTGATACACAAGGGTGTGTGTGGAAAGGATGAGAAGGGACTTGGCAAGGCTGGAGGAATGGTCAAAAGTATGGCTGCTTAGATTCAATGCAAAGAAGTGCAAAATGATGCACCTGGGAAACAAAACCCAGGGAAGAGTACACAGTGGAGGGAGGTACTAACAACAAAAATGGAAAGGGACCTGGGGTAGTCATATCAGATGACCTAAAGATAAGCAAGCAATGTGAGAATGCAGTAAGGAGGGCTGGGGATACTGAGATATATAGGAAAAGGCATCGCTAGTAGAAAACAGGAAGTTGTTATCTCTCTGTACAGACAGTTGGTGAGACCCCATCTGGAGTACTGCATGCAGTTCTGGAGACCCCATCTCTGCAAGGACATAGACAGGATAGAAGCAGTCCAGAGGAGGGCAACTAAAATGGTGTAGGGTCTGCACCAGAAGCCATCTGAAGGGAGACTAAAGGAGCTTAATATTTATACTCTTGAGGAAAGGAGGAGGAGGGGACATGATAGAAACTTTCAAGTACCTCAAGGGAATCAGCAAAATCCAGGAGATTAGCATCTTTCAGAAAAGAGATGTGCAAGAACAAGGGGACATAATCTGAAGATAGAGGGGACAGCTCAAGGGCAATGTGATGAAGTATTTTTCACAGAGAGGTGTTGGATGCATGGAATGGCCTTCCTGAGGATGTTGTGGGTCAAAAAGAGTGGGGAGAGTCAAGAATGCATGGGGCTGACCGGCCCTTGCAGCAGCAGATTAATTTCTACTCGCGGACACCAACAGCCCAGCTTCAGAAATGGACTCGGGAGCTGGAGGGCCGGCCGGAGAAGAAGGATTGAGGTGCTTTAGGCTGCTCTCCTTCAGGGGAGGGTTGGGAGAATGTCCAGCATCGAGCGACTCCTAGAGGAGGCTGGAAGGAATCACTAGTGCAGGCATATAGCAGCAGTAGAGGACGGACAGACACAGGTCATCTTGCATGTCTCCGCCCCTCAGGGAAAAAACAAGAAAAGACATCTCACGCCCACCTCTATGAAGCCTGCCCTGCCCTACTCAGCTTTCAGGGCCGGCTCCACGATTCTAGTCCCATGTTCAGGCCCTGACACCTAAGGTGTCGTGACCCCACCCTGAGGGGCAAGCTGGGGTGTTTGGAGTCTGGCTAAAATGAGAAAGTGGGGCAGTGGGGTCCATTACCAGGCTGATCCTTGGCAGGCGGGGTAGCAAAAATACAGACTTAAACAAAAAGAATGCATGGGATAGACATAAGGCAATTCTGGTGGGAGGATAGGAAGAAGTAGGCTGTTGGTTAACTAGGATCTGCAGCTTATCCAGTAGGTAAGAAAATGGGCAGACTGGGTGGGCCAGGCGGTCCTTATCTGCCATCAAAGTCTATGTTTCAATCCATGTTCTAAAACCACGCTAAAACTCTGTTCAGAGCAAGGTTTTAGCACAACAGTGCAACACAGTTGCCTCAAACCATGTTAACAGTGGTGTTGATGTGATCTGCAAGTTGAGGGGCTAGCTGCACATTCGATCAGACTTGATAGACTGTAAAGGCCTGCTTCTGCTGGCATTTTCATATGTTCGTATGATCCATGCTGTAATGTGGTTACAGACAACGCCACCGAACTGTGATATATTGTTTTGGGGTTCCTAAAAAAAAAAAAAATTACCTACATTCTCAAGCTCAGAATGAGATCTGGAAATGAATGGTGTCACAAAGCAGTTACTATGCCTGATGTATCCTGGCATGCATTGTGGCACCCACAGTGCTTTGGTACTGCTGCAGTCATGCCTGGGAACTTGTTTGGGCAAACATGGTGTTACAGCACAATCTGGATGCTCAGACTACCATGCTCCAGCACGGAAAGGAAAATGTTTTTAAAGTGAATTTTAAAACTCATCAGTGTGGACAGGGCCTTAACCTCCTGAGCTTCAGTTCTCTCAGCTGTAAAACTGGGCAGAGACAGATCCCTCCTCCACACTGAAAACACTTGTGTTTTATATTAGTTGTCCTAGGCTAGGCAAAGAAACCATAAAGTAAAAAGTGTGCTGACTAGGTTGTTTAACGTTGGGTTTGGCAACCGTGCATTAGAGCTGTGCCTGATGGATGCCTAATGCAAGTGCCTAAATTGCCATCACAATTTACCTAGCTCAGATTAAATACAAATAGTGTCCCACAGAGCTCCATCTAAGGTTCTCCTTTGCTCCCATCATGTATCAATAATATTTTCTCAAGGGTTAAACAGTTTGAATGTATACATATAGCCCGTGATACTATCTACTTTAGGTTCATGTATTTCTTCAGTTCTCATCCCAGGGATTCTTCAGTATGATTGACAGAAGCAGTATGCCAGCTGGGTTCACTGCCCGGAGAGGAGGAGTCTATGATAATGAAGTGAAGCATTGGTCAATCTGAAGAGAGAGAAGGAGAGTGCTGCCTGTAGTCAGCCTGAGAAGCCTCAGAACCTTTTCTCCGCTCACTGAACAACACTGCCCTGAGTACTCTCTCTCTTTTTCTCCTCAAAGACCCTCTGAATCTCTAATTTTGTGCTGCCTTCAGTGTTTTAAGTAATATTTGGCTTTTACGGGAACAGCGTATTTTCCACCGTTATTCTGTGCTTGTCGTGCAGATTTTCCATTATTCTGAGGTAAAAAATCTACGGCCTAGTAGATATTCCACGACTTTTACTTTTATATAGTTTTAAATAGTCCACTGTTGTTTTTTCAGCATTTTTTCCACATTTCTTTGATTTTTTTTCTGTGGTTGGGTGGATGTTTTCCCGCATCTTCTCTCACAACCTGGAACCACTTTCTGCTTCTATTTAAACAGTTTACTCCAGGTTTCCTTGTTGATTGGCATACTAAGGAAACCCTTTATTATCTCAGGACACTAGCTTTTGGTTTGTCTGGAGGTGGACAAAGTATTGTCCAACCAATTATAAAGGGAGCCTTTTAGAATTCAGCCTTTTGGCCAAAGACATTAAGCCATGGCTTCTCAGTCTGCTTCCCTCCTCTAAAAGCACTGAGGAAGGTACCTCAAACCACAATAAAATAAAGTTAAGTCCTCCAAGGACCCTAATGAAATTAAGTCTGATAAAAGTAAAAATTATAGTCAAGCCTTAAAAGACAAAAGAAAATACCACTGCCCTTACTGCTGGAAAGAAGCAAAGTGAGATGCCAGTGGCACATAAAGAAATACCGTCTGCAAATGAAATGGCTAAGGCTTGGCATGTATATCAGACTTTACAATCTATGGGCAATATTTTCTCGCTCCTGTGGAGCCTAATGTTCCTCTTAAGACCCTGGCTATGCTCATGGCTTTCACTGTGATGAAGAGGAAGCTAACGCAGCAGAGGGCAACCTGTTAGAACCTGATGGGCATCTGATGACTCTACATTTAAAGATCATGCTCACACACAGCGCTGTAAATTAACCTCCCAGCAAAACACCAGCCATTTTCCCAGGGACGCTTGTCTGTAAACATCTATACAGGCCTTGCCAGCAGAAGCCACTGAAAGTACTGTTTACCCTAAAAGAACATTGCCATCTGAACAGCTGAGCAGTTTACTTGTGGCCATCAGTTCCAGCAAGTGACTGTGAGTGCAGCTACAATTCATTAGAGACTGAGAACTGTGTATTCATTTCTGCCAATACTGCTGTGCTGAATTGTGGGGATATTTTCAGGTGTGTGCAAGAGGTTGGTTACCTGCTGTAAATTGAGGGTTCAGAGGTGAGCCAATCGCTGAGCAGGATCACCTCTGTGGAGGGGGAACACACTGCCTTTAAACATCGTGCTCACGCAAGCGTAGGAATGGAGCGTGAGGGCGCGAGCACCACTCCAGAAGAAAAACAAAAATTCATACAGAGGTATTATATTAAGCTACCGCTCTGAAAGAAGGGATTTTAATAAATTACAGATAAGGGCTTGTAATGTTAAACCTATCAATTATAATGTTTAGGTTTTATAGTTGACACGACTGCCTGTACCTTTGTAAGTAGATTTATTATAAATCAATACTGCTACTTGCCTGGAATGGCTTGTTTATACAGGCCATTCCAGTGAGCACTAAACTGTGTTTTATATGTTGAAGTCTAACTTTTCAATTGGAAAGTATGCTTTATTTTGTGCTGAGTAGCTAAGTTATCCTGTTAGTTAAGATTAAGGTAGCATGTTGAAGCCTGAATTTTAAAGCATTTGTATTTAAATTAAGTAGTTAATTTACAAATTGCCTGTTAGGATTAGGATAGAGATATTCTATTTGTGAGATAGTTATTAAATTCCTATTTTGACCCTAAAGACCCAGTGGTAAAAAATGCAAACTCTAAATAAGCTGATAATTAGAGTAGTGGTGGGTATGTCAGTTATGGCAATCTTGGCCCAATATAAAGTCTTGACTAAAAACAAAGTGTTCTTTCAAAGTCTTGTATATCTATTCAAATAAATCAAACAGAGGGAAAACTGGGTACCTTGTACAAAGGAGAAATTCATTTACTATAATAAAACAAGCACTATTGTATAAAAAAAATCCAGAAATCAAACTAAAGACCCATATAGTAAAAACCAAGTATGGTTAGCCTTAATATTAAGTGCAGACGTGGAACAAAATCCTGGACCCCAGTACATAAGTAAGGTGAAACTACTGTATGATAACGCACAAAGCTTGAAAAATAAAGTAGATCTCTTTGGACTTGAATCACAGCAGAATCCCAGAAATTGTAGCCTTAACAGAAACTTGGCTCAACAGAGCAGTAAAAAAAGAAATTGAATTGAAGGATTCTAGGCTCATAGATTGGATTGGAACAACAAAAAGGGGAGGTGTTCTACTATATACTAAATGGGATTTGGGTTTAACTAAAGTGATATATATAAGGGACTATAGACAAGATATATTGTTTACTGGTAGAAATCTTAAAATTTGATTGGGTAGTGGGGTTATTTACTCACCACCAAAAATGAAAACATAAGTGTTTGAACAAATAGCCCAGTTGTTAATGGACTATACTATGGGAAAAAGTTAACTTTAATTGGGGACTTTAATGCAGCCTGGGGTCATCCAGGGAAGAGCCTTACAAGATAGTTTGAAACATCTGAGTTTGACCTAAATTATCACTAGTACAACTAGAATGACTATTCAAAAGAGCACTGGTAGTATACTGGATCTAATATTTTTAGCCTAGGATATCCAAGCGCATAGTGTCCAGGTTAATCAGCCAATTATGGCAGATCATAACTCTCTTAGTTGTGAAGTAAGCCTGGATGGTTATAGTAGAAAGAACATGGAAAATAATAATACAAAATGGGTCAGAAGCTTTAAAAATATTCTATTAAAAGGTTCCAAGACAAATTAAGACGGGTTAATTGGTCCAGATTATTTCTTATACCATCTATAAATTTGGCAGTACAAGAATTTCAAATCTTGTTCTTGGAAGTTTGCAATGAAATAGCCCCATTTGTGAAAATAAATAAAAAACACATACCATGGGTTACAGAAAACTAAAAAAGAAATAGTGTGAAAAATCGGCTGTGAAGAAAACAAATCAAACGTTGGATCCCTAGAGGGGAAAACTATAAAGTTAGTAGAAATTGCCTCAAAACAAAAATAAAAATGTTAAAAACGGTACTATACTCAAAAAGTGAGGAGACAAGAGGGACAGGAAAATGCTGGTCATTAACAACAACTTTAGAAAAACAGCTAAAAACCAGGTTCAAATTCAAATGGTAGAAAATGGGGTCATGGTAAATGAGTTCAGATCAGCAAATATTCTAAATAATTACTTTACTAAGCTACCAGGTGTTGTAGGACTGGAGAAATGAAAAAATGTAATTGAAGATCAAGTAATTGAATTAAATGATCAGAACACTCCCAAATTCAGATTCAGGAGACTAACTTGTAGGGAAGTTAAAAAGTAATAAGGAAAATGGATAAAAATAAATCCCCAGGTACTGATCAGCTGAAAATAAGGTTTTAAAAGATGCAAATGACATAATAGCTCCGATATTGACAAAACTCTTTAACTGGAGTCTATATGAGGGTTTTCCTTCAATATGGAAAATGCTAAAATTGTCCCAATTTTTAAAAAGGAGATCCATCAAATCCTATGAATTATAGGCCTATAACATTGTTATCTGTGGTTTCTAAAATTCTGGAATGACTGGTACAAGGACAGCTTTATGATTATATGGAGAAAGCGATCAACTGTCCGGTACCAGTCTGGGTTCAGAAAGGACATTCCACAAGCACTGCACTCACCGACATAATTGACGTCTTGGTTTCCTCTCTTGACGGGGGGTGGTGTTGGTTGTGCAGTGTTCATGGATATGTTAAAATGTTAAAAGCTTTTAACACAGTACACTATCAAATATTGTTGAGAAAACTTCAAAACTCTGGAGTGTCGGAAAAAGTGAGGAGATGGTTCTGGTCTTACTTGACAGACCATACTCAACAGACTGTGGTGGGTAAAACATTATCAATAAAAGCAGAGGTTAAATGGGGGTGCCACAGGGTTCGATCCTGGGCCCTCTTTTTTGGGGGTTTATTCGAATTCAGTAGCTCAAACAGTAAAAATTTCAGATATTTGTCTATCATGAGACGACAATGTTTTAATAGTTAAAAGTAAAGATGTTTGTCAGATACAATCAGAATTGCAAGCAGATTTTGATAGAATTCAGGAATGGTTTGGGAGGTCCAATTTAGTTTTGAATGCTGAAAATCAAAGATTATATTTTTCACCCAGAAAACCAAGGACATGGTGAATCTGATAATTATGGCAAAGGATGGTAGGAGTTAGAACAAGTGAGTGAATACGAATATTTAGGTTTCTGAATAGACCAGAGACTGACTTTCGAATATCATATTAATGAAAAGGTAAACAAATTAAATGGAAGACTTGGGGCTTTGCATAGAACAGGCCATTGTATAAATGAATACATGAGGAAGTCTATAGTAAATAATATGTTGGTACCAGTACTAGAGTATGGAATAAATATCTACATGTTTGCTAAGGTCTCTATAACAAAAGGATGAAACCATGTACTATAGGTTGGCAAGATTTGCCTTGAGAGCAGATAGGAGGACCCATCATTGCACACTTTATGAGAAGTTAAATTGGCTCACTTTAGAAAGCAAACAAAAAATCATTTGGGTTACTATGACAAGGCAACTTTTGGATTCAGGGAGACCATTTTACTTAAGAGAAAAACTACAGAAAGTGAAACATACATATGGTTTAAAAATACAACAAAACTGAGGGAGTTTAAAATAACTACACCAAGAACCAGGATAGGGACATGTCTTTGCTTATGCAGCAATGAAATTCTGGAATGAGTTAAACATTCAAGGAAAAACAACGTATATAGGTTCATATGAATTTAATACTGCCTTGAAGAATGAACTAGCAGTAAGATGTATTTGTTGTGATTACGTATTGAGGTTTTATGCAAATGTGTGACTGTAATTATTTTATTTTGGATTGTTTGATATATGTAACTGATATTTAACATCTAAAACAGGAATGCCTTGTAAATAGGATTTTATCCTAATGGTGTAAAATGTGAAAGTCCATTTTGTATCCTGTATAAAAATAAATGCTTTTACTACTACTGATGATAACATCTCTAATGATCAGGATGATGTCTCATCTAATTTTTCCTTTGTTAAACAAATGGTGGACACCTGGAACTTGCACTCAGGACGACATCACCAAGACTGAGAAGAAGACTAGATAGAAATGATGGGCCTTCCATCCTCTAAGAAATTAGTTCTTCCCATTCATAATACTTTAAAAGGGCAACTTTAAAGATACTCCAAAATCCTACTTCCACCTTGGGTCAAAAGAAAGATTGAAAGGATATATCAGCTTGGCAGTGAAACTGCTGCATTTTATTATACACACCCAGATCACAAAGGAGTGGTCCATGCAGCAGCCTGTGACAAAGCAAATGTGCCACATTCTGCCCAGCCCCAGAAAAGAGTCTAAAATGTTGGGAGTCCATGGTAAGAAATCCTTTACTACTGCTTCCTTGCTGCTGTGCCTCTCCTTCTACATGGCATGTGCAGCAAGGTACCAAACCCTTTTGAAATCTATTCTGGCCATAGTGCATCATGGGGTACACTGTGATCTGGGATATTACTAAAACTGTTAAGCTGGCCGTTGAAGCCACTAAATACCAGTTTCACGTGGCCATAGATAACAATGATACAGCTTCCAGCGCCATGACACAGGCCATTTCCCTCAGGCACTTTGCCTGGCTAAGGACTACCAATCTCTCACAAAACACCCAGTCATAGGCTATGTATTTCCCTTGTGAGAACAATTCCTTTTGGGGATCAAACTGAAGCCTACATGAAAAAGATGGATGAATATAAAACTACTTACAAGAGTAACTTTAGCAAGAGAAGCCTTCTGCTCCCCAAAGCCCCAGAGCAGAGGAAGTTGAGCAGGGGTTATTTTCCTAGGGCTTTCTACCCTATGCCAATGCCATGGATTTTTCCCAGATAGAGTTTTTTAGGGACAGAGGAAGGAGAGGCCAAAGGAGGACTAACTCCTCTCTCTGCAGAAGCCAAACAGCAGTCCTCCTGACTGCATTCAGGTCACCGCCCCTCTCCCAGTAGGGGAAGGCTCTCCTACTACCTCCATCAATGATAACTCATCACTACAGACAAATGGATGCTGGAGGTCATGGGTCACAGCCTATTTCTTCAGTTCAAAAGTTCCCTCCTTCAAGGCCCCAAGCTCTCAAAACCTCTGACTCCCAACAGAAAAGTTGTTTTGGAGAGGGAGGTAAAAACATGTTGGGAGCCAGAGCTGTGGAAAGAGTTCCTTTTCCCCAATGGGGAAAGGGCCTTTATCCCAGGTATCTCCTCACCCTGAAGAAAAATGGGGAGTGGTGACCTATTCTGGACCTAAGGTACCTAAACAAGCATTTGCTTAAACCAAAGTTCAAAATGGTAAACTTAAATCAGGTCATCCATTCCCTAAAGCAGCGAGACTGGCTAGTTTTCTAGATCTGAAGGCGCCTACTTTCATATTCAATCAGGCAATCCCACAGGAAATATCTTGGTTCAGGCTGCCATTAGGCCACTACCAGTTTGCAGCCTTGCCTTTCAGACTCATATCAGCTCCCAGGGTCTTAACAGAGTTCCTGGCAGTGGTGGCAGCTACCCAGAAGACTAGGGATAGAAGCATTTCCTTACCTGGACAACTGGCTCATAGTAACCAAGTCACTAGAAGAGGTCACAGAAGCACTGAACCACAAAAAGAAACCTACAGTCTCTGGGCTTCATCATCGACCATCAGAAATCCCACTTTCAGCCTGCCCAAGTCCTTTACTTCATAGGGCAGAGCTCAGTAAACTGCAGGGAAAGGCCTTCCTCCCTGCAGACAGAATTTCTTCAGCTTGGTAAACCCTTTCTCTGTCGCCAAGGCCGGCCAGGCACTTTCTCAGACACCTCAGCCACATGGTCTCAATGACCACAGTGGTTCCAGGAGCCAGATTTCAAATGAGGGACATTCAGTATCACCTCAGTTCTTACGGACTGGTGGAAGGAAACAAAAATCTCAGGAAGTGGTTCCTTTTCAGATCAAGCAACCTTCCTGGGTCTTGACAACAGATATCTCCCTCCTAGGGTGGGGTGCCCACCTAGGGGGATCAGTCCATAAGTGGCACATGGATGCCCAAGGAGTCCACATGCCACATCAACCTTCTGGAACTCAGAGTTGTGTACATACAGAAGCCAGCAGAAGAAAGCCATTTGGTCTATCAAGTCTGCTCATGTTGCAGGGTCCACAGCTTGAACTACTCTCCCTGCCCACTCCTCCCATTTTCCCTACCCATGACCCTTACCCTCCCCCATACCTGTCCCAGCCTCTCTTAAAGCTGCTTACTGTCTTCAATGAGGTTACTTCTTCTGGCAGCACATTCCAAGTGTCCACCACCCCTCCTGTGAAGAAGTGCTTCCTGACCTCTCCCTAAACCTCCCACTCTCCAGCATAAGACTGTGCCCTCTCATGTTATGGTTGCCACTCAGCTTAAAGAGACTCTCCTTGGTGTATCTGGCCATAAAGGCTTTTGCCCCACAGCTCAGACATCACACTGTCCAGATAAAACAGACAACACCACTGCCATGTTCTATATCAACAAACAAGGGAGCACAAGGTCAACCAAAGTCTGCACAGAGGCAGTGAGGATTTGGTTCTTGGCTTACTCCTGGACATAGCTGTGTCAGCCATCCATCTTCCAGGAAAGGACACTACCGTGACAGATGTCCTAAGTCGCATTAGTCAGGGTCACCATGAATGAACCCTGAACAAACAGGTCCTTGCCACAGTGTTCAGAAGATGAGGGACCCCAGAGCTGGATCTCTTCACCTCAGCCTCAATCATCAGCTCCCACAGTACTGCTGCAGACCTCCATCTGTGGGAACCATTTCAGTAGATGCTCTAATACTGCACTGGATGGGAAGGTTCCTGTATGCCTTTCCACCATTTCCTCTGATCTTCAGCGTCCTCCTCAAACTCAGAGATCAAGCAGCCACCGTGATCCTGGTGGCCGGACTGGCGAGGCAGCCATGGTACTCCTGCTCCTCACCCTCTCAGTCAAGAAGCCCATCAGACTGCCAATAACCCACAGTCTCCTGACTTTTCCCAGATAGGTACCATACCCAATGTTCAGTCTTTTCACCTCAAGGCTTGGTTCTTGGAGGAATTAGAGTTCCTGAATCTCTGTACTCTACACAAGTTGTCCTATGTATAGCTAGAAAGCCTAATACTAAGAAAACTTATGCTTCCAAGTGGAAGAGATTTTCACTATCGTGCAAGGCTAAAGGGATAGATCCTTCTCAGGCTAGCCCTCCTACACTCTTGGACTACCTGGTTCACCTTCAGGAAGAAAGCCTTGAGGTTTCACCCTGAAAGTACATCTAGCAGCCATTTCAGCTTATCTTTCTACTGGGAAGAGAAATCCATTATTTCCAGCCCATTTTCAAAAAGTTTTCAAAGGCCTGTTGCACCTTCAACTTCCATTGAGGGACCATGTCCTCCCTGGTATTGAACCTCTGCATAGCCAAGCTCATGGAACCTCCCTTTCAGCCTGTGGTTACTGCCCACCTGAAGTATGTCACCTAGAAGACTGTCTTCCTGGTTGGCATTACTTCTGCAGAAGGATCTCAGCTTCAGGCCCTGTGTACTGAACCCACTACATCATTGCCCACAGGGACAAGGTAGTTATTAGAAGTCTGGATGTGAAAGGGCTATGACCTACTACCTAGAGCATACCAAGCAGTTCAGAGACTCCAGTACTTAGCTTTTCTTACCTGTGGCAAGGTAGGCAGAGTAAAGTGGCTACCAAGAGAACCCTATCCCACTGAATTGTCTCTTGTATTCAGTTCTGCTACAGCAAAGCTGGCAAACAAACCCTCTGGATCCATTCCACTAGGGGCACTGCTGCCACAGTGGCAGCAGCAAGGGACATCCCTTTGCTTGATGTCTGCAAAGCAACCACATGGAAAACTTTACACACATTCACAAAGCATTACTGCTTTGATGTGCAGTCAGATCTGATGCCAAATTTGGCACAGAAGTGCTGCAGAGGCTCTTTCAAAGTGGGTTCTCTCCACCTCCCAGCTCTACTGCTTTGTAATCTGCTTCTGTCAAGCATACTGAAGAATCCTTGGGTGAGAAGAAAAAAATTACTCAGCATAGTAATATTGTTTCTTCTAAGGTATTCTTCAGTATGATTGACCTCCACCATCCTACCCTACAGAACCTGACTGGGGATGGCTCTGCATTCTTATTTCTAGACAAATTTGTTGAATTTTACATTATTTTGTATTTTTCCTGTATTTTTTCAAAAGTAGGGTTTAGATTTTTGCCATTGTTACAATATTTTGCAACAGTTTTTTTCTTTTCCTGGGCTCAGTTTTTGACCTTTTTCAGTGTCAAAACCATTCTGAGGCCTCTCAGGCTGACTGCAGGAAGCACTCTCCCTGCTATCTCCTCTCTCTCTCTCTTCTGACTGGCCAATGCTTCACTTTATCATTGACTTCTCCTTCTCCGGGTAGCTGAACACAGCTGGTCATACTGCTTTGGTCAATCATACTGAAGAATACCTTGGAAGAAACAATATTACTGCAGTGAGTAACTTTTTCTTATTTCCATCCTCCAGACAGATTCATGCTATTTTGTGATTATTATTATTGTTAATACTTATTTATACAAGTAAGCCCAGTGCCATCCATAGAAGCCCTACAAACTCTTCTTTTCATAAATATCCAGCACAGATCCATTACCAAGAAACATCTTGCCAAGATACAGTTTTCCAGGAGTTCTGTGACGGTCCAGTCTGAGTTTAATTCCACGGAAAGCTGTTAATCGAGTTCAAGATATTTGGTGAGATCAACTAAGATTAAGGCATCCAGAAGGACTAATGAATAACATGTAAAGGTATCAGATATTTAAAGAGGCCCAGTTTGATATCCAGACACCAGTGAGGTCCAGTAAAAGCAAGACATTTAGTAATGCTCCAGTGGTGCAGACTAGCTGTAAACTAGGACAGACACTCATGAGAGCTCCCACCTCAGACTTCCTTAACGTTAAATTGGAATATTTTCATCATAATGTCTTTTAACTTTCTTTATTAGTTTAATAAAAAGTACAGAAAATAACTTTGTTGCTGAGGTGAAATTGATTACAGAGATATTTAGGATCTGGATTATAAACGGAAAATATATAGCACCTCTCCTTCATTGGTACAACACTGAAGGCACATTGCTTTATTTATTTATTCTAATCATTTGGACATAACCTTGAGAGAATACTTTTTCAAAGGTTCCACGCCTTGACAGGAGGACAATACAGAAAGGTAGTTACAGAATATGAGTGCACAAGTACAGAGAAAAAAATACAAGAAATAAAATAGGTTTTCACAACTCTGTATGTTAAAGCAACCAAGAAGAGTAGGCTCATCGTTAATCAAGTCGGGGGTTAATTTTCTGCAGGACTGACCTAGTAGAACATGCTAGAGAGCAATGTGAGGGAAGACCTATACAGAATAAGCTGGGGGGAGACAGGTGCTTTGAGACAATCACATTTGTGAAGGGTCAGTGGCAGGAGGGACTTAAAACTGAGTGCTGAGTTAAGGACAGTAGATAGAAGGCTCGCTATTAACTAACTATTAAGATCAAATCACCCAAAGCTTGTTGAAGGCACAGGCACGTACATCAGTATATTCCTGTCCATGTGAGTTTTCCACCACAGTATTGTTAAGTGTCTGGATTATCAAAAGTTTGAAAAAGAAAGTCTTTAAAGTCTTTATGCATAGCTAAGATGTTAAAACCAAGCAACAGATCTGCAACAGGTGGATACTCCAGACAGGGTGGAAAGAATGAGGAGGAACCTGGAAAAGCTTGAAAAAATGGTCTGAAGTGTGGCAACTAAGGTTCAGTTCCAAGAAGTGCAAAATAATGCACTTGGGAAGAGGGACCTTGGGAGAGCTACAGGATGGGGGTAGTTGCTGACTATCACCAAGGAAGAAATAGACCTGGGGTCATCATTTCTGATGACCTAAAGGTGTCTAAGCAGAGTACAAGGGCTGCAGGGAGGGCCAGTGGCTGTGGGTACACAGCAAGTATCACTAGCAGAAGGCAGAGGTGGTGATGCCATTGTACAAAATGCTAGAGAGGCCTCACTCAGAGTACTGAGTGCAATTTTGGATGCAGCACCTTCGTAAGGACATCGACAGGGTGGAGGCAGTCCAGAGAAGGGCATCTATGATGGTACAGGGCTTGCACCAGAAAACATATGAGGAGAGACTAAAGGACCCTCAATAAGTACTCGCTGGAGGAGAGGAGGGATTGGGGGAGACACCTATACTTAAAAAAGAGATCCTAAGGTTGTCATGAACTACAGACCAATTGCCATACTCGGCATTGAGCAAAATCCTGGAGAAAATCGCGAACTCAGAAAACTATCTACTTAAGCATAGTCTGTTCTCGGATGCCCAACATGGCTTCAGGAAAGGACATAGCACAATGACTGCACTCCTTAAATTCACCACAGACACGCTTTCAAAAATGGATACTGGAAATCTGACTGGGGCTGACTTTATTGACCTCACAAAGGCTGTTGACCTTTTGATCACACTTTGCTTCTCTCCTGCTTTGACACCTGCATTTCTCCTCCTCTGTTGTTGACTGGTACAAAAGCTACCTGACAAATAGAACTCAAGTGGTGAAATTGAATTCCTCTCTATCAAACGGTACCACCATTAACATTGGTTTATCACAGGCTCCATCCTAGGCCCCTCCTATTTTCTCTTATATAAATAACATTGGAGCTGCTCTAAAATCCAGTTCTGCTATTCTATATGCTGATGATCTTGTCATCTATACAAGTTCTACTAATATAGACACTATCAATACAACCCTTTCTTCTGACTTTAACAATATCCAAACTGGCTATACAACCACAAACTGGCTGTCAACACTAGCAAAATTAAAGCCATGCTGCTTGGATCGCCCTAAAGCTCCGGGCTTGCACAACAGCACTGATGGTGCAGGACTTAGAAGGTCAATTACTGGAAAGTGTGACCTCTTTCAAGTACCTGGGCATCCTGCTAGATCAATCTCTTGATCTTAATCTTCATGTACAGTCTGTTTGCAGAGCTGTCAAGTCCAAACTGGGTATTGCATATAAGACTAGTTATATGCTCATGCCATTGGCTAAAATGGCCATTATGAGGGGATTCTGCTCCCCACCCTAACCTTGTGGGTTCCCTTTATTTGGGGCTGCTCAAAAACTGACCTACTCAGATGGGATATTACTGATAACAACATATGTTGCTGTGCCTCTTCTGCTCCTCGCTTAAACACCACTGTCAACTTTATAATGATCTTGGTTGGCTGTCTCCGTAGCTAGTAGGAAATATTACCATGGCTTTCGTATTGATTCGATAATTTGAAATCAAACCCTGGGTATCTTGCAGTTATGCTTCTTCCTCAGGACACACTCCATGGTCTCATCAGCTAATAAATCCTTTCTGAATTTGCCAAGGTGCCGCACTAGGAAGGAACTGTTGCATTTGAGCATGCGGTTCACAGCTGTGGAATTCCTTCCACTCGACATTATACTTTCTAGCTCCCACACATGCTTTAAGAGAAAATTGCACTCAAATCTGCTGATTACTGATACCTGTTACTGCTTTCACCCTATCTAATGACTGATGTCTCTTGCCATACAATAGTATTTCCTCACCTCTATATAACCCTTACTGCCTCAGCCTGTCCCGGCTCTTTCCCCGTCCATATACATTCTTGCACAGCAGGCATCTCCCTTACCCTTACATATACTCATATAATCTAATTTCATGGCTTGCTCCCCTTTTCCTCACTTACTGACCTTTTCCTTAATGACACCCCTGCTGTCAGTGGTTATTTCTTCCTTTTGTATTACCTGTTTTGTGTACCTGTTCTGTTTATATAATATGTCACCTGATAATTTATTGTCCAAGGTACTTTCTATTCATTGCATAGGTAGGCACCTACAGTATGAACTTATGAATGGTCTACTTGTATGTCTCTGATATATTGTATCCACTTTAACTCACTGTATGTAAAGCACTTATAAATTGTTATCTTGTTAAGTTTCTGCATGTCTGTACTATCCCAGGTCATAGAGTTGATGGCAGATAAGGACCTCAAGGCCCATCCAGTCTGCCCATTTCTTTCTACCTTATAAATGTGCCATCGGCCTTTGCTCTGTCAGTGACCTATCTATTCATAGTCATTTGTATTGCTCCTATGCCTATCCCATGCCTGTTTGAAGCCCTGCACTGTATTCATAGCCACCACTTCTTGTGGTAAGCCATTCCATGCATCTACCACCCTTTCTGTGAAAAAGAATTTCTCACATTCCCCTTAATCGGCCTCCTCTAATCTCATGCTGTGTCCTCTTGTCCTGCTATTTTCTTATATTTAAACATGTTAGACTCTTTCACCTTGTTTATGCCCTTAAGGTGTTTAAATGTCTCGATCATATCACCTCTCTCCCTCCTTTGCTCAAGGGTATACATATTGAGCTCCATATCTGTCCTCATATGTCTTCTGATGCAGTCCCTGCACCATTTTGCTGCCCTTCTCTGGACTGCCTCAATTTGGTTAATGTCCTTGTGAAGGTGTGGCTCCAATACTGCACGCAGTACTCAGATGGGGCCTAACTAATGTCTTGTACAGAGGATTATTACCTCCCTCTTACGACTTGTGATACCCTTACTAATACACCCTAACACCCCCTAGCCTTACCTACTGCTTTAGAGGTCTGCTTTGATGATTTTAGGTCATCAGTGATGATGATGCCCAAGTCTCTTTCTTCCTTTGTGACTGCTAGCAACTCCTCCCAGCCTATAAGTGGCTTCTGGTTTCTCTTCCCTATGTGCATGATTTTGCACTTCTTTGCATTAAATCCCAGTTGCCACTCTTCTGACCATTCTGCTAGTTTATCCAGATCTCTTCTCATTCTGCCCACCCCATCTGGATCATCTACTCTGTTGCAGATCTTGGTGTCATCTGCAAACAGACAAGCCTTACCTCTAGTCCATCTATGTAGGTCACTAATGAAGATGTTGAATAGGACTGGCCCCAGGACTGATCCCTGAGGTACCCACTTGTGACTTGCATCTCTTCTGACTGTATACCATTTACCACCACTCTCTGTTTTCTGCCAGTCAACCAGTTTGCCACCCAGTTGACCAACTTCTGACCCACCCCAGCCTACCTAGCTTATTTATCAATCTTCTATGTGGAACAGTGTCAAAAGCTTTGCTGAAGTCAAGGTAGGCGACATCAACTGCTCCCCTTGGTCCACCACTCTGGTTACCCAGTCAAAGAAATCTATGAGATTAGTTTGACAGGACCTTCCTTTGTAAACCCATGCTGTCTTGGATCCTGTGCCCTTATGGATTCCAGGTGTTGCACTATCCTTTCCTTAAGGAGTGCCTCCATAATCTTGCCCACTACTGAGGTAAGACTGACCGGTCTGTAGTTCCCCGCCTCCTCCCTGCTACCACTCTTGTGGAGTGGGATCACATGAGCCTTTCTCCAGTCTTCTGGGATCTCTCCTGTGCTCAGAGACTCACTAAACAATTCTGCTAATGGCTCTGCTAGTTCCTCCTTTAGCTCCTTAAGTACCCTGGGATGTATGCCATCAGGTCCCATTGCCTTATCCACCCTGAGCTTAGCAAGCTCTTGTAGGACCCTTCTTTGTGAAGGGAGTAGTGCTCACCTCCCTCCCCCTGTGTCCATGATGCTGAGCTGTGGGCCCTGCCCTACCTTCTCTTCAGTAAATACTGAGCAAAAGTATCTATTTAGGATAGATGCCTTTACAGGGTCCTCCTCCTCACATGCTCCCTTTTCTCCATTAAGCTTAGAATACCCCTCTGGACTTTCTCTTTCACTAATGTATCTATAGAAAGTCTTGTCACCTTCTTTTACTGTTCGTGCTAGTGTTTCCTCAGTTTGGGACTTTGCCTGCCTTACTGCCTTACCTGCTTCCCTTAGGGCAGTTTGGTATGCTCCCCTATCTTCATCCCGCTGTGTTCCCTTATATTTTCTGAAGGCCAGCCTTTGGCTCTGACCTTTTCTGCTACTATATTTGAGAACCAAAGTGGTTTCTTTCTTCTTTTGCACTTCCTTTTCTGTCTAACACAATGGGATGTTGTCAAGTATTGTATCCTTAATGCTTGCCCACTTTGCCTGTACCTCCTCACCTGTGTTTCTTTTTGCCAGGGCTAGCTTAACTCTGTTGGCCATCTTATCAAAGTCAGCTCCTCTGAAGTCCCATATTTTTGCCTTGGAATGGGATGATTTAGATGTAGTAGCCAAATTGAACCATACCATGTGATGGTCACTGGCCCCCAGGTGACCTTCTACCTGGAGATCTGTGATCCTTCTTTGTTAGTCAGTACTAGATCTAGGATAGCCCTGTCTCTGTGGGTTGCTGTACCAGTTGTTTGAGGCCCTCCCCTGCAGGGAATCCACTATGAGTCTAGTTCTGGCAGATGTTCCTGCTGGTATTGACCAATCTGTATCTGGCATGTTGAAGTCTCCCATTATCAGAACCTCCCTTTAGCTGTCATGTTTTGTATATCTTCTAACAGTAATGTGTCTATGTCCTCCCTCTGGTCTGGGGGCCTGTAGACAACCCCAGTTCTTATGGCTGTCCCATTACCTGTTTCAGGGTGACCCACAGTTCTTCTGGCTCCTTATGTGTATTCTGAATTTCTGTAGCTTTGATATTTTCATTAACATACAGGGCCACCCTCCCCCTTTTTGCACCTCGGTCTCTTCTGAACAATACATATCCAGGTACTGAAGTCTCCTAAGTGTGGTTACTGGTAAACCACGTCTCACTAATTGCTACTATGTCCAGTTTAGCCTCTGACATTATTGCCTGCAGGTCTGGGATCTTATTTCCCAGGCTGTGAGCATTTGTGTACATGATTTTCCATTGGCCAGATTTTGGTGTGTTAGTTGTTGGGTGAAGTTTGGCATTACCCCTGTGCATCGTATGGGGAGACAAACCTTTTTCTTACCTGGTGATGCAAATGAATGGCAAACACGCTTGAATTCCTGTTTGACCACTAGCTGAGGGGAGGGTGTCTTCCCATTCGACGTATGGGGTGCTGCACCCCTCCCCATTTGCTAGTTTAAATATTCTGCAAAGACGTCAAACTTCTGCCCCAATGCACTGACTCTCTTTAGTCAGATGCAGTCCATCAAATTTAAAGAACTTTCGCCCCAGAACTGTTGCCAGTTCCCTACAAATCTGTGTCCTTTTTCCTGGCACCAGTCCTTGAGCCACGTGTTTAGCTCCCTATCTCCCTTCTTCTGACCTTCCGTCCATCTGCTCCTTCTCCCAGACTGGCAGGATCTCAGAGAAGGAGATGCCGGACGAAATAGATGATAGTTTGTCACCCAGCCTAGTCAGGTGTTCCTTGGTCTCCACAACTGACCGGCTGGCGGATCATTAGTCCCTATGTGTACTAGGACATCAAAGTTTTCTCCTGCTTTGTGAACAATTTTAGCAATGCGGTCAGTGTCTCTCCATGCTGATGTACCTGGGAGACATCTGACCATCACCCTGGCTGGAGATGGGTATCAACTCCCGAATCATGGAGTCTCCTATGATCAGAAGTTTTTGGATTTCCTTTGTGCTTGTTTAGTTTTGGTTCCTGATTTGGGTGAGTATTGTTGTGTTAGCTCCTGTGCCGCAGTGTCCTGTCTGCAGTGTCTTCTGCCTCTTTATTTGATTTCAGAGATAGAGGCAGATACCTGTTTGTAGTGTTTATATGGTTTTTGGAGGTAATGTGTTGGAGAGCAGAGAGTGATGGGGCACCTGATTTGTCTCTCCTAACCACCTGCCAACCTCCTGGACCAACTACCTCTGCGGTCGAGGTTTTCTGTTGGATGCTGGGGAAATGGCGGGTGGTTCTTATAATGTATTTCCTCTTCAATATGAAATTTGAGGCGTGCAATCTCTGCCCATGCTGCCCGGAGCTGAGACCTAAGATCTCCAAGGCCTAGCATGTGGACAGTGTCCTAAATCCTGTAAGACTGTCCTTCTGAAAATTGTTCCACAGTACCTGCAGTTAATGAAATCCATTCCAAATAAGTTGCTGGGTTTGTAACCTAGTCAGAGTAATTAGAAGGAAAAAAATGCAAGTAATGGTTTAATTGTGCTTTGTTTAACTTGTTATAACAAGTTAAATTACTAGTGCCCTGTAAATGAGATCACCTTGTGGAGGCCCCACTGATCCGCTCTTCCTGTTCTGCCACAGGAAATGTTACAACTGTGGTACCCTATAAAAGGAGTGTAGTGTGGGGTGGTTGGGGATGGGGTGGGTGGCTGGGCCCTTCCTCTGCCAAAAAGAAGAACCACGGACTAAAGAACAAGGAGGTAAGAGCAGAAACAATCAGTCAACAACAAATGCAGTAACCCTGAAAGCTTATCCTAATGTTAGATAAAACTGTAAAACCTGTAAAGCACCACCTGTAATAATTTCAGAGAAGATATACCCGTAAGAAACACTTTGCTCCAGAGAAAATAAAGCAGTAACAGAAGATATACCTTGCAAAGACAATTTGAATCAGAAGATTACAGCAGTAATCTGTTAGCACACACCTGTAGGCACACCTTGTAATAATGCAGAAGAAGGTATACCAGCAACAACAATTTGAATCAGAGAAAAATAAAGCAATGAAATGTTAGCAACAAACAGTAGCAATCCCTGTGAGTAAAAATAAAAACACCACCACACAGTAAATCTGCTTAGCCAAACTAAGTCTTAATCCTTCTCCCTTGCTCTGGTAAGTTTCTCTACTCTGCCTTTCAAGCAGTCTTAGAAGGAAAGAGCTCAGGTGAAGCTAGGTGCCTTGGCCAGCAAACCAAGTCTTCTACCTCCAAGATATCAACTAACCTGACTTTTAACCCTTCTTTCTGTTGGAAATTACTGACAGTTTGCCAGCTCCACCCCACATACACACCTAATCCTTTGGAAGAGCTGTGGGAGGAAAGCAATTAGCTCCTTCAATGTGAGAAGGAGACTGAAACACCTCTGAGACAACAAACCTTTCAACAAACAAGAATAAAATAAAACCAGTGTCAAACAGTAATTTTGCTTAGCCCAATGATAAAAAAGTCACAAAATGTAAGCTCCACCTGTAATACAGTAATTTCAGAGAAGATATACCCTGTAAGAAACACTTTGCTCCAGAGAAAAATAAAGCAGTAACAGAAGATATACCTTGCAAAAGACAATTTGAATCAGAAGATTACAGCAGTAATCTGTTAGCACACACCTGTAGGCACACTTGTAATAATGCAGAAGAAGGTATACCAGCAACAACAATTTGAATCAGAGAAAAATAAAGCAATGAAATGTTAGCAACAAACAGTAGCAATCCCTGTGAGTAAAAAATAAAAACACCACCACACAGTAAATCTGCTTAGCCAAACTAAGTCTTAATCCTTCTCCCTTGCTCTGGTAAGTTTCTCTACTCTGCCTTTCAAGCAGTCTTAGAAGGAAAGAGCTCAGGTGAAGCTAGGTGCCTTGGCCAGCAAACCAAGTCTTCTACCTCCCGTGCCTGAAAATAGTCATTTATGGCTAGTGCACTTATCTGGTTAACAAAAAGCTAAATAAAAAATAAATAAATGATAGAAACATTCAAGTACCTTAAGGGCATAAACAAGGTGCAGGGGAAACATCTTCCAATATAAGAGATGTCCAACAATGAGGAGGCATGATATGAAATTGGAAGGTGGCAGGCTGAGGGAAAAGTGAGGGAAGTTTTTCTTCACAGAGAGGCTGGTGGACACATGGAATAGACTGCCACAGGAGGTGGTGGGGTGGGCACAGTGGGGGGTATTAAACATGCATGGGACAGGCATATGGGTACCTTAGATGTGGGAAGAAGGGGTGAAAAGCCATTGACCAGCTATGGTCAGAGGCCACAAACTAGTGCAGGGGCTTTCAGGCAGACTGTATGGGCCTGGCGGTCCTTATCTGCCGACAATTTCTATGTAACAACTGTAACCATGCTTTAAACATGAGAAGGGATCAGCTAAGTGTAACATACAGAATAATGGCTGGATAGGGTTATAATGAGAATTTTAACACACCCAAGTGTGGATGCCACATAAATCCTGAGGCCGAAGCTCGAGGGTTTATAAGGCACCACACCAAGGGTGTGTGTAAAATTCAGTTTTACACACCTACCCAGCCTTTATTTTATGTAATTGCTGAGAGTGTATTTTGCTACAGCAATTATATAAAAACACATTCCTGTTCAGTCGAGGTCCTGTCTGGGTTTACCACTGTCTCATGCCCTCTATTTCTTTTCTTTTTTTTTTGTTTACATTGAAGTAAGGTTTAAAGTTTAATTATGTCAGTGCAGTTTCTTATTTAGTTATTTTTTAAGAGTTACTAACAGCAGAAAGTATTAGTCAGGGTGGCAGGTGTAATGTTCAGGGA
The DNA here is from genome assembly GCA_016271365.2 of Neoceratodus forsteri. Classification (NCBI taxonomy): domain Eukaryota; kingdom Metazoa; phylum Chordata; order Ceratodontiformes; family Ceratodontidae; genus Neoceratodus; species Neoceratodus forsteri. Next base: position 1,125,701 of record CM028136.1, read on the forward strand.
ACAGCGGAAAATGAATGGCTGGCACATATGCAGAATTAAACCCAGCATGAGTTTGCCATTATAACCATCTGATTATGGCAGCAACTACAACCAGGTTTCCTATGGGGAAAAACGCTCTCTGTAATTATATTTCTTTTACACCTTTAACTATTAAACATTAAACATGTTAACCTGCTTCCCATTATTTACTGGTAAATACAACTGTGAAAATGTAGACAATAATATTTCTTGAACCTGATTGCTGGAATTCTACATCTATCCAGCACGCACCTTGATTAACAGTTGAAACTATATGAGCCAACTTGCACTGCTGTACACTGCCTGAGTGGGAGGGAGTGAACTCCTCTTTGAGGAGAAAATGGGGAGGGTTTACGCCGATGCGTATGCATATGATGCCATCTTTACCATGTGGTATCCAATGCCATACGCTTCCCTAATAACATCCAATGGGTAATACATACCCATCTTGACCCAGTTAGACACCAAACTCCACAGCATCAAATAATTGACATTATTTTTGCAAGAGCATCATGTTATCAAATGTGTACAGAAAAGTTCACGCAAGTCCCTTCAAAGAATGAGCTCTTACTGCACAGTCTTTCTATAGGATCAGTCCTTCAACTCTGCTTCCAATTTTCAGTTCCTGATCTCGTACAGCACCGGTCCTGATTTTCTCTGTGAGTTTCCCGCATTTGTTGGGTTGGAAAGCAAGTATGTTCTCCTTCCATAATGGACCTTCATGTGGGCAGGGAGTAGCAGATAGTAATTGACACCGAGTTCCCATAGGAGCAGTGTCATTCTGGCAACCCTTCCAATGTTTTCAGGTGCTATAGCTGAGATCAGGGAATATTTTCAAATTTAAGTCCCCACACTGGGTGCCGCTAATACATTTTACTGCCTGCAGGATACATCACATTCATCTGAGCTGCCCACCACCAAAGAACATTCCAAGGAGTGTTTTACTCAATGCTGATCTCCAAGGGTTAATCCAGTAAGCTTTCTTTATATTGATGGCCATGTCCACGGATGGTTCCCTGGGGAGCCAGTTCGGGAGGTATGTTTTAAGGTTATCCCCATCTGTCATCTCTGGGAGACCTAGGGGTTTGAGAATGGCAGCCTGTGAAAAGTTCTCCAGTTGTTCAAGGGAGCTTTAGAACAGAGTTCTCTTTAGTCAAGCTGGCACACCTACAGATTAATTTCCCACTGCCTCACCTACCTTTTTGTGTCTGTCTGTGCCAGCTCTGTTTTTTTCCAGTAGTGCCATCTAGTTGTTGAAATCTTCAGCTTTTTGTCCAGTGACTGTATGGCAGAAAGAAGAGCCTTTAATGTGGCCCCTTCCCGGACATTGCTGGCTGCTCTGAGTGCACAACTGTCTGTTTCTGCTGGGCCTCGGATTTGGGCTTATCAGGTTGCAGCTTACCCATGACTCAGGTGCTCCAAATTCGCAGGAGTCAGAGATGATGGTGTTTTAATGCAGGTGAGCTAGTTTAGATATAGAAAGTTAAGTTCAAAGTTTATTTTATATGTTTTGTTCAGATGCATGGTCAAAGCTCCTTAGCTATGCACTTTTCTCCTGCGGCCATCAGACCATGTCCCTCAGTGTCCTGTTTTTGGCACCTTAGGTGGTTAAGTACCTTTATTGAACATAGCAGTAGTAGTAGTAGTAGATCTTATTTTTTATGGTGCCCTTCCATGGAGACTCAGGGCACAAATACAGTAAAATAGAGATAGCACCAAACAGTAGTACATAAATTACAATCCCAGTTAAAATAATGAGTATAAATAGAATCAAAGTGTACTATAATTACATTTTTCATCAACTAGCTAAAATGTACTGCATAACAGCTCACTAACTCATACTGTAATGACCAGTAGGGACTCTTACTCCCATAGGCCTGTGCAGATAAATGTGTTTTAACAACCTTTAAAGGTCTCCACTGAAGAGGCCTTCCTCAGGACACTTGGGAGCCAGTTCCAAAGAAACAAACTCACAACCTCGAAGGACCAGTCCCCTGAGGTTTTAAGTCTAGCCCTGGTAACAACCAGGAGGCCTTCTCAGTGGAGCCAAGGGGGGCACGAATGGGTATTCAGTGATGACAGTGACTGTAGATGAGCGACTGTCAAACAGCGACTGCTTATAGTGTTAACTCAAGCTTCCACTACCCCCTAAGGTAGTGACGGAATGCAAAGGTGACAGGGAGGATGAGCGAGGAGGATGACCGGAATGGAGGGATAGGAAGGAAAAGGGAAGGGATATGGAAGAGGGTTTGTGTGGGTAGTGTGCCATGCTCCCACCAAGCTAGGCATGTGGTGTGGTGGTGAGGGTGACTAGCTTCAGTGCAGCAGGTACTGGGTTCAGTGCCGAGGACTGGGGAATATTTTATTGCTGCCGTAATACTATTTTTTCTTCAAACTGTCTCCCCTCCCCACATGCACCCCCTGGGAGTTGGTTATATTTAGTCAGGGGTGCAGCCCCTGCATAAATACTATTTTAACTTGCTGGATCTGTTGTCATCCACAAGTGTACATTGCCAATTTGTTTTTCGCTATGTACACGCTTGTAACAGTGATCGATGTTATGACATGGAACCGCATTAATGTATATAAGGGTGCAAGAGATCACACAGGTAACTCCAGCACAGCCCATGTATGGTCTTATACAGTAAGTTAGTACCCCAACCTTGTAGGGGATACACCCTTAACTGGTAGCCAGTGCAAGTCACCAAATGCCGGAGAGATATAACTTGACCTTGAAAGGCTAGTCAGCAACCTAACAGCTGTGTTCTGCAGCAACTGCAGGTGCCTCAATGTATCTCTACGTTATTTATTTGTTTATTTATTTATCACAGTCGGAATTACACCCTTTGAGTCATGATGCTTCGGAAAGGCTCCACGTCTTGGTACAGAGATTACAAACATTGAGAACAGTGCAATACAGTGAACAGTGCAATACAGTGGATATGCAAGAGAGTATGTGGACATACAAGGGAGTGACCCTGAGGTGTAGATCATCACAGTAGTCCAGCTACAAGGTCTTAAAACTGATAAACCTTGTAACCTGCAACTGGCTACAAATGACTTTTTCAGATCAAAGACTGCTACTGATGCAACATGGTGCAAGATGCCATTATCTCTAAGCAATGTGCAGATCCATCCAGGCCATTAAAAGAAGACGTAATGAATTTTCAACATGGATGCGGGTCAGAGATGACCGAGATCACATCTAAGTTCTTGGACACTGTACAACACATCAAGAAAGCAGTGGCTACAGCCTTCATGGTGTAACTGAAACCGCACTCCTTAAGAGGAGGTTGAAGCAGCAGAGACTGTTCTATGGGAGGAATTTATACCTTGTCAGATTGCCTGTAGATTTGAGGGTAAGAATCTGGTGGGGTTCCTCGAATTGTGATTGCCTCAGACTTTGCATGGGAACCCACTGTGGGCACCAACTTTATCAATGAAGACTACCAGGTAACACTTAGGAAGGTGACAGTGTTTGTATATCAGCTCTGCACCATGATGATCGTGCTCTCAAGGGTCAGCCTATATTACAGAGCCTTATCTTTTGCATGGCAGCATAAAGGCTTGTCAGCAGGAGATACACTCATTCACTTTTTTCCTGATATGCCTTTATAGATGTATCAGAAGACATTTGAGCTTGTGAAGTGACACTTGCAAGACATAAAGCTCCCTTTCTGTGAGATGTTTGCTCGATTCTTCTCAGACAGTGTCCTCTGTTGGGGCCAGGATCTCTCCAGATGGGTTGTTGTAGCCTGGCAGAGTCAGGTGAGGCTCTTACTATGCACTCAGTTGTCCTGCTTGGAGTTTCAGCCAGTCTGTATGGATGAGGTCTCGAGGGTGATTTCAGGGCTGTGACCCACCTATTATAGAAATAGACCCAGGCCCCATGCATCTACAAGGGAGCTGTACAGGGATCTTTGGAGTTGAGGTTTGCTGGAATAGTCCAGTGTTCCTTGCCCAAGGGGTGTCTTTCCAGCAGCACTGAAGGATGCACTGGTTCAGCCCTTCTGAGACAGTTTTGGACCTGGATATTCTAGCGAATTATTGTTCCATATATAACCTACTTTTTAGGTAAGGTTATTCAGAAGGTTGTAATACTGCAGCTTTAGTGTACCTCTCAGCTCACGACATCTAGGAGCCCTTCCAATCTGGTTTCAGATCTGGGCATAGCATTAAGACGGTGTTAGTCAGAGTACATAATGATCTTATCTAGGCTAGAGAAAGTGGTGAATGGTCAGTTCTCATTCTCCATGATCTCTCTTCAACATCTGACACTGTGGACCATGGCTGCTGTTAGATCATCTGAGGGTGTATGTTGGACTCACTGGTACTGTCATCTGCTCTGTGGTGTGCCTCAAGGTTCAGTCCTCTCACCCATGTTATTTGCAGTGTACATGCTGCCTCTGGTGAGATTATTTAACAATACAATCTGGGATTTCACTGCTATGCGGAAGGTATCCAATTGTATTTGTCCTTTGCACCGGATGCCCAGTGCTGTTGAGGGGCTTAATCGGTGCCTATCTGATATCCAGAAATGGATGAAATCTAGTTGGCTAACGCTAAACCCAGATAAGGCTGAAGTTCTGGTGATTGAGCTAGGTCAGAAGTGGGGAGCAGAGGAAGTCATGGGAGAGATGGGGCTTTGGCTGGTCGTCAGGCCTCTGCTAAGGTGGAAAATCTGGGAGTCATTCTTGATGAACAGTTGACAATGGAAGCTCAGGTGTCAGCTGTAGTCAAGCATGGCTTTTACCATCTAAGGAATATCAACTGGATTAAGCCCATTATCATGCCTGAAGACCTACTGACCCTAGTCCATGCATTGGTGACATCTAGGCTTTAGTTACTGTTATGCGCTCTGCCTTGGGGGTGAGTGAGGTACTCTATGGTAGTTGTAGCTGGTGCAGAATGCAGCTGCTAGGTTGCTGACTGGCCTTTTGAGGTCTAGCCGTGTGACATTGGTACTTTGGGATCTGCACTGGCTGCCTGTGAAGTGGCAAGTTACCTTCAAAGTTGGTCTTCTAACCTAGAAAGCCTTTCACAGATTGGGCCCTGGCTGCCTGGTGGAGCTCCTGCATCCTGTCCAGTACTTCGCCCCTCCGAGGAAGGCCTCCTTTTGGTCCTGAGGGCCTGGTTAAAATCATCAGGAGATCATACAATTGAAATAGCTAGCTTTCTTTTGTGGAATGCTCTTCCCAAGGAACTGAGGGAGGCCCTCTGGTGGAGGCCTTTAAAGCAAATTAAAACCTGTCTGTTTAGCAGGCATTTGGGGATTGAACGAATTATTGTTTTCCTTCTCAGCCTCTGTATGCATGCTTTTAAAGTATTATTTATGACTGTTTTATTTATTGCCTGTCATTTCTGTATAGCATCCTGAGCTTTGGGAAGGCCACCTCATAAATAAAGCTACTAAGACTACTTTCTCCCTACTGCTCCCAGCCAGATTATGAGTTGACATGGAGGTAAGGTTTACCTTTATTTCAACACCCAGGATGGCAGTTGTTTGTTGAATAAATTGAAGCAGAGAGGAACACAGTTGCACTTTATGGGGCTATCAGATGAGTCCAACTTGTAAGAAAAGTGTATTGTGAGGTAATGTGGTGCAGTTTTTGGGACATATTCACAAAATTGGATGCCCCATTCTGGTTGGCTTGGGTGCCTTCTCTAGGGATAAATGCATATTCTGTTATGTTATACCTGTTGGAGTCACAGTTGCAACTTTTATGTAGGTCTCTTTGAAGCACAGGCATGGACACTATATGTATACGCACATGGATTAAGATGGCACCAGTCAGTAAACTGGACTCGAGGCAAAGAAGGGACTGGGGCTGCAGTTTTTTCTGCAACATGAGGACAAGCAGCTCTCCTGCCAAAACGTTTTGTTTTTTTCATGGAGGACTTGGCTAAATTATATGGAATTTCTACAACACCATATTTCCTTTCTGCAATACTATTTTATTTGATGCTGGTGTTGATTTTGATCGTTGATGATTTCTTCAGAGATTGTTTTTTCCACTATTTTCCAGCACAGTGTTTGGACCTTTGCAGTTTTAAATTATTTAGTGTGTTTAACAGTATGACTGTATAACTCTGTGGCATTACAAATCTGTGTCTAGTATTATCTGTTAACCCAACAAATATCTGCATGACTACTTAGCCTCAGAACTAGTCTAAATTTTCTTTTTAACTACACTTATCTTATTATGTTCTGCATCTTATATGGATATAAGCTCATCCCCAACTTTTTGGAATTTTTTATTTTGGACATGATATTCCTCCCTAGTGTGTAACACAAGTACATGTACTTGAAATGTCCCATAGCTAATGCTGTATGGCTATGAATGTGGTGAGATAGATAGTATTATGCAAGAGACTATTGTATTTTCTGTATCTTGCAGATGCATAAATAAATATAAAAAAAAACAGAGGTTTGGTATTATTCCAGCCATCCAGTAAGGCATGGTATAAATCCAGCTGTTCAGTGAGGTGCAGTATAAATCCAGCCATCCAGTGTAAATCCAGTCATCCATTGCGGTCCACTGTGAATCAGCCATCCAGTGAGTTGTGAGTAAATCTAGGCCTCCAGTAAGGTGCAGTAAACCAGCCAGCCATTGAGGTGCAGTATAAATCCAGCCATCCAGTGAGTTGTGGTATATATCCAGGTATCCAGTGCGTTCTGGTGTAAATACAGCTATCCAGTGAGGTATGGTGTAAATCAGCCATCCAGTGAGTCGTGTAAATAACCATCCAGTGAGTGTGGTGTAAATCCAGCCATCTAGTGAGAATGGTTTAAATCCAGCCATCCAGTGAGGTGTGTGTACATCCAGCCATCTCATGAAGAATGGTTTAAATCTAGCCATCCAGTGAGTTATTATGGTGTAAAGCCAGCCATCTGGTGAGGTGGTGTAAACCAGCCATCCAGTGAGTTGTGTATAAATACAGTTATCTGAGTACGGTGCAAACCAGCCATCAGTGAGGTGTGGTGTACATCCAGCCATCTAGTGAGTAGTGGTTTAAATCTAGCCATCCAGTGAGGTGTGTGTACATCCAGCCATCTAGTGAGTAGTGGTTTCCATCTAGTGAGTTATGATGTAAAGCCAGCCATCCAGTGAGTTATGGTATAAATCCAGCTGTCTAGTGAGTTGTGGTGTAAATCTAGCCATCCAGCGAGTTGTGGTATAAAGCCAGCCATTTAGTGAGATAGAAACATAGAAACATAGAATTTGACGGCAGATAAGGACCGCTGGCCCACCTAGTCTGCCCATTTTCCTACTTAACAGATAAGCTGCAGACCCTAGTTAACCAACAGCTTACTTCCTCTTACCCACCACTAGACTGCCTTTATGCCTGTCCCATGCATTCTTGAAGTCCCCACTGTTCTTGACTACACAACCTCCTCAGGGAGGCTGTTCCATGCATCCACAACCCTCTCAGTGAAAAAAATTCCTCACATTACCCCTAGAGTCGCCCTCTCTATCTTCAAATTGTGCCTCTTGTTCTTGCACATCTTTTCTGGAAGATGCTTTGTCTTGACTTTGTTAATTCCTTGAGGTACTTGAAAGTTTTCTATCATGTCCCTCTCTCCTTCTTTCCTCAAGAGTATACATATTAAGCTCCTTTAGTCTTTCTTCGTATGTCTCTGGTGCAGACCCTGCACCATTTTGGCTGCCTTCTCTGGACAGCCTCCACTCTGTTCTATGTCTTCAGGAGATGGAGTCTCCAGAACTGCACACAGTACTCCAGATGGGGTCTCACCAACTGTCTGTACAGAGGGATAACAACTTCCTGTTTTCTACTATTGATGCCTCTTCCTACGCATCCCAGTATCCCCCAGCCTTCCTTACTGCCTTCTTACATTGCTTGCCCACCTTTAGGTCATCTGATATAATTACCCCAGGTCCCTTTCTATTTTTACTGTTGTCAGTATTTCACCCCCATTGTGTACGCTTCCCTGGTTTTGTTTCCCATGTGCATTACCTTGCACTTATTTGCATTGAATCTGAGCTGCCATACATTTGACCATTCCTCCAACCTTGCCAAGTCCCTTCTCATCCCTTTCCACTCCATCTTGTGTATCAACCCTGTTGCAGATCTTTGTGCCATCTGCAAAGAGACATACTTTTCCTTCCAGTTCCTCTGCAATGTCACTTATAAAGACATTAAAAAGGACCAGTCCCAGTACTGAACACTGTGGTACCCCGCTAGTAACCCTCCTTTCTTCATCACTGTGACTCCATTTACTACTACTCACGTCCTGTTGTCTAGCCAATTTTTATCAAGGCTACCACCTTGGGACCCTCTCCAAGGCTGGCTATCTTGTGTATTAATCTTTGTGTGGGACTGTATCAAATGCCTTGCTAAAATCTAGGTAGGCCATGTCCACAGCCCTCCCTGGTCTACTACTTTGGTCACCCAGTCAAAGAAATCTATTAGATCTGTCCTGACATGACCTTCCCATCGTGAATCCATGCTGCCTTGGGTCCTGTGCCCCACTGGCCTCAAGGTACTCGACAGTTCTTTCCTTCAGAAGTGATTCCATCATTTTCCTACCACTGAGGTCAAACTAACTGGTCTGTAGTTTCCTGCCTCTATCCTGCTCCCACTTTTGTGAAGAGGAATCACATCTGCCTCCTCCATTCCTCGGGTACCACCTCATCCTCCCATGATTTGTTAAAGAGAGTAGCCATGTCTGTCACTAGTTCTACCTTTAGTTCTTTTAGAATTCTTGGGTGAATCCCATCAGGCCCCATTGCTTTGTCCACCTTCAATTTTATAAGTTCTTTCAGAACCCTTTCTTCTGTAAATGAACTGGTATCGACCCCATCTTCAAAGTGTTTCTCTTGTTTGGTTTAGGTAACTCCCTCCTCTTCCTTTGTGAATACTGAGCAGAAATAATCATTCAATATCCTGCTTTTCACTGTCACCCTCTACCCACATTCCCTCCCCTTTATTAAGCTTCAGTATCCCTCCAGATGTAATGTAAAGTCAGCCATCCAGTGAGTTGTGGTGTAAATATAACCATCCAGTGAATTGTGTGTAAATCCAGCCATCCAGTGAGTTGTATAAATCCAGCCATCTAGTGAGTTGTGTGTAAAGTCAACCATCCAGTGAGTTGTGGCGTAAATCTAGCCAAATCCAGTGAGGCATGGTGTAAATCCAGCTATCCAATGAGTTGTGCAAATCTAGCCATCCAGTGAGGTGCAGTGTACTGTAAATCCAGCCATCTAGTGAGTGGTGATGTAACCAACCATCCAGTGATTTGTGTAAATCCAGCCATCCAGTGAGTTGTGGTGTAAATCTAGTATCCGTAAGATAAACAGTATAAATCCAGCCATCCAGTAAGGTACAGTATAAATCTAACCATCCAGTGAGGTGTGGTGTAAACCAGCCATCCAGTGAGTTGTGTAGTGAATCCAGCCATCAGTGAGTTGTGGGTGTAAATCAAAGCCATCCAGTGAGGTGCGGTGTAAATCCAGCCATCCAATGGTTGTGTAAATCTAACCATCCAGTGAGATGCGGTGTAAATCCAGCCATCTAGTGAGATGTATAAATCCAGCCATCCCGTGAGTTGTGGTGTAAATCCAGTATCTAGTAAAGTACGGTATAAATCCAATCATCCAGTAAGATACAGTATAAATCCAGCCATCCAGTGAGTTGTGGTATAAATCCAGCCATCCAGTGAGATCCATTGTAAATTTAACCATCCAGTGAAGTGCAGTTTACATCCAGCCATCAAGTGCCTTATGGTGTAAATTTAGGCATCCAGTGGGTTGCAGTGTAATGCAGTGTAAATCTAGCCATCCAGTGAGGTGCAGTGTAAATCCAGCCATCTAGTGAGTTATGATGTAACTCTAGCCATCCAGTGAGGTACAGTGTAAATCTAGCCATCTAGTGAGTTGTAGTAGCAAATCCAGCCATCCAGCGAGTTATGGTGTAAATTTAGTCATCTAGTGAGTTGTGTAAATCCAGCCATCCAATGAGTTGTGGTATAAATCCGTATGCAGTAAGGTATGTGTAAAACCAGCCATCCAGTAAGGTACAGTATAAATCCAGCCATCCAGTGAATTGAGGTATAAATCCAGCCATCCATGAGGTCCATCGATATCCAGCCATCCTCTGAGGTGCAGTTTACATCCAGCTATCCAGTGACCTATGGTGTAAATTTAGGCAACCAGTGAGTTGCAGTGTAAATCAAGGCATCTAGTGAGTTCCAGTGTAAATACAACCATCTAGTGAGGTCTGGTGTAAATACAGCCATCCAGTGAATTCGTGTAATATAGTTTAAATCTAGTCATCCAGTAAGCACAGTATAAATGCAGCCATCCAGTGAGTTCCAGTTTAAATCCAGTCATCCAGTGAGTTTGGTGTAAATCCAGCCATTCACTGAGGTTCGATGTTAGGCAAGGCAGCAATATTTTATGGCACCCAGTCCCATGGCTTTGGGTGCTTTACAAGATACATCAATACAAAATAAAACATAGAGAAACAGGATATTCCATCAGCACAAAATGAAAGTTTAAAACTAATCAGACACTTAGCACAGTTTGAATATGTTTTTTAGCAATACTTTAAATATATCAGCTCAAGTGAGCCTCGTATGTGCATGGGAAAGTGTTCATAGCATTGGAACCATGACTCAAATACTTGGTCCCTGAAGATTTCAAGATAGAATGGCGAATGCTTAAAGCTGCCATGAAATGAACAAAGAAAGGATGGATGGGGCCGTATATAGTTAGGAGGTCTGTGTTATTTAAACATTATTGAGTTTTTATCATGTGCACACACAATAAGAATAGTACAGGTACATGTAATCAAACTGAGTATTAGACAAGCATTAAATAAAAGGCATTATGCCAAGAGGTACATTTAAGACACATACATTTCTTACATCAGAATGGAGGTTCAACTAAATATTATGATCAGGAGGTCTTTTAGGTAGCTAGGGTTCAAACTGTGCAGGGCTTTGTAAGTTAACAAACATACGTTACTCTTTATGCACCACCGAACTGGCAGCCACATATCATGGAGCACCAGAGTGATATGATCAGACCGGGAAGTCTCAGCAATGTGCTGGGCAGCTGCATGCGGCACACCAATTCCATAGGTAGCTAAAGGTAAAGGGTGTTGCGGTAACCTGAACTTGATGTAAGAAAGGCTTTGGACAAGTGTTATCAGGACAACTGGTGCCAGACAGGGTTTGATCTTGGAGATGTTTCTTAAATGATAAAGCCACTGCAGACTACTGCTGACACCTGATGTTCTAGCTGCCTGCAGCCCATGATGATCCCTAGTTTCCCAGCTCTATCCACAGTTCCTAGCGGAGTGCCACTCAAGGATGGTAATGTAGCAGAACCGCCATGCATTGTCCATCCATGCTGATCCAGGTCCACCAATACTATGTTTTTGATTAGTTAAGACTGAACCAGCTGGTAGCCATCCAGTCCTGAATTTCAGTAAAACAGCTGTCCAGCACCAAGACCACCCCATCCCTGTCAGGTGGCAAGAAATAGCTGGTTATCATCTGTTTAACAGTGAAACCCCTATCCATACCATCTAATGATCTCTCACAGCAACATATACACAGTGAACAGCATGGGACCAGGATCAAAACCTGAGGCATACCCCAGTAAATGAACTATATCCACAATATTACCACCCAGTGCCATCTGATGCACCCTGTTAGAGAAATAGACTCAAACCATGGTAACACCATCCCTGAGAATCTTACTTAGTGTCTCATGGAATCACATAGCACCCAATGGTCCACCGTGTAAGCTCAGAGGAGAGATCCAGCTGGGCCATGATGAAATTAAATGAAGTTTGCTGCCTGTCTCCAGGAGGAGATCCTAAAACACCTTGACAAATGCATTCTCTGTGCTGTGTTGAGATTTGAACCAGACTGAAAGGCATATTTATTTATTTATGTATTTATTTAGTTAAACATCAGTTTAGAAACCTTTGAGCCAGAGGCTCATTTACAAAATACCTAATCACAAAGAGGACATCAGAACAGTAGTACAAAGGACACAGTACTTACAAACAAAAAGTTACAGTTCAATTACAATTCTGTTACAATAGAATATAATCTCCAAGCAAGCAAAGATAACAAAAGGTGCAAAACTTATGGTGGGGAGAGCTGGTGGAAATGAAGGGAGGGAGATAGGGAGGAGGAATTAGTAGGAAAGGAAAGGGAGGGAGGCAGCCTCAGTGAGCATTGTCAAACAGTGTATATATATATATTTTTTTACACTAGGCTAGCGGCAGTTGCATTTATGAGAGCTAAGCAGGAAGTTTCTGAACCTGGGCTTAAAGCAAAGCTAAGGTTAGTAGTTTGAGACACTGGCAGGGAGGAGTTATACCAGTGGGGGCGCACGGTGAGGAATGCCTCTGACCTTGAGAGGTTCTGCTCTCGGAATAACTAGGTAGCTCTTGGCGAGCTTGCGTGATCAGAGGTCGTGCAGTGCGGTGATGGAGTTGGATAGAGCCTGGGGATAGGCCATGAGGGCTTCAAGGTGAGCTGGCATGTCTGATACATGAGTCGCTCTTCCAGGTTGAGTAGGGTAGCTAGGTGTACAGCTCACATGTGTGAGTGAGTCTGGGAGCACCAGTGATAGTCTGCAGGCCTTATTAACTGTGAGGCGAACCTTGTTGAGGGGCAGTCTGATCTGCTGGAGCCATAGACCGGAAGGCCATAGTCAATGAGAGACATGACAGAGGAGGTGACAGCCAGGCGGAGGGGCATCAGGAGGAGGCATTTCTTGTGCGGTAAAGTGCTAGCCGTGAGTTGGGCATGGGTGGGGCAGATATGTCCATGGAATGAAAGTGCAGGGTCAAAGGTTATACCAAGATATTTATAGGACTGCACCTGGTCAATGACGCAGATTGGGTGTGGCTTGGACAGCTAGGGAAACTTGCTGTACTTATTTTGGGGGTGGGAGAAGAGCATCGTTTTTGTTTCTTAAGGTTGATAACAAGTCGGTGCTCAGTGAACCAGAGTAGCTGCAGAGTCAAAGACTAGTTGGAGGAATTCTGTAGCAACATGGGGTCATTGTGGGAGCAACGAGAACAACATCATCAGCATGAGAAGCATCTTACCAGTATAACTGCTGGGTAGGGAGTTAAGAGTGAGAATAGTAGGGGTCAAGAATTGAGCCCACGTACCCCTAAAGCCGAATGGGGCATTTCAGAGAATGGCGTTGACTTTCACACATTGGGAGCGGGAGAGAGATAGCTGGTGCACCAGGAAAGAGGTCCTGAGGCAAGCCTTATTGGGTCAAGGGTGGAGAGCAAAGAGGATGCGAAACGAGTATCTAATGCTTTAGACAGATCAATGAATATAGCACCAGCAGGGCAACAGAGTCAAGGAGGCATGGAGGAAGTTGGAAAATTCCAGAGGTGCTGTATTGGTACTATGACCTGCTCTGAACCCCGTGTTGTTCAGGGCAGAAGAAGACATTATACTTACCAGAGGTAGTCAGAGACTTGGGATTCCACAATTTTCTCTAGCATAGAGAGGGAGAGGATTGAGATGGGTCAGTAGTTACCGGAAGAGTCCTGTCACCACCTTTATGGACAGGGGTAACTGTGGCAATCTTCCAGGCAGAGGGAATTATCCGAGACAGAGTGATTTGTTGAAAATGCTGCATTAATAGGTGAAGGACCTGATCCAGGACCTAGCGTATTAAGGCGGGATCAAGTGAGTCATTACGATGAGTGTTACCTTTTAGGGCTTTGTAAATGAGACTGCTTCTTGCGCTGGTGACATGGCCTTGGAGTGGAAAGAGGAGGCGGGCAATGGGTGGTGGTACAGATGGAGGTGGACTGATAAGAGTTACCAGGAAGTACTGAGCTAAGTTACGGTAAAGGAGTTATTGAGGTGGGTGGCAATGAGGCAGGGTCAGAGGACGGTACCATTGATGTTGAGAAGAGAAGGAGAGGGGACTGGGAGTGACCATTCAGTTGCTTTGTTGTCCCAAGAAGCACCGGGGTTTCCCCAGAGGTAGAGAGGCAATTGGTATTCATCGCCTACAGCTGCGGATGGCCCAGGTGCACTGGTTGTGGGTGGCATGGGACTGCCTGTCAGCTGAACAGCCAGTCGCAGCATAAAGTGTAAAGATTGTCACGTTGCTTAAGTTGCCACAGTAGGGCAGGGGTGATCCAAGGGCTTGTTTCACTTTGGACCTCCTCTAGCAGTTAAGAACAAAGATATCACAGGCAAAGTTGAGTGCTTACAAAGAAGGCCAGGGCCAAGTCAATGTTGGTTGCCCTGGTCAGGAAGGACCAATCAGTGTGGTAAGGAAAGCGCTTAAAGGCCTATGAGTCCCCAGGCCTAAGCCGCCTTCGAGAGGTGGTTTTGACCGGGGATGAGGGCCGAGGGTTTCCAGTTGAAAAGCACAGGGAGTGTCCTGAGGCAGTCAGGAGGATTTGGATGTTGTGGATGCGGATTGGCCTGGTGAGGACCACATACAGGAGGTGCTGTCCTCCCCAGGGTTTTTCTAGTAGGCTGTGTGACCTGTTGAGTTAGGTCAATTGAATCGAAAGCCTCACAGTGGGAGGAGGGACGAGGGGCAGAGCCAGTTTATATTCAAGTGCACCAAGATTTGGTCGAGCGAGGTTGGGTAGGGAGGGTGGTGAGTCAATTAGTGGGCCCCAGGGGCCTGGGATTAGTTCTTGGGGGTATGTAGGCTATGGTTGGGAATAATGGGCCTCTAGCTGGGTCGGGGACAGTTTTAGAGTAAGTGCCTGGGCCTTATGGTCGAGGTCAGGCAGAAGTAGTAGCCCCATGAGAGAATCCTTCAAATAGAAGACACAGCCCCACCTCTCCTGCCAACACGTCGAACCGGTGGAGAGTGTAGCGGGAGAGAGACATGAGAGTTAGAAGTGGAGGAGACAGCCAGGTTTCAACCAGGGCAGCAACATCAGGTTTATGAAGCATCACCCAGCAGTGTAGAGTCCAGTTTTTCAGGAGGCTACAGATGTTCATAGAAGCAATGCACAGCCCGGAGATTTCAGGGGAGGACCAGTGCTGCCAGGCCGGGATTGGGGTGGACATTGCCTGACAGGAAGCAGGAGGAGGAGGGCTGATCTGGGGAGTGCACAATGGCGGGATAGCTTTCGACGATTGGAGGGGGGTGATGAGGGGTGATCACAAGTGAAAACAGCTACTGAAAGCGGTAAAATGTGACAAGTGAGGTATTGGGGAGCAAATTGTTCCAAACTTAATCAGGCTCCTCTAGTAGCAAAACAATATAAGGAGCTAATGGAAGTTGGGTGTTTAAAAAAAAAAAAAAAAAAGATCAAGCACAGGCAAAAGATTAACCTGCTGAGAGGGCTGGTAGTGGGTGTGGGGAGAAGAGCAAATGGGCTGTGGGCTATCACATTCATGTGATTCAAAAAGAAGGTGATTACTAGCAGGGCAAATTGAAATTCTGCACACAGGAAAAGCACTTGAAGTTAAACAGTCCCCAAATGAGGTTTTCACAGGGGGTAATTCACTTACAACTGAAATGCACTTTACAAATTAACAAACAGTCCCCAGTGAGTTGCACAGGGGGATTTCAGATAGAACACAGGCCCTGGGCTTGCAGTGACTCTAAGCTTTTAAATACAGTTTTAAGGCAAATGCAAATAGTTTTAGCTGGTTCATTTTAAAGTTTCAAAATCAGGCACAAAGTAACAGTTCTGCTCCGTTTGAGCCTGGGCGGCAACTCGAGGTGCTACTCTGGCGGGATTCATGCGCTGAGCAGGGGGCTTGTGGCCATTTCAGAAAAGGTGCCAGATGGTAGCGATGGTGGCAACAGCCTGGATCAAGGTAGAAATTACCTGGTGTGTCTCGGGTTGGGCTTCTGCGGGTGGGGAGGCTTCAGAGCAGGCCCTCGCGCCTCCGGTCTCCTCGGGGAGGGGGTGGTCTCTGGTGTGTCTCCGGGTTTGGGGCTTCTGTGGGCAGGGAGGAAGCCAGAGCAGGCCCTCGCGACCTCCGGTCTCCTCAGGGAGGGGTGGTCTCTGGTGTGTCTCGGGTTGAGGGCTTCTGCGGGCAGGGAGGGCTAGAGCAGGCCCTCGACCTCCGGTCTCTTCAGGGAGGGTGGTCTCTGGTGTGTCTCGGGTTCGGGCTTCTGCAGGGGAGGCTTCAGAGCAGGCCCTCGCGACCTCAGTCTCCTCAGGGAGGAGGCGGTCTATGGTGTGTCTCGGGTTGGGGCTTCTGCGGGCAGGGGGCTTCAGAGCAGGCCTGCGACCTCCAGTCTCCTCAGGGAGGGTGGTCTCTGGTGTGTCTCGGGTTCGGGGCTTCTGCGGGCAGGAGGGCTTCAGAGCAGGCCCTCGCGACCTCCGGTCTCCTCAGGGGAGGGTGGTCTCTGGTGTGTCTCGGGTTGGGCTTCTGCGGGCAGGAGGGCTTCAGAGCAGGCCCTCGCGACCTCCAGTCTCCTCAGGAGGGTGGTCTCTGTGTCTGGGTTGGGGCTTCCTGCGGGCAGTGAGGCTTCAGAGCAGGCCTTGCGACCTCCGGTCTCCCCTCAGGGAGGGGCTGGTCTCTGGTGTCTCGGGTTCGAGGCTTCTGCGGGCGGGGAGGCTTCAGAGCAGGCCTCGCGACCTCGGTCTCCCTCAAGGAGGGGGTGGTCTCTGGTGTGTCTCGGGTTGGGGCTTCTGCGGGCAGGAGGCTTCAGAGCAGGCCCTCGCTGACCTCCGGTCTCCTCAGGAGGTGGTCTCTGGTGTGTCTCGGTTCGGGGCTTCTACGGGCAGGGAGGGCTTCAGAGCAGGCCCTCGGACCTCCAGTCTCCTCAGGGAGGGTGGTCTGGTGTGTCTCGGGTTGGGCTTCTGCAGGCAGGGAGGGCTTCAGAGCAGGCCCTCGTGACCTCCGGTCTCCTCAGGGAGGGGTGGTCTCAGGAGGAGATCCTAAACACCTTCACACCTTGCATTCTCTGTGCTGTGTTGAGATTTGAATCCAGACTGAAAGGCATATAGATGTCATAACTTTCCAGGCAGTTCTACAGCTATAGTGACACCACAGTTTTAGTCACCTTGCCTATAAAGGAAAGGTTTGAAACAAGCCTGTAATTCAGTAAGACATTGGGGTCCGATTATGATTTTTCAGGAGAGTCTTATCACTGCCTTCTTCAGTAAGGTTGGAAAGATTCCCTTCTACAAGGAACACCCAATGATCTCGAGTGGAATTCAGCCCTAGGACCTCACGCAACCTAATGAAAGTACGTGGTCCTGGATCCAAGACACAGTAAGCAGGCAAAGCCCTGAGATTATCTGGAGGACCTCTTCCACAAACATGGTCTCAACTCTTCCACAATGGCATAATGCCATTGTGGGAATAGTTTGTAAATCTGGTCATTTATTGAGGTGCAGTGAATTCTGCCATCCAGTGAGTTATGGTGTAAGTGTTGCCATCCAATGAGTTGCATTATAAATCTAGCCTTCCAGTAAATTGTGGTGTAAATGCAGCCATCCATTAAGTTGCAGTATAAATCTAGCCATTTAGTTGGTAGGATGAAAATCCAGCCATCAAACCATCCATAAGGTGCATTGATGACACAGACATTCAATGAGTAGTGGTGTAAATCTAGCCATCCAGTGAGGTGCGATGTAAATGCAGCCATCCATTAAGTTGCAATATAAATCTAGCCATTTAGTTAGGTAGGATGAAAATCCAACAATCAAGCCATTGCATAAGGTGCATTGTAGACACAGACATTCAATGAGTAGTGGTGTAAATCTAGCCATCCAGTGACGTGCTGTGTAAATCCAGCTATCCAGTAAATTCTGGTGTAAATCCAGTCATCCAGTGAGTAAATCAAGGCATCTGGTAAATTCTTGTAGAAATCCAGCCATCTAGTGTGTTCTGGTGTAAATCCACCCATCCAACAGCCATCCCATGAGTTTTGATATAAATACAGCCATCAAGTGAGATAATCCATATATCCAGTGAAGTCTGGTGTTAATCCAGGCCCCAAGTTAAGTGTGGTTGAATTATAAGCACCAGTGAGATCTGGTTTAAATCTAGCCATCCAATTAAAATTTAGTTAGTTTTGGACTTCCTTCTCTTCCTGTGACCATTCATACCTCCTCTCATACACTTTGTAGATATGACTTGAGAAAGTATTTACTTGCCTCCATTGTCTGCACTTGTATTTGGTTTGCCCAGCTTCTGTTCCTTTAGTAATATGTGTAAATAATTCATGCCTGTTATGTTTTACTCAGCTGTACTGTATTGCAATCCTTATTGTAATAGTGTTAACTTGTACTGTACCGAGCAGTGCTGTCTAGTGCATCTACCTGGTTAATAAAAACAAAATAAATCATGGTATCCAGTGAGGTCTGGTTTAAATTGGGCATCAATTTAGATTTATTCATCCTCACTCTACTTCAAACTGTTTGTATTTGTTGGTTTCCACGGCTGTCTAAAGTTTTACACTGTGATCCCCAGAGAGCTGGAGATTGGGCTTCCAGTTGGATAATTAATTCTGCTGGGAAATATAAAGAGACTCTTGGCTCTTGCTTGTGGGCAGCAGGGCCCGAGGTTTCTTAAGTAGATGCTGTACAATATTAAATGTTTTCTGTAAAGATAAGGCATCAAAAGGGATGAAGACAGGGTAACTTGCATAGTTACACAGAGGGTGCGGAAAGGTAATAAGAAAAGCTAAAGCTCACACAGAGCTAAGGATAGCACAGGGAGGTAGAGGGGAGACAAAACCTTTTTAGGTACATAAAAGAAAGGAGAAAGACTAAAGGAGGAATAGTAAGGCTAGCAGTTTCAGGAGGGGACTAGAGAAAGACAGTAAGAATGCAGAGGTCCTAAATAATTATGTCTGTTCCAGGTTCACTAAGGGGAACAGGGTGGCCTAAACCCGAAAAGCAGTTGCACCAAGGATCTGGGGTAGATCTGCCCCTCCAAGGAGGGACAAGTCTTGGAAGCCCTAAATAAATTAAAGGTGGACAGGGCCATGGAGCCAGATGAAAGTCACCCAAGAGTTCTCGGGAACTGGGGAGTATGATAGCAGCACTCTGGCGGAGCTCTTCACCAAATCACTGAAAGCTTGGTGACAGTGCCTGAACACTGGACATGAGGGCAACAGTGGTCCCACTTCAATAATCAGGGAGCAGGGAGGAGGCTGGAAATTACAAGCCAGTGAGTTGCACATTGGTGGTGGGAAACTGATGGAGACACTGCTCAAGTAAAGAATAGTTGCACATCTCAAATCCAGCAGACAACAGGACCCAAAACAGCATGGTTTCATGGCTGGAAGGTTGTGCCAGATGAACCTGGTTGATTTTTTGACTGGATAATGAAAGCAGTAGACCGGGGGAGGGCAGTGGATGTGGTCTGTCTGGATTTTAGTAAGGCCTTCGCCTCAGTTCCACACAGAAGGCTGGTAAATAGTTGAACCACTTCGGCATAGGTAAGGAAGTGGTGGATTGGGTGAGAAACTGGCTGAAGGAAGAACACAACGGTTGCAAGTAAATGCTGTAGTATCGATGGAGAGGGAAGAGACTAATGGAGTGCCTCAGGGGTTGGTGCTGGGGTCCCTGCTCTTCAACATGTTCATAGTCGACATCAGAAATGGGTTGGAGGGAAAGGTGTGTCTATTTGCAGATGACACCAAGATCTACAACAGAGTGGACACCCAGTAGGAGTCAAGAGCATGGAATTGGAACTGAGGAAACTCGAAAAGTGGTCAGACACTTGGCAGTTGAATTTCAATTATGACAAAAGTATTGGATGAACTCCACTCTGACAACAAATTGCTTGAAGCAATGTTCTTTTTTAATTCTGTTTCAAAATGCACACTTCATAGGGTACGTTTCGTTGGGAGACCCACTTCCTCAGCTTCTCGATTTTGCCTAAATAAATCATATAATAACAATTACTATCATATATTTCATTTTTTTCTGACAATCACCGATCAAGATTCCATAGCCCATATTCCTGTTGTCCACTATGAGCCACATTTCAATACTATGTTTTTTCTATAAATATTTATGCATTTTATATATGTCTTATACAATCACCATATTGCTGTCACCCATGGGCTATATTCTGTATCTTACAGTGCCAACAATTATATGAGGTCATGCACTTGACAAAGAAACCTCAAGGTGGCTTACTACCTGGGAGGAGCAGCTGGCATGCACCAACCAGGAGGCGAGACCTAGGAGTCATTATATCAGATGACTTAAAGGTGGGGAATCAGTGTGAAAGGTGGCACTAAAGGCCAGTGGTATGTTGGGCTGCATAGGGAGGGAATCACAAGTCACAGAAGGAGGGTGGTGCTACCACTTTACGGTGCTGGTGCACCCACCTAAGTACTGCGTACAGTTCTGGAGGCCGCACCTTAAGAAGGACATTGATAGGATCAAGATGGTGCGGAGGAGAGCCACAAAAATGATTCAGGGTCTGCATCAAATGGTATATGAGGATAGGCTTAGGGAACTCAACTTGTACTCCCTGGAACAGAGGAGGAGGGGGGGACATGATTGAGACATTCAGGGTATAAATAAGGTAGTGGTACAGGAGCCTTTCAAAAGAAGAAAAGGGTCAGAACTAGAGGACGTGGTTTGAGGCTCAAGGATGGGTGATTCAGGAGCAATGTAAGAACTTCTTCTTCACTGAGAGGATTGCCTGACCCTGGAGTGGTGAGGCCAATACGGTGGCGGGTTCAAAATGCCTGGGACAATGGCCTGGTGGCGCTGAGACTAGGCGCTGGATGCCTTACCTCATACCATGCCATCAGCCGGGTTTGAGTAATGAGCACGGGCTGCTGGGGTCGCCAGGGAGGAGAGGATAGATGTGGCGAGCTGCTCTCCTTCTCCGGTGGGGGTCATCTGCATGCTCCGCTGCAATGCCGCCATCTGGGGAGCCCAGGTGGAAGGTGCAGTAAGTGGAGAAGCAGTAAGGTATTGGGCAGATGTCAGCAGAGGGCTGATCGGAGGCACATCTCAGCATGCCTCCAGCTCATTGGCCCTCATTGCACTCAGCGTCTGGGGATGAACAAGGGAAAAACACACCTGGTTTCTCCCTAGGTGACAACACTTTGAGGGGTCTCAGGCTCGTCAGATAGAACTCCGTTGTACGGTTTCACATCACAGTATGTTGGGTTGGGGAGGTAAGCAGAAGGGTCCCTCCTCACCCTTACCTGGGGGTATTCCGGGTAACTAGTGTGTGGAACCGTGTGCTCTAGGGGCAGATCACGATGGGAGTGGAACCTGCAGGAGAGGCTGTCTGAGAGAGTGGAGAGAGGAGGCAAGTAGGGCGCTAAATGCAAGGTTAAAAAAATGCCTGGGACAGACACAATGATATCATTACACAGAAGGGATAGAGGGGTTGGGGTAGTTACCCATACTGGGCAGACTAGATGGATCTTGAGTCCCTTCTGCCATCAATTTTGTTTCTATGATTAGATGCTGTAGAGAACTGGCACTGTTTGGCACTGTGTTGGTTTATTGTAGTCTAAGTTGTATACTTGTGTAAGCCACCCCTCTTGGGACTGGCTTACTAAGATCTCTTCCCTGTTTGATTAGGATCCTGGCTTGGGGCATCCTGTGCCCTGTCCCCAGGGGTGGCATTGCTCGGGCTCAGGTATAAAAGAGGAGGAATCCTTTTCGGTGGGGAGCTGATGGGCACTATGTAGGGCAAGTAGGGTTGGGGCTTAAAACCCCTGGCCCAGGAGGTATCAGCCTGATGAGCATCGAGGCTTTGTGCTAAATTTATTTCCATAGGGAAGGGTGACAGGAGTGTGACCACCATGGGGACTGGTGCTCCAGAAGCTCAGTGGAGGGAAGGACAGCAGTCCGAGGAAGGTCTGGATGTGGCTGGGTTCAGGAGGCCTAGTGCTCCAACAAACAAGGTATGGCAGTGGGGCTGCCGTGGTGGTGCAGGGCTTTTCTGGAGGTGGCAGCTCCTGGAGCCCAGTACCCGGCATGGCATGCTGCTAAAGATGGCTGGTGGGTGTAGTCGGGGATTCACTTGTATTAGGCCTGCCATGCTCGTGTCTGGGGCAGGACTCCTGTTAGACCTGTTAACAGAATGCACATGCAGAGTGTAACTGGGAAGGAGGGAGCCATGTTGCTAATTCCACGGGTAAAGCTGGCATAATTTCCCTGCAGGAAAATAGTGTGGCAAACTGACTGGGTTACAAGAATGTGTTCAGTGTGACCGTGATAAAGGTACACAAGCCACATTCCTAGTATCAGTTAACTCGGGGCTTGGGGAGTAAGGCACCCCCAGGAAATGGATGGTGTGGTTATTTGCACCCTGTAAGGTCCTGAGCTTTAAAATGGCTTTGGGTATCTGTATGGAGTCTGCACCTGGTCTAATTGTCTTAGGCGGTTTAAGCATTGGTATCATGTAGTACTGTTTAATGCCTCACAGTACTGCCCTCATATATCTCCGGTCTCCCTGCTCCATGGAGCTGAGCAAGTTATTTATTCCTTTTAAAATTAAAGAGCAGGTTTTTAGTTTCTTAGTTCACGCTCCCCAAACATATTGTGAGGCTCACCTAAGTACTATGTCCCAGCATTGATGGCTGTACATAATGCTGTTTATTTCTGCCGTTTTTAAAAGTTATAACTCTTGTATTTCTCCTAGCCACCACAGCGAAAGATTATTGAATGAACTACCCGATTCTTCCTTGGATGAAGCATGCTGGTTTAGCCTTCTTTTCTCCCCGCTCAGCCTGATGTTTCAGTAAGTGGCATGGGTGGGCTGCTGGAGGAGGTGTACTCTGCACTGTGCTGACAGATCCAATACGACGAAGGCCTTGTTTTATTTTATCAGCTGGCTTTACCTCCCTGGAAGGTTTTGATCTGTACCCTCCCCAATGCTTTCCATGAGGACCCCTAGACATTGTGGGGTAGAAGGGTGTTACACTTGTAGGTTGAATCTTTCTGCCACTTGGTGGTGTAACCTCCCTGTCGAATTAGGGGTTCTGGTTATGTCTAAGTTCCATCGATAGGGAGCTGCCCTGCTGGTTCAGTCCAGATCTAACTTAAATAAGCCACCTGCCATTTCCACATTAGGCCAGGCATGTGCATGATAAAGTGTACTGTACCCTTGTGTTAAGTGGGCCAATGGGTCCATGGCTCACTTCATGCACTGAGTTCTGGTATGGCACAAAGTTCCCCATTGCTGTGAAGGACACCCCAGTGCACCATTTTGGGTCAGGAGGTGGAGGCTAGGTCAAGTCCATGCAGGCCTGCAAGACTACTCTCCCACGTGGGAGCTACCAGGTGCCTTAACTTATCCCCAGACTATAAGAAGGAAGTGGAGTACCAGGTTGTTTGGGCAAGGGAGCACCTTTGGACTATCAGGATATTTGGGTCCAGGTGGAAGGGTACTGTTCCCATGTCAGCTGACTTTGGGGATCTCTATATGGGATGAAGGAAGTTTTGGATAGGAAGCTGCACTTTCCATACAGTTGTTCAATCATGGAACACAGAGGGTTCCTTTAACCTTGTCAGAAACTTCCATTTTCCATAAGGACACTATCCCAGTGGAGGAAAGGGGTTCAGATAACTTGTACATGTTTGAGAGTTGCTGTCCCAGGGAGGGAAAGCTGAATGTCATTGTCTATCTGAGGACAAATGACTTGGCTAGAGATGAGCCAGCAATAGTTCAGCAGCGGTTTAGGGAGCTGGGGAGGGTCTTAGGCAAGTAGCACAATCTGTGACCTTCTTGAAGGGTGCTACCTGTTTATTACAAGGGGAGGACAGGATTCTCCACACCAGGATCTTCAAGGCATGGTTGAAGGAATGGTGCAGACAGCAGGGTTTTGGCTTAATTGGGAAATGGGGCCCCACTTGGAGGGATAAGGGCATGTAAAGGGGTGATGGCCTGCATCCATCCAGGAAGGGAACCATGGTCCTCAGTGAATGGTTTAAATGCTACATTGGCGAGCATTTAAACTAGCCAAGGAGAAGAAGAATGAGGCAGGGAGACATAAACTACCCCTCCCACAGGAGCACGAGGTCAGCAATGGGACTCCTGAGGGAGTCCTAGAATTGTGAGACGAGGGGCACACTGAGCTATTGCAGGCTAGCTGTGGGTGGAGCTACCTTTGGGCACTCTATGATATATAATCTGTGATTTTGACTGCAGATTACTATTTTAGCTAAGTTAACTTTATATTTTAAAAGTGAACATCCTTGGACGAGAACAGGAAGTGAGTTTTGAGTAAGTTAGAAACATGAAGCAAACCATGGAAATTTTAGACCTTTTGTTAAACCTAGGCAACTTACAGAAATGTTCTTGTTGCCATATGTGTACAGCAGAGCTTAGTCCTTTTATTATATATTGTAAATGTGATAAATTACGCACCTTTCAATCCGAAATTGATACTCTGATGGCAGAATTACAGAGTGCTATGGAAATTAAAGTGATAGAAGTTTGTACATAGCATTAAAAGAAAGTACAATTACGTAAGAACTTACAGTAAAAGCAGATCTTCGAGAGGGAGCTCTTGCAGCAGGTTACACCATAAAGACTGAAGCTGGCAGGTGCCAGGACCCCTGAAAACTTCTAGCTAGCAGTACACAGCACCACCTCAGTTCTCCCACTGAGACCCGGCAAACATAGTGACTGGAGAACCAAGGTTTTCCTCTGAAACTGAGGAAGACAACAGAGATAGCGAAGCAGTCATCAGGGGATGGAGGAGGAAAGCAGCACCTACTGCAAGAGCTCCTCTCGAAGATCTGCCATTATGGTAAGTTCTTACATAACTGTACTATCTCACTTTGAGGGGTTCTTGCAGCAGGTTACACCAATAAGGACTGAGTCCCAAGCACTGAAAGGACTGACCCTGGTCAACTGGATGGAGGTAGAGGTCAGCTAAGGCTCTCAAGAGCAGGCCCTATAGGACAGCCAGTCCAAAACCTGCCTCTGCCTAGATGCAATGTCCAGACTGTAATGCCAGATGAAAGTGTGGACTGAACTCCAAGTAGCCACTGCACAAATGTCAGCTATGGACACATTTCTGAATGAGGCAAGCGAAGCAGCTACTCCCCTGGTAGAATGGCCTTTAACCAGGCCAGGTAAAGGCTTGTTGTATTTGTAGTAACAATAGACAATGTAGTTCACCAACCATTTGGACAAACATTGTTTAGAAACAGAAGCCCCTTCTTTCCAGAGGCGAATGAAACAAATAACTGATCAGTTTTCTGATGGCTTGAGTGCGATCAAATAATAATGAAGTACCGGTGGACATCCAGAGTATGTAGTAAGGCCTGCCCTGCTTTTGAATACTCTGGATAATACAGGCAAGTGGATGTCTTGATTCAAAGTAAACTCAGATACCACTTTAGGAAGAAACTTAGGATTGGTCACAAGGATACCCTGTCCTTGTGGAAAACTAAATAGGCTCTTTACATCAGAGCCTTAAGCTCGGAAATGCTCAGAGATGAAGTTATCACAACTAAAATAACGCTTTCCATGACAGAAAGTGAAGCTTGCAGCTTGCGGCAGGCTCAAAGGGACAGCGTAAGCTTTTCTAAAATTAACAGATCCCAGGGAACAGGGTTCCTGATGGGAAGTTTTAGATGCAGTATGCCCGCAAGAAGATGCAGGAAAGGTCATGTTGGGCAAAGTCTTACCCTTGATCGGTGCATGGTACGTGGATATGGCTGATAAGTGTACCTTAATTGATGAGTAGCTCATGCCTGAGTCCAAAAGGAAAGAAGGTACCCTAGAACAAAATTCTCCAGACTAGTAAAGGGGTCCAGGTGATGAGCAGTGGCCCATTGCAGAACCTCTTCCACTTCATAGCATAAGTGGATCTAGTGGAGGTTTCCTAGCTGCCACTAGGATGTCTGCCACCCTGGGAGAAACCCCAAATCGGGCATTTGTTAAGTCTGCAGGAGCCAGGCATGAAGGTGTAGTGACTTGAGGTCCAGATGTACAAGGGTGCCCTGCTCCTGGGTGAGCAGGTCAGAGGACAGAGGCAGGAGAATCAGAGGCTCTACTGCTAGTTGCTGAAGGAGTGGAAACCATATCTGTTCACGGCCAGTAGGGTTATCAGGATCATCTCTGCCCTTACATAGAAACATAGAAACATAGAATTTGACGCAGATAAGGACGCTTGGCCCACCCAGTCTGCCCATTTCCTACCTGATGGATAAGTTGCAGATCCTAGTTAACCAGCAGCCTACTTCTTCCTACCCCCACCCCTAGAATTGCCTTATGACTGTCCCATGCATGCTTGAATTCCACCACTGTTTTTGACTCCACAACCTCCTCTGGAAGGCCGTTCCATACATCCACAACCCTCTCTGTGAAAAATACTTCTTAAATTACCTCTGAGCCGCCCTCCTTCTATCTTCAAATTGTGCCTCTTGTTCTTGCACACCTCTTTTTTGAAGATGCTACCCTCTTGGACTTTGTTGATTCCTTGAGGTACTTGAAAGTTTCTATCATGTCCCCCTCTCCCTCCTTTCCTCGAGGCTTACATATTAAGCTCCTTAAGTCTCTCTTCATGTGTCTTCCGTTGCAGACCCTGCACCATTTAGTTGCCCTCCTCTGGACAGCTTCCATCCTGTCTATGTCTTTGCGGAGATTGGGTCTCCAGAACTGCACGCAGTACTCCAGATGTGGTCTCACCAGCTGTCTGTACAGAGGGATAGTAACTTCTTGTTTTCTACTGGTGATGCCTCTCCCTATGCATCCCAGTATTCCCCAGCCCTCCTTGCTGCCCTGCTGAAGCAGAGATTCCTAGGGTGACCACAGTCCCTGGGTGGTAGGTCCCCAAATGTGCACCCCAGCCAAGCAGGAAAGCATCTGTGGTGAGGATCACTGAATGAGACTGAGTGACAAATGGAACTCCTTGTCTCAAATTGTCCTGATCCTGCCACCACTGCAAAAGCTTGGATCAGGGTTCAGTCACTGGAATTAGTTTGGTAAGGAATCCTTTCTTTGGGACCAAAAGCTCTTAAGTAGAACTGAATGTCCCTCATTTGGAATCTTGCCCCTGGACCACTGCTGTGGAAGCTGCCATGTGGCCCAGTAGCTGAAGGAAATGCCTTGCTGGTCAAGACACCTGAAGGCTGAATGAAGAGGCCAGTTCCATAAGGGTCCTTGCCCTTTCCAGGGAAGGAAGGCTCTTGCCCTTACCATATCCAGTTCTGCACCTATGAATGTGAGGAGCTGCACTGGTTCGAGAACTGACCTTGGTAGGTTGAAGGAATCCTAAAGCGAGCACTTGCTGGGTCACTTGCAGATGTGACCTGACTTAGTCGAAGACTGACCTACTATGAGTCAGTCGTCCAAGTATGGGAAAATGGAAATCTTTGTCTTCTTAGGAAGGCAACAACTACAGTGTCCCACCTTGACTTCTGGTACCTGGCTGCAAAGGCCATATAATTAGCCTGCCTGAGTCCCAAAGATGCTGCCATGTATTTTCTTTGCCATGGCATCCATCTTCCTGGAGTCCTTGTCTGGGGGTGTGATGCCGAGGGAATGTTTGCCTTATCACAGGCAGCAGCCTGTACAACCCCAACATGGCTACATTGCTGAAAAAGGAACTCAGTGTCTGAGCCTGAGAGAGTATACCTCTTGTCCATTCTTCTGTCCACGGGGTATAGAATTAGGAGACTTAAGAATTTTTGTGTCTGTTTCCCAAAAGATTTGTGGAGGGAACAGACAGTCTCCCTAGACTCTGGGATGTCCATCATCTCAACATAAATCAGGCTCTTCCTGATCCTCTGCCTCCTCCACAGGAAGCTGGAGGGTGTCAGCCACCTTTCTGTAGAACATGTAGTGTGAAGGGGACTCAAAGCGTGGGAGGAGAAACACCTGAAGGTTTGTCTGGGGAGATGTCTGGGTCAATAGGCACATCAGACTTTCACCAATCACCATAATCATCCTCATACTCTCCCTCCTCCTCAAACTCCGGTTCATAAAATTCTTCCAAGGTATAATCGGAACCGGAGGAACCGACCCCCTGCCAGATGGTGCTGGTTCGGTCGGAACTGATCGAAGAGATTCCATACTCTAATCGCTTTGGCTATCTCATCGGGGTCAGTATGAGATTCTGAGTCGAACCGGTCGATTTGTCTTTTCTTTTCCCTTTTGTGAGACCGATTCCTCAGAATCGGCTCTCCTTGCCCTAAGTAGTATCGCTCTGGTCAGAGGGCACTCCTCCTGGTTCGGTCGGAACGAGCGGGGCTGACCATCCGGGTCAGCGGACTTCTCGGCCTCCCTTTCCCTCAGTCTACCTAATCTCTTTTCCAGGGCAGATTTGGGAAAATTCTTGCATATATGGCAGTCTGAATCGATGTGGTCAAACCCCAGACAATAAACACAGGTGGTGTGGGGATCAGCCTTAGCAAAGACTTCCCACACACACTGCAGTGTTGAAACCCAGTGGGCCGCTTTTTTCTTGGGTTTCTCAAGACATTGCCAGTCTAACTAAAACTTACCCTTTTTCGGCAATCTGCCAGGCAAGACTCCCCCATCGGTTCCTGACCGTGTCCAGGGTCTTGGAAAAAGTACTAAAACCCGTTTTTTTTTTTTTTAGAACCGTCTGGACTGGTAACCACACACCAAAGTAAAGCACAAGTTTTACTTCAAAATGATTGGTTCCCCATAGTTTACAAGTTCCACACAGAAAACAGAACAAAAACCTATCTCGTACTCACAGTACCACAGACAGAGACTTGACCCGACTATGTGGAAACAACAATTCGGTAGAAACCGACCGAAAACCGACACTTCAACCAACTTTTGAACCGAGCAGCGAGATATCTCCATAGCGACTGTTCAGTGGTGATAAAGAATCTGACAGTTCTGAACAACAACAGACAGGAGCTTCAACGAGTTTGTGATGAGCGTTCTATACAAAGCACAGAAAAGTTAACCCTTTGTTCTCCGGGGCAGTTGAAAGGCAGGACCTAACTGCAATAGTCAGAATACAGCAAGACTTCATGTTTGAAACAGAGAGTGCATCAAGCGCACAAACAGTCAGCCACTAAAGGCCATACTAAATGGGCTGATGTTGCTCTCTTTCTCTAAAGTCGTTCTCTCTCTCCCCGGTGCCCACTCTACTGTCCCCAAACATTCACACAGCCCAACAATACTGATTAGCAAAAACAGCTAATCAAAGCCAAAACTGACTCACAAATGCAGGTTCTTGTATCACAAACTACGGCGCAAACCCTATTAATTTATGTCTTGAGGCCAAGTTGTCTTGTGGGAAACAGCAGACACACATCATAGTATGAAGATGATGGGGTACTCTTCTCCCCTTCCACTGTGCTGGATGGCAATTTATCCCTTCGATGAGGCTTCCTTTTCCAGATATTTCTTCCTGAGTAAGGAGAGTTTTGAGAGTTGGACTAGTGTGAAGGTGACCAGATCCTACTTTGGAATTTCTTTGATTTTCTGGAATGGATACCCTCAATTCAAAGACTCCAGCAACAGATAGTCTATACCAAAGGTGGATTTCCCTAAGCATTCCTGCTGTAGGTCAGAAACAACCCTGTATGGGGCCAGCCTGACGACTAAGCGGTGGCGCTATTGCTCATGACCCGACAACCCAGGTTTGGTAATGAGCCCAAGTAATTGAAGGGCCAGCGAAGTGAGCTCTGTGTCCCAGAGGATGCTCTTCTCAGGAAGGGAGGATGCAGACTCCTTCATGCTACTGCAACTCCGACTGCAACAGGCAGATCTCTCTGCAACAATGGTAGGGAGGAAGGCATGAGGAACCTTCCTGTCCAAGAGAAGGACAATCGCCTCACCAGAAAACACCAGACCCTGGATCTAGCGAGCAGAAACTGGGCAGTTTTGCATTGACTGGGGATGCAAATAGGTCTAACTCTGGGTGGCCCCACCTGTCGAAGAGATCTTCTACCACGAGGGAAGAAGTTCCCACTCATGTGCCTAGGACTGAGAATAGCAGGCTGTCAGCCAAGGTGTTTTTGAATGCTGTGAACATGCACAGCAGATGATGCTGTGTGGACCAGTACCAAACTGTCATGGCCTCTCTGCAGAGGGGTATGAATGTATTCCCCACTGCTTGTTTATATAAAGACCACTGACATATTGTCTGTTTGGATTACAAGAGGCCCCAGGAGTAGGTTTGTTTGAAAGGTCTGCAGAGCATGCAGAATCACTCGCATCTCCAAAATGTTGATATGAAGATACAGCTCCAATGGGGACCAGGTCCTTGAGTCTAACAGTCTGCCAGATGGGTGCCTCAGCCCTGGCCTGGCAGCGTTCGTGTCAGGATCTGTTGAGGTGACTCAACCAAAAGTGGATCCCTTTGGAGAGTTGGAGGGTTCAGCCACCACTTCAAAGTCAGACACACTGAGTTGGATACCGACATCAGAAGATCCAAATCATCTGTGCATTGATCCCATTGGACCTGAAGGTTCCATTGGGCTACCCTCATGTGCAGGCAAGCCAGTGGAACTGTTGCGCTGGCTGCCGCCATGTGTTCCAGTAGTCTGAAGAAAGTTCTGTCTGGAACCTGGCGAGGGCAGCGACCGGCTGAGCTTGTTCCTGAAGGCATTCTGCCCTGTCTAGGGCAAGAAAGGCTTTGCCTTGGGCAGTGTCCCTAGTTTTCTGGAGTTTTGGCTTTGCCAAAGGGAGGACTTAGGAATAGTGAGACTTAACCCCAGATCCAGAAACAGAGTGAAAGTGGCCTTCATGGTTCTGAGCAACTGCTCCTTGGTGGGAGCTGTCAGAAGCCAGTTGCCTAGCTAAGAAAATAAATAATGGCCTTTCCTCCTTAAGGCAACTGCCACTACTGCGAGACATTTTGTAAGACTTGTGGGACCTAGGATAGCCGAATAGTAGAGCCTGAAACTACGAACATAGGAACATATACAAAATTGCCGACAGAAAAAGGCCCACGGTCACTTCCTTGTTTGTCCACAGGTCTGTCAAGTTTGCCTGATTGTGCAGCTCTTAGTTTCATATTACTACAGCTGCCCAGCCCACCCAAACTCCTCCTTCCTCCCTTTCCTGGTCTTTCCCCCTTTGTGTTCTTGTCTATACTAATCCTGCCCTTAACTCTATCCCAACCCTGCTTAAAGCTATCCACTGTCAGTAGTTCGATTAACTCCTCTGGCTGTACGTTCCATCTAAGCCATCACTCTCTCTCCCTCTCTCTCTCTCTGTAAGTGAGTAGTGAAATAGTGAAACTGGTAGTGGTTTCCTTGGAAGTGGAAGCAAAGGAACCTCCTGTGGGGTGGAAGCACCAAGAGGTGCAGATAAGCATCCTGCATGTGCAGAGAACAGAGCCAGTCCCTTGATGAAGGAGGCGGGAGAAGTCCGAGGAGAGTGACCATTCTGAACCATTTGTATTTTATGAACTGGTTCACATGGCTGAAGTCAGGACACGTCTCCTGTTCTCTTTGGGACCAGGAAGGCGTGAGTAGAATCCTTCCTTGCTGTGCTGGTGGGATGGGTTCTATGGCATGTGTTTGCGACGGCGTGGATCTCTTCTTGGATAAGGGTGATATCTGTGTAAACCAAAGAACTGCGCTCTCACCCCTGCTAGAGACTGTTTGTGAAAAGGACTCAAGAACAGAAGCTGCTGAAGGATTCTTTTATTAATCCATTCGACATCAGACAGTGCAATACAGGATAGCAGTGCATTTTGACAACAAACTATTCAAAAATCTGACTCCGTGGGTGACTAAAAAAGGCTGCTATATTTATTAATGCTAAAACTACATTTACACAATTTACCCAAATGTGGTTCCAGAGCATTTGAGAATTGTAAATTAGCCTTCCAGTTTCAAAAGTACTGTCTTACCTGCTTCCTAAAATGGCACGTATGTGTTATGTGATGACACCATTGGAGCCAAAGCAAAGAGAGATATATGGCTCTCTATAGTGCTAACTAGTTCTTTGTTCCCTTGTATAGAATTGTTTCACCCAAATGGTCAAAACCATGTGCATTATTTTGTATAATGCACAGTTGAGCCATGGTTGTGTTCATTTTGTTTACTTTAACATGCTGAAAATCTGTTTTAATCCAGTCGACTTTCTCTGTGGCAAACCACAGTGCAGTACAAATCTTGAATAACCTGGTGGTCTAGTGGTTTGGTGGATCCAGGATGCTGCAATGGTGGTGCTGGGGTGGTGTGCATGCTTAATATGCAGTTTTAACATGTTTATTAAACCTTTATATTTTCTGCTGTTATTCTTTACTAGTGCATTTTGACAGAACCTACAAATGTAATCCATAGTTTTAATGTAAACATTTGTACAATCAATAAATAAGACTTCTCCAACAAAGTGAAATGCAGCAGCAGCAAGCAGGTACATTGCTATGTGTGTGTGTGTGTGTGTGTGTGTGGGGCAGCCATACCCTTCACTACCCCCTAGAGCCACCACTTTTTTTGTAGCAAACTTTTGTGCAGTCCAATGTTAGAGTTCATACTTTCTCAAAACTCAAATATATGCTTGTCTTGTCTTCTTTTCCATGGAAATAATAATAATAATAAGAATCAGCATTTATATAGTGGTTTTCATCACATTGTATTCCAAAGTGCATTACAAGTAATACTAGACTGGTAGTGAAGTGACTGAACATGTAGTGGCAACCATTTCATACATTAATATCCACACACAGCCTTGGACAATTGCATGAACTGCTTTTATGGGAAGGGAATGTTGGCCAGGACAGTGCCTAATCATAGGTGGCTTACATCTTATATGGGTAGGAATGCCTATTTTTCCACTTGTGCCATGCTGCTATCAGCCTGGCTTACCAGAAGATCATGTTTATTATTAATATGTAAGTATAAAGAGGAGACTGCATTTACCACATTCATGATGCGGAAGGTAGTGAACTCACCTGTTTTGGTGTGGGGAGCTGGTGAAAAGAATGAATGCCAGAGAGAGACTGAAGAGGCCATTCCAGCAGGGTACAGCTATATTCAGATTAGTTGAAAACATGAAGGACTATGCTGAGCAGATCACTGTGAGATCTGAATTGGTGGGCTGCCAGCGTCATGATCACTACCTAACTGAGGATAAGAGTAGCCAGTGATGACAAATACTCATAGTGGCAGGGCTGCACCTAAACTGTTACCTGAATTACGAACATATGAACATACAAATTTGCCAGCAGATAAAGGCCTAGAGGTCTATCACGTCTGCTCGAATGTGCAGCTAGCACCTCTCATCTCTGCAGCTGCGCCTCCCTTCCACCCTTCCCCTTCATTAACCCTCCCCTTGTCCTGTCCCATCCTCGTTTGAAGCAGTCCACTGTTCTACTGCATACCACTTCAGCAGGTAACACATTCCACCCAGCCACCACCCTCTCTGTAAAAAGTGTCTCCTCATCTCCCCCGAACCTTCCTCACTCCAGTCTCATATCATGGCCCCTGGTGGCCCTTCCCTCCTTACTTTGAACAGCCCCTCTGTACCCGTCTTGTTTATTCCTTTCATGTATTTAAAGGTTTCAATCATGTCCCCTGTCTCTTCTCTCCTCCAGTGAGTACATGTTCAACTCCTTCAACCTCCTCTCATATGATATGTCCCCAGCCCCTTGATCATCTTTGTCGCCTGCTTCGCACCCCTCCAGTAACTTAATGTCCCTCTTCAGATGACGGACTAGTACTGCATGCAGTACTCAGGTGTGAGTCTAACTAATGACCTATACAGTGGCAGAATCACCTCCTCCCTCCTCGAGGATATACCCCTTACAATACAACCCAGCATTTTGTTGGCCTTTGCAGCTGCCTTCCTACATTGTGCCGAGTTGTTCATTGGCCCTGTAATGAGCACCCAGATCCTTCTCCTCTGTCTGGGCTAGCTGCACCCCCTAGCTGGTAACTCCTCCTTGGGTTCTTCATCGCAAAATGCAGCACCTTGCACTTTTTGGCATTAAAGCCCAGTTGCCAGGTGTCTGACCAGTTTCAAGCTTGCCAGATCATCCTGCAACCCCTGCCATCCCCCTAGGTCATTCACCACTGCGCTTACCTTGGTATCATCAGCAAACAGACTGATCTTGCTCTTGATGTCCCATGATATGTCTGCAATGAATATCCCAAACAACACTGGTCCCAACACTGAGCCCTGTGGAACACTGCTCGTCACTACCCTTGGGTGTGAGAGCTCCCACCCACCACCACCCTCTGTTGCCTTCCCTGCAGCCAGTTTCCTACCCATCTCACCAGCTTTGCACCCGCCCCTGTGCCTACTAACTTCCTTCCCAGCCTTCCATGTGGCACTGAGTCGAATGCCTTACTGAAGTCCAGATACAGGACATCCACTGCATGCCCCTGTCCAGTTGCCTAGTTACCCAGTCATAGAACTCGACCAGGTTGGTTTGGCAGGATCTGCCACATATGAAGCCATGCTGTCTGCTGTCCTGTAGTCCTTAGCCTCTAGGAGGCCACCAGCCTCTCCTTCAGGATAGTCTCCATTAGCGTGCCCACGATGGATGTGAGGCTCACTGGTCTGTAGTTTCCGGTTCATCCTGGGGCCACTCTTGTGGAGGGGCCCACATGAGCCATCCTCCAGTCCTGAGGTACACACCCAATGTAGTGAGGCATTAAATAGGTCTGCCAAAGGTCCTGCAAGGACCTCTGCCACTCCTTCAGTACCCTGGGGTGGATGCCATCTGGGCCTGGCGCCTTGTCCACCCTCAGTGCCTTCAAACCCTCTCGAACTCTGCTCTCCATGATTTCCCCATCTGTTACCACTCCCCCTGCTTCTGCCATTTCTCCCACACCTTGGTGTCACCTCCCTCTTCTCTTTAGTAAATACTGAGCAGAAGTACTCATTTAGTGCTTCCACCTTATCGCACCTCGCTTCCACCCACCCCCTCCTTCCTAATCCTTACTATATGGTCCTTACAGCTCCTTTTCTCCCTCATGTACTTAAAGAAGTCCTTCTTCCCTTCTTAATGCCTTGTGCCAGCCTGAGTTCCATAGATGCTTTGGCTCCCTTACTGCCCTTGTCACCTCTTTCGATTCTGTCAAGTACTCCTCCCTGTCCTCCCCTCCCTGTTTTCTTGTACTTCCTAAGGCAGCTCTTTCCTCCTTACCTTTTCCATGACCTCCTTGCTCAACCAGATCGGTTTCTTAGCCCTAGCCTTCTTGCTCTGGGCTTTGCAGCAAGTTTTGGTTGCCTCCACTATCCCCAGCTTTATGAGCTCCACCTCTGGTTAGTGTCCATACTAGATTGAATTCTGGCCAGGTACCCTTTACCACTTCCCCCATCCTCCCAAAGTCGGCCCTCTGAAGTCCAGCACTATTGTGCCAGATTCCACTCCTTCCTTGCCCATATCAATGTGAGCCATACTGAGTCGTGGTCACTCCTGACAGCGTTCCTCCACTGTAAGTTCTCTCACAAAGTCCCCATTTGCCAGCACAAGGTCAAGGATATTTCTAACCTGGTTGGTTCACTGACCATTGCAGCAGGAAGCTGTCCTGGAAGGCATCAGCAGTACCTGCTCCCTTCTGTTCCTGGTTGTTGGGTGCTCCAGTCCACTCCTGGCATGTTGAAGTCCCCACAATCACCACACTACCCTTCTACCAGGTCCTCCTGATCTGTCCCACTAGTTCCTGTCTAACTCCTCCGTCTGAGATGGTGGCCTGTACACCACTCCCATTCTAAGAATCCTATTCTTGGAATCCTGGATTTGCATCCAAAGTGACTCCGTACTACCCTCCTCCCTTCCTCCCTTACACACTTCAGTCCTTCCTTCACATATAGTGCCACCCCCACTTTCCCAATCACCCTCTCCCGACGAAATAATCTGTACCCTGGTACAGACAGGTCCCAGTCATTGTATTGGGTGGCCCATGTTTCCGTGATGACTGCAATGTCCACCTCTCCCTCTGCCATGAGAACCTGTAACTCTTCAGTTTTCCTCCCAAGGCTCCTAGCATTAAGGTAACCACCTTCCATCCTTCCCCCCCATCCTGCCCTCCTTTCCTAGCATCACCAACAGTACTTGCCATTTGTCCTTTGTCACTGTTATGGGGTAAGCTCATATGGTTTCCAGCCTGTGGTCTCTGCATATCTCTTCCCCAACTGCCACCCCACTCCTAGTTTAAATTCCCAACTTCCTCTATGTACTCCTCCATCCTCTGTTTCAACACTTTCTTTCCTTCTCCACTCAAGTGTAGTCTGTCCTTGGCATAGAGACTACTGTCCTCCCAGGTCCTCCCACCCCCAACAGCCCATACCCTTTAGCACAACACCAGGTTCTTAGCCATCCGTTAAATTCCTCTATTCTCAGCTTTCTTGTTGTGCTTGCCTTTGGCATGGAAGTATCTCTGAAAAAGTTACTGATCTTCCTGCCCCTCACATAATTGTGCTAGTTCCTCAAACCTCCTCTGGACTGTATCTACTGTCTTGTCAGCCAGGTCGTTTGTCCCAAGATGTATATTTAAATGAGGCTTGTCCCTACCCCTTCTAGCATATTTCAGAACAGACTGTCCCACCCTTTCGCTGTCATTCCTGGCATGGCCTCCACCCAAATGCGACTATGCCTCTCCCCTCTCCCTTGCTACCCCACTTAACTCCTTTTAGTATTGAGTCCCCCAGCACTAAGATTCCACCCTCTACTCCCTGCTTGCTTCCATTCATCTCCTCTCTCATTTCCAGCTCCTCTTCTTCCTCCTGTACATTATTTCCCCTTTTACCCCTGTTGCAATTCTCCCAGCAGAACTTCCCCCTGCTCCAGTTTGGTCCAGGCATTTATCAATTACTCCTCTAATTTCATCATTTCCTCCTCCACCTTCTTCCTCTCTAGCAGTGCACAACTTCTTTTCTAGAAGGCCCTTCACAAATGCCCGCTCCCTCTCTTCATAGTAACCTTATTCTCTCCTTCCCACTCCATGACTTTTGCCACTTCTTCGCCTCCTCACAAGTCCCTATCTCCTCCTTCCATTTGTCTTTTGTCTCCTGACCTGGTTTCCCGGCAATTGTTCTTCCTGGCCTGGGCCCTTTGTCTCTGCTTCCCTTCTTCTGACCTCTCCTCACCACTGTTGGCTTAAATCACCCTCCCTCATCTCCCTTCTTCCTCCCTCCAGTACTGGGCTAAACCCACCCCAATCTGCCTTACCTGTCTTAGTTCTTCCTGCAGACCCTCAATCTCCTTTCTAAGTTTTTCTATGTGGTTGCACACTAAACATCCTCCCACCTCCAGGCAATTTTTAGAAAGACTGGTGCACCGAGTTGTTGCAGCTACCACCCTACCCATTGCTGTTGTTGCCCACCAGCGACCCCCACCCTTCCAGATGCAGGATACCAAACACTCCCCTAAGTCTCCCTCTCCCTCCTTTATCAGTGCAAAACATTTCTTTATTTCCTTACCTCCTTTGTTGCACACGTTTAGATATATTGAGCAACTGCTTTTTATATTCCTATCCTTCCTATCCACACTCAAAACAGACTTTAAGTAGCCATTGCACAACCTTCTCCAAACTCCTACTCCTCCTTTCCCCAATGCAATATCAATGTGAAGAAGTAATGAAAGCTCCTAGATTTGCATTTACTTCCCTTCCACTGAGAGAGCAGTCACCTCTTCACTTGCTGCTGTTTCTTTTCCTGGATGTCTGCTTTGCTATGACAGGTGCATATCCTTTGCCTGTTTGAGGAAGTGATGTCAGAACCCTGGTATAAAGGAAATAATGGACCAAGGGTGGGACCAGCCCAAGTCTTCCAGAAACAATCAGGTAGCTGAGGCCTCTGGTCGACCATTAGCACCCCTTCCCCCACTCTGCACTCAAACTTTGCAGCTAGTGAAGCCAGCAACAATGAATTACAATTCTACCTAAAGCCCCCAAAATAGGTTTGCTACCCAAAGAAACAGGACTCCAGTTCAAACAGCTTCACCAACAACACATCAAAATAGGCTTGGAATTAGAAGATATATGTCTCCAATTCAAAGAAACAGACCCAGTTAAATCACATCAATTATGTTTTAAAACAGAAGAAATAGGTATCTACAAATGCAGCCTGCCACACAGTGAATCAAACAAATGAGCCCACTTATAGCTATCAAAACAGGTTTCAAAATTCCAACATCCCAAAACAATACCCTGCTAGCCTCTTAGTAGTAAGAAAGAAAAAAAATAACCTTCTACCAAGTAGAATCCACAAGAAACAATGTAAAACAACAAGAAGCTACTGTACTGTGAATTCAGTGTAGGAGATTACCCTTGGGGGATGTTGACATTTTTAGGACAGTATTGAGGAGTTGTGTATAGCTCATTCAAGATTTAGAAGGGTGCTAGCCAATAACTCACATTATAGAGTAGATCACAGAAAAGTACTGGAGAAGAATTGCTTGGAACTGTCCTGCATGGGGTTCTGCAGAGCATAGGTAAAGGAGTAGACTGGCACTGGAAGTCAGGTGGATTCGCTCCAAGGTATTAGTATGCCTCTCTACTAATAATATTGTTATCCATTGTAAGTGCAGCCCTTAAGAGGGTATGAACAGCAGTTTTCTGGTGGGTCATGATGCTTATTGCTTGGCCTCAAGAAGACCTAGTTGTTGGTTAATGAAGTGGGAAAAAACACAACAGGAACTGTACATACTACCTTCACTGTGCAGAAGGGTGGTGATCCACTCAATGTTTACTGTGGGAGTAGAAGTCAAACATTGAGAATGTGGACTGGAGAGTGATTTGGGATACATTTTTAACAGTGCCAGCTGATGATGTGTATCGGTATAGGTGTGCACAACTCTCCGAGTTACAAGATTACAATCTGAGGTGTGATAATTTCTTCATGAGACCAGCAAGTTCATATGCAGTCCCAGGTAGTACCAAGGACAGAGTATGGATGGTGGAGTGTTCAGCAGAAGGCAGGCTAGGTGCAGGGTGTTCACATGGAAAAAGAAAGCCTTATCTGTGGATTAACAAGAGAGCACAAGCTTTGGAACTGAACAAGACTGGTACTTTGCTGTGTGATCCTGAGCAAGTCACTAAGCTTCATTGTGCTCCCAGGTCACACCTGTAAACAAGCTTTCAGCTCAATGTGTCTCCCTGGTTAACAAAAATTAAATTCAGTGCATCATATAACCACCAGTTCATCAGGTATTTGAAGTGTTTTACAGTAATGCAGTTTGCCAAAGAAAAGTCAGCTGGGTTGCAAAACATTTTCTGCAAGTTAAAGTAAACAAAATCATAGCCTTACATGTGTACTGATCAAAATAATCCATGATCTAATACATGGTGTTGATCATTCTGGTACAACAATTCAAAATAAAGAGGGAAAGAAGAACTAGTTAGCACTATAGAAATATATGTGGCTCTCTGCCTCTGGGTCTGATAATGTCATCATGACTCATCACTTAACACACTTGGCAGACATCTTAGGAGAAAACAAGGCTGTTTTTGAAAGTGAGAGGCTAATGTTTGCGTTTTTCAAAGCTATGAAACTGCATTTATGTTATTTACATAAATGCAATTTTAGTATAAATGTAAACAGCAGCCTTTACCTTACCTTGCTGTGAAGCCAGATTTTGGAGTTTGCAATTTTAAAAACTGCTTGTTAAGGTATGATGTCATCAGAGATAGTGAACATTTAAACTAGGTGAATTTATATACAGGTCACCCAACATTTAAAAATTGCAACAACCAATCCAGTGTCAATATATAGATTAAGTGTGCTAATTATGTGAAAGAACATCAACAAGAGAAGTACATCATCTCTATCAATCCTCCAAATGAGTTCAAACACAAACACAAAATGCTGACAACCAGTAGTTGGGGCGGAGACAGGGTTTTAATTCTATAAGGCATATATTACTTCTCTTGTTGATGTTCTCTTTCACATAGGTTCCTCAGGAGAAATGTGAAGAATTTATAATTACGTGCCTGCATAAGACCAGAGGAGTTATGTCTTCAATAATTTCAAAATGTGTTGCAGTACTTTAACAGTGTTGGAAATGCTTGCAACAGCTGCACCACCACCCCTGTAGATCACTGCTACCCCAGCGATAAGGTGATATCTGCCTGAGGTAGTGGGAGGGAACTGGAGGATTGTCCAGAGGGCTCTTTAAAACTCTAGGGTGTGTCCCTGTTCCACTAACTACGGAACCCACTGATCCAAAGTTATTCTGTGCCAACCCTCTCCATAGAGAGAGAGAGCGACCCCCGCTCTCCCAGGGATTCGGCTGGGGGGCAGGTGAGGAGTCAGGCAGAGGGCCGGGACAGGCAAAGTGGCCTGAGAGGTTCTGGGAGCTGTGGGGACAGAACCTCCAGTGGCTTGAGAAGTAACCTTTCTCTTGAAGGCACTTCTGGGCTGCTGGCCTCTGGGTTTTTGCTTGGAAACAGAAACATAGAAATTGTTAGCAGATAAGGACCGCTTAGGCCCATCTAGTCTGCCCATAGGCCCTATACCTATATGTGTCCACTGATCCTAAATAATCAATGGCTTTTCCACACTCCCTCCTGCCCAATGTTCCCTGTGTCTGTCCCAGGCATGTTTAAAACCCTCCATTGTGCTTGGAGGTGCAACAAAGAACTGTCACTGGGATGATATAGGCTGAGATCGGTACAGCATGTGAACCAATGCAGAGCCTTTCCCTGTCTCTTGGAGGCAAGTGATTATATTTTGAGAATCCTCACCGAACAAGACTAGGCCTCTGAAAGGAGTGTCCAGAATCTTAGACTGGACATCTGGGGAAAACCAGAGACCCTACACCAGAAGTAGTGCCTAAGGCAAACCCCATAGCCACAGCCCGACCTGCAGAGTCCACAGAATCATAAGAGGCTTAGAGAATGCGAGTTCCGACGTCAGATCCTGACTCCAAAGGTGTAACA
This sequence comes from Neoceratodus forsteri, assembly GCA_016271365.2. Lineage (NCBI taxonomy): Eukaryota > Metazoa > Chordata > Ceratodontiformes > Ceratodontidae > Neoceratodus > Neoceratodus forsteri. The sequence goes on from CM028136.1 coordinate 1,166,444, forward strand.
GTTCAGCCTTCCCAGGAATATCAGGCTGCGCTTATGCCACCTCAAAGGCTTTCTCTCACAGGGCATTCTGGTATTGAACCATGTGGGCAAGAAAGTTTAGGGAACAGACAGAGCAGATGACGAGGAATAGACCTTCTTACCAAAGTGGTCTAGCTGCCTGCGTCCTTGTTGGGAGGCTGAGTGCTAAGGTGTCAGGGTGCTTAGAACAGTCATGGCCACATTAATAATGACTGAGTCAGCCTCTGGGTGCTCTGCATAAAAGGGTTTGTCTCTGGGGCATTATACAGCCGATCAGCTTTCTTAGACGCCACGGTCTAGTAGATGGGCATTTCCAAGTGGCCTTATTGATGTCCTTAAAGGAGTCAATAGGGAGTAACATCTAAAGACAAGGATTCTTTTTACAGATGAAAGTGGCTAGCTGACAATGCTTGGGATCTACTTCTTCCATATCCTAAACCATAAGAGCCTGGATGTGTCTCATCACATCCATGAATGTGGGTCATCTGGAGGAGACCATGGGGTGTCCTTGGGCTCCTCTGGTTCATATGGTAGATTTGAGTCTCTGAAGTCATCATAAGATGAGGAGGAGTAATAGCCCCTGGATTCACCTGAGTCCAGTGAAGGAGAGGGCAACCGACAATGTTGTTGTCGGTGGGTACTCGGATGACTGGCGCCAGCTCAACTGGCTGTGGGTAGGCTCCTTAGGAGGAGGAATTGGGGCCTTGTTGGGAGAGCCAGCTCTTTAGGTGGATTGGAAGGAGGATCCTTAGGAGTTGGGTAGGGGCCTCCTTATCCTTGAAATATGCTCACCAGGCAGCAAAGTGTTAGGTCAGTGGGGCAGGTTCTGAGGTAGAACCAGGAGCTGGCATTGGTGGTGCAGGCTTAGATGGCCCTGGTGTCAGTTCTTTGTTGGCAGTAACCCTAGCGTTGAATCCACTGGTGTCAGGTTATCGGACGTCAGTCCTGCAGGTATGGAATCATCCGGCGCCGGTCTGACCGAGTGGAAAGACCTGGCATTGATCCCTCAGGCATCAGCTGAGGGACTACATAGCCAACCAGCAATTGTGGAGGTGAGGGACTATGGCTGAGGTGTCACCCAGATCGATGTTTGGGAGTCTAGCATTGACAGGACAGGCATGGGCTGATGCTGGTCTGGTGAAGCAGCCAGTGCCAGTCTAGGGGAAGCCTGCTTCAGGGAGCTGGTTTCCAAGCAGGGCAGAGGCATCATTCTCATAGGGAGGTGGCGCATGCCCTGGCCTCACTTGGAGGCATCGTCCTGATGTTGGAACCAACTTAGCAGATGCCTTGACCGGGAGGGTGACTGGTGAAGACCGTCACATAGAGAGACCGGTTGAACCACCTGGCTGAGGACCTGTCTGCTGAATGGGACTGAGCTTCAGGGGCTGAGAGGCTGGGAGCAGAGTCATAAGCCCAAGGAACCACCACCCAAGACAGTAAGGAGAGTGGGTGGTTTGACCACCGAGTCCTGAGGAGAGAGGCTGCTGGGGTAGAGGGACTGACCTCCCATAGGAGGAAGACCCACTGATTGTTGCCCAATTCTGCGGGGACCTGGAGCATAAAGCTAACCAGGGTTTATCCCTGTGCTTCTCCTGGTGTTTGTGCTTTTGCAAAAACTTATTCTCCCTGGCTGATGAAGAAGTGGAAGCCCCAGATGCAGGGAAGAAGAGATACCTGGTGAAACTCCTTCTCCATCGCTTAAAGTTTTGCTGCACCATAAAGGCTTCCAGGGTCTTCTGGTAGCAAAACCAGGTGTGCTTGTTAAAATCCTGGCAGTGCTGACAGGCCTCAGTGTTGTGGTCCGGACCTAGGCAAAGCAGGCTCGATGAATGGCCATCCTTGTGGGAACTTGCTTTCCACAAAGCGCACTGTTTATCGCCGCTTCATAGAGGAAGAAGGAAAAGAAGGCGTGCATAAAATACTGAATTTTTAGAAAAAAATTAGAAAATAATCATGAAGAAAATTGTAGTCGACAAAGCAGAAGGCATCCGTGACAGTCTGACTAGTGAGGGTCAACGCGGGGAAAAGAACTGAGGTGGTGCTGGGGACCACCCTTTTATCTAACATAGGTGGACATCGGGGATGATGCAAACTCGGGGCAGTCCCGCTGTATATTGCTAGCTAGAAGTTTTCAGTGGGGTCCTGGCACCTGCCGGCTTCCAGTCATTATGGCGCAACCTGCTGCCAGAGCTTTTCTCAAGTGAGATGTACCAGTTACAAACACAGGATCCCTGGACAAAAGAAAACCCTCATGAAAGTGAAGCCCCAAACAAGTTTATCACCTATTTGTTAAAAGCCAAAACATGCTATGATGGTAGCAGTGCTGAGTGGAGAAATGTAACTAAATGAGCTCATAAAAATTGTAAAGGGTCTTGCAAGATACCCCAATCTGTACTCAAAATAGGTTTTCTCTCCTAGAAGTAGATACTGGTTCAGATAATAATAATAGCCATGCCCCCTTATTCATGGTCTACCAGCAGAAAATAGTGTAGTCAACAACCTAACTTAAGTGTTGTGACTGGTGTCTGTTAAATACACTGATGGCTAGAGCTGCAGGAACAGTAAACTGAATACAGCTGTAACTTGTCTTCCAGGAGCTAAAATCTCAGATGTTGTTAGGAATATAGATGGGCTCCCCGCCCCCAAAGTCTTCAATCATTTTGCATGTAGGGACAAATGATGTGGGAAAGAGCCATGAAATGACATTTGTATAGAACTACGAAACCCAGGCAGAGAGTCAAATCTATAGGGCACAATGTTTTAGATTTCAGGCACCCTTCCCATTCAAGGGCTCATCCAGAGAAAATAAAACAATACTTATGATAAACAGCCACCTTTCTAATTGGTGTAAGAACAATGACATCTGTTTCATAGATAACTGGGAAACGTTTGCTCACAAACGTGAACTTTCTTCCAACGATGGTGTGCATCTTAATAAGTTTGGGACTAAAACTCTGGGGTTACTTCTGAACATTGCTTCATTGAAAAATCTTTAAACTAGAAGCCAATGGGGAAACTTGTACTGTTTCCACCTCTAAGTCTGAACATGTGTCAAACTCGACACAAACAAAAATAATTAAGAACGACCTCAGTTTCTTGTTACTTAATGCTAGAGGCCTAAATAATAAATCTGTGAATTGAAAGCTGACATTGCACTATCTAAGACCCGCCATTAGTGCCATTACTGAAACATGGTGGGGCAGAGCTGCATGGGACTTGCATTATTTATTTATTTATTAGAACTATGGTAACTGGGTAAACCTGCTGAGACCATGCAGTCCCTTTTTCAGGGGTAACATGGAAGACAAATACAATACATCACAATGCAATACAAAACAGTGAATACAGAGATTACAACAATGTGTGCGGAAATAGATTACAAAGTCATACAGTGGGATATACAAATATACAAAATTCTCATTGTTTACAAATATATATATTTACAGAGGTTCAAATGCAGTAGTTTGATATAAAATAACTTCAGTGGAATAGGATACAGTAAAGGCACGGTTAATAAAAACATATGCAGGGTGGAGGTTTAAATAGGTAGGTGGCAAGCTCAGTTTTGAAGAGAGACAAGGGAAGGACATGAGAGTTCAAGTTCAGGTTTATTGCAGGAAAACTCCATTGAGCAAGCTCATTCCAGGGAGGTCCTGTGGAACTTATACAGACAAAGGAAATTACATAAATAAAATCTTGAGTACGTAAAAGTATATGGTACATGTGGTACACAGTGCTCAAAATAAGACATAAAAGATAATATTTATAAACATAACCTGGAGAAATCATTAAAAGTAGAGAAACTACAGCCAAAAGTTGGAACAAGAGCAATAGGATGCATAAGATGAAGGAGAGTATAAGGTAGTTGCAATGGGAGTGGAGAGGAGTATGTTGTGAGGAGGAGGGGGAGGATAAGGAGGAAAAGTGTAGAGGAATATCAAAAGTAAGGATGAATGAAATAAAGAGTAAAGGGAGGCGGGAAGGAAAAGGAGAAATTAGAAAGTAGAAGAATTAGGGAGGAATTAGAGCAGTAAAGGCAGTAGAGAATTCCAGGCTGTGGTGGCAGAGTATGTAAAGGTTCGCCTATCTGCAAGATGGTGCAGTTTAAGGTAGCAGAATAGGTAACGATGCTGACCTGAGTGGGTGAACAACTTCTTAAATTAGACAATTCCCTTTAGGCAGGAGGATTGAAAATGTTCACTAGTTTGAAAATGAAACATAGTGTTAGGTACTGTACCCTTGAGTCATACTCTGGCCATTGTAGAAGTCAAGGTGTCACAGTGGTGTTTTCTGGACCTGCCCCTAAGGCAAATGCCTGATCCTGAATTAGAGTTGACGACCCAGGCGAGGGATGAAGTTTGAGCAGAAGGCAGTAGTGGTATGCATAAAAAAGTATGGGGAGAAGGGATGTGACAGGAGGAGGCAGATAAGAGGGCGGAGATGGTATAACAGACCTAGGTTTTGGTCGATAGTTTTAATTAGAAGGGTCACATGTGACTCAAGAGAAAAGGCTGCATCAAGGTGCATCCCTAAGTATTTAAAAGGTGTGGACGATTTCTATGGTGTCTCCAGATAATGAGCAGATTTTGAGAGGGTGAATAGAGGCTAATTTGGAGATTTTGGAGTAGGGGTTGTGAAAACCATAATTTTTTAGTATTAAAGGACCTGTAAATAAGCCCTGTTTTGGTAAAACAAAACTTATTGTGCCTTTGGGTAGGTGCTCAGCTCAGTTTTGCAATACCATTGTGCTTGTACATCCTAAGCGTTGTTTTAAAAGTTTTTAAAATCCAGCGATTCCCAGAAGTGCTCATTATGCATTTCGTCTCCTCAGTCTGTGTTACCGCAAGACTTTCTTGGCAATGACGCTATCGGTGTGAGATGGCTGCTGCAGTGCCAATAGTGCAGCCAAGAGTTGTAGTCTTTGTTACATGCACATTCAATAAAAGTTATTTTACAATCAAATGAAGTGGTGTTTGGTGTCTTTTTATCTGTTGGAATGCCCAAATGTAGTTATGTAATGAAGTAAGGAGTTCATTGGTGTGAGTGAGTGATGAAAGGCTGCGGTCATGGATGCATTGCCAGTACTTCATTGCAAACTGATTCTTGCATATTATGTTTCCTCAGTCTAATTGTGTAGGCTTCTCTTCATGTGGCTGCTTTTCCAGCTCCTTTCCTAGTGTCAAACATTCACTTTCTGTTTTATTGCAATTAATGCTGTTTTGAGACTTTGTAAGTTTGGGAGGGAGATGAAATCAATGCATCATAAAATGCCGGTAGGCAAGTTGTGTAATCTTCATAATGACAGGAGGGCACAGAGTGGCATGTTTTCTCTGACATTGCAGAGGTACGCTAATGAATGTTTTCATTTTCTAAACTTATAGTGTGTTCATAACAGTAAATTATACAATGGCAAGAAAGAATGATGGCCTGTGACTGGTCAGTCTGGGACTGGACCCGTGATGTTATCCCAGTACAACATCACAGATCTAGTCCCAGCACACAAAAGACCGCATCAAATGTTAAAAAAATAAAAATAAACAGAATCACTCCACGATGTGATTGGCTGCCCCACTACCGTCTTTGCTGAGACCATGATCAGCTTCACTACCTGGTCTGCCCTACACTGACAACACTGTGTTTACTGAACACGGAGTTCAAATCTGCTGCTAAGTTACCTGAGAAAAGAAAAGTATGTGGCGATCCTCTAATTTCAGACCACAGTGAGCGGTGAGCATGCATTTTGAACAGTGACACTTACGGCTCGTGTCATAGCAGCTCGCTGGGTCCTCAAATTCATTTCGTTCTTTTTTAAAATTTTTTAAAACCCCAAACTAACCTTTCTGCCTGAAACACCGTGGCCCTCTTACTTCACACTTGACACCAGACTGAGCTAGTGAATGACCACACTGAGCGAAGTGAATTAGCAAGGGAAAAAAAAACGGAACAGCAACGCCTTTACAGCACGCAGACACCATCTCTACACTCGTCTCTGAGTAACAGGAGAGGAGAAACCGCAAAGGACAAGGTGCACAGAGGTCAAAAAGAGAGCCACAAAGATAGACATTTAAAGGAATACAGAGAAACCATGTAGGGGCAGCACCACCTCCTGCACAAAACAGGAACTGTGGACTTTTTTCAATAAGTATACCTGCCCAAACAAAAAAAATGAAATAAATTAATATTTTAAACAGGTTTCCCATTTTTCTTCTTAAAATAAGCCACTGAATATAATAGCAATAATACACTCCAGGGTATCGTTGTGCTGGGATAACATCACTTCTGGGGTGATTAGCCACACTCGGCCCTGCGGCCTCGTGCCTAATCACCCCAGGCATGACGTTATTCCAGCACAACACACCTTTGTGCATTATTGCTTAATAACCCACATTAAGATGTCATTGATGATGGACCATATGCTTCCCATAATGCTGTGCTGTATCCTATTGTGTATTCTCTGGGTGGGTTGCGTATACTGGCTACGAATATGTGCCCAGGAGCGATATTCAGCGGCAGCAACATTGCAGCGCAAGTGGCAGTGTGCCAGTGTGCAATAGGTATGTATGCATCGCGCCAAGTGCAGGGCGTAGCCATGAATATCTTGGCACAGTGCGATATTCAACACCGGACAAACGAGCATGTAGGAGCAATGGCAGTTGTGCAGAGCACACTTGAGCCTATAAATACAGGGAGCAAGTAGGAGAAGGGCACTTGCACCCAGAGGGAGCAGGAGAGAGGGAGACAGATAGGCTGGCAAACAACAGACTAGGAGACAAGGAGAGGACACAGACAGAGACAGAAAGGGAGTGACTGTGTGTTAGAGAGAGTGTGTGTGGAGTGTGACAGGCAGGACTGTGATGGTGTGTGTGTGTGCTTGTGGCACCAGGCCTGAGAGGAGCATACAGAAACCCACAAGGGTGGGAGTCAGAGGCCACAGGCAACAGGCAGCCAGCTGGGGGCAGGGCACACAGGCATGGGCCCTGCTGAGCAGTCCACAGCCGCACACAGCCGGGCGGGCCTGTGGAATCAGACGCCCAGGATGGACAGGACAACAGGAGCCATGGCCAGTGCCACGTTCCAGATGGAGGCCACAATGAGGGGTGTGGGGAGGCAGGAGGTGAGGTGGGTGCAGCCATGGAAGGGCCCATTTTGGTATGCCCAGAACAGGTGGTACCATGCCCACACCACTTTGAGAACTACCCGATACAGAGATCGTGGGCTGGTATCACCTGAACTGGGCACATTTGAGGCAGCTCTGTGAGCTGTGCAGTGAGGAGATGCAGGCACTCACTAGACTGAACCACCCCTGATGGTGGAGATGAAGGACCCAACTGTCATGTTCCTGCTCACCACGTGCACCTTCCAAAGACCAACAGGGACACCATAGATATAACCGAGTTGGCGCGTCACGACTCCTCACACAATTCCTCAATGCTCTGCTGCCACACGCTGTGGAAAACTTCCACTTCCCCAGCACAAAGGCAGAGCATAGAGCGAACATGCGGGAGTTCCACAGGGTGGCACATATGCCTGGTGTGCTAAGGGCCATTGACTGCACCCATGTTGGCATCCACATGTCACCTGGCCCAGAGGGGTAGCCTACATAAACAGAAAGGGCTACCCCAGTATCAACTGCCAGGTGGTGTGCATTGCCAGGAGGTGCATAATCAATGTCTGTGCACACACATCCTGGGGGAGCACATGATGCCTTCATCTGGCACAGCTCGGCACTGTGCCACAGGTTGAGTGGGACATCCCCCGGCCACCTAGTGGGTGGTATGCGAGACCACGGGCAGCTGGGTACAACAGGGCATGGGGCCGCCAGGGTAGGGGCACACTGAGGTGCAGCTATGAAGGATGAGGCGCAACAACATAGGACACCAGGCTAACCATAACTCTATCCGCACAGGTGACAGTGGCTACCCACTCTGGCCCTGGCTGCTCACCCCTACCGGTGCCCGTCGCCCCCTGCGGAGAAGCAGTACGATGAGGCACACGCCAGCACGTGGAACATCATTGAGCGTGTCTTTGGGCTGCTGAAGCCACGATTCCATTGCCTGGACAGGTCTGGTGTTGCCCTACGGTACAGCCCTTCAAGGCCTGCAGCCTATTCCTGGCCTGCTGTGTTCTGCACAACATGGCCATTGACCATGGGATAGCTGTTTAGAGGTTGAAAGGGGAACAGCTGTGGGGCGACACAGCCGGCGTGCCATGTGGCGATGGGCAGCCCCCTGGGCGGAGGGATCCCGGCTGACCAGGATGGCGCGTCAGCACAGGGACACAATAGTGGAGGAGCACTATGGTGCACACAGGTAGGTGGACAAACACCCATGTACGGGGACGGCCACAGTGGCACGGCACACAGGCATGTGTGGCACGCCTGTGGCCTGAACAGCTGGGTGGGGGCATGGGCAGGCATGGGCTGGACCACATGGGCACATGCACAGTCACAGCACAGCATGCCCCACCCACACCCCACACACATACACACACACAGACACACACACTGCACGCCCCTGGGCGCTGGCACCAGGCATGGATCAGACACAGAGCACGGTGCAAAGGATCATCCAGTGCTGTGTTGGCATCATCATGCATACGCCACATAGGCCAGTGGCTGAGCAGGTGCGCACACAGCCAGTGTGTGCACAGTCCACGGATGCCATGTCCATGGCATGCACATGCACACACAAAACCCATGTGCACACAGGGCGGCAGTAGCAGACTGCAAACAGGGAGGTGGGCACATCAGGTCCACCACACGGCCACATGCCTGCCATGGACACGAGGATGGCCCCACCGACACCACCCAGCAGACCCAGGCTGCGCGATGGCCACAGGGGTGTCTGCGGCATTCCCCAGGGTGTTTCTGTGGGAACACGACCATGTCCTCGCAGGGGTCTGCAGGCTCCCAAACAGGCCCGCACTGGGTGTGCCTGGAATGCCAACAGTGGATCCCGCATCAACTCTGAGAGGGTCGCACGATGCCGTGATCGTGGGGTGGACAATGCGCTCTGCGGGGTCTGTGGTGGCGGCCATACCTCATAGCAGCCAGTGAGGCTAGGCTGACCATGACCGCAGTGGTAAGGGTGATCCAGGGCTGTGGTCGCGTCCTCCCGCAGTCAGGTGATGGCATCCTGGACCTCTGTGAAGCCAATGTCACGCTACCCTGCTGCCTGGCACACCTTGGTGTGAGTGCACACACACCCAGCCACGAGCAGCACCTGTTGTTCTACAGAGGCCAGCAGCAACCGTGTGCTCGGGCAAGGGTCGGCACCCGGGTTGCTTAAGCGCGCTGACCCACAGGTGGCATGCGCGACCGCGCTACCTAGCCCCTCATTCAGGTGGGCGCTGCACAGCGAGGTCCCCATTGGGCTTCTCACTGACCGGCACACTGGCAGCAGGACGCTGCACCTGGCCCCCAGTGTCCCCTGCCGTCTGCCGCCCCTCCGGCTGCTGTGCGCTGGGCAGCACCTGTGCGGCAGTACCACCACCACCACAGTCCACCAGCGCCATGCTGTACCACTGTTGCTCATGGTGGCACCGAGCAGTGGTGGGCAGATGACCCACTGCCAGCAGGGCACTGGACGGCGCTGCCAGGGATGGTGTATGGTATGGCTGCCTCCCCTAGACAACACCCCGCTGTCCAGGACAATGGTCACATCATCATCAGTGTCGGACCCCACCCCGATCCGTGTCTCCGCACACTGCACGCCATGGCTGGTGTCCCACTGAACACAGCTAGGGCCTTGTCCGCCACCACGCCCAGGACATCCGCCGGAGAGCGTGATGTGCTGCAGCCGATCGGGTGCCCAGATGCCAGTGGAGGTGGATGGCTGGCCCTCCAGGGCTGGGCATGCCCCCACGGCAGACACCACTGCCCCTGCATGCTGGTGTTCCGCGCTGAAAGGGAAAACAGTCACATTAGTGCCTCTGATGCACAGGGGCCCCCAGCCACCCGCCCCTGACGCCGCTGTACCTACCATGCAGTGATGGCCTCCCACCGTGTGGAAGCCACTGCCTGGCACCCTCGACAGCACTGTGCCACATGGTGGCTGCCATCAGCTCCTCCTGCGGTGTCAGCTGTGGCATGTTGGCCTGACCCCACCTGTGGCCACCCTTGCTGCCCGGATGGCTGCCACCTTCTCCTTGATCCTGTGCCTGTCGGTGCTGACCTTCTTTTGCACTCCTGCACTGACCACAGTTTGCTGCCCTGCTGGCTCACAGCCTCCACAACCTCCTCCCAGGCTGTGGACCTGGCCTGGGGTGTGCCAGTCACACCACTCAGCAGAGGCTGCCTGTCAAAGCACGCCTGAACAGGGCATCCGCCTCCACCTTCGTAAGTTGGGTCTGCACCCCACGCCATCGCCTTCCTTTCATTCGGACATGCTGCTACCTGTGGAAATGACATGTGGTCAGTGGCTGCAGCAGCCCACACCAGCCACCCATCCCACCGTGCTGTCTGTCCCTCAGTGGGCGCAACTTACCTCAGATGGTTGCAATACCGTCCATGTCCTTTGTAGTCCCACGGCACCTTTATAACGCATCGCATGCAAATGAGCAGATGCCAACTGTAATGAAATGCTAATTCCCCAGTGCGCCGCTGGATAGGCTGATGAGCTAATCTGCATATGCAGGCTGAATATTGCGATGTTGTGCCTTGTGCAATGGACTTGCGCCGGCACAAGTCATGGTGCAATGCTGTGACGTGCACAGTGTGTGGCCGCCTGTACGCATGCACCATGGCATGTGCCTATGCCACATGTGCAGCATACGCCAGGGTGTGCCATAGGTGATGTGGCACTCAGCCGCCATAGGGCCTATGGCGCCGGGTGCTAGGGCCTATGGCGCTAAGGCGCTATGGGCCTACGGTGCTTGGCCACCATTGGCCCCATGTCACTTGGGCACCATTAGCCTTATAGCCTCGGGTGCCATTGGCTCCATTGCACTTGGGCGCCATAGGCCTGTAGGCTGTGGTGCCCTCAGGCCCCTGTTGCACACCATGCATTGTCCCAATAGCGCACTCGTGCACAGTGTACGTGCTGACCCCTGCCCTATGCCCCCAGGGACCTCTGCACTACATGCTAATGTGGCCATGCCGCACCAGCACATCCCTGGGGATGCACGATTGATGAGGGCAGTGCATTTCCGAGTGAGGTGCGCATCCTGAGCTCGTGCGCTACAGGACACCATTTTGGTTGCTACACGGCGGAGTTGCAATGCCGCACTGTGCAGGACCATGGTCTCCTAACTGGAACCAGGTAGAACTAGTGAACCTGGTGACCCAGATGGCGCCCATGCAGGCTACCTGTTTGGGCAGTAGCCCTCACCAGGCCTAGGACGGAAGTCTGGCGGAGGTGGCAGGCAGACTGGAGCTGGCCACAGGTGTGCAGCTGCAGGGAACAGTGTCGCCACGGGTATGGTGACATTCAGAGGCGGGACCCGTGAGGTTGGGCATGCAGGCGCATGTCTGGAGGGGGCTGTGCCATGGCCAGGTAAGTGTGCTCCGCCTCGTCCTGTGCACATCCAGTGTTCCATGGGGCTGGCAGGGCTGCATGCCATGCTGGGGGCACTGCACTGTGTGCCCTGTGGCCTGGGGCAGCACACCCTGGGTGCGCTGCACCACCGTACCGCGGCTGTGCCAGGCTGGGTTGCACTCTGTGCGGGGGTGAGGGCAGGGCACATGGTGTTGCTGTGTACTGATGTATGGATGTTTATGTTTCTGTCCTAGGCCCTGAGGACAGGAGGAGAGCCAGGGCAGCAGGCATGCCTGGCAGGCCCTGACGAGGCTGCCTTGGGACCCATGTGGGATGCAGGTCAGAGGGTAGAGCCACGGACCAGCATGAGTGGTGCAAGTGTGCAGGTAGGTGCAGTGCATTACTACATTGTTGTGCAGGGTGGGCAGTGGGTCGGGGTGAGGCCATGGGCCCTGTGCGCTGAGCTGTTGCAGCTACAGTCTGCCCATGGTGTGCATGGCACCGTGCTGTGGACATTGCACATGTGTGTGGCTGCTGCTGGTGGGCTGTGGGTGCGTCCAGCTGCTACCTGTGCCGCTGCGGTCCCGCCTGCTGCATCATGCCACCTGCCCGCCACATTGCTGGTGGTTGGCCCATGGGTGGCGGTGTCCAATGCTTTGCATAGGCGTGGCATGCCAGGTTGGCAGCAGGTGTGGGCCCACCCACTGCGGGTGGCCACGGTGCCGTCAGGGGCACGTGTCACCGATATCCGCTGTGCATGGTAGGTGGGCTGGGTGTCCTGGACATGCACTGATCACATTTCCCTCCTTTGCCATAGGTGTCCGATGGGGTCCACAGCAGGCTAACTACGGCTGCCTCCTGGGAGGCTCATCTCCATCACCAGCGCCACACTGGAGGTTGCACGAATGATGCAATGGCTCCTGCAGTGGGGACAGCACCAGGCAGTGGCGGGATGAGGCTGCCTGTAGGGCCTGTTGGGCCTGTACCAGTTGTACCTTCTCCTGTCCACCCTTCCCATGCCCTCCCTGTCCCTTTGTATAGTCCTGTCCCTGTCCCCATACCGCCCCTGCCCTACATCCTACTCTGTAAATAGTTTCCTACCTTATTCCTCTTGCATTGTTATAATTGTTGATTGTTATTTGTTTGTTACTGGTTGATTGTTATTTAATACAGATTTGTTATGGCTACCATCTGTGTCGGGTCTGCTTTGCAGTTGGCGAGTAGAGCCATCCTGCAGTGGTGTACTGGGTGGCTATGTGGTGTGCCTGTGTTGTTCTGAGGGCTGTGAATGGTGGTGTTTGCCCATCGGTCAGTGGCTGTGCCCTGGGGTGGCCATGGGCTGGCTGTTCGGGTTGTGTGGCATATGTGTTTGGGTGCCGTTTGCATGGGTGTTGCTGGCTGTGGTCCAGGTGGCATGGTGCATGTCATCCAGCAGGGGGTGGCGGTGGCAGTCCAGCCATGGCCGTTGGTGCCACCCTACCTCGTTCACCACTGTGGTGCGTGGGCGAGGGCCGACTACGCCCATTCTCCTTGGGTGATGTTCCTTTGTGGGCGGCTGTGCCTCATGCTTGACTCCACCATCTCCCGGTGGCCAGACCCTCCTCCCAGTGCCTTTATCCTTGCTGTGCCTGTGGCTGGTCCATATGTGTCCTGGCGCATCTTCCTCTACCCCTTGCGCGCATCCATGGTTGCGCTATTGCATTGTTGTGTTGCTCCCGCACCCCTGACTGCACTCAGGTGCATCCATGCGATATTCTGCCATGTTGCACTGGTGCATGTCACTTCGCAACCTTCAATATCGTGCTCATTGCACCATGGCGCATTGGACTTGTGCTGGCATCTGGCCATTTCTGAATATCTCACCCTGTGTATTTTGCTTGTGTGTGAATTTATATTTGTGTGAATTTATATTTTTCTGTGAATAAACAGTTTTACACCCTCATTGGTGTTACTGACCCTTTTGTGTGTTTTTCTTTATTCACTTTTGCCATACTGCGTTATATATGGCTGTAAAATTAAACAGTAAAGGCTACCGGACTTCATTTTTCATTTCCTCATGACAAACCAACATGTAAAGCCTGGATTCATTTTTATCGTAGACAAGATTTTCAACCTTCGCGTACAGCTGAAGATACTCAGTACATTTGGAAGATCTTGTTATGACAGAGATCCAGAGAAATTGGCTGCACTCGGTTGGACCAATGCCCAGCCACAGCTCAAACCTGGGAGTGTTCCTTCCGTTTTATGCCATCTACATCAACATGTGCCAGAACCCTAAAAGAAGGAAAGGACAGCTGTCAAGAAATGCCAAAGAATACAGGTATATTTCCTATTTAGTAAATAATGATTTCAATATGTTTATGTGCAGCTTTGAATATCTGTCACCAACCTCTCCCCTTGCCTGCCTTGACCCTCTCATTGGTTGTAAATTCCACCATCACCACCAGTGGCACTTACTTTACTTGTGACCACTTACTTTTCATGTTAGTTGCTGACTTCGTTCATGACTGGTAGCGGAAAAATGTCCATGTAGATTGAGGTCAGTTGACGTCTGAGTCACTGTCTGTCATGGAGTGTGATACTGGCTACCATGTACCATCACAAGGCTTGAGTGTGTTGGTGGGTGGGTGCATGTACACAGAGGAGTGGGGGACAGGCATACCTTATGGATGGGATACAGTAAAAGCCAGTAGCCTGGCCACACATGGAGGGGCACAGATAGACACTGTGGACAGAGCATACATGTGGTGTGGATTGATGCCAGCACGTAAGGTGAAAACTGGAAGCCATACCAGTGGACCCTTACAGAGTAATGTGTGTGGTGAAAGGAGCAGGATGACAAGGGGTGGTTGGAGTTGGGTGAGTGGAGGCAGATATGACAGGTGTGGTTAGTATGGAAGGGTGGGTTGGGGTTTATTCAGGGGAATGGTGACAGAAGTTGAATCATGGGGAACAGACTGTTGATCTGCAACAACTGTGGGATGAGTAGTATGGCTGGGTACATTATGCAGCTTATTGTGAGTGTCACATATGCGGCAGTATAGGAGACCAGTAAGCAGATGTTCAGAGCTTGGAGGGTTAAGGATGGTGATGGGTGGATCAGAGGTTTGGTGTGGCACACCATCTGGAGTTTATGACAGATGTGCTACAAAGACTAGTTGAGGATGATGATCCCGGCAACTGGTGGACAGGACAGAGACACCATTATGGAGTAGGGACTCGGGGGTGGGTGAGGGAGGCATAATACATAATGTTGTGAGAGATGTCACATGTGGTGGATGGTCTTATAAGAGAAGGGTGGCTTGATTGACAATAAAAAAGTGGTGTTAGTGGATGAAATGGATTGGTGGAAAGTGATACTGGTTGATATAACCAATGTACTGTGATCATGGAAGTGGTTGTTTGGGCTAGAATTGAAGAAGTGCAAGGTTATGCACTGGAGGTCAAGAATCCAAAAGGTAGCACTGTTGGCTGTGGTCGGGCTCACGTGTCACCAAGGAAGAGAAGGACTTAAGGGTGATGGTAATGAGGAGTGTGACAACTCTGCTCAATGGCTGAAAGCTGCAGATAAAGCTAACAGGATACTGTGGTGTATTGCAATTGGATTCCCTACCTGGAAGGGAGGCTTTGTGCTATGGGGGGTCAGTTGCGACCAAGGTGAGTAGCTGCTCATTCAAGCAGAGTTCATCATCAAGAGTCCCTGTTTGTGCTACCAGATTCGTATGTTACTATGTTCGTATGTAGTGGTGACGGATCAGCCGGGTTGGGGTGGTGGCATTTATAATAATGTGACATGGCATAAGTGTGTTGGTTTGTGAGTAGGTGCATGTAAGCAAGGTGTGTCTGTACTTTTGGAGTGGGTGGGTGGGGAATGTCTTCACAGAACGGTCTCAGGACATGAATGTGTTGCTGTGTGAGACACCTGTTCAGGAGGTTGCCAGTGCATACATATGGGCATATGTACACAATGTGGACCAGCTATACATGTGTTGGTAGTTGATGACTGCATGTAACATTGAAAGTGGGGTGTTACAGTTGTTTTCACGCCTAATACCTAATATGTATTTTCATAGTGGAGTCACATACTGTTGTGCTGACGGTGAATATGCGTTTGGGTGGTGGTGGTGTGGGTTGGGGTTGTATTGAACCGTAATGCTGCATGCCTGTGTTGGTGAGTGCGTGCATGTAAGGGGGTAGGGTTTGGGAGGGGACAGGCATACCTGTAGTGGTGCCAGGATTCACAGAATGCACAGGGCATGCATGTCTCTGTGGATGGGATGTAGATACAGCAAATTGCAGGCCACACATGGAAGGGGCACAAATAGACAGTGTAGACAGGGCATACATGTGTCCTTGGTTGTTGCCAGCATGTAAGATGGAAAGTGGCAGCCACACGTGGAGGACCCTTACAGAGTATGTATTTTCGAATGTGATTAACAGACACATGTGGAGACATAGCATCTATATTGCGAGGGGGTGGTTGTATTCAGTGTTATATGGCATGCATGTGCTTGTCGGTTAGTGCATGTACCCTGTGTTGAGGAGTTAGGGCAGCATTAACTGATTGTGGGCATAAAATGAAAAGGAACCGTCCGTGTGTGTCTGTGGATGGGTTACCTGTACAGCTGGTGGCCAGTGCATACCTGTGTGTGGGAGGATGCCAGCACGTGGGTGGAAAATGTCATCCACACTTTGTACCACCGTACAGAGTATGTGGCGATTGGTGATCCCGTTTTTTTGTGTTGTGTTGCTCTATAGAAATGTGGCTCAGCATGATTGTTTAGGTGGCTGTGTGCAGGTACACAATGATGGTCCTGACATACCATAATAGACTTCTTTGACTGGGTAACCAATGTAGTAGACCAGAGAGGGGCTGTGGACATGGCCTACCTAGACTTTAGCAAGGCATTTGACACAGTCCCAAACAAAAGATTAATATACAAGTTAGCCAGCCTTTGGAGTGGGTCCCAAGGTGGTAGCCTGGGTAAAATTGGCTGGACAACAGGATGAAGTGGGTAATAGTAAACAGAGTTTACTCGGAAGAAAGGGGGGTTACTAGTGGGTACCACAGGGTTCAGTGCTAGGACCGGTTCTCTTTAATGTCTTTATAAGTGACATTGCAGAGGGACTGGAAGGAAAAGTATGTCTCTTTGCAGATGACACAAAGATCTACAACAAGGTTGATACAGAAGGTGGGGTTGAGAGGGACGCAAAGGGACTTGTCAAGGTTGGAGGCATGGTCAAATGTATGGCAGCTTAGATTCAGTGCAAAAGTGCAAAGTAATATGCCTGGAAACAAAAATCAGGGAAAGAGTACACAATGGGGTGAGATAATAACAACAACAGAAATGAAAAGAGACCTGGGGTAGGTAGTCATATCAGATGACCTTAAGGTGGGCAAGCAATGTGAGGAGGCAGTAAGGAGGACTGGTGGGATACTGGGATGCATAGGGAGAGGCATCACCAGTAGAAAACAGGAAGCTATCCTCTGCACAGACAGTTGGTCAGACCCCATCTGGAGTTCTGCGTCCAGTTCTGGAGACCCCATCTCCACAAGGACATGGACAGGATGAAGGATGTCCAGAGGAGGGCAATAAAAATGGTGCAAGGTCTGCACCAGAAGACATACAAAGAAAGATTAAAGAAGCTTAATATGTATACACTCGAGGAGAGGAGGAAGAGGGGGACATGATAGAAACTTTCAAGTACATCAAGGGAATCAACAGAGTCCAAAACAGTAGCAACTTTCAGAAAAAGAGATGTGCAAGAACAAGGCGCAATTTGAAGATAGAGGGGGACGGCTCAGAGGTAATGTGAGGAAGTATTTTTCATGGAGGGTTGTGGATGCATGGAACAGCCTTCCTGAGGAGGTAGTGAAGTCAAAAACAGTGGGGAATTCAAGAATGCATGGGACAGACATAAGGCAATTCTAGTGGAGGGTAAGAGGAAGTAGGCTGTTGGTTAACTAGGCTCTGCAGCCTATGCATTAGGTAGGAAATGGGCAGACTAGGTGGGCCAGCGGTCCTTATCTGCTGTCAAATTCTGTGTTTCTATGTGTTGACTGTTGGGAAGCCTGTATATCACCTGCACACAGCATCCATGGTGGTGACCATATCTGCAGTGATCTGTGTGTGTGTGTGGCACTTATGGTCAGTGTACCTGATTGTTAGATGTTCACTGCACATACCACCAGCAATCATGGAAACAAACCTTCTTGATGGTGCGTACTGCACACCAAATGCTCGGATGTTGCAGTTGAGTTGGTGACCATCTGCTGCTGTTTTTCAGTGTTCTTTGTAGGATACCTGTTATTGCATATCGTCAGTTGTAATGTTTTAAGATTACAAACTTATCATATGTGCTTCTTTTTCAGTTTCTACAGTCACTGTTTCTGGAAAATGGTACAACTTCATGTTTGCAGACCGAACATGAGGTCACATTGCCAGTAGATAATTCTGAATATACCAGTGCTCTCGAGAATCAGAAAATGTACAGCACTCCAAGCTATCCATTACTTTATCAACTGCAACTGGAACCAGCTCATTTAACACATCGATTGCTTGTGATCGTTGAACAGCAGTGCCTCCATCGGTGAAAGCAGTGCAACTGATACTGTCATTGGCATAATCATGCAGGCATCTTCTGTGCTTGAGTCCCAGAAGAAAACAAGAAGTGTGCTGGAGTCACATGACGCCAAGACCTCCTAAGAGAACATGCCATACAGGTTTCGCTTCCAGACATGAATTCAAAGAGAGCACTAGAAATGTGTTCAATCAGCATGCAATGCACAATTGAACAGGATGAGCTATATCAGTGCTTGCCAAGGCGAAGAGTTACTGTCCAACAATGAATCGAATGACATTGGTGAGCCAACATTCAGTTCAACTTATGACGTGGATCCTGACTACTATCCGTCTGATGAAGAAAACTCTGATGATGACTCCTCAGACAGTGACACTGATCTTGGTGAATCTTGCAAAGTTCATTATAAGTTTGGAAATCTGGATGTAAAACCATCAGAGAGAGATATTTCCTTGTTTCTGAAACAGCGTGGCTTCTCTGTTTACCCGCTGCCACAAATGCTCTAGAAGACTAAATCATTCATTAGTCATGTTGTCAGAACTATAATCATTGTTCATGTGAAGTGTCGTAATGGGCATAGCCATATGTGGTCCAGTCAGAGCATATCAAGCTCCATGCCACTAGGGAACTTTGTGTTGGCA
Source organism: Neoceratodus forsteri (assembly GCA_016271365.2). Lineage (NCBI taxonomy): Eukaryota > Metazoa > Chordata > Ceratodontiformes > Ceratodontidae > Neoceratodus > Neoceratodus forsteri. Next base: position 1,185,159 of record CM028136.1, read on the forward strand.
ACATCTGTCTTCTGTTCAGTACTAACTGCTGCAAAGGCACAGCATCTATTTGAGGGTATTAACAGTCCAGTATTTTGCTGGTGCTATACCATAACCTTCAGCGATATTATGTGATCCCTGCCATAAAAATGTCTGAATGTGCAGCAACAGACACTGAGTCTTGTCATGGTACTCCACTCTGTATAGGTGGCGTTACTCGATCGCGACTCACCTGGCCATGCTACTAAATATGGGTTATATACCATCATGGACCTGAAGTCTAAGTGATTGACTTGCAGTTGATACAGGCAATCTGTCGTGGAAGTTACCATTTCATGAAAAATGTTTATTATTATTGTTTATTAAGATAGCTGTGGTACATTGTATATTCACACGTTTCACTTTGCATACAGTTGGTTTGTAAAACTCTCTGATTGCATAACAGACTACAGCGTCAAAGGTTGGCGATGTTACAGCAATAGTTTGAAACTGTGGACATGCCATAGTAAGACAACCCTTCTATTGTTGCGAGGGCATGGCACATACACACATATCTTTCAAGTGCTGCGCTGTACTGTTCACTGTGTGCAGTAACAGTTGAAGAATCTAAAGCAGTACATGGTCCAGTTACCATCATGCATGTGTCACCAGTTTGGTACCCTGTTCATACATGCACACTGGGTGTTGTCCATGACAGTGGTGGGCAGTCTGCATGGTTGCACTAGTGGTGACATGTCAATGTCCATGGACTGACCACTTTTAAATGCCAAAATTGTGTGCACACAGGAGTGACCCACCCATGTACCATTTCATTGTGTTTGTATAATGGCATCTCTTGCAGTTATTGGCTGCAAACTCACATACTTTGTTGCATGGTCATCAGCAGCTGATTGTATGCTGCATATAGGGCAGGTGTACCACATAGAGGATAATGGCTGAGGAACAGTGCTTAACCACGATATAGTGTATGGTGGAAGGCTGTTATCCATGAAATCCAAATCTGGAATATGCTTGCTCTGCTGCAGTAATGATGTCATTATGTTGTTCTGCTGCAGTAGTGATGTCACTGCTGCAGCAGATCAACTTGAATGCTGCCACATACTTGGATCTACTCAATCCAATTAAGATGGAAGTTAATGTTTTTAAAAGTTGAACTTGCAGAAATGTCTGCAGCACACTGTATCAGTAATGTGACCCTACCACCAACCCTCAAGTACCCCTAACCATCAGTTCACTGAAACAAAGTGCAGTGTCCAAAATAGGCATGGATGCCCATACACTTTATAGAACAGCATAGGGCAGCTCTATGCACAACATGTGTGTTGTGCCACCTCGGGATCTGATTCCAGATGTGCCACTTGTAGTCCTGTTGGATCATGTACATAGCTATGCGGTGTATCACTGTACCATGGCCAATAAATACTACCAACCAACACAAAATCTTGACAGCAGAATTGAATGCTAGGATGTGGTGCAACTAGTTAGCTGCATTGTGCACTGAGTCAGTCCTGCAAAGCTACAACCCAGCATGCACGATGCATTGAAATTACATGAAAACATTACACCTATAAGCTATGTGACGTATTGCTTTTGCTGTCTAAGTGCAATTATTTCATCAACATATCCAGACTTTGGCATCATGAGTACTGTCTTGTTTTCAGAGCATGGAAGTAAAATTCCACAGCAATGGAAATGGAGGGTTGATAAGAGGGCTGAAATTTCTGGAGGATAGCGAATGCACCATCCAACAACTCATAACAGATAGACATGTGCAGGTCAAGGCATACATGAAGCATCAGCATCCAAACATTACACACTACTTTGATGTGTGGCATATCTCAAAAGTACACATTATTGCTGTTTAAGGCTCTTGTAGTATGAAGTATCTGTATGTATCAGTACAAACTTTTTTCTTTCTTTTTTTCAAATTGTTTAACCAGGTGAGACACACTAAGCTGAAAGCTTGTTTACAGGTGCAACCTGGGAGCACAAGGAAGTTATGTGACTTGCTCAGAGTCACACAGTATGCAAGTGGGGTTGTGGGCTTCAAACCCATGTCTCCAGATTTGCAGCTTAGAGCCTTAAATCACTGCACTGTACTGCCTCCCTACTGTAGCAGTGGTGTTTAATTACAAGATCTGGTGATGTTTACCCTTTGTGGTCTCTGATGTATTGAAACATGTATACTCATACAAACATGGGAGCGTGCCTTTCGATAACGGCCATGTGGTGGATCAAGTATTCTTAAGATTGCAGCTAGCGCTGTTAACACTATGTTCATCTGCCCTCCCAACAGTAACATCATAATGATGACCTAGCAAGTAAATGTATGCTGTCCATTACTGTTTTTGCACTTATGCCAGCCAGTACAGCATGCAATAAGACATGTGTGGTCTCTCCAGCAAACTATCACTTACAACTTACACCAGCTCCTTGCTAGCATTGTTCACAACTGCTCCGACATCATACTGTGACATCCAACACCACAGCTTTGTTAATGTCCACACGCTGGTGGACAGTTTTCCTCACAGTGCCATGTGCGCTGTTTGAATGAAACTGCTAAGCAACAGCGGCACAGTACTGATCCAGTATAGTTACAGCCTCTTTGCTAAACACAGAGATGATAGTTCTCCACCAAATCATATGTAATGTGTTGTCTTCTTTTAGCTATATCATTACCTTATAGAATGTTTCGTAATTGATACCTGAAGATTGTATACATTGTCACCTTTATCATACCAGTTTCTTTATTTTAATTCTTACAGGGATAGGCAAGAAACTGGGTGCTGCATCCCAAAAAGGGATGTGGCAATATTCAGCCGTGGATAAAGTCCATCAGCAATCACTTATTCTGGGTTGCGACAAGTAGTGGGACAGATACAGAGCTCATCCAACAGAAATGGCTCAGCCTTCTCAACCTCGTTGTGAATGTACATAGTGGGCATGGTGATAAATTCCCAGAGTGCATGCACGGGGAACTAGAGAAGAAAAAGAAGTGGATTGATAAGGGTGATTTCTTTCTCTTCACTGCATAACTTTCACTTTTGCTTAGTGATCATATAAGGCAGATGTGCACTGCATCTGAAAATACTAATTTTAACAATTGTATTGCAGGTACCAGGGTGCACAAAGTGCTGAATGACACCATTGCCAGTACTTATCTTTTGAGGGACCTCAGTCAGATCTCCCCAGTTTATCAGACATATGGACTAGAGGTGTTCCATAGCCTAGTGTGTCATTTCACCCTGAAATTCTTCCATGTCATGTATGCAAGGTACTTCAGTCACACATTGCATAGTCAGTCTACTGTCACAGTTATATACATACTGTTCAGCAAGTTCTCAACACACAATGTAGAAGGACACACATGCATAATGACAATCCTACTTCTACCTTTATCCTAGACACCTCCTAGCTGGACTGCATTACAATGAGGAACGTTGATCGTGCTATGACAACCTCACAACAAGTGGAACTGCAGTACTGTGTGATATACCCAAAGGCAAGCAGAGAAAAGAAACCAGTTGTAAAGCCAGTCAAGCTGCCATCCACATTTGGTAATTTGCAAATGTTCATTACTTGTTTATAATAACTGGCTATGGCTAATAGCAACTCGTTTTCGCTCCTTAAAATGTCGTATCAACTCACAGGTTGATACGAAAAAAATCATATCAACCTGCGAGTTGATACGACTTCCACATGCTCACGCGAGAATCATTGAAAAATCAGCTGACAGACAGCGCAAGACAGTTCCGTGAACGGGAAAAAAACAGACAGTTTGTTAACTGTGAAAGCACAAGTTATTTTTAGTTTTAAAAACGTGCTAACTAAAGAAAAAAATATATATATATTCTCTGTTTGACAATGCTCACTGGCGGCTCCCCCCTTCCTTTCCTTACTAATTCCTCCTCCTATCTCCTCCCTTCTACCCCCACCAGCTGTCCCCGACCATAAGTTTTGCACCTTTTGTTATCTTTTGCTTCGTTGGAGATTGTATTCTATTGTAACAAAATTGTAATTGAACTGTAACTTTTTGTTTGTAAGTACTGTGTCCCTTGTACTACTGTTCTGATGTCCTCTTTGTGACGAGGTACCTTTGTAAATGAGCCTCTGGCTCAAAGGTTTCTAAACTGATGTTTAACTAAATAAAATAAATAAATAAATAAATAAATAAAACATAAAATCAGGTAAAAGTTGTAAGTTTTCTCCTGCTAATCTTGTAGGTTTATTAATGTTTAGCAGTGTAATGAACTTCCCTTGTATTTAAAATCCTGATACTTCTGCTAGATGAAACCTAGAAACGAAGATAAAAAAGGTACGAATTTAAATGTTATGCAATTCTGTTCAAGTGTCGCTTAGAAGGCTATGTCCTGAAGTAATAAATCGGCATTTGAAGTTATGTGGGGGCAGTGTGTGTGGTGTTGTACTGATGCGATAGGTTTTAGCACCATAGACGGATAGTAATCATAGCCTGTTATTATATAAAATAAAACATATGAAGAATTAAAGTTATGGAGTTTTTTACACATCCTCGATGTGTGATACTAAAAACTCTCGAGCTACGCCTCGTAGTTTTTTTATTATCACACATCTTGGGTGTAAAACTCCATATCAACCACCTGCATATGCATTATTCTATATATAATAACTGGTCAGCAATTTCTCCAATGTACTGACCAGGTTGATATTTTCCATAACAACCAGCTGGTTGTTATGACATTCATGAGCCAAGCCAGTCAAACTATGCTGCTGCCTCATTGGGCAACATTCTGTATGTGAGGGGCCAAACAGTCTCTCAAACTGCTGGAGAAAAATTGCTGGTCTGTTATTATAAAAATAAAAGATGGGAAAGGTGTTTCATATGAGAATTTAATGCACAACCTCGTTGTGGATGCTTTGATAACCCCTCGGGCTTAGCCCTTGGGGTTTATGTAGCATCCCACAACTCGTGTGCATTAAATTCTCATATCAAACCCTTCCCCATCCATTATTCTCTATATAATGTATGGACAGTGTCTAGTAACCCCTGTTTTCAGTCAGTTTATAACCTGATAATCACATTGTTATGACATCAGTATGTTGTAAACCTTGCTTAACTATGTCATAATGATGGGATTACAGGACAGAATGTTACCACCTGTCAAAATTCTTGGAAAGGAAGGTGATCTGCTGCTTGGGCATTCATTCAAAACACACACATTCCATTCAGACAGTTACAGACCCACTGCAGCATAGATCATAATGGCTAATTCCAGCACTTCAGTTGCTCAACATTCAAACCAGAAGACATTCAGAGAGAACAGCAGGAGGAAGGAGCTGCTGTTAGAACTTTACTACTCTACTGGACTAAAGAACTAGAACTCTACTACTGGGAACTTCAATTTAGGGTAAAATAAACAAAAATAAGAGTGTGTTTGTCTGAGTTGGGTGAAGGAACTGTTATCTGTTCAGTTAGCCAGGTGAAAAGAAACTGTGAATTGGGGAATTTTTTTTTTTTTTTATTTAGCTTTTGTTGACGGGTAAGTGCACTAGACAAATCCTATCTATTTTCAGGCACGACCCGGGAGGGGATACAGATGAATGCCAACTGACCCTGAACCACATTAAGCTGTTGGTGGTATTTTTAGTGAATGAGGTAATTTAGCCAGGACACCGGGAAATTCCCTACTCTTTTCGATAAGTGCCATGGGATCTTTAACATCCACCTGAACTACCCCAATCCAGGCAGATGGGACCTCGGTTTAACGTCTCATCCAAAAGACGGCACCTCAAGTGCAGCACCCCTCTTATGCTGCACTACAGTGTCAGTACTGGGATATTAACCCAAGTGCCAGATGTGGAACTGAACCCACAGCCCTCTGATCTCCTGGCCTCAGAGATGAGTGTGCTACCTACTGAGCCACTGACACTGTCATGAATGGCTCAGAGAGAAGGAAGTCAGGTGTTTGCATTTAAAACTGACCTAGATAGCTTGTGGCAGGGAACAGCAAGAGGAAGGAGCTGCTGCCAGAACTTTACTACTCTACTGGACTAAAGAACTAGAGCTATAATACTGGGAACTTCAATTTAGGTTAAAAACAAAGAGTGTGTTTGTCTGAGCTGGGTGAAGGAATTATTAGCTGTGCAATTAACTAGGTGAAAAGAACTGTGAATTGGGAGAGGTTTAGAGAGAAGGAAGCCAGGTGTTTGCATTTAAAACCTGACCTAGATAGCTTGCAGAGAACAGCAAGAGGAAGGAGCTGCTGTTAGAACTTTACTGGAACTATATTGCCCTCCGTCCCTCCCTCCACCCCCCGCACGCTTATCTGGTTCTACTTTATAGGTACAGGATTTGACTGACAACAAGAACTTCCTGTTTCAGAGCAGTAAGGGAGTGATCACAGAGGCTCAAAAGACTCACCATCCTAGAAGGAAAATAGTATCTCTCCATCCCTCCTAGCTGCTGGAGGTTTGACTCTGAGCAAGTAACAAGGAGACTACTGGGGATATAGGAACTTACTGTCCCAGAGCAGGAACTTTAAGGACACAGAGGCAGTAGGAAAGTAGGGAGGAAAAACATTATTTAAAAAAAATTGAGAGAGGAATGAGTAAGTATACAAAGCAACAGTTAAGGGCCACAAATAAGACATGATGGGGTGAATGCATTTCGGTGGTTTGTGAAGCAGCAGACTTCTGGGAGGTGTTCTGGAGGGTGCAGTGTTGTCCCATCTGTAGGCACCTCTCTGGGTTGAGGAGAAGTTTGCTCATCTCCAGGTTGAATTGGCCAGATCGGGGACCTCCTTTCCCACCCAGGGACCACCAGAGCCACTGCTGCTGCTTCAGAGGTTGGCAAGAAAGAGGAGCAGTTGGACCATAGTGGGCTCAGGGAGGGCGAGAGTGGTGGAACAGAGGAGCATCCCTCCAGTTGTACCTCTCCACAATTCATATGCCATTCTGGCAGAGTGTGGTTCCTCTATGGAGGAACCTGCAGTGAAACCAAGGAGGATACTGGGAACCTCCACAAAGGAGACCCACAGGAGGGTGGCATGGGACCCCACAGGGAAAGGAAACAACTCCTGGTGGGGACTCCATTGTTAGGAGGGTAGAACTGGGGAGGGAGGGAGAGGAGGTAAGGTGCCTGCCTGGCACCATGGCGTGGAGGGACAGGGCAATTCTCAAGATCACGGGAGCAGCTGCAGGGGAGGGAGCTAGATGTCATTGTCCACCTAGGGACAAATGACCTGGCCAGAAAAGGGATCAAAGCAGTGCAGGAGGAGTTTGTGGAGTTGGGAGGGTCTTAGACAAGTAGCATGCACGGTAACCTTCTCGGAGGCACTGCCTGTCTATGGTATGGGTGAAGCTCATGGGATTCAATCAGTGGTTGAAAAACTGGTGCAGAGCTCAGGGCTTTGGCTTCATTGGGACTGAGGGTCCACCTGGAGGATGCAGGCCTATACTAGCATGATGGTCTGCATCTATCCAGGAGGGGAACCAGGATCCTAGGTGATAGGTTTAAATGCTTCATTGGCAAGCATTTAAACTAGCCAAGGGAGGCACTGAAAAGAAGAAGGAAATCCTAGCCTCCCCCAACATCAGGGTAGTTCGTGAGGTAAACACCAAGACAGAGAAGTCGATAGGGAGAAGGGTAGGGGTAAATGGAGAAAAAAAAGGCAGTAAGGAAAGGGATGGGGCAAAAGGGGTAAGGCCTCAAAAATGGACAGTAATGAGTACCAGTGCCTGTAGTCTAGGTAACAAGCTCCTGAGCTGGTGGCCTTGATGGAAGAGGGATGCCTGGATATTGTGGCAGTCACAGAAACATGGTACACGGAGAACCATGACTTGGATGTCAACATACCAGGATACACAGTCTACAGGAGGGACAGGGAAGGTAGAAGAGGAGGAGGAGGAGTAGCTCTCTATGTAAGGGAAGGGATCAAAGCACCAGAACTAAAGGGTAAACAGGGAAGATAGGAGGCACAGTGGGTCACCCTGGAGACTAAAAATGGCACCACAGTCCACACAGGGTTGTATACAGACCCCCGACTCGGGAGGAAATGGACAAGGAAATGATAGAAGGCATCCTTAGGATGGCAGGAAAGGAGATATTGCTGATGGGGACCTGAATATGCAAGATGTTAACTGGAGCACCTTTGCTGCAGCCACATCCAAGAGCAGAGCCATTCTCGATGCCCTACAGGGGCATGCCTCAGACAGCTAGTGTTTGAACCCACTCAGGAGGGAGCACTCTTAGACCTGGTACTCTCAAAGTGGGATGGAGAGAGGATCTCTGATCTAGAAATGGGTAGCCATCTGGGAACAAGTGACCACCAAACAGTGTGGTTCACGATAAACTCAGCTATAGAGTCAAGCCATACAAAAGTGAAGGTACTTCAGAAGGGCTGATTCTGTCAAAACTGGAGAGTGCCTCAGAAAAGCACTAGCAAACAGGCAAGAAGGTGGGGTGGAGCAACAATAGGAAACATCAAACTGCCATCACAGAGGCAACAAGCCTTTGTGTGAAGCAAATAAATCAAATGAAAGAAAAACAGTATGGTTCTCAAAAGAGGTGTTGAGAAGGTTAGGGAGAAAATGATAGCATTCAGGAAGTATAAGGAAACACAGAAGGAGCAGGACAGAGAACTCTACCAGTTAAAGTAGAAGAAAGCAGGAAGGCAGTCAGAATAGCAAAGGCCCAAACTGAGGAAAAGATTGCCAACTCAGTTAAGAATGAGGATAAAACATTTTATAGGTACATTAGGGAGTGCATAAAGACAAGGGAAGAGGTACTGAGGCTGAATAAAGAGGAGGATGGGTGGGCAGAGGAACAGTGAAAAGCAGGAATACTGAACAAATACTTCTGCTCAGTATTCACAAAGGAAGAGATGGGGAAGGTACCTAATCCAGTCAATTGAAGCACTCTGGATAGGGGTTCGATTTCAGTCTTTTCACAGAAGAAAGGATTCTGAAGAACTCCTAAAACTGAAGGTGGAGGAAGCAATGGGGCCCGATGGCATTCACCCCAGAATTCTTAAAGAACTAAGGGAGAACTAGTAACACCACTGATTACCCTTTTCAACAAATCATGGAGGTTTGTATGGTACCTGAGGACTGGAGGAGGCGGATGTGATTCCCTTCACAAAAGTGGGAGCAAGTGAGAGGCAGGAAACGACAGACCTGTCAGTTTGACTTTAGTGGTAGGGAAAATGATGAGTCACTTCAGAAGGAAAGAATTGTTGAGTACCTAGAGGCCAGTGGGGCACAGGATCCAAGACAGCATGGATTCACAGCGGAAACTTATGTCAGATAAATCTAATTGATTTCTTTGACTGGGTGACCAAGTAGTAGACCAGGAAGGGCTGTGGACATGGCCTACTTGGACTTTAACAAGGCATTTGACACAGTCCCTCACAAAGATTAATAAACAAATTAGCCAGCCTGGGAGTGGGTCCCAGGGTGGTAGCCTGGGTAAAATATTGGCTGGACAACAGGACACAGAGGGTAATAGTAAATGGAGTCCACAGTGAAGAAAGGAGGGTTACTAGTGGGGCACCTCAGGGTTCAATACCGGTCTGGTCCTTTTTAATGTCTTTATAAGTGACATTGCAGAGGACTGGAAGGAAAGTATGTCTCTTGCAGATAACACAAAGATCTGCAACAGGGTTGATACACAAGGTGGGGTGGAAAGGATGAGAAGGGACTTGGCAAAGTTGGAGGAATGGTCAATGTATGGCAGCTGAGATTCAGCACAAAGAAATGCAAAGTAATGCACCTGGGAAACAAAACCCAGGGAAGATTACACAATTGGGGGAGGTAGTAACAACAATAAAATTGAAAGGGACCTGGGGTAGTTGTATCAGAAGACCAAAAGTTGGGCAAGCAATGTGAGAAGGAATTAGGGAGGGCTGGGGGATACTGGGATGCGTAGGAGAGGCATCACCAGTAAAAACAGGAAGTTGTTATCCCTCTGTACAGGCAGTTGGTGAGACCCCATCTGGAGTACTGTTTGCAGTTCTGGCGACCCCAACTCCACAAAGACATAGACAGGGTGGAGCTCTCCAGAGGAGGGTAACCAAAATGGTGCAGGGTCTGCATCAGAAGACATATGAAGAGAGACTAAAGGAGCTTAATATGTATACCGTCGAGGAAAGGAGGAGGGGGACATGATAGAAACTTTCAAGTACCTCAAGGGAATCAACAAAATCCAAGAGGGTAGCATCTTTCAGAAATAGAGATGTGCAAGAACAAGGGCACAATTTGAAGATAGAGGGGCGGCTCAGAGATAATGTGAGTATTTTTTCATGGAGAGGTTGTGGATGCATGGAACAGCCTTCCTGAGGAAGTCGTGGAGTCAAAAACTGTAGAGAATTCAAGAATGCATGGGACAGACATAAGGCAATTTTAGTAGGGGTTGGAAGAAGTAGGCTGTTGGTTAACTAGGATCTACAGCTTATCCATTAGGTAGGAAATGGGCAGACTAAGTAGGCCAGCGGTCCTTATCTGCCATCAAATTCTCTGTTTCTATAGCTGAGCAGGAGAACAAATGCACATTGAATTTATTTCCCCATAATGGCTAGGTCTTCCATACACTAAAATACAATGCCTGAGTAACGGTGATCAACAATAGGCGTAATCACCTCTCACGGTTGCCATGACAACTGTAAACCTCTCGAGCTGCACTCTTGAGGTTTACTTGGTTACATAGATACATAGACAGTGTCGGCAGATAAGGGCCTATGGCCCACCCAGTCTGCCCATTTGAACTTAAGTTCAGTTTGTTTTCCTAGAAGTCTATTGCACCTTACCCTGACCTCCAGAATTCCTTTATGTCTATCCCATGCATTCTTAAATCCCATGATTGTTTCAGCCCCACCACTTCCTCTGGCAGGGTGTTCCACTTGTCCACCACCGTTCTGTGAAGAAATTCTTTCTCATGTTTCCTCTGAATCGTCCTCCCGCCAACTTCATCCCATGCCTCTAGTCCTGGAACATCTTTTTCGCTTAAAATAGTGTTTTCCTGCACCCTGTTCCTCCCTGTAAGATACTTGTATGTCTCTATCATATCCCTCTCTCCTCCTCTCCTCCAGGAGTACATGTTCAGTTCCTTCAACCTGTCTTCATAGGACTTGTGATGCAATCCATGCACCATCTTTGTTGCCCTCCTCTGAACCTTCTCTACCCTGTCTATGTCCTTATGTAGGTATGATCTCCAGAACTGTACACTGTACTCCAGGTGGGGCCTCACTAGTGTCTTGTATAGCGGAGTTATGACCTCCCTTTTCCTGCTGGTAATGCCCCTGCCTATACATCCCAGCATCCTATTTGCTTTACCTGCTGCCTTGTCACACTGTTCCCCTACCTTGAGGTCATCAGAGATGATAACCCCAAGATCCCTTTCCTGCTTGGTGCATGCTATATCCTCACCCCCAACTGATATATTGTGCCAGGGTTTTGTGCCCTATGCATTATCTTGCACTTCTTTGCATTGAATTTCAACTGCCAAACCCTGACCATTCTTCAAGTTTCTGCAGGTCGCTTCTCATTCTGTCTACACCCTCTGGTGTGTCTACTCTGTTACAGAGCTTTGTGTCATCAGCGAACAGTGAAATTCTGCCTTCTAGGTCCTCGCCATGTCACTGATGAAGATGTTGAATAGGACCGTCCCAGCACTGATCCTGTGGTATCCCACTGGTCACTCTTCCCTCTGTGGAGTGATAGTCATTTACCACCACCCTCTGTGTCCTGCTACCCAGCCAGTTACCTACCCACCACACTACTGTCCTGCCCACACCCATATTCCCCAGTTTGTGTAATAGTCTTCTATGTGGCACAGTGTCAAAGGCCTTGCTGAAGTCCAGATAGGCCATGTCCACTGCCCTCCCTGATCCACCTCCCTAGTCACCCAGTCAAAAATTCAATGAGGTTGGTCTGACATGACCTCCCCTGGTGAAACCATGCTGCCTTGGGTCCTGTAGTCCATTGACAACCAGATGTTCCACCAATCTCTCCTTCAGTAGTGCTTCCATGATCTTCCCCACTACCAAGGTGAGGCTGACGTCTGTAGTTCCCTGCTTCCTCTTTGTTCCCACTTTTGTATAAGGGGACTACATCTGCTGTCCTCCAGTCTTTGGGTACCTCCCTGTTTCCAGTGATCGGCTAAACAGGATAGCCAGAGGTTCAGCCACCACCTCTCCACCTCTTAGTTCTTTAAGGACCTGGGGTGCACCCATCTGGCCCCATTGCTTTATCAACTCTTATTACTTCCAGTTCCTTCAGGACCCTTTCTCATGTAAAGGGACTTGTGTCCATTTCTGCACCATTCTCACCCTTGTACCCCTTCAGACCCATTACCTCCTCTTCCTCAGTAAAGACTGAGCAGAAATACCTGTTCAGTATGTCAGCTTTACTGTTGTCATCCTCCACGCTGCCCCCATCCTCCCCTTCAGTCTCACGATCCCTCCTTTGTCTTTCTTTTTCACTTATGTACCTGTAAAGGTTTGTCCCTCTACCCACTGATTTTGCAATGTGTTCTTCTGTCTGAGCTTTGGCTTCCTTACTGACCTCCCTGCCTCCCTTTGCTTCTCCTGGTACTTCTCCCTATCCCCTTCTGCCTGTGTCTTTTGTATTGCCTGAATGCAATCTTTTGGCTTTCACTTTCTTTGCTACCTCTTTGGAAAACCATAATGGTCTCCTCTTCCTTTTCCTCTTGCTAACCTGCTTAATACATAATTCTGTTGTTCTTGTAATCCCATTTTAAATACTGCCCACTGTTCCTCAACCCTGATTCCTGTCCCATTCCCTTAATGCCTCTTTCAAGTATCTCCCCATTTCCCAAAGTCTCCCCCTAAAATCCAGGATACGTGTTTTGTGTGGTTTGGTTCTGCTCTTTCTGTGATTTCAAACCACAATGACTGGTGGTCACTGTTTCCAGGTGCTCCCCACTGTTACCCTATCACACTGTCCCTGTTTGTGAGCACAAGGTCCAGTATTGCCTTCTGCCGAGTTGGTTCCATGACCAGTTGCTTGAGGAAGGTACCTGAAGGGAGTCCAGGATAAATCTGCTCCTAGTTGATGCTGCTGCTGGGATGCTCCAGTCCACATCTGGAATATTGAAGTCTCCAACCAGTACTACTTCACCTTGTCTGCCATCCTTGGATGGCTAGCATCAGCTCCCTATCTGTTTCTTCCTCCTGGGCTGGTGGTCTATAGACCACACCTGTGTGGATGGCTGTCCCATTTTCCTTTCCAGCTTAACCCACAGTATCTCTCCCCATTTTGTTCCTCCTGGATCTCTGTGGCCCTTATGTCATTTTTCACATAGGTGCCTCCTCCTCCCTTCCTGCCTGCTCTGTCTCTTCTGAATATGTTGTAGCCAGGTATGGCCATCTCCCAGTCGTGGTTATCATTACACCAGGTTTCAGTGATGGCCACAATGTCCAGGTCCGACTGCACCATGACAGCCTCAGATCTTCCATCTTGTTGCTAAGGCTCCTGGCATTTGCACACATGGCTTTCCATGATTTGACCTCCTAGACTGTCTCACTGTTCTACTCCAGCCCCTTCCTTGGTTGTCATTTATCCCTGGTTCTCCTTGCTGTCTGCTCGTCTGCTGAATTTTGCCCTTTTCTGCTTATCTACCTCTTGAGCACTAATCTCCATCTTTTGCACACTGCTTTGCAGTGATAGCCACTCCTCTGGTTCACTAGTTCCACTGCTAGCTGTGGGGGTGAGCAAGTAGGTACCTGTCCTGTGGTTGTCCTGGGAACTGCTTGAGGTGCTTACATTGTGGGTTTTACTTTTGTTATACCACGAAAGACACACTAAGCTGAAAGTTTGTTTACAGGTGCAACCTGGGAGCCTAAGAGGTTAAGTGACTTGCTCAGGATCACACAGTGTAAAGTGGGGTTGTGGGATTCAAACCCAGGTCTCAGGTTTGTGGCTCAGAGCCTTAAACCAGTGCAGCTATACTGTCTTCTTAACACTGTTACACAGGCATTATCCTCTATATGTTTCCGGTGGGTGTAGTAGTACTTACATAGTTCTCAATTACCCAATTCATGTGTTAACCCCTCGCAACCATACATATGCGGCAGAACACAAGGCGGTGTATTGTTGATAACACACAGTGTTATTTTAGAGATTAACAGACATGTGTTGGCAGAAAAGAACTTCATGCCCCATGCCATGACATTAATGTGTTTTTTGTAAATGTGTCCTCATGAGCTGTACCCATACTCCAAGTGTGGCATAACCATGGACATGCAGAGTGGTTTCATGACCTTCATTAGTCTACTGGTTATGCCTCTCTGTATACATGTCAGCTTCCTGTTGTCGAGCCCACTTCCTTACTGCACTGATCCCCACCCTAATGTCATCAGTGATTATAATTTTGACATACTTATCCTGCCTGTTTGCAGCCATTATTTTCTCCCTAGCATGATTGTGGAATTTCGATTCATCCACCTCAAGTGCATCACTGAAATTTCTTGCCTTTTAATTTCTGCTACCTTGTTTTCTGCTAGTCTTCCAGTTACATTATTAAAGAATACCAGATGGGCAGCTATGCACAACCAATGTGTTCTGCCACAGAGGGAGTTCTGATTCCCTCTGACCCTGAGAGCAAAGATTGAGAGGCCACGGGAATCAGAACCCTAAAATGGCAGAACACACTGATTATACATAAAGTTGCTCATCCTGTATTTTATAGTGTATAGTATCATGTGAAATGTATACATTGTGGTTTTTAACTTTCAAAATGAAACTGACTTGAGCAGTCTCTAGAGGTTCTATAATGCTGTTGTACCACAGAAGGATACAGTCACATTCCATGACCTTTGAACTGTGGTACAACAGGATTTTTGAAAAGGATGGATTCCTATACAGAACA